>CM001192.1:5586970-6228280 GCA_000218505.1 Schrenkiella parvula | reverse complement strand
GACGGCTACGTAAACTAAATCTTTAATTAATAGAGCTGATTAGGTCACATGTGTTGATTGAGGTTTATTCTTTTTTAATAAATCAACAAAAACGGGTTTGTTTGATAAGAATTGATTAATAGAGGTGATAAGGTCACATGTGTTGATTAGGTTTTATATTTTTTTTAAATAAATCAACAAAAACGGTTTTGTTTGATAAAGATTGATTAATAGAGGTGATAAGGTCACATGTGTTGATTAGATTTAAGTTTTTGTTTTTAAATAAATGAACAAAAACGGTTTTTTTTATAAGGATGATTAATAGAGGTGATAAGGTCACATTTGTTGATTAGGTTTTAATTTTTAAAATAAATAAAAAAAAACGATTTTGTTTGATAATGATTGATTAATAGAGGTGATAAGGTCACATGTGTTGATTATGGTTTAATTTTTTAAAAATAAATCAACGAAAACGGTTTTGTTTGATAATGATTGATTAATAGAGCTGATTAGGTCACATGTGTTGATTAGATTTTAATTTTTTAAAATAAATAAACAAAAACGATTTTTTTATAGGGATTGATTAATCGAGGTGATAAGGTCACATGTGTTGATTAGGTTTTAATTTTTTTAAAATAAACCAACAAAAACGATTTTGTTTGATAAGCATTGATTAATAGAGGTGATTAGGTCACATGTATTGGTTAGGTTTTAATTTTTTAAAATAAATCAACAAAAACGGTTTTGTTTGAGAATGATTGATTAATAGAGGTGATAAGGTAACATGTGTTGATTTGGTTTTAATTTCTTAAAAATAAATCAACAAAAGTGGTTTTTTTATAAGAATTGATTAATAGAGCTGATTAGGTCACATGTGTTGATTAGGTTTTAATTTTTTTAAAATAAATCAACAAAAACGGTTTTGGTTTAGTTAGAAATAAGTATGTGGCCAAAGGAAATAAGTCCGTCGCGAAAAGGAAAAAGTTTGTGGCCAAAGGAAAATAGGTCTGTTGCGAAAGGGATATAAGTTTGTCATCAAAGGGAAATGAATTTATCACCAAAAGAAAATAAGCATGTCACCAAAAGAAAAAAATATTATGCTAAAAGCAAATAAATATGTCGCCAAAGGGAAACAAATCCGTCGCCAAAGAAAAATAAATCTGTGAAAAACTAATTAAGTCTTTCATAGTTAGGTAAATCTGTGACCAAAAGAAAATAAATCTGTGGAAAACTAATGAAGTCTATCATAGTTAGATAAATCTATGGTCAAAGAAAAATAAATTTGTGGAAAACTAATTAAGTCCGTCGTCATATTTACGTAAATCTGTGGTCAAAGAAAAATAAATATGTGGGAAACTAATTAAATATGTCATATTTAGGTAAATTTGTGACTAAAGAGAAACAATTCAGTAAGTTTTAATTAAATCTGTGAGAATTAAATAAGTCTATGGCTAAATCAAAATAATTATTTTGAAACAAATCTGTTAAAAACTGATGAACTCAGACAAAAATAAGAAAAACTATGGTCAAAAGAAAATAAATCTATGAAACAAAAGTCTATTGCTTCATCTTTTGTCGGTACAATAAGTCTGTTTTATGGTAAAATCGTAATTTTTAGGGTTATTTGCTGAGTTGTAAATTATTATAATGACATTTTTGTAAATACAGTTTTTAGTAACAAAAGATTTAATGGCATAATATATAACAAAACCAAATCACTAATTAATATAAAACTATAGCTAATTTAATAATAAAACAATAAATTAGTGTTAAAGTAACTTTTTTTCCCTTTATTTTTTATTCTCCGCTCGGATTTGTTATTACCCACCCAACAAAAGTTGGTTTGGTTATTTTGATAAGTTAGGAACCAAACCCTTTTATTTAAGAACAGGATCCGTAGCCCTACTTTTCTTCTTCCCCACTCCTCCAGTCAAAACCCATTACTGAGTCTGAATCTTTTTCTTTTCGTCGCAATGGAGAAGAGAGAGTCTGAATCGTCGGGTCAAGTGGTCAATCCATGGGAAGTCTCCACTAAAGAAGGTGGGAAAATCGATTACGACAAGCTAATAGACAAATTTGGCTGCCAGAGGATCGACGAGTCGTGTAAGATCAAATGCTCGTTTGTATTAGATACTGAAAACTTGCTCATTTTATTCAATGAAATACGTTGGCTTTTATAGCCTTTACAACGGAAAACAGAAAGCTCCTAAAATAATGCAGAGAAACAAATCTTCTTCTGCAACTAATTTGACCGAAACTGCAGGTCATTATTTGAAAACAACTTAAACAACTTCAGACTCATTTTCTCCTACTTTCTTGCATTGACTTCTTCCAACAAGTCGGTGATTGATCGTGTTCAGAGACTGACTTCTCGTCAATCACACGTATTCCTCCGCCGTGGTGTCTTCTTCGCCCACCGGTACGAAATTCAGCTAACTTATGTTTTGAATTGCGTAGATTGGCATGTAGAAACTCCTGTTATTGCTGGATTAACTCTTTGTGACACTTCACAGGGATTTCAATGAGATTTTGGATGCGTATGAGAGAGGAGACAAGTTCTATCTCTACACTGGAAGAGGACCTTCATCAGAAGCATTGCATTTGGGGCATTTAATTCCTTTCATGTTCACAAAGTAAGTCTCGAACAATGTGAAAGCTATTATTTTCACGTTTCTTTCAAGGTAGTGGGTCTATGCAATGATGATATGCTCGAATTGGGTTGCAGATACTTGCAAGACGCTTTCAAGGTTCCCCTCGTTATACAGATTACGGATGATGAAAAATGCATGTGGAAGAACTTAAAGTCGTCAGAAAGTAAAAGACTTGGCAGAGAAAATGTGAAAGATATAATTGCTTGCGGATTCGATATAACAAAGACCTTCATTTTCTCCAACTTTGACAATGTTGGCGGGTAAGTCGCATTTAAATCTCATCTAGGTTTTTTATTTGATGTTTACATTTTAGTTTTTCTCGTTGATTATGTCAAAAAACCTTGTGTATAGCGCTTTTTATGAAAACATCGTGGACGTTGGAAAGTGTGTTACACTTAATAAGGTGACTTTACTCTCTATCTCCTTGGCTTGCACAATGTGGCTATGTGTTTTATAGTTGGTTTGTCTTCCTGGTTTCATTTTTATATCTCTTTCGTTGCTAGGCTATGGCAATCTTTGGCTTTTCTGGTGAAGATCCTATTGGAAAAATCAGTTTTCCTCCTGTGCCGGTATGTCTTTTTGTTCGTGTTGGCGTGGACAGATGTATTATGCTAATGGATAAAGAATGTTGTATTTATAAGGATAGCTTTTTTCCCATACATTTGCAGGCAGCTCCATCTTTTCCTAGCTCATTCCCACACTTGTTCCCTGGCAAGGACAATCTCCGTTGCTTGATTCCTTGTGCACTTGACCAGGTGTGTGCTGTTTGCGTACTTTTTTTATCTGAACTTGTTTGGTTTTGGAAGATTAGCTTCTCAGTGGTGTCAAATGTCAGCCAGCTTGGAGCAGTTTCATCCAAATTTAGTTTCTTTATGTTCTTTGTGTATCAGTATTATGTGTGCTGCGTTTGTATTTATATAAATTACAACCAATCTGTGCTTCTGGTTTTGTTCAGGATCCTTATTTTAGAATGACTCGAGACGTTGCACCTCGGTTAGGCTATAGCAAGCCTGCACTAATTGAGTCATCATTTTTTCCTGCGCTGCGGGCAAGTGTTTTCTTAACTAGTCTAAGGATATTACAAGTTATACATATGTAGTTACACCTTGTAAACACACCTTCATGCTTTCACACTATTGAATGCCTTGGTCGCACTTTTCTCAGGGAAAGAATGGAAAAATGTCTGCTAGTGATCCAAATTCCGCTATCTATGTGACTGATACCGCTGAGGACATTAAAAAAAAGGTGAGTTCTGTATTTTGAATTCGTTTTGTTATTCTAATCAAAGAGAGTCCATTTTGTGTTTACGCATGTCTTTCGTAGACATATTCATTGTCTGGTTTGGATGGCACCTGAATCCGTCAACTTATTTTGTATTTAAAGAAAAACATATTAGGCACGTTGTTGGTGTAACAGCATTTTAGTGTCAAACTTTACAGATCATTGCTTCCTCTATCTTGATGAGGTTTTCAATATGCAGATAAATGGTGCAGTTAGTGGTGGGCGAGATAACGAGGCTGAGCAGATAAAACACGGAGCAAATCTGGAGGTACCAAATTCTCTTGTTTCGCCTCCTCCTTGTAACTCTGTATAGTGTCAACTCGCAGTTGTGTTGCTCATGCAGTTATATTCAATTGAAAGCTGAAATGATATTCTCTTAGTTAGATACTAAAAGTTGCGTTGGTTTGGAAAATACTAAGCTTTCCTCAAAATTGTTTTCTTGATACTTGATCCTATCGATTTTAAGTGATATAGTTAACTTAAGTCTTTTTTTTCTGGTCATCTCCTTCTCACTATTTCACAGGAAGACATACCGTTCAAGTATTTGAGTTTCTTCCTCGAAGATGATGCTGAACTTGAACACATAAAGAAGGTAAATTACGTTATATTTGCCTCTAGCTTATTATTAAATCATTACAAAGAATGCTCATATCTGGCTTAATCGGATTATTTGAAACAAAAAGTAAAAAGAAAACACATTGTACTGTGTTTCAGGAGTATGGAGAAGGACGAATGCTAACTGGTGCAGTAAAGAAGCGACTCACTCAAGTTTTGACAGAAATGGTGGAGAGACACCGCAGGGCTCGAGCTGCTGTTACTGATGAGGTAAAAAAAATCGATTTGACTCATGTATCAGAATCATTAGTTCAATTCAAGATTAAATACTATCTTGTTTATCGATTTTTATGAAAATATATATTATAATAATATTCAGATGGTGAATGCGTTCATGGCGGTGAGACCTCTCCCATGCATGTTTGAGTAGAGCCCAGAAACCAGAAGAAACCCTTTTTGGCTGCTCTGCAACTTCACATGACACCATTGATTGATTTTCTCTTCACTTGGAATTAGACATCTTTGGGTGTATAATTATTTCAAAAACTAAATAGTTGGTTCTGGTTCACCAAAATAGGAATTGTAAAGTTCTAGTGAACTGTCTGATTTCTTTGCAGCTATAGAGCAGCAAATCCATTGAGATATTTAAGACATTTACATCATAGCGTAAATCTTATTAATGTCCGCATTTATGTTTATTCAGTATTAGGTCTGGGCATTTGGATACTAGGTCCGGATTTAGATTGGATATTTCGGGTTTCGGGCATTTCAGATATATGAATTTTGATATTGATCGGGTATTTTAATTTTTTGGTTTGGATTCGGTTTTGTATTTTTTGGTTTGGATTCGGTTTTGTATATTTTAGTATCAAAAATATTTCGGTTTTAGATTGGGTCTAGTTTTTTATCTGAAAGTATCTACATATATCTGAAAGTATCTGACACACCCGAAAAACTGATCTAGTGTTTTTTTTAGTGAATTAATCTATATGTGAAAGTGAAACTCAAGCTTGTCCAAACAAAACGTAAATACATAGCAAATAAACTCAAAGTTTGAAATAAAAACAAATTATCATTTAGTCATAAACAAAACATTCCAAATTCAAAAGGAAGCAATAAACCAAAGTACCAACTACCAAACATTACATAAATCTAAAGTAGAATAAAAATTTGAGAAAAACAAGTAAGAAAATGCATCAATAGATTAGGACATGCTGCTTTTCCGTGTCCTTTACTCCTCCTGTAATATTCGAAGCAAATCTAAAATAAGGATATTTTAGCAACTGTATTTACTCCTCCTGTAACATCATGAACTGATTCAGACATCTCTTTAGTTTCTACAGCTTTTTTACCATAAAGTTTCTTAAAGCATATCTTAGCAAACTGCATTCTTACTTCGATCAAAAACATTAGCAACAATCAATATCTTGTTGATGTGCTTAATTCCATCCCAATACTTTTCAAATTTGGCTTTCATGTCATTTGCCATGGCCTTCAACTATTTATCTAAACTATTGCTCAAGCGAATCAGATTCCTGTTTATCGTCAATATCTCACCGTAGCACATAGAAGAACAAACATAAGTATATGCTCTTATAGCCAAACTAGAATTGTAGAAAATGAATTGGAAAGTTTAGAACCTCTCTGCGGCATTCCAATCGTCTATAGCAGGAGGTCCAATCTTTTTATTGCCATTGTCTACTTCATGAAAGTAATCATTGTACAGTTTGTCCTCAGCTTCCATTTTATCAAATGCAACCTTGAACTTAATAGCTCTTAGCAACATCAAATATGTTGAATTCCACCCATGTATACGATTCATGCATTCTTCTATATCAAGGAAATCAAATGTCCGATGCGATGCTCCTTCGAGAATATCCCGTACTGCACAAAAGAATAGTATTGTGTTGGGAGAATCTTCTCCATCTGTCCTTAGATGCTCTTAAAATTTGTCACTTAGAAGAGATGTATATACGTTCCATTGATCTCCCAGAACCTTCCTTCTCCTTTCATCTTTGCACATACAAAAGTTCATGGCGTCAATAAGAGCTCTAGAATAACGTAGGATCTCCAACTTCTTTGCATATTTGGTTCCCAAAGTCCTACACGTGAAGTGAATGGCTCTCAGAACAGCCACCCATATATCAAGATTGTGTGGCCCGACAGATCTAGGAAATTCAGAGCTCTCATCTGTCAAAGGATAGTCAAGTAACCAGGATATGAAATCATCGTCCTGAGGATGTGTCTTGGCATAGTAATCATTCTGATCACAAACATCTACTGCCCCTTCGTCATCAAATGAAGCAATTTTGCCTGTCAGCAGTCTTTTGTCCAGAAGCATAAACTGTCCACTCAGCTATGAAGCACGAGGACGGCTTGGGTGTGACGTCTCCCATACCCGAGGCATTTCCGGGACGGAGACGGCGTGGGGATGTTTCAAAATATGATTGTGTACGTGTTTATTGTTTCAGTTTGGTCATTTAATTGTGACTTCTCAATGAGAATCGAAAATTTGGGTCTAAAGAATCTAAGAAATCTATGAAAATCGTGCCCGTTAGAGGCTATTTTGGTTTTTCCGACGTACATAGAAGTTTCGCGAGCTCAAACCAGTCTGAAGACGTGAGTAAAGTTGTTCCGGGATCACTGAGTTTATGCAGAGAAATAAACAAGCTTGTGACATCATCCCGGTGTAGAGCGAAGATGAGAGAGAGTGTCATACAGTTTGTATCCAAGCCTTTAGTTTATGCCTTGTTTTGCATTCCAATTGGGTTTTCACCAATTCTGTCTTTTCAAGCTCCAGCTTTAGATGTGCCCTTCCTCAGCTATGTGATATGGAAAAAAAGAAAGACACTGAGATTCTCTCATTCCAAACTCTATTTTGGAGTAAAAAACACATCTCTTAAATTATAGTTTCTTTTCATTTTTATACTTAAATATTTTAAAATATTATTATATTTAATAAAAATTACAATGACACTAACAATAAAAAACACATAAAAATATTTAATAAAAATTACAATTACGTTAAGATAGCTGAATTAACGATAATCGAAAACATGAAAAGATTTTGTCGAGCCATCGTGGAAATATATTCACAATAATACTTACGAAAACTGACAGCTGTTGATATAGCAAGACTTCTTTACATTTGTCTCGTTTTTCAGGTATAGGTAGCTTAGATTGCATGCATTGAAAGTGGAAAAACTGCACAACTGTTTGGGCTGGACAATATGTTGGTCGTAGTGGAACACCAACTATTTTCTTTGAAGTTTTGGCAGATTACGATCTTTAGATATGGCACACATATTTTGGTTTGCCGAACACCAATAACGATATCAATGTGTAGGAGTCTTCCCACCTTTTCTCCAATCTTTCTCAAGGTATTGTTCCTCATGTCCATTATATAATTCAAGGAAAGGAGTATAATATGAATTATTATTTGGCCGATGGTATATATCCATACTGGTCCACGATAGTGCAAACAATTCACGAGCCCATTGGTCCCAAAATTTTTCGTTTTGCTATGAAACAAGAGTTATGTAGGAAAGATGTCAAACATGCCTTTGGAATTCTTCAGTCGCGTTTCGCAATTGTGAAAGGACCTGTTTGTTTTTAGGAAAGGGATGTGGTAAATGAAATCATGACCACATGTATAATTTTACATAAAGTGATAATTAAAGAAGGGCGTGATCTTAAAAAACCTTTTGGAGTAAAATTAATAATTACATAAAAACCCTTTTGTAGTAAAAAATGGAGTCATAGGTTGGAGAAGACCTCTTATCCACTTTTGAGTAACTCCAATTTGGAGTAAAATATGGAATAGAGGGGTGGAGATGGTCTTAGGAGTATTGAGAAGGTCAGAAATAAAAATGGAGATGCTGCTGATGTGGTAACGACTTTGGATGCAGTAAAGGCGGAGAAGGAGAAACTGGAGAAAGAGAAAATGAGTGGATTATGGAGAAAGTGGATAAATTGGAAGAGAGTATTGATATAATGGAGAGCGAGTACGACAAGATATGTGAGAGAATATATGGGATTGATGATACCATATTAAAGAAAAAGACGACGAAATTATTGGAAAAGATTTTAAAAGATAATGAAGTTCTGAAAACGTTTGAGTTCTATTTCAATGAACTATAATCTTTTAATAGATCATCTTACAACGCCGCATTAAGTTACAGCAAATTCTAAACATAAGCAACTACTAATGTATCCAACTCCTATTATCAGGGAGACTTATTCAACAGCTTTACCAAGTCATACGACTTGTTTATTGAATGATAAACGCAACACAAACGCAAAACTCAACGGCTTTTTATTGTTCAATTTCTCCCCTAAACTGGAACGGCTCCTTTCCATTTTATCACGGTTTAGGGTTTAGGGCTTAATTCTTTCAAACTCACCTCCAATATCTTTCTCAGCCCTTCAAACGTCTCAAGTTTAAGTGCTTTTGTCATGCAGTCAGCCAGCTGATCTTGGGTTGGATAGAACTTGACTTGCGTGGGTCCGTCGTTGACTAGATCACGAAGAAAGTGGTACCTAATGTGTATGTGTTTGCTCCTACCATGTAGTACTGAATTCTTTGACAATTTTATGGTTGAACTGTTGTCACAGTAGAATGTAGTTCCTTCCCTCTGTTTTTCTCCAATTTTTTCTAAATTGTTTCTCAGCCATACTCCTTGACATGCTCATATGCAGCAGCTACGAGTTCAGCCTCGGTTGTTAATAATGTCACAATAGCTTGTTTCTTTGATGCCCATGAGACTGCACCTGCTCCCTGCATAAAGACGTAGCCCGACGTGCTTTTACGGTCATCTATATAATCACTATCTGCAAAACCGACCAGCAGTTGTTCTCATTTTCTTCCATACTGGATTCCAAACACGGTTGTTCCTTGTATGTATTTCAGGATCCTCTTGGCTGCCAGCATATGCTGCTCATTTGGGTGCTCCATATACCTGCTGACCAAATTCACAGAGTAGATGATAACGGGTCGTGTTGCTGTTAAATACCTCAAACATCCTACTAGTTGCTTGAAGGCCGTTGGGTCTACATCTGCTCCAGTGTTCTCTTTAGATAGTTTGTGACCCGGAAAGATTGAGTTTTTTTGACTGGATTGCACTCTTTTATACCAAACTTCTCAAGTATCACTGCTGTATATTTTTGTTGACCTATGAAAATGCCTTTGTCATCCTGTACCACTTATACTCCCAAGAAGTACTTCATCATTCCAAGGTTGGTCATAGCAAATTCTTTCTTCAACGAGGTCTTGAAATTGTCAAGGAGTGATTCGGAGTTGTCTGTGTATATGAGATCATCGACATACAAGCTCACTATCATTATTCTGCCTAGCTATGTTTTTACGAACAGGATGTGCTCGCAATAGCACTTCATAAAACCTTCCTTTGCAAAACATCCTTATGTATTGTTGTACCACACCCTTGGAGCCTGTCTCAGGCCATACAATGCCTTTCGCAGCTTATAGACCATGTCTTGAGCTCCATCTATCTCAAATCCTCGAGGCTGTTCAATGTAGACATCTTCATTCAACTATCCGTGTAAGAAGCCACTTTTAACATCCAATTGAAACACCTTTAATCTTCTTTGAGCTGTCATGGCTAGTAGATTCTGATAGTATCCCATCTCGCTACAAAGGCAAACACCTCATCGAAATCAACTTCATGCCTTTGGTGGTATCCTTTAGCCACTAACCTTGCCTTAAACTTGTCTACTTCTCCTTTTTTATTGTACTTGGTTTCGTAGATCCACTTTACCCCAATCGCCATTGATTCCTTAGGTAGATTCACGAGCTTCCATGTGTTGTTTTCTCCTATAGAGTTGATCTCCACCTTAATGGCTTTTCGCCTTTTTTCTGATTTTACAGCCTCATCAAAGTTGTTTGGATCCTCCAAAGCTGTATACATAGCCATTATGTCTTCTCCATCAATAACAAAGTGACTTGTCTCTCCTGTTACATAATATTTCATCCATACCAGTGTCCTTTTATTCCTTCCTCCTGATCCTCTTGTATTTGCTGCATTTTCATTTTCTGGTACTTGATTTCTTCTTCAAAGATTTTTGCATTTTCTGGATTTACATTCTCCTCTACTGCCTGTTCTCCTTCTTCATTATTTCCTTCGGTGTTCTTTAGCTCTTCTACTTCTCCTTCAGAGCTATATACACTTCCTTCCCAGTTGAATGTTCCTCCTGCTGTCCTTCTTCCCATAACCATTTCTCCTTCTCATCAAACTGAACATCTTTGCTGATAACTATCTCTTTTTCTCAAGATTATATGGTCTATAAGCTTTTGACTCCTTGCTTACTTCGGACATGACACATTTCATGCTATTCTCATCCAGCTCTACTCTCTTCTCATATGGAATAAGAACGTATCCCATACACTCGAATATTCTAAGATGTTCAACTGATGGCTTACGTTGACTCCACCTTTCTTCCGGTGTTACATCTCCAAGTGCTGCAGACAGGCTTCTATTCTAGATGTGTACTGCATAATGCACATCTTCTGGCAAAAATCTTCTCGGTACTGACATTCCCAGCAGCATGCACCTCGTCATGTTCATAACACTCCTGTTTATTTTTATCTCTAGATGTCGTTCTGTTGAGGTGTGTATGCTGATGTGAGTTGTCGTTTGATTCCATTCTCCCTACAATATTCTTGGATAGCAGTGGAATTGTACTTTTCTCCCTTGTCCGATCTCAAACATATCAAATTTACTCCCAGATCTCTCTCTGCAGCTGCCCTTAATTCTTTGAAAATTCTCAACGCCTCTGATTTCTCCGATAAGAAATCGGTCCAGCACTTGCTGCTGTAATCGTCGATAAAGTTTATAATGTACTTTTTTCCTCTTTCTGAAACATGGTTTCTTCGTCCACAGATGTCTGTGTGGACCAATTGGAGTCTGCGGGTTGCTCTCCATGAGCTTTTCTTCGTGATGCTCTCCATGAATGCCACACAGGCTTGTGACCTCAGTGTTTGTCATCTTGGGCAGTCCAACAACCATCTGTTTTTCAGATAGGTTCAACATTTCTCCTTGGTTTAGGTGTTCTAACCTCTTATGCCATAGTTCTTCTGCTTATCTTCGGATACTGCTTGCAAGTAGTTCTCTGCATTCTCCTTGGTTTTCTTTATTCTGGCGAGAAACTATGGACATTCTGTTCTTTGTCATAGTCAAACGCATCAACATCCTGTTTTGCTTCTTATGCCATATCTCACAAATATCATCTTCTATGATGATCTTTAAGCATTTTTGTTGAAGTTGTCCCACGTTCATGAGGTTGATCAATTTATGATGAGTCTTAGGTTTCCTCCTCCCTATACCATCATTTTCCGATCGTTTTCAAGCTTAACGTTCTGTCGGAATATTATGTCGATGTCCACAAACCATTCTCGTGTCCCACACATGTGATTTGAGCAGCCTGAATTTAGGAACCAGATGTGTTCCGCCTCTTCCTTTTGTATCTCAATGTGTGCCATAAGAAGAATATATTCATCCAACTCTGCATAGTGAGCATTCTTTTCCCACTCCGGGCACTCAACTTAGAGTGATCCATCTTATGATACTTATAGTACTCCACTTTCTCCTTGTTGTAGCTGCTGCCTCCTCTACCACTGCCTTAATATCCTTCTCTGCCTTTTTTTTGAAACACTCCACGACCGCTTCCTCCTTCTGACCTCCATCGTGTTTCCATTTTCAAGGCTTGTTCATCACCACCGTGTTTGCTCATCTTCTGTTCGTGGACCATGAATGAGCTTTGAAGTCCATCAACAAACATTTATGTGATGTTGTTACATTCTTCGATCGCACACAACATAAGTAAATTTCTCCACCAGAGTTCTTAGGATTTTCTCAACTACCTTTGAATCTGGCATATCTTCTTCGAGATTCCTCATGTTGTTAACAACTATCATGATTTGTGAGAAGTACTCAGTGATCGTATCTCCCTCTTTCATTTCAAGCACTTCGAAAATTCTCCCCATTCTCTACAATTGTGTACTCTACACTCAGGTGAGTATCACGTTTCTTTCCAGTCTCGTGATCCCTGTTTCGATTAAATCCCACCACTCCTTTGATCTAAGAATATTCTCCATGAGCATAGCCCAATGCTCATAGTCACCATCGAATTTCGGGATACTGAATAATGTATATCTTTCACTCATTTTTACTCGTACCAAGCTCGTTAAACGGCTCTGATACCACTTGTTGGAAAAGCTTTTAAGAGATAATGAAGTTCTGAAAACGTTCGAGTTCTAATTCAATGAAATGTAATCCTTTAGTAGATCATTGTACAACGCCGCATTAAGTTAAAACAAATTCCTAAACATACGCAACTACTAACGAGTCCAATTCCTATTATCACGGAGACTTATTCAACAGCTCTACCAAGTTATATGCAGGATATGCCTTGATTCCAAGCAAATCAAGCATGAGCTTGCGGTCCTTATTAATATACAAACAATTTATAAGGTAAAACGGCTCTTTTTTGAAAAAAAATGAAAACAGCCCCTTTTTTATGGCTTGCAGTTGTCAAGACCGGCTCTGATTATATGACTTATTTATTGAATGGTAAAAGCAACGCAAGCACAAAACTCAACGGTTCTTTATTCTTCAGACATTGAGTTTTGGTGTTAGGGAGCTTATATTTATTGAAATAGAGTGTGGGAGTTGGTTAAGAGCTTCCACCGAAAAATGAAGCAAAAAAGTTTTGAGAGGTGACATGTCAGCCATGATTTTTTCTGGAGATAATATTTTTCTTCATTACCTTTAACTGAGAATTTGGTCACCCTTTAATGGTAGATACCTTATTGGATGCACTTATTTGGTATCTACGGCAGTTGTTAGTTTCCAATGAATATTATTTGTCTGTAAATGATATATAAGATAATTGTGTTGCATTGGAGATAGATGGTCTTGGAACAGAGTAGTATGTGACAAGTCTACAATGTATCTAAGATAGTTTCACACTCGTCATTTTATTTATTTGTTTTTCAACGTCAAAGTGGAGCTTAGAAAGTTGTAATCTATTGATGTGAAGTTTTGTTAACTTGATAAGCAAGCCTAAGTTCAAATTTGCCAGCTGGAGAACTCAAGTCTAACCAAGGGTTAGTGTAAACCAAACCCAAGTTGGACTGCTTTTGGGACCACTCTAAAGCACCCAGCTAATGAAACGCTAACGACGAAGTTGATTCTGCTTTTAGGCGTACAAAGGAGATTGTTCGCTTGATACCCAACAGCACGACGTTCCCGTTATGGTAAATGACAAAGATCCATCTGGACATGATGCATCAAGGGCGCTGCTCAAGAAACCCTATTTGACGCCTCTACTATAAATAGGTTGTTGCAGGGTAAGAGAGAGGTGTGAGCAAGAAAGAGAGAAAGATATATACAGACATTTGTGAAAGTGTTAGGATAGAGTGAGAGTTAAGCATTCATAGTATAAACTTATTGCTTGTTCTCTAATAGGAATTGACAGAGTATACATCAAGTGCTAGTGAAGGGCATTGATATGTGATACTTGTGATTCCTTGTTGTAAACACTCTATCTCTGTTCTGTCTAGTGAATTTCGAGTTACCGACTCGGCCAGACGTAGCTCCCTCAGTTTTTCTGCACAAGTTACTGTTCATCTTCTTCAAACCTTTTTCAAGGTCTCTTCTGTCTCATGTTTGTTTGAGTTCTCTCCTGAGTATTGTCGACTGCTCAGGGCATCAGAAACTCAACAGATTGGTATCAGAGCGTGGTTCGTTGCTTTGTGGTTCGTAAAAGCCTTCAGTCGTTGAACCATGTCTTCAGCGAGGATAGAGGTTGAAAAGTTCGATGGTCGGAGAGACTATACAATGTGGAAAGAGAAACTGATGGCTCATCTTGATATATTGGGTTTAAGCATAGCCCTTAAGGAGGAAGATGATGCTACACTAGAAAGAGTTTCAGATTCTGCAGAAACTGAAGACGATGAAAAAAAAACCCGAGAAAAACGAGAAGCTTTAGAAGAAAAGAAAAGGAAAGCTCAAAGCACCATTGTTTTGAGTGTCACATACAGAGTTTTAAGGAAGATTAAGAAAGAGAAGACTGCAGCTTCTATGGTGAATGCTCTGGACAAGCTATATATGTCCAAAGCTCTTCCAAATAGGATTTATCTAAAACAGAAGCTCTACAGCTTCAAGATGTCTGAAAATCTGTCTATTGAAGGAAACATTGATGAGTTCCTGCACATTATAGCAGATCTGGAGAACACGAATGTTCTCATTTCCGACGAAGACCAAGCCATTCTGCTACCCATGTCACTCCCGAAGCCATTTGACCAGTTAAGGGATACTCTGAAGTATGGGTCAGGAAGAACGACGCTGTCTCTTGATGAGGTTATAGCAGCCATTTACTCCAAAGAGTTAGAGTTTGGCTCACACAAGAAAAGCATTAAAGGACAAGCTGAAGGTTTATATGTAAAAGACAAGCATGAAACAAGAGGAAGGAGTGAGCATCGTGAGAAAGGAAACAAGGGAAATAGACCAAGGTCCAAATCTAAGAGTAAACGAGGATGCTGGATATGTGGTGATGAAGGTCATTTCAAGAACTCATGTCCAAACAAGAACAAAGGTCAATTCAAGACAAGAGAACAAGTAAAAGGGGATTCCTCACAGGGAAAAGGAAATCTAGCAGAAGCAAGTGGCCTATATGTTTCAGAAGCTATTTCCTCTACAGATGTACATCTAGAGGATGAATGGGTGATGGATACTGGATGCAGTTATCACATGACACACAGGAAAGACTGGTACGACCACCTAGATGAGGATGCTGGCGGATCAGTGAGGATGGGAAACAAAACAATGTCACAAGTCAGAGGTGTCGGAACCATTCGGCTAAAAGAAGGAATACGGTCTCAACGTTGTGCTCTCAAACGTCAGATACATCCCTGATATGGACAGGAATCTGTTATCGCTCGGCACCTTTGAAAAAGCAGGATACAAGTTTGAATCAGAAGGTGGAATCCTAAGTATTAAGACAGGCAGTCAGGTCTTACTTGCAGGCAGAAGATATGACACTCTCTATCTTCTTAACTGGAAACATGCAACAGAGGAAGCTCTTTCAACAATGAAGAAGAACGATGATACTGAATTATGGCACAAAAGGCGATGTCATATGAGTCAAAAGAACATGAACCTCTTAGTTAAAAGAGGACTTTTGGATCGAAAGAAGATATCAACACTTGATACCTGTGAAGACTGCATATTCGGTACAGCTAAGAGAGTAGGCTTCAACTTAGCTCAGCATGATACAAAGGAGAAGCTGGAGTATGTTCACTCCGATTTGTGGGGAGCCCCTACTGTACCACTTTCACTTGGGAGATGTCAATACTTCATCTCCTTCATTGACGTCTACACTCGTAAGGTATGGGTTTACTTTCTTAAAACTAAAGATGAAGCTCTTGATAAGTTCATAGACTGGATAAGCTTGGTAGAGAATCTTAGTGAGAAGAAAGATAAGACATTAAGGACTGATAATGGTTTGGAATTCTGCAATAAATCTTTTGATGAGTTTTGTGAGTCTAAAGGAATACAAAGGCACAGAACTTGTGCTTACACTCCTCAACAAAATGGGGTTGCGGATTGCATGAACCGGACTATAATTGAGAAGGTTAGGAGCATGCTCAGTAACTCAGGTGTACCTAAAAGATTTTGGGCCGAAGCCACTCACACGGCAGTGGTTCTGATCAACAAAACATCATCATCAGCCATTAATTTTTATATACCAGACAAAAGATGGTCGGGCAAAGCTCCTGTTTACAGCTATTTGAGAAGGTTTGGGTGTGTTGCCTTCGTACATTCTGATGAAGGAAAGCTGAACCCACGAGCTAAGAAAGGAGTTCTTCTTGGGTATCCCACTGGAGTAAAGGGGTACAAAGTCTGGCTTATCGAGGAAAGGAAGTGTGTTGTAAGTAGAAACATCATCTTTCAAGAAAATGCAGCATACAAGAATCTGGTACTGAGAAAAGAATCTCCTGCCGTTGAAGATGATGCTGGAGCTGGTTCGTATCTTGATCTAGACCTAGAACCTGAAGAGAATATCAGCTCAGGTGGAGACTTCGAGATATGAGAATCAGAACCTGCAGATGCAGGTCCCAACCTACTTACGCCTGCAGCAAGTGATACAGAGGACAGTCTTGAAACAGGAGATGTTGATCCACCTCTGAGCTATCGCTTGGTGAGAGACAGGGAAAGACGTGAAACACGAGCTCCAAGAAGATTTGATGATGAGGATTATTTCTCTGAAGCTCTGTAAAGTACAGAAGATGGTTACACTACTGAACCTGCAGACTATGAAGAAGCAAAGAATGATCCTAACTGGGAAAAATGGAAACTTGCCATAGATGAGAAGATCGAATCTCAGCATAAAAACAATACATGGACCACAGTTTCAATGCCGAAGTATCAGAAAATCATTGGGAGCAGATGGATTTACAAGTATAAACTTGGAATTCTTGGAGTTGAAGAACCGCGTTTCAAGGCCCGGTTAGTAGCAAAGGGCTATGCTCAAAGAGAAGGCATAGACTATCATGAGATCTTTGCTCCAGTTGTAAAGCATGTCTCAATACGTATTCTTCTGGCCATTATTGCTCAAGAAGATCTCGAACTTGAACAGCTAGATGTCTAGACGGCTTTCCTACACGGAGAACTTAAGGAGATGATATACATGATGCCACCTGAAGGTTATGAGTCAATGTTCCATGACAATGAAGTTTGTCTACTCAACAAGTCTCTCTATGGCCTCAAACAAGCTCCACGACAGTGGAACGACAAGTTTGACAGCTACATCACAGAAATTGGGTTCATAAGAAGTGATTATGATAGCTGTCCATACATAAAGGTTTTGCCCGATGGTTCTATGATGTATCTCCTGATCTATGTTGATGATATGTTGGTGGCTGCAAGGAACATTGAAGATATTACACAACTGAAGAAAGAACTCAACCAGAGATTTGAAATGAAAGACCTTGGAGCTGCAAGAAAGATACTTGGGATGGAAATAATCAGAAACAGAGCAGAAGGTTCTCTATGGCTGTCTGAAGAAGGGTATCTGCAGAAAGTTCTGGAGACATACAACATGGCAGACTCCAAGCATACCGTGACACCACTTGGAGCTCATCTTAAGATGTGTGCTGCAACTGAAGACAAACTGATACGAGATGAAGATTACATGAAATCAATTCCTTACTCAAATGCAGTTGGAAGCATAATGTATGCTATGATTGGGACACGTCCTGACTTAGCATACCCTGTTGGAATCATTAGCAGATATATGAGCCAACCAATCAAGGATCACTGGTTAGGAGTCAAGTGGGTGTTGCGATACATCAAAGGAACAGTCAAAACAAGGTTGTGTTATAAGAAGAACCATGATTTCAAGATAGTAGGGTACTGCGATGCCGACTTTGCTGCTGATCCAGACAGGAGGAGGTCTATTATAGGGCTAGTATTCACAATTGGTGATAATACTATCAGTTGGTAATCGGGATTGCAGAGAGTAGTAGCACTTTCTGTTAGAATTTATGAGTGTTTGTCTCATAAGAAGAGAAACACAATCAACTTGTGACTGAGTTCTTCTTTAATCCATCACATGAACTCACTCTCAACAAGAAGAAGAAGCACTAGTTTGATACATAATCCAGCTTTAGTAACACAACACTTAGGATCTTAACCGAACAATTTGTGCCTTGTTGATCGTCAAACTCAAGAGCACACCAACTTCTTTTAACACCAAAAGGAAGGACACTAGTCTCCATGCTTATGAGCTGATTCATCACCTTCCACCAGTCTTTCCTCTCCACTTCTTGTGGTGGCTGTTCTTGGTGACCATTGGTTCTAACCTCCAAACATGTGTTGCGCCTTCAAACAAAATTTCCTTGCCTTCATGAGACAATCACACCAACCACCATCTTAAGCCTTTGAACCTGTTGAGTATAGGCAGATTCTAAACAAAAAATAGTGAGTGATGGAGAGTATATGAGAGTATGAGAGTATAAGTAACCAAGAAAATAGAGAGTATGTGGAACTGTAAGTGAGAATGGTGAGAATGGAGTATAGAGAATGAAGAATGAGCTCAAGAGTGCCAATGGACAGAGTTTTGCTCTGTTTTCTTGAGTTTTCGTGGAAGCATCTTCAGACCATAGCATAAAAGCATTCAGGGCTGAGCAACAATGCTGGTGGTAGAGCAACTCAACCACCAGTCTCCCATCAATGGAGCGCATGGACAACTTCTTCCAAGGATTTTCTGTAACCTCAACAACAAACACATCAGATATCAAGTCACACAAAGATGATTTCTGAGTTTAAAAGAGTGTGTCAATGGAACAAAACAATTTGTCCATCAACCAAACAAAGGCCATCATGGCAAGAGATTTAAAAAAACAATTCAAATAGTTTTTCAAGACCTTTTCATTCCAAAGAAAATTTCAAAATATTTTAAAACAATTTTCCAAGGATTTTAAACCTTTTCAAATGGCTTTTCAAGGCCAAAAAAACTCATCAAGAAGATTTTTAAAATTCTTTCCAGAAATTTTAAAAATATTTTCCAAAACCTTTACAAAAGATTTTAACGAAGGTAATATAATCCAAAATAAATTTTTTTTCTTTCTCCTTTTCTTCTTCCTCTCTAATACTTTCTACTACAGAATCAGAGTACATGTCTCTCACTGAAGCGGTTAAAGAAGCTGTGTGACTTAAAGGATTGCTAAAGGAGTTCGGTTATGAACAAGGAAGTGTCACTAAGTGTGACTCTTAGAGTGTCATTGCTATTGTGACTCTCAGAGTGTCATTGCTCTCTCTAAAAACAATGTGCATCATGAAAGAACTAAGCACATTGATGTGAAGTGTCACTACATCCGTGAGATCATAGCTGAAGGAGTAGTGCAAGTTTTGAAGATATCAACCGAAAAGAATCCAGCAGATATCTTCACAAAGATCTTGGCTGTAAGCAAATTCAGGTCAGCTTTGGATTTGCTACAAGTCAAGGCTGAGTAGTAAAACTCAGGAAAACCGAGTCGGGAAATTCTCTCTATGTCCAAGTTGATCTCTCTCTCAACTAATGCAGGTTATGATGGCTTTCTTATTCAGTTAACATGTGGAGATTTGTGAAGCTTTGTTAACTTGATAAGCAAGCCTAAGTTCAAATTTGCCAGCTGGAGAACTCAAGTCTAACCAAGGGTTAGTGTAAACCAAATCCAAGTTGGACTGCTTTTGGGACCACTCTAAAGCACCCAGCTAATGAAAAGCTAACGACGAAGTTGGTTCTGTTTTTAGGCGTAAAAAGGAGATTGTTTGCTTGATACCCAACAGCACGATGTTCCCGTTCTGGTAAATGACAAAGATGCATATGGACATGATGCATCAAGGGCGCTGTTCAAAAAACCCTATTTGACGCCTCTACTATAAATAGGTTGTTGCAGGGTAAGAGAGAGGTGTGAGCAAGAAAGAGAGAAAGATAGATACAGACATTTGTGAAAGTGTTAAGATAGAGTGAGAGTTAAGCATTCATAGTATAAACTTATTGCTTGTTCTCTAATAGGAATTGACAGAGTATACATCAAGTGCTAGTGAAGGGCATTGATGTGGGATACTTGTGATTCCTTGTTGTAAACACTCTATCTCTGTTCTGTCTAGTGAATTTCGAGTTACCGACTCGGCCAGACGTAGCTCCCTCGGTTTTTCTGCACAAGTTACTGTTCATCTTCTTCAAACCTCTTTCAAGGTCTCTTCTGTCTCCTGTTTGTTTGAGCTCTCTCCTGAGTATTGTCGACTGCTCAGGGCATCAGAAACTCAATAATTGACTTTAAGGCCGATTCTGTAGAAAGAATGACAAAAAGTTGTAATCTATTGTTTTTAACGTCAAATTGAAGCTTAAAAAGGATGTATAAATATTAATATGATATTATTACCCATATCTGAATATCCAAAAACGTATTTGACGACGTCAATAGCGTGAGACCGTGTAAGAAATCTGGAAGAGAGAATGAGTAAGGGGACGAAGGAGCAGTCCTTTCCGATCCCTTCGCTTCCAGATGATTTGTTGTTGAGCTGCTTCGCGCGCGTCTCTAGATTGCATTACCCAACTCTTTCCCTCGTTTCCAAGAGATTTCGATCTCTCATCGCTTCACCGGAGCTATACAAGATCAGATCTTCTTTATGCCGCACCGAGAGTTGTCTCTATGTGTGTTTTGGGTCTGATCCTGACCCTAACCCTCGCTGGTTCACTCTCTGCGTGAAACCTGATCGAACACTAACTAATGTCTTGGTTCCAACCTCAGTTCCCCATTCTGCTCCTGCGCACTGGTCTGGTCTCATTGGCGGACCTTCAGATGATATCTACAACGTTGGTGGACCCATTGACAATGACCCATCGTCTAGAGTCACGATCGAGGCTCGAAGCATGTGGGTGGACCCGTTGATGAATGTACTTGATAGAAAGATGTATGTAACAAGAGGCAGCAACGATTGCGATCCAAACACTCAAACTTGGGAGCCTGAGGTGTCGAGCCCTCCAGCGTTTTTAAGCTTAGTGGTTAGAAAAAAGGTTTACATGTTCAATGGTTCGGCTTACAAACCCAAAAAAGGTCAATGGGAAAGGTTTTGGGGTTGGAAACCAAGTTTGGGTTGGTTTTCTTGTTGCGTGATAGACAATGTACTGTATCGTTACCGTTCTGAAGTGTTCAAATGGTATGACACCAAGGCAGGACACTGGAGGAAGTTAAAGGGTTTGAAAGGACTTCCTAAGTTTGTCAGTTATGGTTTTCAGTTGGTTGATTATGGTGGAAAGTTGGCGGTTTTATGGGCAGAGCTTGTACCTATCGGTGGCGATAAAACAAAGATGGTTTGGTGTGCGGTAATTGCGCTTGAGAGGCCTAAGAGTGGTGATGAGATTTGGGGGCAGGTCGAGTGGTGTGACGTAGTGTGTACAGTCCCCAAGTCATATCAATTGGAGTATGCTCTTGATGCTACTCTCTGATGCATCACATACCAGACATGATATGATTCTCCAAGATCAGCATTCTTAAGATGGTAAATTGGATAGGCTTTCAACCAACGAGCTACTAGTATCAACGGAACGGATGAGATGAGATGAAAGGTGTGGTCACACAGAGGTTGTTTTGGATGGATGATTGTAATTCTCGTGTTATTGTGTTGGATGATTGTATCTCGTGTGTTTTAGCTAACTGCTATAGACTTCATTGCACTTGTAAACCTTTGATGGGTTTCTTCTTTCATGGGAAAGAAGAACCAAAACAAGATACAGATTTGATCAAGAGTGTTATGCCTTGGACTGTACAAATTATTGTCTCTGTTTCTCTGTGATTCAATGAAAAAGTTGTGGAAAAAAGAGAGTCTAGAATGGTTCTTGCTTGCTTCTTCTTACCATCTCACCATAAAATGCAAATGGCTTCTATTCTTGTTTCTTTTTGGTTGCTCTAAGCAAAAACTATTACTCAGTGATAAAGTGTAAATACAAGAAGAGTTCATCTACGGTTATGTTAGTTACTGACATGAGGCAATGACTACAAAAACATCATCAAGGGACCATTTTGTAAGCTTACATTTATCTGAAGGATTAATAACAGCTTGGTCCATACCCGCAAGGCGATAACCGATTATGATTTCTTGTCTTTGACGTGCCCTTCTCATTATATCATAGAAGCGAACCACTTCTTGATCATATATGTAGAATTCTGCAGGTCTTATGCACAATTCGTTACCCTGCAACACAAATGACTAAACTCATAAGATTGAAATCGACATCATCTCCACTCTGCAGAAGCAAAGCAAGTTCTTTTCTTATGTACCTTCTCCGCGAAAAGCTCCTTTAAAACACGGTTTATTTGTTTATCTTCTGCAACCATCGCAAGAGCCATACTAACTAACTCGTTTAATAGTAAGTAATCACTGATTCTGGAGACAGATACAAGGTTCTTTGTTCTTGAGTCAAGAATTTCACTTATCACAATCGATTTATCTGAAGCTTGCTGCATTTTACGGATCCAACAGCTACTGGGGAACCCAGATATCCGTAAAGCGCTTGACTTTGTATCTTTGTAGGGCAGCCGTTTCGACTATTGATCAACATATAAACATAGCAGCTTCCATTAGTAGTCAGATATTTGTTGTTCAGTTGAGACTTTTAACAACTAACTGAATTGGCACATAAGAGCCCGAAGCGATGATGAGACATGAAATGAAACCCCAGAACCTCAAGTATTTGAATCAACTAGCTGTCAAGATTGACATTTCCAAGGAGAAGGAGAGCACAATTGAACATATACTATCAACATGTTTGTTTGCTTTAAAGGACATAGGATATGTACCTGTATATCTCGAATAAGGAGAAGCGTGGCAAGAGATCGGGAGTCTGAATGAACAATAGAGTTCTCCAGTGACTGTTCTGCAAGAATTAAGATCTGCAAATTTGATTTGGTAACATGACATATGTATTCTCAAGCTACATCAACCAGAAAGAGCAAAAAAGGAACCAAACAACTTACGGAGTCAAAAGTTTCTAGAGGTAAACTCTCTAAATGACGCCTGATTACTGCATTTCCCTGCCTATGCACAAGTCTTATATTCACCAATTTCGATATATTCAAGCCTGCATCTGTCAACTTTTTCTCTCTTTCCTGATCTGGAACCTCATTAAACATCCACAACTCGGATCCAGGCGCAAGGAGAGCTTCTAGCACCTATAGGGATAGAAAATCACATAACCAATCAACATAAGTTTACGACTTATTTATGCTATGCTTCTCCTTTTATAGTAATATGTACCTTGATCATATCATCAATGTCACGGCGCCAACCACAAAATAGTATTTTCTCTGGATATTTTGGAGGATTCTGCATTTTTGGAAAATGAGACATCCGTACCTACAATGTGAATACATCTCTATGTAGTTGACGAACCGATATAACAATATGCGGAAATCATGTTGGCAGGGCGGGGTACCTACTGCGGAAGGTGTGGTATAGTAAAGTAGATTCCGGATGTCCAACAAACAGGGATTCGTGAAAACATTACAGCAAAAACAAACATTACATACAAGGAAGCAAGCAAACCTCCGGAAGTGAGCCAGGAGCATAAGTGTCATCATCCTCGGCTATAACAAGTATTTCATCTCCTTCTACCAGAACATAGTTGTCACTAGGATTCAAAAGTATCTTCCCATCAGCTGCAACCTTAACTCCGCAGAGAATCACATTTGGAAATGAAATGAGGACATCTTCAAAACGGTAACCATTAAGCTGAGGCCACTTCTTTATGTAGAACTCGGCTTTCTCAAAACCCAATATGTCCTCCCATATCCGTCAATGGTAATAGGGACAGTTAAGAAGAGTTAAAAGCAGAAGAACACATGCTTTTGTTTTTTTTTTTTTGCTTTCTTGTAAATGTTGGACTTGTCTCATCTAGTTAGCTTTAGAGACTAACCTGCGCAAGACCAGGTTGAAGAGCGCATTGTATCATTAAGCGTCCAATCACATCATGAGCTACAACTGTTTCAATACGCTCTCCACCAACAAGCTTCACCAATGGTTCGTTGTCAAGATCACACATTTCAACCACAACATGCCCCTTCCAGCCCTCTTTTACTCCTGCAAGACTGAGCACAACCCTTAAGGCACGTGCATCGCTCTGTGTCAATTATCCTAAAGCGATTAATACGTCGCAAGAAACAGTAATACCATAGAGTAGGAACTGATGAAAAAAAACAAGAACAAACCTGATCCGCGTTTTCATCAGACCCTAGTACAATGATAGCACGCGCATTTGAAACTGAAACCTGTTAGTCCATCAAAGGTTTCACTGTCAGAAGTTTCACCACCAGGCAAGACTTATGCAATTTAAACATAGAAACTTGACCTTCTTCAGATCAGCGAGTATAAGTGGACTGCCACTTCTACATATAACTGATGTTCCCATCAAATCAAATTCGAATTTGGCAATATCATTCTCCATCTCTTCCTTGTCTCGTTCTGCTAGCACCACGACAACACCTCCACCAATGCTTTTATTTGCTATTGCCAGCTGCTTTAAGAGGGAACCCTACACACATGATGATTTTCTCTGTTTCTAAGCTGTTTTGTAGACAACGTTACATGTCAAGCACAAACTATTATCACGCAAAAATGGTTAAAAAGGCATACCAATTTATCACTCCATCCAAGAATTAGTATATGATTGCTTTCAAGGACTTTACTTTTCCCCTTCTGTAAAGAATCTACCATCTTTGAGATAGCATCTAAAATAAGCCCAAGCATTGTAGCGAATATCAACATGCCTCCTGCACTTATAGCCACAGAAACTATTCTTGGTCCGACACCGATCCTATCAGCGTGGTTTCCTGAATCCGCCACAAAACTCCATGATAGCCAAAGGGCTTCATCGACCCCACAGTCACTGACTGCATACAAGACTAAGCCACCGTATACTATAAGAACTACTGTTGCAAAGAGAAGGGCAAGCAGCTTAGCATATGGATATACTGAAAAACAAACATCCAATGAATAAGCTATTCTTTTCTTTAGGGGAACATCTTCTTTCTTCTCGCTTGTTCGTTTCAAAAGATTCTTGACGTAGGAGAGATCGTTAAGATACATGTAAAACAGAAAAGGTAAGACAATGGTGATAATCACACTGTATAAAACAACAGCTCTGTTATTAACATCTTCTAGCTGTAGAGTAAAAACTGTTGTCACTGCCTGGAACTCCGCTACTACTACTGCTACATCTTTTTTGAAGGAAGTTCTCTGCCTGTAGAAAGAACGTAGAAGTTGGGAGAAATGACCAATTTAAAGCATGCAGAAGAAGAGACAAAACGAAAACAAAACAAAACTCTCTCTTCTAAACTTAAAACAGAAACAAAAGTCTGAGCTTCCTTCAAATAGTTTCAACCAGTTTTTTTCTTTTCTTTCAGAAGTGTTCTTTTCCAAGATTACCTGGTCCAATTCCGACCAGAATAACATGACAATGTTTATTATAAACTTCTCTTGAGATAAGAAAAAAAACAATTTCTTGTTAAAAGAAAATATAAATTTACCTCTAGTTTTGCAACTTTAGCTCGAAGAAACATCACATAAAGAAAAGAAAATGAACTGAATTTGAGCTGCAGCAAGAGTAAAAAGAACATCACTATGCAAGCTTGTTTTCAATTATCAAGCAAGAACAAAGATTCAGTCATAACTGAAGATGGCAAAAAACAAAATATAACATACACAATGAGTGAGAGAAAAAATGAGTCCACAACCGAGTTATCCTTTGACTTGGTGACTGAGTCGCCAAAACTTGACTCGGCGCCGATTCAGATTTCAGAACCGCCGTTCGATTACCCGCCGGGAAGCTAGTGGTATCATTGTCGCAGCTGCCACCATCACCGTTACGGCGGAGATCAGAGGAGAAGTTAGAGACGGAGTCATATCTGTAAATTGGAATCATAGGAGTTGTAAATCTCCGATATGAGCCCGTCGGTAACGTTTTTGATCTCTGGAACAGAGACGACCTCTCCGAGCTTCTAGGGCTATGATTGGGCATCGATTGCCAGAGAAAATAAGAACAGTGATCATTGAAAGTTAATCAAATTCGCCATGGAAAAAGATCTAGAGAGAGCTTCTTCAGTGTAATGTTTCTTTTTCTTTCCACTGTTTTGCTGTGTTTTGTGAACCATCGTCTCATATATCTCATATATCCCTTTCTCTCCATTTAAAATTCAAAAAGTACATGAGTAAATAGAATATATATATTTTTTTTTAATTCAAAAAATTAATATTTTATCTTTTTATCCAACTAAAAATCTATAATTACTATTTTTATCCAGGTTTTATCCATCCACCCAGTTTAATTGGGTGAGAGCCGAATTTTAAAATCAAAATCGATTCTCCCCAAACCCCAAACGCCTAAAATCAAAATCTCGCTCCTTCTTCGAGAAATCCTTCTTCTCCGTGAGTCTTCTTCCTCTTCTCTCTTCGCTCAACTTTCAACTCGCTCCTTCTTCTCCGCGAGTCTTCTTCCTCAACTCGCTCCTTCTCTCTTCGCTTCTCTTCTCTCTTCGCGACGAACTCTCCTCCCTTCTCAGACACGAGACGCTCTTTCTCTTCTCTTTCTCTTCGAGCTCGCCCGCGACTCCTTCGGAGGAGATCTCTTGTTCGAAATCGAGATCTCCTTCATTTCTCTCTCGGGATTTCCTCTCGAGTTCCTCTTCTCCCTAACCCGACTCTCCTCTTTCCTAAACCCGACTCTCCTCTCTCTTCTCACTGCCCGACTCTCCTCTCAGCCGAGCTCCTCTCACCTAAACCCAACTCTGAAATTTAAATTAGTGTCGTTGTTGTTGCAGAAAGGAGAGAGAATGCCACCGAAAACTAGATGGAGTCAGGCTAAAAAAGCAAAGAGCTCGGATGAAGTAGAAGAAACCCGAACAACAGAAGAGGTGAGAACAGAACAGCTTCCGATGGTTGACGAGGGGAGGAATTAACGATGGCAGCAGTAGCAACCGGACCGTAAGTGACGGCATCAACCCAACGGTAAGTACTTGAACTTGAAGGAATGTAGAGGTGGTAGCCGTGGTTGAGTTATCGTTTAGATTACGGAATTGTTGGTAGCCGTGGTTGAGTTATCTTTTACCTGAATGTGTAAGCCATCCTCTTGCACATCAAAAACGAGACATATAAAAAACATATGAAAAACATATCAAACACATATCAAAGACATAGCGAGTGGCTCTCCTCTTTTCTTCTCACCTCAAACACAGTGCAGGTCCGATATCTCCTTTGTGGGTCGGTTTTGTTTGCAGAGACCTCCATTTTGATCCGTCCACCACATGGACACTTTATTGGAATACCATAGTCACCATCAGCTATGGCATAAATTCTCTCAATTAACCTCTTGTTCCTCTTATCATCACTGTAACTTGGGTCCGTCATAATCGAAGCCTATGTGAAATCTAAGTCTAAAACCAAGTAACTGTCACTAAATCCAGAATCTAGTCTAAATCAAATATATGAAATGTAAATCTAAACCAAGTACCCGAAGAAGACGGTGGACGAAGGCGGAGGAAGAAGAAGACGGTGGACGAAGGCGGAGGAAGCAGAAGACGGCGGAAGAAGACGGCGGAGGAAGAAGACGGCGGAGGAGGAGGAAGGCGGAGGAGGAAGGAGGAGGAGGAGGAAGAAGGAAATGAGAGAGAATGGGTCTTGAAATTGAAAGGAAATGAGAGAGAGTGGGTCTTGAAATGAGAGAGTGGGTCTTGAAATGAGAGAGTGGGTCTTGAAATTGAAATGAAAATTTTGAGCGAAAATTTTTGAATTTTGGGCGGAACCCGCTAAAATATTTGAAATTTTCGAATTTTGGGCGCCATTTTTTTTACATAGTTATCCGGCGGATACCAGTTGTACGATAATTGCAAATACTTTGTGAAATTTTAACACAATTTATTTGTCACATTAATACACATTATTTGTAAAATTTTAACAGAATTTATTTGTCACATTCCAAGGAAAAATGCATCAAATAAAAACGCACTAAATAAAAAAACGCACTAGTTGTCACTAGGTTTTCAATTTGGGAAATTTCCAATTTAATTTATTTTATTCTTTGTTTGTCATTATAGATCAATTTTTTATTTTTTTTCTATTTATGATAGTTGTTTTTTGGATCGATGATGAACTTTTTAAAAAGGATAGTTTTGAGAGCTCTTCAAAAACTAAAAATTGGATTTGATAAGAAGACCTAATATGTTAGAATGTGCAACAATAGTTTGATCGAAATTATAAGTTTTATTTAGTGGTCTCAACATCAGAAACCAATAAGTATATAGATTATTTTCTCCAAAGTTTGGAATTTTCTCGGTAAAGTAGATAGCAAGACATATTATGGTGCAACTTCAATTTCTACTTTCGATCATAATATCTGATATGAGCATGACCGGCCAAAGACTGACCAGCCAGAACGAACCTAGCGACCCGGACAAGCCGGACGAGCCTTACATGGAACCTAACTTGAAAGCTGAAGATCCCAACGATCAAATGAAGAAAGGAGATCACTTCTCTCGACCAAAGGACCATGGAGAAGAATCTGATCGTGCTAAAACACTCTTGGATCAGACGAATTCAGAAGTTGGTTCAGAAGTCACACATCTCGGCCAAACCGGAACCGATCGGCTGGCCGCGACCTGTTGTGGACCAGTTCAAGATATACAAGACCAAGCCGGCCCAATGACGCGTTCTAGAACTAAAATGATCAAGGAGATGGTGGGTTTGACACTTAGACAAATTTGGTCCGAAACCTTATCTTTGGGCCGAGAGGAGCTGGACCGCAAGACCACTTGGGTTCTCTTGGAGACGATCGACCCAAAAAAAATCTAGAAGCTGTCCAATGCCCATTTCGCACCAATGAATGAAGAAACGGACGAAGGAGGTCGACAGTCTCACGTTTGGTCGACTTAAAAACATGTTTCAGTTCTTGCTTTTAATTTCATAACATTAAACTCTTCACTTTCCCTCTCTTTAGTTTTGTCTTTAAAAAATCGAGTTTTCCTCTTTGGAAAACAACCTTTTATAAATAAAATTACTTGTTTCTTCGAAATTCCTTTGTGAACTTTTGATCTTTGTGTGATTCAAAGATCATTCGATATATCAAGAGATTTCATCCCTCTTGTGCGGCCATTCTACTGACCAAATGAGTGGCTAAGTGGTGTAAGACAGTTACAGACAATAGGATCAAGCCTATTGTTGGTGCTGCCTGCTTATTCAACCGGAGGTTCCACCGCCTTTCAAGCTTTGGAACGTTTTAGTGAAGATAGAACAAGTGTTGGGCCGTTCCCAATATTAGTTCTACATGGTCCAATCCTTGCCAAAGAAATATCCTTACCACCTTGGAGTGAAGATTTTGGGTTAGATATTGGTCTAGTAGACTCGGATCGCGTCAATATCCCTTTTCTGTTTTGTAAATTGCACATTTTACATTGAAAGAGTGGATTATTGCAATAGATACATGGTAAGGGAGAAGCCTAACTTTCATAGGATATTTTTTTTAGGTTAGAATTCACAAGCTACAAAATATACATAGAAGGGACCAAATTGTTTGGAGTATTGGTTCTAAGCTTGGCCAGGTGGTAGAAGTTGGAATTGCGGAACCAACTCTAGAGCATCCAGTAGAGGTGCAGGTAAAGCTTTAATTTCATGTGGATGATGAGATTACTTTAACAATAAGTGTTTAGTTTATGAGGATAAGAGATCTATTCAAGCTGGAGCTTAGATATGATATTTTAAAAAACTTATGTACCAACTGTAGAAGTCTTACATATAATTTCAAAGTATGTCCTGAAGTTTCCAATTAGACGACTCAAAGCTTACAGCTTATGCAATACAAGAAGTGCCTTCTTCTTCGCCTTTACGGAATATTAGGTTTCTACCAAAGAGCAATAATGAAGAATGACAAAGATATGGGTTTCCTAGCCAAGCTAAGGAACCAATGATACATAATCAATCAGACGCAATGATCAAGATGCAATAAACGGTTGCGCAAGATGAGAATATGGACCAGGTCAAAGAGGAAATTTTAGAAGACATATAATGAGCAAGAAATATCTTCAACCAAAAGACAGAGTCGAGACCACAATGAAGCAATACCAAAGCAACAATGAAGATTTTGTTTTGGAATTTTCAGGGATTGTGGAGTCTTCCGACAATTCCAAACCTCAATGATATCATGAAATTTTCTGAACCCGCTATCATGCTCTTTTTAAAAACTAAAAATTGGAATCATGTAGTAGATAATATTAGTTATGAGTTAGGATATGTCTATTATTTTGTTGTACCATCTAGTGGACTTGGGGAGGGCTAGCAATATTTGAGATGATACAGTGAAACTAGACATCCTAGAGAATCCTACTTTAAATTACTACATATTTGTGTCTTCTAATTGCAAAAAATTATCACAATCATAATTCTCAAAAAAAATCCATGAGCTTATTTATAAACTAAATAAGGCATTTGAAGCTCCAGTCTTATATTACGTTTACAAAAATAATATTAAATCTCATTTGAATGTTCAATCATGTTAGAGCAGCTCCATCGGTTAAAAAACTCTAATGATTCTCTCAACCATCTTTTATTAATACTAGGGTTGATCCCGCGCTACGCGCGGATTGTGTAAATAGTTAATATTTTTTTATCCTTTATAGTTGTTTTGTAAATGCTTATTTCTATTTTTCTTATTTATATTTACATTTTTTCGTTTTGTATTTGATGTCATTGTATAATAGAGAAGTCTGTAGAGTTGTCTTCATGTAAAATAAGAAGACGATAATGATTTTTTTAAAATGATAATATTTTGGTCTGCATAAAAAGTAAGCTACAACCCACTTATGATGAAAATAAAAAATATATTTTGCTCAATTCATATCGCTTACATTTACATTGGTGTTGTCCGGAAATAGTTTACGTGAATTCATTTATGCTTCAAAAGTAGTTTTTTTTGTTTTCTGGAAGCTTCTAATAACAACAGTGAATTTGTCAAAATAAAATCTTGTTCTTGGGGTTGAAGCGAGTAGTAGTTTTCCTGCATCATTTTTTAAATATGTCTGAACATGTAAATGGTTTACGGTTGATTATTGGAGGAGGTGAACAATTTGGAAAAAAAAGTTTAGAGGTTAGTTGAAGAAGAGACTAGATATGAAAAAAAAGCATTATCTAATTTTAAATGGTTTACGGTTGATTATTGAATGAGGTGAACAATTTGGGAAAAAAGAGTTTAAAGATTAGTTGAAAAAGGACTGGATCTAAAGAAAAAAATAGTCCAACGATTTTAGTAGATTTGGGCCCAATTTTTTTCTGGTTTCTAACCCATTTTTTCAGTAGATGACACGTGGCAGCATCTGAAGTTTATTTTTTTGCTGACGTGGAAGCTCCTGAAGCCCCAAATAACAAGTTTTATACTCAGTTTCATCTCACTGATAGAGATGTTCTTAGAAGAGAATTTTTGGCGGACTGAAAGCAAAATTCATTGGTTTCGAGTACATGCAAGCTAAACGAAGATGAATAAAATTCTGCATATCCAGGATGAACTAGGACACATTTACCATGCAGCCGAAAATATTCAAAAAAAGGTGTTGAGTTATTTTTTCATAATTTATTTATCTCTAGTGGCAATACTATATGAGCTGATTTTCTAGATGGTATTCCCACCATTATTACTCATGATAAAAATGAATTTTTGATGTAACAGAAAAGAGGTCTATGGAGTGGTGTTTGCAATAAATCCAGATAAATCTCTAGGTCCAAATGACATGAATGTAAGAATATATCGGCATCACTGGAGTATCACAAAGGAAGGTGTGGACTCTTATGTTAAGTTGTTATTTGACACAAGTTATCTGGAATAGACTATAAACCCCATCCATATTTTTTTAAAATCTTAAGGTTGACTCTCCTGCTACTATATTATCTCCAAGATTTTAGCGGAGATATTAAAATCATGGTTGAAAGATATAATATCAAAGATTCATTGTGCAGTTATTCTTGAGAGAGTAGAACAAATAATATTTTAGTAGCTCATGAGCTAATTTATTCACTATGTGCTAAGTAGTTAGTATATGGCGTTGAAGCTGGACATATCTAAATCTTTTGATAAAGTTGAATGGTGTTTATGGATATTGGTATGCGAAACATGTGGTTCTATGAGAAATGAAAAAGATTGATCATGAAATGCTTAACATTTGTCTCATATTCTGTGTTTCTGAATGGACTTCCAACAAAAAATCAATCCTCATCGTGAAATCATGCAAGGGGATCCTACATCATCGTAACTCTATCTCATTTATACTAAAGGATTATTAAGGCTAATCAAATCCAGCATACATAGGAAATAATTTAATGGCTATAAAGCCTCTAGAGGGTGGGGGGTTCTTATATCTCATCTTTTCTTTATAGATGACTCACAACTATTTTGTAAAGATATTGAGGAGGAGTGTCAAAACGTATTGAACATTGTTTCTATATATCAATCAACTTCAGGTCAGGAGGTTAACTCAGCAAAAGTACTCCATCTCACTTACAAGGTAGAATTTTTAAACTAATTGAAATTTATGAAAAAAGGTACCTCGGTTTGCCAGAGCAGATATGTAGAAAGAAAAAAGAAATTCTTTTATATTTCATTGCGAGCCCATCATAAGCTTGAAAATTTGTACACTAAGTTCCTTCCTCAAGAGGGTAAAGATGTATTTTAAAAAGTGGTAGTCGCTCCTCTTATAGCTTATACAGTGTCATATTTCTTTTTTTCCAAGAAATCTAACCTATAGAAAGAATGATGGTAGATACGCAGAAGATTTATGGTGGTCTGCAACACGCAGAAGATTTATTGGATAGCATTGGAAAAAATTAAAATCTTATAGAAGGAACGATGGTAGATATCATAGATCTTAGAGATTTTAATATTGCGTTGCTAGCAATGCAGGGTTGGCAACTACTAGAAAATTAATCATCTTTGTTGGCTAGGGTCTATAAGGCAAAGTATAGTTGGAAAACTGGATTCTTGCAAGCAAGAAGGTATCATATATCCAACTATGCTCGGAGAAGCACAATTCAAAGTCAGTCTTTAGTCATTTAAGGTATTAGATGGTTTGTTGGAATGGACATAAAATAAATGTTTAGAATGATAACTAACACCAATAAGTCCATCTAATGAGTTCGAGGAATAAGAGCTTCTACATGTCCTAATATAAATATTAATGACCATATGATCTCATGGACATGTTAATGGGATCTTCAGAAGCTAACACAAATATTTGTGGAGGAGGATGTCATCATACCAAGTATCACAAAGGCAGAAGTTAGTATAGAGCTATCCTAACAATGGAGATTATATGGTCAATTCAGGGCAAACTCATCAAGTATCATCACAAGATATATCGGTGGAGGTAAAAAAATATGTTCTACTATTTGGAGACTTAATACACTGCTTAATAGTCTCCCAGTTGCATATGCTATGTGGAGAAGAGGGATAAAGACCAATCAAACTTGTGAGGTCTATGCCTATGGAGAGGAGACTGAATCTTTGAATTGTTCCAATGTCGGGATGCAAAGGAAGTATGGGAATTGGCTCGATTTAAGATTTAAAATGGCGAGATCGTTCAAGGTAATCTTTGGCTCAGAATATAGAACTTTTGATTAGGATGTCAAGTCAGAGCAACAAAGAGAATTTGATATTTCTCATCGGATGGCAGATTTGGAAAATAAGAAATAAGTTAATATCTCAAAATAAGAGGGATCATATAATTCATGTCATCAATGCAGCCCTAAATATAGAAGTATTTGGGCAGAAATATTATCATCTATGGAGGAAATAAGACCATTTGTTCATGCGCAGATTGCACAAACTATACAAGGGGTTCTTTTTAAGGTACTTGAGTTTTATTTTATGGTAGTTGCATCTTGAAATCATCATCGCGACTATCAGGAATTGGATAGTCCTTACAGAGCAAAGAATGCATTAAACTTTTCAAAGCAAGCTCTCTGATTGAATCTACTAATCTTGCAATGAAATAAGAGACGATAGCTCTGTATAGCGGTCTAGCATATGAGCAATTTTGCATATGAAAATCCTGTGTTTGGGGACTAAACTGTTGCACAACAATGAATGGTAAGCAGCTGATTTGTAATGTGAACGTAGCTACGTATGTCAAGAATATCTTTTCACTAGTTGTGCCTTCTTCAAGTTTTATATTGCTTATGTTCCACGGAAATTTATAACATGTGTAGACAATTTAGCCAAAACAGCTCGGTAACAGGAGAAGGATTATGTATAAGCTGTGTAGGTTTGTAGTAACACAATTTAGCCAAACACAGCTCACAGGGAAGAGGATTCACAACTATGTACATTCATGTAATGTCTTGAAAATAAATATATTGGGTTGACAAAAAATACTAGTGAAAACAAAAATTGATATGTAAAAATTTATACTAATTAATGTAAGAAATTGGAAGTGCGTGTATTATTGATGTACAAATTTAGGTATTTATTCAAATCTGTATATCCTAAACCTAATAGGAATATATAAATAGATAACATCGAATGTGTTATCTTGATGGTATATTTTGTTAACGTTGTCTTAATACCCCCACCCCTCAAGTTAAGGATGAAAAATCTTGAATCCCCACATTAGACATGAGATAAATAAACATTGGATGGGTCGAGACTTGGTTAGTAGATCCACTGTTTTTTCCTTAGTAGAGATATGCTCACTACTAATGAGTTTGTCTGGAACAGCATCGCGAACAGAATGACAATACAGTTCGACATGTTTAGTTTGTTCATAAAAATAGGGAGGGTTGGTAGCTATATGAATTGCAGATTTAGCTATCACTAAATAGATGCATTGGAGCATCGTGCGTAACACCGAATAAACGAAGTAGTTGTTTGATCCGGTTTAACTCAAACAAAGCATAAAACATCAAAGAGACAACTAGATATAGGATAACATCAAAGAGACAACTAGATATAGGATAACATCAAAGAGACAACTAGATATAGGATAATTAATGTGGTTTACTTGAGACTGAATTAGAAGATGCAAGATTGGGGTGTGGTGGAGAGAGAGAAGGAGTGTTGAAAAGGCGAGAAGCATGAATGATATAGTCTTTTAAGAGAACATAGGCCTTGCATTGTCTATGCCCATGATCAAGCAACTAAAGAAGACCCGGAGAAGAAGCAATAAGAGAAGCATCAGAAATTTTGTCCAAAGTAGTGGGAGACATAGCCATAAGACATGATGATTCAGGTATAACCACAGGAGTTGTTATTTATGGAGTAATAGAGATTTATGGAGTAGTAGTAGGAGTACTAGTAGGAGTAGTCGAATCAACTAGAACATGGGAAGATGAAATCTCACGAGAATTTTCACTTGGAGGTGCAGCCGGAAGCAACCAATCATCAGTGGCAATATCAACACTTCGAATTTCGGAAACTCATCTTCAAGAAACACAACATCACGGCTGGAAAACAATTCATTGTGCTCAATATTATATAGATTCTAAGATTTGTTCCCATATGGATATCCGACAAACAAATACTTACGACTATCATCACCAAATTTGTCAATGTCAAGCCGACGATGAGCGTACCAAGAAAACCGAAAAGCCTTAGTAAATCATAATTTGGAGGAGAACCATGAAGAACTTTGCAGGGCGACTTTACAGTAAGGATAGGAGTGGGAGTTCAATTTATGATAAGGTCCCTAAGCATCGCAATGAATCAAAGCAAAAAATAGCTTTATTGATACTCTCATGAAAAAACACACGTGCTTGTTTATCGCAAGAACAAATAATGAATTCGTATGATCAAAATCAACTGAATATTTATAAAAAACTGTTGATGAAGATGATGCTTTGTCAGAAGGATATCCAAGCCTCTGATGCCATATAACTGAATGAGATGTTTTTTTTATATACTGTTCCAATGAACTCTTACAACTTTAACACCTGTGAAAAAGTAGACCCCTTCTCACTCTTCACCCGCTCCAATCAAGGTACTCGTAAAACGTTCCTACAAAACACATAATGTATCCGTAAATATAGTGATACAACCCATTTCCTTAAGTACTTTGGAACTTTGGAAACAGAGATCAAAGTGCAACTAAAATATGGGACGTATAGAATATCAAGTAGAAACTAGACAAGATTTAGATATAAATTCCCCGTTTTGGTAGCTCGAGAGTCTCTTCCATTAAGAAATGTAACCGAAGAGGGAATAATATTCTTAACATCTCGTAGTAAAGACACATCTCTTGTCATATGGTGAGACACCCCAATATCAATAATAACATTAGTGAGTTTGGTTTTACCACGACAGACAATATGTAGTCAACTTGGTTTGCTGGGTTTATAGAAGACTAATTAGCGTGGCGATCTGATCTGGCGAAACAGAGGATGCATTGTTATCGATTAAACTGGTAGGTGCATTATGTCATATATTTGCTGGATAAGCTTTGAACATAGATTACAGCGTAAGATATATCTAACAAGATTGGTTAGGATAAGATAGGCTTAATGTATTCCTAAAAGAATTATGAGTTATCTAGTTCTTATAGAATTAGGAATAGCAAAATGTGCTAGTACTATATATATATTATTGTTGAGTTGTAAAAATGAGACACAAAAAGAGCTTTTCGTATTTAGGTTTGAGCTATTTTTCTAAATATAGGCCGTGTTCGTTTCGCAGTCGCCAGCGGGCGCGACTAAAGTCTGAGACTAGCATCGCGATTAGATATTGCTATTAATTGTTCGTTTCATTATCGTGCAATTAGTCGCTGCGATCTGCTGCGGGATTGTTCATTTTTTATCGCACGATTGGTTGCTGTTTAATAAGGGTATTTTGTCATTTAACGTTGTTTAATTTTTTTGATCACAGAATTTTTAGTCGCAACGCTGATTTTTTCAGTGACTAAAATTTAGGTCGCGGATCGCTCACGATATGTCGCGGCATACTGCGACAATTAACCGAACACAATTTAATCGCAGACTTTAGTCGCGGCCGTTAGCGATCACCAAACGAACATGGCCATAATAAGAGAGTTATTCTTATAAAAGCTAAGGGTGTGTGTGATATGTTTTCTTTTAATTAGTATCTGAGCTTGAGGCGAATCGATCAACACAAAGACTCGATCACAAAGCTTTGATGAACAAGAAGGTAGACATAACCAAGCCATGGGAGACGTCAACACTCCTTCTCGCCCGAAGCAATTCATTCCGTCTACAATCTAATGCCCAATGCTAAACTCTACAAACGTATGGGCCACGAGAATGAAAGTTTTGTTGTGAATTCATAAGGTGTGAGAAATACTCGAACCTTGTACAATTGAATCTGACAAGAATGATGTCGCAGTAGGATTGCTGTTTCAATCCATTTGGGAGGCTCTTATCTTGCAAGTAGGCGAACAAGATTCTACAAAAGAGATATTCGAGGCAATCAAAGCCTGTCACCTAGGGGTCGATCATGTCAAAGAAGCATTACTTCAAACCCTAATGTCCGAGTTTGAAATAATCAAGATGAAAGACACAAATACGATAGATAGCTTTCCGGGGAAGTTATCAGACCTAGTGCCGAAGTGGGCCTCTCTTGGGAAAACGATTGAGGAACCCAAACTCATGAAGAAATTTCTCAATAGTTTGCGAAGAAGCAAATACATCCAAATCATAGCTTCTCTCGAGCAAGTTCTAGATTTGAACACAACATGATTTAAGGATATTATAGGAACACTCAAGGCTTATGAAGAACGAATTTTCGATGAGGAGAATCACGTAGAAACACAAGGCAAGCTGTGATACACAAATTCAGATAAAAAAAGCTTTGCGGCATCACGAGGGAGGGAACGTGGAAAAGGAGGCATAGGAAACCGAGGACGAGGCAGATGAAGATTCAACTCACAAGAACGGAAAACAAATCAAACTGATAAAAAAAAGGATTGATCAAAAGTAATTTGTTACCCGTTGTGACAAACCCAGCCACTTTGCTTCCACATATCCAGAAAAAAACATAAAAGATACAAGAAGCAAATAAAGTAGAGACAGAAGAAGCTGATCCAGCCCTTTATATGCATGAAGTCGTGTTATTAAATGAACAAATGATCATACGAAAGAACTATGAAACCAACAAAGGGGAAAGAAGAGTATGGTATCTTGATAATGGGGGAAGCAACCACATGATTGGCATTAAGACATATTTTTCGGAACTCCACGAGAAGATAAAGGGCAAGGTAAAATTTGGAGATGGATGTTGTGTTGAAATAGGAAATAAGAGGGAAAGGATCACTCCTTTTTCAAAGAAAAATGGATGAACAAAAACTTGTTACCGATATTTACTATCTTCACTTAGGAGATATATTCTGAGCTTAATACAAGCTACAGAAGCCGGATGTGATGTAAGAATGAGACAATACTACTTGACAATTCATGATCCAAGTGGAAGACTCTTGGTAATGGTCATACGTTCATCTAATAGAATCTACAAAATAAGTCAAAAGATAGAAAAACCGATATGTTTACACAAGATCATAGAAGACGATACTTGGAGGTGGCACACAAGATTAGGACATATAAGCTTTAAAACAATCAGTGATATGTCCCAACAAGAGATGGCTCATGGCTTGCTAGAAATCAAAGAAGAAAAAATATTGTCTGAGTAATGTTTAGTTGGGGAAAGAAACTCCTCAATCTTTTCTAAAACCATCTATGTTTCGAGCTTCTAAACCCCTAGAACTCCTACAAGCAGACTTATGTGGTCCTATAACACCACAAGAATTGCTCATCGCAAATATATATTCGTTATCATAGATGGTTTTTCGAGATACATGTGGACGATGTTGATAAAAGAAAAGAGTGAAGCGTTTGGTAGATTCAAGGTGTTGAAGAGTCTACTAGAGAAGGATCTTGGGAAAGCAATCATGACTCTTAGAACTGATAGGCGAGGTGAGTTCATTTCAAGGGAGTTTCATGAATTTTGTGAGATAAACGGGATCAAGAGGCATCTCACGGCACCCTACACACGGCAACAAAACGATGTAGTGGAGAGAAAGAATATGACGTTTTTATAGATGACAAGGAGTATTCTCAAGGCAATGAATGTACCAAACTATTTACCGGGAGAAGGAGTACGATACTCTACCTATGTAATCAATATGATACAAATAAGAGCCCTTGAAAACATGACTCCTTACGAATGCTTGCGAAAGAAGAAACTGAACCTTGAACATTTAAGAGTTTTAGGTTGTTTAGCATACTTGAAGGTTGAAGCTACAAACCTCAAGAAACTGGACGACATATCAGAATCACTAGTGCATATTGGGATTGAGTTGGGATCCAAGGCCTATAGATTTTATAACCCAATGACACGAAAAATAATTGTGAGTCGCGACATGGTATTTGATGAGAAGACAAGCTGGAGCTGGAATGTTATAAATGGAACATAGGGTCCTTATGGTATTTATTACACACACGAACAGATTTAGCATTTTCTGTTGAAGTTGATAGCTAGCAGGTATATGCAAAGTCCTAGTAAGTCACATGGTGAAATAATGAAGCACATATTACAATATCTTAAAGGAATGGTTACATTTGGCTTGAAGTTTAATTGTGGAGGATCAAAGAGGATCATTGGGTTTAGGAATAGTAGTCACAATATTTATCAAGATGATAGAAGAAGCACTACGGGTCATATATTATAATTTGGATCCTCACTGAATACTTGCTGGAAGAAGCTCTCTCATCGTGTGAAGCTGAGTTCATGGCAGCAACGGAGGCGGCTAAACAAGCCATTTGGCTTCAAGACCTATTAAGCGTATCATCATCAAGATTGACACCAAATCTGCAATAGCACTCATGAAAAACCTTGTATTACATGATAAAAGTAAACACATACATAAAGGCTACCATTGTATACGAGAGTCCATTGAGAAGTATTTTGTTCATGTGGAACACGTAGCGAGAGTTGAACAAAAGGCGGACATCTTAATTAAAGCTTTGGCACGAATCAAGTTTAGTGAGATGAGAATGTTGGATAAGCTTGAAACAGAGATTGCAGCCTAGGATATCTCTAACAAGATTGGTTAGGAAAAAACAGGCTTAATATATTCCAAATATAATTAGGAGTTATCTAGTTCTAATAGAATTAGGAGTAGCGAAAATGTGCTAGTGATATTGAGACACAAAGAGAGCTTCTGCTATTTAGTTTTGAGCTGTTTCCTAAACTTAATAAGAGAGTTGTTCTTATAAAAGCTAAGTGCGTGTGAAATATTTTCTTTCAATATTTCCTCTTCCACGTCCTTGCCACCAGAATTGCTAACACGACCACACTGATTCAAACCAAAAGAAGTAGAGAGTTGTTGTTGGTCAAGGAACCAATCTGGATAACCATAAAGTAGAAACTATTCAGTTGCGTCATAGCCCTTGCGAAACCAATGCGGAGCACGACTGCGTTGATTAGTACCAGCCGCAACCAAAGTAGCAGAAGTTTTTGAATACTCTGGTTGAACAGGGAACCCTACAACCTCTTGCTTGATTTCCTTTGTACGCATAGTAAGTATATTTTGTTCAGCGCATATTACTCTGGAGTAAACATACTTTAAATCAAGTAAGGTTTCTTGGTCAATGATATGAAAGCGAATAGAAGTAAACCGATTCTCATTGACACCAATATGGAATTTGTGAACACAAGCATCTTCACGTTCCTTTTCGATAGCTGCAAAAGCAGTACATGTACATCTAGCAGGGGTTTTAAAATTCTGAAGCTCCTCCCAGAGCTTAGAAAGACGACTACAGTACTCCAAGATATGTTTTGTTTAGGTTGGAGAGAATTCCAAAACTCAATAGACCATTCATAATAATCGTCTCGACAAAGAAGAACATGTGTGATTAAGGCACCCGGATTATCCGAAGGATGAAGTGTGTAAGGAGTCTACGATGAGGAACTCTCAAATAGTAGAGGCGGAAGTAGCAGTAGGTGACATGTTTGCAAAGCAAGAAAACGATGTCTAGGATGAAGTAGTAGAAGTAAGCGGAAGGAAGAAACGATTCCAGCCGCAAAGAGAAGCAGGAATCAAGGTAAAATAGAACATAAATATCAAAGATAACGATGAAAGAAATAGGCTAAAGATCAATTTTATCTAATACTATGTAAGGAATTACAATCTCAAGCCTAAACAAGGTTAAGTCCACGAATAATCATGAAGAACATTTTCTTCGGATCCGCACAACAATCATAAAAAGTCTAAACATGAAAGCAAGAGCAAGCTTATTCATTTATACAAATTTCCATTACCTTTTGACTTTAACTATATATCTAGTTCTTCTCCAAGCTCGGATGCCAGGTAAGCTTCTAGCTCATCATCTCATTTAGATTTCCTGCCTCATTCTCTGTTTTCTTCTTTATTTTTTATTTCTTTATTATGTGTTAATTAATTCAAGAAAACATTGTTTTTAACATCATATGCAACTCTAGTCTGAGTTTCGAATGAGCAATCAAAGATTAAATGGAAATTAGCTTTGAGTTGTACCATGCTCACTGATTCTCTCCTCGTAAGTGTTGTCTCCCATTCCTCTGATTGAGAGAATTTTTTTTTTCATTTGATTATCAATAAAATAGACGAGGCTGGATGGGGTAACACCATGTCGCCTCACATTTCATTCCTTCCAAATGACATGAACCATTGTCTCGAAGACAAATCTGCCGAGGAACTTTGAATATGATCCAACATCTTATCTGAGATGTAGGTAACTATTATTTGCCAATATGTTGAGAAATTTGACTTGAGAATTTTTTTGGTTAGAGTAGACCAGACTTCTGAGGAGAAGTTGCACGGGAAAAACAAGTGATTTTGTGTCTTCAAAGGCTCCAAACACAGAGCACAAAAATGATTTGATCCTAAATTCCAATTGTTCATGTGAAATCCTGCAGATAGACGTTCAGTGACATCTTTCCAGAGGAGATATGATCAGGATTACCACAAATCAAAGACATTCAGCATCAAATAGACTTGATTCTTGGTGCAAATTAAACTACCTAATAGGCCAGATTATAGAGTCAACTTTCTGTACCTTTTTTCTTTGGTACTAACAAGATAAGAACAATACAAGGGCTCAAGCTCCTCCTTATGTACCCAAGGGTTGATGAAACAAGTTCAAGATCTTATGTCAAAAAGGTACACAAAGGAGAGCTTGAGCCCTTTTGTAGTCCTTGTATAGTTAGTACTAAAGAAAAGGTACATGGAGAATGTGTGTGGACTGCCGAGCCATCAGAAACACGGTTCCTGAAATAGACTTAACAAACACGTTAAGTAGAAATTCCTCACAAGTGTTTCTCTCTTTTTCTAGGTGTTTCACTCACGGCTTGTTTCTTCTAGCCAAGTTCTTTAAGATGTTCCAATAAAACTTTTAACCCAATGAAAAGAAAAGATAGAAAGATTGCAATATTTTTGCTTTTTGAAGAACCAAACTCCAAAGATCCGATTTCTCTTAGACCTTTACAAGCTACTAGCTTGAATATATATATATATATATATATATTATTTTTTTTTAAAATTTCTAAAGTTGGATCAATGATCTAATTTCAAGATTGAAAGAATATTAATTTTTTTTTTGAATTTGTTTGTGATTTTTGTGAAGGAAAAATTCATTCAAGGAGCAACTAGCATCCAAGAACAAAAAAAATATTTGGGAAAAATTTTGAGGCTACTAGCACTCGAATTAAAATGTGAAAAAAATACAGAGCTTGGAATATTGCTCTGATACCACTTGACACGATCCGAGTCTACTAGACCAAGGTCTATCCCAAAATCTTCACTCCAAGGTGGTAAGGATAATCCTTAAACAAGGATTAGACCGTGTAAAACCAATATTGGAAGCGGCCCAATACTTGTTCTATCTTCACTAAAACGTTCCAAAGCTTGACAAGCGGTGGAACCTCCGGTTAATTAAGCAGGCAGCACCAACAATAGGCTTGATCCTATTGTCTGTAACTGTCTTACACCATTTAGCCACTCCTTTGGTCGGTAGAATGGCCGTACAAGAGAGATGAAATCTCTTGATATATCGTAGATCTTTGAGTCACACAAAGATCAAGAGTTCACAAGGAACAAAAGGAAAGTTTCGAAGAAACAAAGTTGATTTTTATTAAAAGATAGTCTATATGTATATGAAACAAAGCAAGTGTTTAAATACCTTTGCGAAAACAAAAGGGAAAACGAAAAGGTAGTCGTTTCCAGTTTAAATGCAAGAAATTAAAGATAGTTTAAGGAGCTGTTCGTGGATCTCTTGGCCTCCTTGTACCGTTTCTTGGCTCTCTGAATGCAGCATTGGGCCATTTCTTGTTGACTTAGGCCGGGTCTTTCAGCTCCAAAAGGTTTAAGGCCTTGGCCAAGTCCTCCTCATTTCGGCCTATTCGTTTTTGTTTGGACCAAATTTCGGCCCACCATTTCCTTCATCTTCTTAGCTCTAGAACGTGTCACTGGGCCGACTTGGTCTTGTAGATTTTGCACTTGTCCAAGATTGGTCGCGGCCGGCCGAACGGTTTGGTCGAGACATGTAATTTCTGAACCATCTCCTCAATTAGTCCGATCCAAGGGTGTTTTGGCACGATCAGATTCTTCTCCATGGTGGTCGAGAGAAATGGTCTCCATTCTCCTTTTGGTCTTCGGAATCTTCAAGTTCCAAGTCAAGTTCCATGTAAGACTCGTCCGGGTCACTTGGTTCTTTTGGGCCGGTCAATCCTTGGCTGGTCATGCTCATATCATAGTGCATCTTTGATTCTGGCCAGAAGAGCCATTTTGCAACTATTATTTATCTTAGCCACATGTGTCTCATTTCCCGTTCCGATAAAGTATTTTGGAAACTTATTTTCTATGACTACGCGAAATCAATGCACAAACAGGTTAATAAATATAAAAAGTAAATAAATAAAAGATACAGAAGTCATTAGAAATTGGTGAAAATGTAACTAACCACTGATGATCCAATACATCAAAGAAACAGAGAAATCAAAGACCTACTCCCAAGAGAAATCTATCCGATCGAGAAACCTATTACCCAGAGAAAGCCTATGTGAAGAAGAAACATGTAAAACGAATAAATTGAACTGAATTTTTTAGCTCAATCCTATAGCTGAACTGAATAAATTGAGGCAATGAAGAGTAAAGCTATAAAATAGAAAGCTGATGTATAGAGTATTATATCATTAATCAAATTCAATCTCATTAACATTCACACACACGACACAACATTAGAAAAACTTCATCCTTCAAATATTTCAACAATCGACCACCATAAAAAGATGAGACAAAACTTTAGAGTGATGAAGAAAGCAGTAATCAAGGACATGGTTACACATCTAACATTTTAAATGCTACTTCTAGATGTATATATATGTAGACAGGTTCAGTTTATAATAAGGAGTGATAAAACCTGATCTAGTACACCGTTATGTAAGAAGCTGCAGTGATTAAGGTATTTACAGCAGTTAGATCACCAAATTACTGTTGAACCTGCAAAGCAAGATGAAGTCATAACACATCAGAAGCATGACAAGAACTTGAAGTTTAAATCAAGTTTAAAAATTAAATTCAAGCAAGTATAATCATGTATAATCTCATGATTTTGTGGAAAAAAAATACTTTGTTAATCAAATCATATAAGCTAAAACTCATCAAATAAATTATTTTTTAAATTCAACTTCTTTGCAGCAAAAATCAGACACCAAAACCAAGGACGAGGTAAACAAAAATTCTAAACATGCAGACTTTTAATCTACATCTAAACGAAAGAAATTGATAATGACAAGAACACCAAGCTTATCAACAGATTGCAGAAGAAGAAAACAACACAATGCGAAGCGACATGAAAGCTTGTAAGCAGAAAAAAATGATTCGAGGCATACCTCAAGCAAAAATTTGCTAAGAAATTTTGTTGGCGGCGGACAAATCTACGGCAACGAAAGAGAAGAAGTTGCAGTCAGCAAAGGAAAAGAAGTTGCAGCCAGCAAAGGAAAAGAAGTTGCAGCCAGCGAGGGAGAAAATGTTACTTTCGAACTTAAAAAGAGGGTTGGGAATTAGAATTTACCTCTATTGTAAGCGTTTAGCTTAAGAACAATGTTTGAAATTTATCTCTAATATTTAATTATTCTGAATTTTTATTTTATTTTTATATAATGAGATTAATAATATTATCAAACCTAAATCAGCAAATTTTTATTTAAAATAGATAGATGTGCAAATTGTTAAATATTTATCATTTATTTTTAATTTTTTCAAATAATTTGCGAAGATACCCTCACAAACCATCGATGCTTAGTTCAAATTTCTACATGATTACATATTTCTAAATCAATCTCATATGGAATATGCTTTAAAGTTTTCTAGTTAAAATAAGTTTGCAAAGGTACTTGATAGTTCTTACATATGAGCTAGATCACACAGGCTTGCAATGCCTATAAAAGAAGTTTCTACAGAATAAATCATTCTTTGTCGACACAATCGAAATCTATCTCTTGTAGCAGCAACCTCACATCTTTTGACTCCAAGTCTTTTTCATTGATGACTCTGAAGAATCCACAGTGAACTCCTTTGAGTAACTTCAATACATTGGCCAATCCGCCGTTGTTTTCACTTTCGTCTATCTTCTCCTCAGAGTATGGCTTTGGATGTTGGCTATTGTTCATCCTGAAATAGTTGTATCTGCTAATATCAACCAAGTTACTCTTGTGATTTGGCCAAACATCACGTGTATCATCCACAATCACCACTCCACGCTCGTCCGCCATAACCAAATCAAGCGTCTTCATATAAGGACTCTCGTCCTTCGTTATCACTCGTTCACCGAAATAGATTTTCGTTGGATCAATCAGCTCCAAGATGCATTTAGCGTAATTGCGATTACCCATTGTATAAACATACATTGTGAACATCTTATTGGCTTCTTCCAAGAACTCGCGAAGAAAGGGCCGTAGCTTTGTCAGGTATAACCTGGGATCACCTTCGGCTTTCCACTTGCATACGTCTTCCCTTGTAACTGAACCCGTTTGTTCGATTAGATACTTCTCTGCTTCGGTGAGACGTGTAATACAAGTGGTGTGGATAAGCGTGTGGTCCAAGTCAAGGACCAAGTAAAGTTTCTTCTCGTTTAAGCAAGAGACTATCGTGGTAATGCGTTTCGATAACGCTACAGCCTCGTGGCTTAGCTGTACACCATCGAAAAGATAATTGAATGCTCGACTTTGGCCTTTGTGAACAATTGATTTGCAGGTGGTGCAGACTCCGTCACGAACGAACCAGTGACTACAATAACTAGAAGACGAAGACGCGTTGATCACAGGTTCGATCTTCTGCTTTTTGGCTCTCGGGTCTAGAGAAAGATTGTCAACTACACACATGGTTTCTCTGTCGTAAATCAAAGAAACCTCTTAGATGTCGAGTAAGGAGAAAACCCTAATTTGATGAGAAACCTGGAGAACAGAATTGTAGAAACAGAAGGTATTGGTAATGGTTTTACACGAACAGGTGAAATCTCGCTCTTTGGATTGTATTATATAGAGAGCGAGATGCTAGAATTTAGGAAAATATCGTTAAAAAGGATATTGTTATAATATAGAGATAATATAATATATATTAGGGAAAAAGTAAGTTTGATACTAATTTATTGTTTTATTACTAAATTAATTATAATTTAATTTTAATTATTGATTTGGTTTTGATACATATTATGCCTTTAAATTCTTTGTTATTTAAAACTGTATTTACAAAAATGTAATTAAAACAACTTCCAACTCAGCAAAAAAATCTTAAAAATTACGATTTTGCCATCAAACAAACTTATTATACCGACAGAACATGAAGCAATAGACTTTTGTATCATAGATTTGTTTCCTTTTGACCATAGACTTTCTTATTTTTGACAGATTTAATCATTTTTTCACAGATTTGTTTCAAAAAATTAGTTTTTGTTTAGCCATAGACTTATTTAATTTTGACAGATTTAATTAAAACTTACTGATTTGTTTATCTTTAGCTATAGACTTACGTAAATATGACAGATTTAATTAGTTTCCCACAGATTTTTTTTGGACCACATATTTACATAAATATGACAGATTTAATTAGTTTCCCACAGATTTTTTTTGGACCACATATTTACATAAATATGACAGATTTAATTAGTTTTCACAGATTTATTAACCTTTGGCCACAGGTTTAGACATACTTAATTAGTTTTTCACATATATTTTTTTTGCCACAAATTTACCTAACTATGACAGACTTAATTAGTTTTCCACATATTTATTTTTCTTTAGCCACATATTTAACTAACTATGACAAACTTAATTAGTTTTCCACAGATTTATTTTTCTTTGACAGCTGATTTGTTTTCTTTTGGCGACAAATTTATTTGCCTTTAGCATAATATTCTTTGTCTTTTAGTGACAGATTTATTTTCCTTTAGTGACAAACTCATTTTCCTTTGACAAAAGACTTATTTCCCTTTGGCCACAAACTTATTTCCTTTTGACGTCAGACTTATTTTCCTTTGGTGAGAGACTTATTTTTTTTTGGCCACAAACTTATTTATAGCTAAACTAAATTAATCAATTCTTATCAAACAAAATCATTTTTATTGGTTTTTAAAATAAAATTAAAACCTTCAACACATGTGACCTAATCAGATCTATTAATCAATCCTTATCAAACAAAACCGTCTTAGTTGGTTTATTTCCCGTGGTGGCCAACTTTTTCTTTTAGGGTTTTGATTTTTTTTTTAAATTTTTTTTGAATCGTGAATTCTGGTTTTTTCTGTTTTATTTGATTTTTTTATTTGGAAAATTTAATTAAAAATTAACTTTCAATAATGGTATATCTATAATTATTTAAACTATTGATGGGTTACTTATCTTTTTCATCTATCAGAGTAAGTGTTTTGTGATAGATCATAATCTAGTAATTTATCAATAAATTGATGTTAGTCTGAGTAATTTTCTCTATATATTATAATACAATGCAATTATCCAAAATTACCGACTTATATTACTTGTCAATTTATGTCAAAATTAATATGTTTGTTGGCCTATATAAAAGTTTTTACCCCCACTTATGTAACTACAGTGGCGTGTCTAGGCTTAAAGATGCCCAAGCCAAATAAAAGAAAAATAAAATAAATATAAATTATAAATACAAATTTTAAATATGTAAATAACTAATTAGGGACCCCAAATTATGTTTAATATGTAGGAGGCTCAAGGCAAATGCCTTTTTTGTTTTCTTCATTGGGCACGGGCATGGTGTAACAACCGTTTCTCTAGGATGATCGGCCTTGATCATGAGTATCTCCATTTCTTGAAAATACTCCTCAACATTCTTGGTACCTTGGTTTAGACGTCTGAGTTTTTGATGTAGATCTCGGCAATAGTGGGTTGGGATGAACCGTTTTCTCATCAGTCCCGTGATTTCTTCCCAAGACTCGGTTCTGGTCGTTGGAGTGATCGTTGGGTTGGATTTCTGAGCCTGCGCTTGATCTGGTCTTATCGGGTCGACCGGAGTTGGGTCAGCACGACTATCTTCTGGTTTATCTCGTTCCAAGGCAACTCTGGCTCGATCGTCCGGCTTGTCACGTCTATCTGGGGGAGCGCAGCATCTTTGGCCGAGATTTTGTGGTACAGACGAGAAAAAATATAAGGGTTCTGAAGCTTAAGATGAAAGAAGCTCAGGATAGACAGAAGAGTTATGCGGACAAGCGCATAAAAGAGTCAGAATTTTCGGTTGGAGATATGGTGTATCTCAAGACTGTGACTTACAAGGGTAAGGAACGGGCGGCCAAGAATGCAACACTCAGGCTGAGGTACATGGGTCCGTATAAGATCTTGGAACGGATCGGACCGGTGGCTTATAAGTTGGATTTGCCATCGCCTATGGATGCGTTCCATAACGTGTTCCATGTATCGCAGCTGAAGAAGTGCATTTCTGACAGACATCATGTTATGTCTGAGCCACCTCCGGACTTAAAGGATAATTTGACCATGAAAGGACGGCCAGTTCGGGTTGTGGGCAAGAAGACTGTACCGGATGGTAGAAAGAAGATGCGGAGGATTCAAGTCGTTTGGGAGTGTGATGGTGATGAAGAAACGACTTGGGAACCGGAAGCGAGGATGAAAGCCGAATTTCCTAAGTGGTTTGAGAAGCTTAAGGAAAAACCGAAAAAGAAGGGTAGACTTGAGGGCAAGTCTCAGCCAAGTGGGGGAGAGTTGTAACACCCGTTTCTCTAGGATGACCGGGTTGGGTCAGAAGAAGAAGCGTCTTTTAGGACGAAATTGAGGAATTTGAGCTCAAAGAGAGCTAGTCCGTGAATTTCGGGGTGTTTGGGTAACTAATTCCGACCAAGCGGATTTTTCGGACAGCCTTGTCGAAATTCGGTCGACCCTGGATTGGGTCGGTCGGACCGGGTTCGATAGCTGGTCGACCCAAATTCAATCTGGGCCAATGATTTTGGCAGGAAGGGTTATTTGGGGCGTCCGCGGGTAGTTCATAACCATTTTTGGGCGCGGGAACAGTTACCGGAGGACGCGGAAACGGTTACCCGAAGGTAGAGAATTTGGGCGCGGGAACGGTTACCGGAGGACGCGGGAATGCTTACTGGGGGACAGGGGAACGGTTCCGGGGGACACGGGAACGGTTACCTAGGGTCGCGGGAACGGTTACAGCGACGATTTTTCTACCCTTAGCCTATAAAGAGCCTGTCTGTGGGCAGTTTCGCGAGAGAGAAACTGTGAGAAACACTTACGAGTTTTTGAGAGAGAAATCTGAGTGAAAGATCGAGATTCGGTCGTGAGATTTCTGATTTCGGTCGACAGTCGCTTGTGGTGTACGAGAGACTGGTGAGATCGTACGGATCGTGCTCTCTGGGTAACGCGTGCGCAAGGGGTGTCAGAAACCGTTAGGCTAAGGTGAGTGTGTGACTGTGGGCTACGTAGGGGTCGAGTCTGCATGATTAACTTGGTCTAGGTTTGCTAGGATTATCTGACTTGTTTGCTTATCCATATTCTGTTTCTGTTTGGCTTGGGTCGAACGATCGGTTCCAACGCGAGGGCATCCGGATCAGACGTCGCACTTAGGGCGCAGTCGCCGCTAAGGCACGTCTGGGTCGCGGACGGGCGACCGTGGGTGGGATGTTCGGGTTGACCAGGCGACTGTTGGATATGCATTTCTGGACTGATTGAATTGTGTTGATGCGATTGATTATGTGGCTAAGTGGGACGGGATGACCGCTCTCACTAAGCAATTCTGTTGCTTATGCCTCCTTTGTGGATGCAGGTAAGGAAACCGAGCATGCTGGATCGCGAGACTAAGGCAGTGGTCGGAAGGATGGTGGATTTGGGTAGATGTATAGGTTAAGTTCAATGTAATAGCTTATTAGCGAACGCTCAATGTAATCTATCTAAATTCGTTTATGGTTATTTGACTTGTCTAGATTGCTCAAAATCACTGAAATAATTCTAAGTATGAAAAAATTTAAAAAATGACCTAAGCTGTGCGGCCGCGGTCGTAAAAACTGGTATAGGGTGTTTCACACGGCCGTGTGTAACTAAGTGCATGTATGATAAAATATTCACTCTTCTCTCCTCCGTTATTCTCAAATCTTTCATTATTATTATCTAATAGAATAAAGAAAGAAAGAATCTCTCTCCTTCTCACGTCTTATGATCATCTCTCTTCATTATTACCAAATAACTAGATGATTTCCAGAGATTTTTTTTTTCAAAAATAAATATACTTTTATTTAAAACTAAACTAGAATAAATAACAATTATAGTTTAGAATATATATATCTATATATATTTTATATCTTATAACTACAGTTACAAAATTTTAAAAATTTTAGTTTACTCATTGTCCCTAATATATATTTTATATCTTGCTCCGGATCATGATGCGTACGGACCGGAAGCAATTGTCTGCCAAAATTGGTTGGCGACAGAGAACGTTTTTGGGAAGTCCAAATGGGGGTCTTTGGGATGGAAGCCATAGATATTGCAAAAGTCTTCCATAGAGAGGCTGTCCTTCCTTCCTCGGGCAAAGAATGAGAAGGTTACCTTGGCAAAAGTTGAGTTTTGCGGGTCAAGATATGTGAGGCGCGCAATAGCAAGGCATTGCCGTGCCAAGTCGGGGTAGAGCACGTCCATCTCTAACGCAAAACTCATGAGTCGAGCATTTAGCAAGATATTTTCGACTTCTTTGTAGATCCCTAACCTTTCTAGAGTATCGGTGCACATGAAACTGGTCGGTTCCATTGCAATGTCAAGCATTGCATTGTAGTAGTATGCATCGGTTTGGTCCCATTGGTCATCCGAGTTTTATGGCAGCGTGTCATCAGGTAGGTGGAAGCGTAGTCCTTCGGAGCGTGGCCATGGGGTGCTCTCATCCGTTTCTTGTTGCGACGACCCTATGCCTTTACCCTTGCGGTTGGTGTAGTGTTTTCTTGGAGGCATTTCTACAAAAGAGAAATAGGAATTTTCAAGAGAAATAGCAATCTTGGAGGCATTTCTACAAAATACGAATTCGATACCCAAATCTCCCCCCTTTTGTTTTTTTTTCGAAGAATTCTTATTGACTTGCACACGCTGATTCACCCTTTTATTTCATCTACATCACTAATTTATTCAACAAAACCATTATGAACCAATTTAGATATCGAATCAGGAAAATAAAACCCAAGAAAACCCCAAAAGTTACCTCATTATATGGTTGAATAAAAGAGAGGGTTTTTGAGTTCTTACGTTGGCGGCGTCTAGTCAATTTGAGATTCAGAAAGACAAGAGATCCCGATCGGAGTTGTTAAAAAAATCAGTTCTAATGGTGTGTTTTGCGAAATAGAAGAGAGAAAGGAAAAATGAGATAAGGTCGAATAAAAGGGGAGATAGAAACGGGGAGAAGAAGGAGAGAAGAAGGAGGAAAGAAAAGATTTGTTTCGAAAAAAGGGGACGAAAAAATCGAGAATAAAAGATTCTCCCTTTTTTTTATTAAGAACTCTTTTTTGAAAAAAATTTCAAATTTTGAAAAACTTACCTTAGCCAGAGCACGTGGTCAGAGCAGGTGCTCTCTCTCTTTCCTTTCTTGCTTTGGTGCTCTCTGTCGAGTAATTTCCGCCAAGATCTCCCTCTCGTTTTCTAGGAGCAAGTGCTCCAACCCCTCCTTTTTTTCTTTTTTTTATTTATATTTTTTTTACATCAAAATAAAACAAAAACCAAAAGTTAAATCGAAAATGAAACAAAAAATTCAGAATATTTACACTTACAAATGGGTTGCCTCCCATTAAGCGCTTGTTTTGAGTCCTAGCTTGACTTTGGAGAGTTAGGCTCGAGGTGGATCGCTTAAAGGAAGTGATCCTCTTTCTGCAACATCTGAATATGCAATGTACGGTTTTAGCCGTTGTCCGTTTACTGTGAACTCTCCTCCTTTGGCGTCCAACAACACCACGGCTCCATACGGTCGGACCACCTCGTCCTTAGCCTTCCCGGAAATAGTCTCAAGCGTGAGTTGAACAACAATACTTGGTCGTTCGGGGCAAAATTCCTCGCGATAATCCTCTTGTCATGATAAGCCTTGGTCTCTCCTTGTATATCTTCGAGTTTTCATAGGCAAAGTGCATAATCTCTTCTAACTCGTGCAGCTGCATTCTCCTCCTCTCAAAAGCAGGCTTGACATCAAAATTTGGTGTCTTAAGTGCCCATGCTGCCTTGTACTCAAGCTCTACAGAAAGATGGCATGCCTTTCCATAAACCAAATGGAATGGTGTCGTTCCCAAAGGTGTTTTGTATGCTGTCCTATAAGCCCATAAAGCGTCATCTAACTTGATTGCCCTGTCTTTTCTTGTGGTGCCGACTGTTTTATGCAAGATGTTCTTGATTTTCCTATTTGACACCTCGACCTGCCCGTTTGTTTGGGGGTGACATGCTGTTGCAACCTTGTGTTGGAGATCATTTTTCTTCAATAGGTTTTTGAAAACCTTATTAATGAAGTGCGACCCTCCATCGCTTATTACTGCCCTAGGCACACCAAACCGTAGGAATATAACGTTTTTGAACATTTTGAGAACCACCTTTGTGTCGTTTGTGGGGGATGGTAATGCTTCTACCCATTTAGATACGTAATATACCGCCACTAGGATGTACTCGTTACCATGTGAGGATGGGAAGGGTCCCATGAAATCAATTCCCCAAACATCAAAAACCTCAACTTCTAGTATGAAGTTCTGTGCCATCTCATTCGTCCTACTGATGTTTCCTGGTCTTTGGCATGTATCACATTGCAAGATTTATCTCTGCGCATTTGTGAACATGGTAGGCCACCAAAAATCGGCTTGTAAGACCTTGGAGACTGTTTTGAGAGTTGCAAAGTGTCCTGCGTAAGGAAAACCATGGCAGTGAAACAAAATCCCATGTATTTCTTCTTCGGTCACACACCTTCTGAACATGCTATCAGAGCATTGCTTGTATAGGTATGGCTCATCCCAAAACAAACGTCTAATGTCTCTCATGAACTTCGTCTTTTTGTTACCATTGAATTCTGCGGGTTCTTTTTCTGCGGCAAGGTAATTTGCTATGTCCCCAAACCCTGGAAAGCTGTGGTTCTTCTTTATGGCATAACACTGCTCCCACGGCATAGTCACTTGCATCGGTCATGAATTCGAATGGACGTTCCCAATCCGGTGGCTGAACGATCGGGTCGCTGATTAGAGCTCCCTTGATGGTGTGAAATGCTTCCAAGCAGGTGTTGTCGAAATTGAACTGCATTTTCTTGCACAACATTTGGGTTAAAGGTCTTGCTATCTAGGAGAAATCTTTGATAAATCGTCTATAAAATCCAGCATGTCGTAGAAAGCTGTGTATCCCTTTTACAGTTGTAGGTGGCTGCAAAATCATTATGAGCTCGATTTTTGCCTTGTCGACTTCAATACCTGATTGTGATATTTTATGTCCCAGCACTATTCAGCTTCTTACCATAAAATGGCATTTCTCCCAATTTAGAATTTCTCCCAATTTAGAATGAGGTGTTTTTCTTCACAACGCTTCAAGACTCTGCACAAGTTCGACAAACAAACAGAAAAGGAGCTTCCATAGACAGAAAAATCGTCCATGAAAAATTCCATTATGTCTTCTATGAGGTCAGTAAAAAAATGGACATCATGCACAAGCCAAACGGCATTCTGCGATACACAAAAGTGCCATAAGGCCAAGTGAACGTCGTCTTCTCCTGGTCATCCGGGTGGAAGAAATCTGAAAGAAACCTGAATAACCATCTACGAAACAATAGAACGGATGATTAGCCAATCTCTCAAGCATTTGATCAATGAAGGGCAGCAGGAAATGATCTTTCCTTGTGGCAGCATTTAATTTACGATAATCAATGCACATTCCATGACCTGTAACAGTTCTAGTGGGTATCAATTCGTTCCTATCAGTTTTAATGACGGTGATGCCTTCCTTTTTTTGGAACTACATGTACTTGACTGACCCAAGAACTATCAGATTTTGCATATATCACACCAGCCTCTAACAGTTAACAACATCCTTTAAGTTTGGATTTAACATTCTTTGATGTTCTACGAAGTCATCGACTTGTCATCTAAATGAATCCTATGCATGCAAAGATCAGGAGAGATCCCCGTGATATCATCCAAAGAGTATCCTAAGGCTTTCCGATATTTTCGAAGTTCACATAGTAGCAAGGCAATCTCCACATTATTTAGTTATGAATTCACAGTAACCGGATATGTGGAATTTGGTCCTAGAAATGCGTACCTTAGCCCGGCTGGTAGTGTTTTCAGTTCGAGTTTCGGAGCTCTCAGCTCGCTCCATGGACTGTCAATGGCATCAGTGTTGCTTGGAGCAGTTGCTCCAGGAAGAGGAGCAGTTGCTCCTTCAAGGATATCAGTGCTTGGTGCTTGCACATCTTCTAGACTTAGGTAGGCCACCAACTTATCCAGCTTAAAAGTTGAATCCATCATCCTTGCGAGACACTTAGCATCTTTACTCAGAAAACCGTGCTCGCCTTCGGCTCTAGTCAACGCCACTTCTAAAGGGTTATTTGCAAGTACTTCTTCTACTGTCTCTTCTGCAATATCTAAACCATCTTCTACCACAAAGGTCTTTCCATCTAACATGGGTTTCTTGAGTAATTATTCCATTTCGAATTTCATGACAATGTCTCCTAAGTGAAGGTCAATGATCCCACTCCTCACATCAATGATTGCACCAGCTGTGCATAGGAACGAGCGTCCCAAAATCAGAGGGTCTTTAGGTTCTTCCTCAAGTTCCAAAACCACAATGTCCAGCATGGATTAGCGTATTGCCGATCTGAATATGTAAATCCTCAAGTATCCCGATTGGACGCTTGGTTGATCTATCAGCAAAAACCAACGAGATTTTTGTTGGCTTGAACTTGGTGACCCCTACACGTTTGGCCACTGAGTACGGCATGAAGTTAACACTTGAGCCTAAATCGCAGAGAGAGCGTGCAAACGTTAGATGTCCGATCTTCACGGATAAAACGAATCTTCCCGGGTCGCCTATTTTCTTAGGCATCTTGATTTGCAAAATTGCACTGCACTCTTCAGATACTAGCATCACATTCTCTACTTCAGCAACTTTTCCGGTCATCAATCCTTTCATATATTTCTTCAAGGCTGGTATCATTTGGACCGCTTCGACCAAGGGTAGTTTCACATTCAATTCCTCCAGCATCTCTCTTCACTTAGCCTCCTCTAAATATTTGCGAGATTTCTTTGGTGGAACTGGGTATGGGACCCTTAGTGAGAAAATTCTTACCAACGGATTTGGTGCGTCTTTGGCTGGTGCTCTGTTTGGACGTCTTGGTGCTCTGTCAGCTTTTCTTCGTCATGATCATCCGGGGCGTCACTCTGAGCAGGTGCTCTTACAGGTGGTACATCTTCCACGTTATCATTGAGGCAGGGAACGTATGTACCTTTTTGGGGCAGTTTTCTTTGGAGGTCTTCTTCTCCTTTGTGGACGATATTACTCGATCTTGTCGCACTTGGTAGGGTTTTCCCACTTCTCAACTCTACTGCATTAACGTACTCTTTCCTTGGGTTGGTCTCTCCTTTTCCAGGGAGAGTTCCTAGTGGTCTCTTCACAGCTTCTGTTGTTTGCGCGAGTTGAACATCAAGTTTCTTCACATGTGTGCAAACTGCCTCATATTTGCCGTTTAGATCATTGTACATATTATCAAGCTTGGTATTAATCTCCGTTGCCGACTTCTGCTGGTTCACCAATAGTTGCTGCATCAATGTTTTTAGCTCGTCTTAAGGGTTTGCCGAACTTGATGAAGGTTGCAAGCTGTTGAAGTTAGGTTTCTGCTGATTCACGCCTTGGAAACGATTTTGCCCTTTGTTAGAGATGAATTGCTTTCCTTGGAGATTGTTATTATTAGTTTTCTGAAAGACCGGCTGATTTTGACTTCTTTCTTGTTGGGGATAAACCTGGTCTTGTGGGTTCTCAACATTGTTGCTTCTGTATGACAGGTTTGGGTAGTTCCTATAGTTCTGGTTAAAGCCGCAGTTTTGCACGAAATTCTGACCATTCACGTAGTTGACTTCTTACTGCCTTTCATTTTCTCCTTCTCCAAACTCTTGAGATAAAGAAACCTCGCCATTTTCATCATTAAAGTGAACTGATTGTTGCTGTCCTTTCAGCAGCAAATTCACCTTGGCTGTCAGCTCATCGATCTTGTTTCCTTCAGTATTTCCTACCTTCATTGATCTGTCATATTCGAGAGCTTTGTTGCTGGAGCTTGCGGCCAAGTTTTCAATCAACTCGTAGGCACCTTGTTTAGATTTGGTCATGAAGTCTCCATTGCTAGCTGCATTCAACGCGTTTCTATAGTCCCAATATACGCCATCATAGAATATGCTTAAAACATGTTCATCGGAGAAACCATTGTGAGGACATTCCCGGTGGTATTCTTTGTATCTCTCCCAAGCTTCACAGAAAGCTTCGCCAGATTGTTGTTGGAACGATAAGATTTTGTTCCTCAGAGACGCTGTTTTTGACTTTGTGTAGAAATGATCCAGGAATGCTGATGTACACTATGTCCATGTCGTCAAAGACCCAGGTAGTAATGACTTCAGCCAGCGTGAGGCTTTATCTGCGAGTGAGAATGGAAAGAGCTTGCATTTCAGAAAATCGCTTGGCACTCCATTTGACCCAGTGGTGTTGCAAAACTCCTCAAACTTTCCAATATGGTGCATTGGAATTTCGGCAGGGATCCCATGAAAAAGGTGTTGTTTGACTAACGAGATCATTTGAGGTTTAATCTCGAAGTCTTGCCTCTGAATTGTTGGTGGTACATCGCGGCTCTATTTTGGTAGAAGGCATGCGGATTGTCCTTGTCACCTATGGCAGGTTGCAGCTGAGGTCTCCTGTCTTGCTTCTCTTTCTGCACCTGCTCCATTTGTGTTCAGAGTCTCTGGATTTCCGCAGTCATGTTGCGATTTGTGGGCTTTTGTTGTATGTTCCTCTCTAACCTCCCTAGTTCTTCGTAAGTGAGGACGAGCAGATTCTTGGTTCGGTTTTTTCGTATATTCCTTGTGGTCATACACCTGAAACACGCATAAAATAAGAGAGGAGAACAAATTAGTAAGGTCTTAGACTAAGTATGTTGCCAAGAATTGAAGGTAACGAATTGGTCCCCGGCAACGGCGCCAAAAACTTGATACACTAGATTTGGATTCTTATTTCCTACCGCAAGCGCACAACATGGAGATTAAGAGCAAACGAGTTAAAAGATCAAATAAATAAACGACTAGACTAGGGAGCAATTCGCGGGAGAAGTGAGCATGTGATCGAATAACTATTCAGGAGACACTTGGGTTCAGATCTAGAATTCGAACATAGAGATAAGATTGGCCCACTGTCGTGGAACATCAGCTTGGCTTTGACAGCCTAAAATCTTAAACTATCGTTTAGACCTGGGGTTGCAAACAAGCATTTAACAACAGGTTCGATAAAGTCACAATTGCTTTGACATCAACTTTCGTTGGCCAAAGGCTAATTGCTTACCAAGGTTTCTTCTAGCAACCTATTTACACTTTTGATGAATATGAATACTTAAATTCAGAGAATTAGTGATCAAATAAATATCAGCAATAACATCAACAATGATAAAGATAATTTGATTAAGCTCTATTTGTATTCGATTTAGTTACTCATGATCTCTGTTGAAAAACTCCTTAATCTAGCAAGGTAGATTACTCAGACATCGTAAAACAGATCATAGCAAGATATGAAAAGAAATTCATGAAAATTTATTAGATAGAACTAGGGTTTAGGAATCTTCTCAAGTGTTTGTAGAGATCCGTCTCCCAAGTCTTACAAGCTAAACTTTCAACTGAAAAACCCTTCAAGAGTCGCCGTCTCTCTTTCTTATTTTTAGAAGTGGATAGAAAAACTAAGAAAAAGCTGAAAAAACTAATTAGGGCTTTGCACCCATTTATTGAAGAAAATCGGCATCTTTCTCTCTAAGATTTTGGAGCGGGTGCTCCGGTCTGGAGCAGGCGCTCCAGACCCGTCCTTGAACCAACTCAGCGCTTTTTCTTCTTTTTGCTCAAAAATATCTCTAACAGCTCTAATCCTCGTCCAAAGCCTCTTATTAACCTGAAATGACTCAAAAACAACTAAAAAGACTCGATAAAGACTTGAAAACAACTCTTGGTATGCGTCAAAAACGCAACACATCAACTACCCCAGACTTAGACTATTGTTTGTCCTCAAACAAAACAGAAATCTCAGCACAAGAAAGACGTTTGAAAACATGGGAACTCACATATCCTTTAGAACGCCATCGTGACTTTCACCTTTGTAAACCACATCAATCAATAACAAACTTAGCTAGTACTTCCATGTACTCTACCTTAATCTTAGCAACCATAGCAAGTCCAACCCACAATCCATAAGACTTATCCAAAATCACCATTGCTGACCTCTTTTAATTTTAAAATGTGCAGTCTTATCGAGAGAATATCGATCAAAGAACACATGGATTTTTACCCATTCAAGCATCTGATTACACAGACAGTCTTACTTCTGGTTCCTTTCCTCTCCCTTTTCTCACTTTTTTTGTCGATTTTTCCCTACTTTTCTAGGGTATCATTTTTTTTCTTTCTATCGACTGGTTTTCATGGAAAGGCTTCCAACAAACGCGAGAACTAACGGGTTTAGGCCAAATTCCCGGTTCACTTCCTTACCACATATATCCTATTTATTTTCTTTTTATTGAAGGGAAGAGAGAGGGAAACCATACTCACACAAACTCGTCTTTTCAGGCCTGAATGAGGAATCCGATTTGATGTATGCCAAGCCCCAAGATGAGAGAATTTAGTTCATTTAAGTGTGAAGCCAGCCTTGGATCCTTCAAATACCCTAAGAGATATGGGCAATATAGGTCAATTCACTTACGGGGTTTCCATTCAGTAAAATCTGCAGTAAATTGCGAAAAGAATGGTGTCTAAAGTTGTTGGTTAAAACGGTTAGTTCCAAGAAAAGCTCATAGTTTCCGACTAAGTTTTGACTCAATAAAACACCTAAAAACAAAAAATGAACACAAAACGAACAAACGCTTTAGTAGACAATGAATGCCCTGGCAACGGCGCTAAAAACTTTATACACAGAGATAAAGACCACCAATGGAAGAAAAACTTACCTCACGGATCCATCACTTCTTGGGACCAACCAATGCAAACAGATTTTTCTGGCCAAATTCTTCTCTACCTCGCGGACCGCCTACGGAATGAAATCTCCGGTTTTGCACAACGAGGGACGGAAAGCTTTTGTGAAGCTTGGGAACGGTTCAAGACTTACACATCTCAATGTCCCCACCATGGTTTTTCAAAAGAATCTTTGCTTAGCACATTATACCATGGCGTGCTTCCAAAATTTCGGTTGCTCCTTGACACCGCGAGCCACGGCAATTTCCTCGGGCAAGAAACGGATATAGGAATGAGTCTTGTTGAATATTTAGCCCAAAGTGACGGAAACTACGGTGAAGATTATGACCAAAATTCTAGAGATGCGGGTGATAAGGATGACATCACACGCCGGGACATCAAAGCGTTGAATGAGAAGTTGGATAAGGTCTTGCAAGCAACTCAAAGACCGATACACTTTGTAGGAGAGTTTGAGGCTGGCCAAGGTTATCAAGAGAGCGGAATCATCCCAACTTCTCTTACCGCAACACGAACGTGGACAATCCGCAAGACAAAACCTACCCATCTATCAAACCTCAAGCCCCTAATGTCAACCAACCATCCTTTCAACCAAAGCCCTAATACACCAACCAACCCCACTATCAAAAACCCTTCTACCCCAACCAACACAACCAGCTATCACAAGGGCAACCTTCCACTTCCCACCTTCCCGCAAAGAACGACGAAACGACCTCACTTCTTCGCCAACTCTTGGAAGGACAAGGCCGGCATGCGATTGAGCTTAATGTGCGCATGAAAGAGATCCATGCTAAAGTTGATAGTGCTTATAGTGATTTGAATGAAAAGTTTGAAACCTTAACCTCCCAAGTGAAGTCATTGGACAATCAAGTCGCTTAAGTAGCCTCTGCCTCCAAGAGACCGGTTGGCATGCTCCCGGATAAACCCGAACCTAACCCCAAATAGTACATAAACGCCATCACCCTTGAAGCGGACGCGAGCTACAACCACGAAAACTCAATGAGGACATTGAGCTGAAAGAGAAGGGGGGGTGGAAATTGAAGATGAAGTGATAGTAGAGGAAAGTAAAGTAGGGAGTGAAGTTGAAATAGTTTTAGATGACAAAGGGAAGGAGAAGGAGGTTGAAGAAATCGATATGACTAAGGCAAAGAAAGGGGTCACCAAAGAGATTTCATTCGAGCCAACCCCTTATGAACCCAAGTTACCTTTCCCGAGCTGTTTTAAAAAGCAACTTATGGAGAAGTATAGAACCCTCTTTGATAAGCAAATGAGTGAAGTCCAAGTCACTATACCTCTTTTTGATGCCCTCTTGTTGGTTCCTCAATACAACAAGTTTCTTAAAGATGCAATTAAGGAGAGAACCAAAGCATTGGAAGGGATGGTCGTGCTTACACACGAATGCAGCTCCATCATACAAAGGAAGATCATCCCCAAGAAGCTAGGATACCCCGGAAGCTTCACACTCTCTTGTGCTTTAGGACCTCTTGCTTTTGAGAGATGTTTATGTGATCTTGGAGCAAGTGTAAGCTTGATGCCGCTCTCAGTAGCGAAAAGACTAGGATTTACACACTACAAGCATTGTAGTATCTCTCTTGTCCTAGCGGATAGGTCGGTTAGGCTACCGGTAGGCTTGCTTGAAGATCTACTGGTCAAGATTAGAAATTTTGAAGTACCAACAGATTTTGTGGTGTTGGAGATGGATGAGGAACCGAAGGACCCCCTTATCTTTGGGCGACCTTTCTTGGCCACCGCGGGTGCAATTATTGATGTGCGAAAAGGAAAGATCGATCTTCACTTGGGGAAGAATCACATTCTCAAATTCGACATCAGCGAAGTGATGAGAAAGCCGACCATTGAAGGTCAAGCCTTTTGGATTGAAACAATGGATGAGTTGGCGGATAAATAATTGGAAGAGTTGGCATTGGAAGACTCATTGCAAGCAGCCCTCACGGTCACAAAGAGAGATCATGCATTCATCCACAAGGATATCATTGGATATGTCAAACTTCTTGATTCTCACAAAGAAATGGGAAGTGCAACCACCTTCTTGGAACTACCACAAGTAACACACAACATTCATGTGGTTGAAATAGAGATTGAGAATGAAAAGGAGGTTTTTGATGGAGAGACTAGCTTGGAGGATGATTGGAGTGAACTCACAGCCCCAAAGGTGGACCTCAAGCCGCTTCCAAACGGGCTAAGGTACGTTTTCTTAGGCCAAAACTCGACATACCCGGTGATAGTGAACGATGAGTTGAATGATGAAGAAGTTTCCACCCTTTTTTGCTTGAATTGAAAAAGTACCGAAAAGCTATAGGTTATTCTTTAGATGATATTAAAGGAATTTCTCAAACCCTTTGCATGCATATAATTCACCTAGAAGATGAAGCAATGACTTCAATTGAACACCAAATGAGGCTTAACCCCAATTTGAAAGAAGTAGTCAAGAAAGAGATTCTTAAGCTTTTAGATGCCAGAATAATTTACCCAATTTCTGATAGTACTTGGATATCTCCGGTTCATGTAGTGCCTAAAAAGGGTGGAACCGGTCATAGGATGTGTATTGATTATCGAAAACTGAACTCCGCCACTAAGAAAGATCATTTTCCTTTGCCATTCATTGATCAAATGCTGGAACGACTTGCTATTCGGGTTTCTTTCAAATCCCGATCCACCCCAACGATCAAGAGAAAACGACTTTCACATGCTCTTACGGTACCTTTGCTTATCGAAGGATGCCATTCGGGTTGTGTAATGCACCCGCTATATTTCAGCGATGCATGATGTCGATCTTCTCGGATCTAATTGAGGATATGGTTGAAGTTTTTATGGATGATTTCTCTGTGTATGGTTCTTCTTTTTGTGTGTGTCTCTCTAATTTGTGTAGGGTGCTCAAACGATGTGAAGAAGCCAACCTTGTCCTCAATTGGGAGAAATGTCACTTTATGGTTAGAGAAGGGATAGTTCTTGGGCACAATATTTCAGAAAAGGAGATTAAGTAGACAAGGCCAAAATAGATGTCATGACAAGTTTGGAACTGCCAACCTCGGTCAAGGGTATAAGAAGTTTCTTGGGTTATGCGGGTTTCTATAGACGCTTCATCAAAGACTTCTCAAAGATAGCGAAGCCACTCACGAGGCTACTTTGCAAAGATATGGAGTTCAACTTTGATGACGAATGCCTTGAGGCATTTTCAGAGCTCAAGAAGTCTCTTATTAGTGCACCCATTGTTCAAGCACCGGATTGGGATCTACCGTTTGAGATAATGTGCGATGCTAGTGACTATGCGGTTGGAGCGGTGATGGTCAAAGAAAGGAGAAGAAGCTTCATGTTATCTACTACGCAAGCCGAACCCTTGATGACGCTCAAATCAAGAATGCAGCAACGGAGAAGGAATTCTTGGTGATAGTTCTTGCTTTTAAAAGTTTCGATCATACTTGGTTGGTTCGACGGTGATAGTACACACCGATCATGCCGCTTTGAGGCATTTGATGGCAAAGAAAGATGCAAAGCCACGGTTACTACGATGGATCTTACATCTTCAAGAGTTTGATTTGGAAATCAAGGACAAGAAAGGGGTAGAGAACGGCGTCGACGATCACTTATCACGACTACGGATAGAGGAAGACATCCCAGTTGATGACTCTCTCCTGGAGGAGCAACTCATGGCTCTTAAAACCTTGATTGAGGGATACAAGATGGGAAAACGGTTGGAAGAGGTGAAAGCAATGGAAGACAATTTGTCGTGGTACGCCGATCTTGTGAACTACTTGGCGTGCGGGAAAGAGCCTCCGGAGTTGAAAGGATATCAAAGGAAGAATTTTTTCAGGGACATCAACCGGTTTTATTGGGACGAGCCGTATCTCTACACGTTTTGCAAGGATAAGCTTTATAGAAGGTTTGTACCGGAAGAAGAAGTGCCCGGGATCTTGTCGCATTGCCACGGGTCGGCATGTGGAGGTCATTTTGCTACATTCAAGACAGTTGGGAAAGTTCTTCAAGCTGGCTTTTGGTGGCCCACGATGTTTAAAGATGCTCAATAACACATTTCTAGGTGCGAATCATGTCAAAGAAAGGGGAACATCTGCAAGCGGAATGAGATGCCTCAAAATCTGATATTAGAAATGGAAGTTTTCGATGTTTGGGGAATGGATTTCATGGAACCATTCCCTTCTTCTTATGAGAATAACTACATCCTAGTTGCGGTGGACTACGTTTCAAAATGGGTTGAAGCCATAGCTAGCCCAACAAATGATGCTAAGGTTGTGTTGAAAATGTTCAAGAGCATCATATTCCAGCGCTTTGGAATCCCGAGAGTTGTTATAAGCGATGGCAGGACACACTTCCTCAACAAGGTTTTTGAAAGCCTTTTGAAGAAGCACGGGGTCAAACATAAGGTCGCTACACCATACCATCCTCAAACGAGCGGTCAAGTTGAAATCTCCAACCGTGAGATCAAGGCAATCTTAGAAAAGACTGTTGGTACAACTAGGAAGGATTGGGCGGTGAAACTTGATGATGCGCTTTGGGCCTATCGAACCGCGTTCAAGACGCCAATAGGAACAATCCCGTTCAATCTCCTTTACGGGAAATCTTGCCATTTGCCGGTTTAGTTAGAATACAAAGCTCTATGGGCGGTTAACAACCAAGTATTGCTGTTTAATTCCCGGTTGAAGCTCTTCCCCGGGAAGCTCAAGTCGAGATGGTCGGGACCGTTCAAGATTAAGGGAGTGCGACCTTATGGTGCGGTTGTTTTGTGGAACAAAAATGGGGGAGAGTTGACCGTCAATGGACAGCGACTTTAACCCTATTTAGATGATGAATTCACCGGAGAAGGGACCTCGGTTTCTCTTTCGGAGCCGGAGACAGCGTAACTGCAGCGCAAAGTCAAGCTAGAGACTTAAAACAAGCGCGCTTGGGAAGCAATCCCATGGTATCCTTTGTAAATAGTTCTATCTCACTTTTGATTTTTAATCTTGTTTTCGCAGTTTTTATGGCAATCCAGAGTGTTGGGTGACTTGTTGAGTGATGTGTTTGCTTTTTCCCGACAAATTGCGGAGATGGACAGATTTGGGAAGTCTGGAGCGTCCAGCGGGCATCTTCAGCGGGCATACCGTGACCGATGCCGCCCCAGAAAAAGTCAAAAAAAATTCAGGGCGCACAGCGGACACCCGCAGCGGGCAAACGTCGGTCGTGGCGTCCCAACGGACACCCGCAGCCGGCAGCCGTTGATAAGGGCAAGGGTAAAGCACATGAGTAGCCATCTTGTCGAACCAACCCGAAGAGACAAGCCCATCTTGTCGAACCAACTCAAAGATTTCATTGTGTTTCTTGATCATTTAGGTTGCATATAGGCATCATAAGAGTACATATGCATCCATTTGTTCTTATTCAGGTTTACAGATGGCAACTTAACGTTTTGGAGCATTCGAGACATTTAGGCCAGAGAAAGCGGGTGAAAATGAAGGCCAGGCGATTCCAGAGCGCCCAGCGGCTAGCCAGACCGTTCAACAGGAACCCGCTGGGAGCCTAGCGACCTCATCCAGCGGGCAGACGAGTACCTCAGTAGACAACTCCCAGCGGCCAACCTCTACCCGCTGGTAAAGTGCAAAAACGTTCCCGAGAACCCAGCAGTCGAGCTCAGCAGCCAAATGGTGCCAGCTGTGGAAGCAAAGACACCCTTCTCTCCCAGCGGCCGCCTCCAGCGACCAGATGATGACTGATGTGGACTCGCGACCATTCAACAACAAGGATTGACCATTTTCAAACTTGGATATTTTTCTGGGTCAACCCAGCTTGCAGGAGGAGGAGCAACGGGAAAATATATTCCACACGCGATGTAACATACACGGGAAGGTGTGTAGCCTCATCATCGATGGAGGTAGTTGCACAAATGCTGCGAGTGTTACAATGGTCCTGAAACATGGGTTGAAGACGAGCAAGCACCCGATGCCATAAAAATTGCAATGGCTTAGCAATGCGGAAGAAATTGCGGTCAAAGAGCAAGTGATTGTGCCGATCTCCGCAGGCAAATACAAAGATGTGATCGTCTGTGATGTAGTGTCTATTTAAGCCGGTCATATTCTGTTGGACGGCCTTAGCAATCGGATAGACGAGTGATTCATGATGGATTCACAAATCGTCACACTTTCAAGTTCAAGGGGAAAAAGACGACGCTGGTACCGTTAACGCCGCATGAGATCTTTGAGGATCAGAAACGGACCAACCCCATGCATAAGCAACACAAACTGGCCAAAAACCGTGAGGTTAAACATGCTCTCGTTTCTAAACAATTGATTATATTAATCATGTTTAAAGATTTCTTGTTAACGGAAACTAACCCTGCACCGGCCATACCGAGTGAAATGTCAAAGTTGTTGCATGAATTTAGTGACGTCTTTCCCGACGAGGCGGCCAACGGACTACCACCCATTCTGGGTATCAAACATTAGATTGATTTTGTACCCGGTGCATCACTAGCCAATCGTCCGGCGTACCGAACCAACCCCATGGAAACCAAAGAATTACAACAAAAGGATGGAGAACTTATAGAAAAATGGCACATTCGCGAAAGCATGAGTCCATGCACCGTGCCGGTTCTACTCATCCCTAAGAAAGATGGGACGTGGCGCATGTGCGTCGATTGTCGATCCATAAATAACATCACGGTAAAGTATCGTCATCCCACACCTAGGTTAGACGATATGTTAGATGAATTACATGGATCTAGCGTGTTTTCTAAAATAGATCTAAGGAGCGATAGCAACAGATTAGGATGAAAGAAGGGGATGTATGGAACACTGTGTTTAAAACTAAAAACGGGTTGTATGAGTGGCTTGTAATACAATTTGGGTTGGCTAACGCACCTAGTACTTTCATGCGCTTAATGAAACACATCCTGAGGGCTTACATTGGTATATTCGTAGTAGTGTATTTTGATGATATCCTTATCTATAGCAAAACCCTAGACGAGCATATTGAGCATATCAGTTTAGTCTAGGAATTGATTAGGAACGAAAAATTGTACGCTAACCTAAAAAAGTGTACTTTTTGCACGGATAGTGATACAATCATGGACCATGGTACCAGACCGCTCGACCAACGGATGGACCGCGAGTCTAGGGAGGACGATCCATTCGACCAATCGGAGTTTAGCCTTCAGATTCCTCGACCAGATGGACGTGACAAGCTGGACAGTCGAACCAGATTTGGCTTGGAACAAGAGGAACCCGAAGATACTCATGATGACCCAACCCCGACTGACCTGATATGACCAAATCAAGCGCAGGTTCGGAAATCAAGACCCAACGATCACTCCAACGACCAGAACCGAGCTATCTATCGACCAAGTGGTGCTGCTAACACGAGTGATCGAGACGAATTACCCATGCATCAGGCTGAATTTGAAGATGTCCGAGAAATGCTACCCAAGGACCAAACCGGCGACCGAGATTTGGCGAATGACGACCACATGTCATTTTCACCCGGTCCAATAACGCGGTCTGGCGACAAAACCCTTCATTAGGCGGTCACACTTGCATTGGCTCGAGAATTATATTTCCAACAAGACGAACGGACCAAACCGACCGCGTGTACTGATAGGAATCTAGGAAGCAACTCCGGCGACATCGAGGCTGATAACTTGGATGTTGGAACGCAGCTTGTACCGGTGTGGGATATTCGGGGAAGACTTGGTCGAGACTTGGTCGAGGTTGCCCCGACCAACCAACCCATGCGTCGAAGCACCGACCGCACGGCTGTGTACCGGCTGGACCCGACTCGGAACCAAGACGAGCTTCGCATGGTACCACGACCAGACGACCCATTCTCTCGGACCAAACGAGACATCCACCGTCCTAACTATAGAGAGGAGTTCAGTGACACAAGCAGAACCGGTCTGGTTCGGGTCGAACAGATTGAACTTGGAGTTACCCTGGTCATCGGCCGAGACGACCACCACACCGTCGGACCAGAATCAGAAAAGGATCCGTTTGAATTTTCTTCTGAACCAAGCCTTGACATGTGGGCTGAAACACTTGGGAACTGGGTCGAACTTGAGATGGCCCAAGCTAAGGACGCCTGGACCGAACCGAAATGGCAAACCTTGGTTTGGAACCTTGGCGAACCAAACTAGCCCCGGTTGCGCGCGCCCGGTCGACCAACGGTCGGCTCTTCTAGCCGTTTGTAACGGCCGAATCTTTTTATTTGCTCTTTAATTTTCGTTTTAATTGCTTGACTGTTTCTTTTGGAGACCATCAAGTCCAGCTTGTTCTTCTATATATTGTTGTCGAATTCTCCTTTTGGAAGACACATAATTTTTAAGCTTTTATCTTTACTCTTGAGAGAAAAATAGTTTCTTCCTTTTTGTTCTTTCAAAACCTTTTTGATTGCTTGGTGGTTTTAGCCAAATAATCAAAGCTTCAGTCTCTGACTTGGTGCGTCATATCCAAGAGAGATTGAATCCGGGAATATCTGAGGACCATCCGCAACCTCAGTGCGACCCTTCGATCCATCACCATCTATCCAACGCCAAGCAAAAGCCCTTTCCTAGGCAACCTCTCATCACGTGGTATCAGAGCCACTTTTGCTTGGTATTTTGCATAATCTTTCTACCTTTCTTCTAAGTTTCTTTCTTTGATCCGGGCCAAATTCTTACTCCACCAAATTTAGTATCCTAAGTCATTTACAATCAAAAAAAAAAAAGGAAACGACAAGACTACAAAAAAAGAAAAAGAAGAATAATATGTGGAGGACCAATCACGTCTTGGGAAGAACTCACAGGACTAATGAGGAAACGGTTCATCCCGACCCACTACTACCGTGAGTTGCATCAAAAACTCCGGCGTCTCAACCAAGGAACCAGGAGCGTGGAGGAGTATTTTCAAGAGATGGAAATACTCATGATCAAGGCTGAAATAGACGAGTCCCTGGAAGTGACCATGACACGGTTCATTGGTGGCCTCAACCGAGACATCCAAGATAGGATAGAACTTCAGGAATATGATAGCATAGAAGAGATGTTGCACAAGGCCATCCTGATCGAGCAACAATCCAAAAGAAATAGATTCTCCAAGACAACGCACAACCCTCCTACCAAGCCGCCAGCCTTTGATAAAGGTAAGTCTCCGGCCCAAACTACTTCTGAATTTAGGACTAACCCCGTACCTTTTCGTTTTGACAAAAACAAAGCCGTAGACACTACGAGCAGAACCCGAGACATTAGGTGTTTTAAATGCCAAGGAATGGGACACTATGCCAACAAGTGCCCAAATCAGAGATCTAGTGTGGGTTCACCTCAGGAAGGAAAGATTCCCCGAAGAAAGGAAGTCAAAGTTGATGCCACGCATAGATGGGCCATTTGAAGTGATCAAGAGAATGCACAAAAACGCGTACCAGCTAGACTTGAAAGGTAAGTATGATATCTCACCAAACTTTAATGTTACTGATCTATCTCCTTTTGTGGCAGATGTTATGGATTCGTGGTCGAATCCTTTTGAAGAAGGGGGGAATGATAGGAATCTAGGACGCAACCCCGGCGACATCGAGGCTGATAACTTGGATGTTGGAACGCAGCTTGAACCGGTGGGGGAGATTCGGGGAAGACTTGGTCGAGACTTGGTCGAGGATGCCCCGACCAACCAACCCATGCGTCGAAGCACCAACCAACCCATGGTCATCGGCCAGGACGGCCACCACACCGTCGGACCAGAATCAGAAAAGGACCCGATTGAATTTTCTTTCGAACCAAGCCTTGACACGCGGGCTGAAACACTTGGGAAATGGGTCGAACTTGAGATGGCCGAAGCTAAGGACGCCTGGACCGAACCAAAATGGCAGACCCTGGTTTGGAACCTTGGCGAACCAAACTAGCTCCAGTTGCGCGCGCCCGGTCGACCAACGGCCGGCTCTTCTAGCCGTTTGTAACGGCCAAATCTTTTTATTTGCTCTTTAATTTACGTTTTAATTGTTTGACTGTTTCTTTTGGAGACCATCAAGTCCAGCTTGTTCATCTATATATTGTTGTCGAATTCCCCTTTTGGAAGACACATAGTTTTTAAGCTTTTATCTTTACTCTTGAGAGCAAAATAGTTTCTTCCTTTTTGTTCTTTCGAAACCTTTTTGATTGCTTGGTGGTTTTAGCCAACTAATCAAAGCTTCAGTCTCTGACTTGATGCGTCATATCCAAGAGAGATTGAATCCGGGAATATCTGAGGACCATCCGCAACTTCAGTTGTACCCTTCGATCCATCACCATCTATCCAACGCCAAGCAAAAGCCCTTTCCTAGGCAACCTCTCATCATGTACCGTATTGGTCACCGCACCAATCGGTTAAGGCGACCGCGCACGTTCGACCGTAACGGCCGAGTCAAGGCCGACAGCGGCCAATGGCTAGCGCATTTATGGCCGGCCAAGACCATGACCAAGACCACGACCAAGACTGCATTGAAGTCAAGATCGCGGCCTTAAAGTCTATTTTATTTTGTTCTTTTCTTTTTATTTTTCGTTATGTTTTTAAAGAATGACCCGGACCAGTATCTTGAATGGGAACGCAAGATTGAGCTGGTGTTCGATTGTCAAAACTTCTCCGACCGCAAAAAGGTAAGTCTTGCTGCCACTGAATTTAATGGTTATGCACTAAATTGGTGGGATCAACTTGTGACTACCAGGAGAAGGACAGGAGAGGAGGCGCTGGCCTCATGGGAAGAATTGTTGACTCATATGAGGAGATGATTTGTCCCAAGCCACTATCTTAGGGAGCTTCATCAAAAGCTGAGACGCTTGACCCAAGGTACGAAAAGCATAGATGACTACTTCCAAGAAATGGAAACGCCATGACCAAGGCTGACTCGATGAAGATCCGGAGGCAACCATGGCGCGCTTCCTTAGCGGCCTAAACCGAGAGATACAAGGCCGAATGGAGTTGCAAGAGTATGACAGCTTGGAAGAGATGCTTCACAAAGCCATCTTTGTTGAGCAAAAAGTCAAAAGGAAGGGCTATTCAAGGCCGACCTTTTCCAATGCTCCAAAACCAACTTTCCAAGACTAATTTAAGTATCCGGCGAAACCCAATTTTGACTTTAAGACTAATCCAGTTGCTAGTGATAAACCCAAGCAGGAAGAAACCCAAGGACGTGCTAGAGACATTACGTGTTTCAAGTGTCGTGGGCTAGCCATTATGCTAGCAAATGTCCCAACAAGCGTGTGATGATCTTACGTAAGAATGGCGATGTAGAGTCGGAAGACGAAAGGGAAGACACGGGCCCAATCTTTGATGAAGAAGAAGATGAGAACGACACCGTGGACTACCCAGCTCAACATCCAAAGCAAGCTTGACGAGAAAGCGCAAAGAGAGAATCTATTCCACACACGATGCCTTATTCAAGAAAAGGTATGTAGCTTAATTCTTGATGGTGGGAGCTGTACTAACGTTGCTAGTGAGACTCTTGTCAACAAATTAGGCTTGACAAAGAAGAAGCATTCAAAACCATACAAGCTTGAATCACCACACTAGAACGAGTCATTGGGCCGACTTGGTCTTGTATATCATGCTCTGGTCCAAGATTGGTCGTAGTCGGCCGGTTGGTTCCGGTTTGGCGAGATGAGTGATTTCTGAGCCATCTTCTAAATCGGTCTGATCCAAAGGTGTTTTGGCGTGATCAGATTCTTCCTCATGACCCTTTGGTCGAGAGAAGTGGTCGTCTTTCCTCATTTGGACGTCGGGATCCTCAGCTTCCACGTCAGGTTCCATGTAGAGCTCGTCCGGGTCGTTCAGCTCGATCGGGTTGGTCGAGTCGGTCGGTCCTAGGGCGGCCATGCTCATATCAACCCCCCCTTATTGAAAAGGATTTTCCCTCAAATCCTGCTCATCTGCATCATAGGGAATTTAGTCAGAGACGTTAAAAATTGATTAAAGGTTGTTCTCAAAATAAAACAAGAACCAAGTATTTAAAGAAGTTGCAAAAAGAAGGAAAACGAAAAGGTAAACGTTTTGAAATTAAAGACTAAAATTAAAGCAAAGTTTTAAAGCTTTGGTTGTGGGACTTTCTGCCTCCTTCGTCAGTTTCTTGGTTCCTTGGTTCGAAATGGGCCTTGGACTTCTTTCAAGTTGAGTTTGGGTCGATCACTTCCAAGAGTACCCATGTGGTCTCGCGGTTTAGCTCCTCTCGACCCAAAGGTAAGTTTTCGGACCAAATTTGTCTAAGTGTCAAACCCACCATCTCCTTGATCCTTTTAGTTCTAGAACGAGTCATTGGGCCGACTTGGTCTTGTATATCTTGCTCTGGTCCAAGATTGGTCGTAGTCGGCCGGTTGGTTCCGGTTTGGTTGAGATGGGTGATTTGTGAGCCATCCTCTAAATCGGTCTGATCCAAAGGTCTTTTGGCGTGATCAGAGTCTTGTGTTTCTTGGTTTTATTGTTAGTGCAGATGGTATCAAAGTGGACGAGGAAAAGGTGAAAGCCATTAGGAAATGGCCGACTCCAAATAACGTAGGAGAACTACGAAGTTTTCATGGCTTAGCGAGTTTTTACCGGCGCTTCGTCAAAACTTATTTACCATTGCCGCTCCTCTCATGGAATTCCTTAAAAAGGAAGGCGGTTTTAAATGGGAGACGGCACAATAGGAGGCTTTCCAAAGCCTAAGCTTACTCACACCGATGTTCTTGCTTTACCTAACTTCTCTAAAATGTTTGAAATTGAGTGTGATGCATCAGGTATAGGTATTGGAGTTGTCCTCATGCAAGACAAACAACCCATCGCATTCGTTAGTGAAAAGCTAGGAGTAGCCACACTGAATTATCCCACCTACGATAAATAGTTGTACGCGTTTGTGCGAGCGCTACAAACGTGGCAACACTACATCTGGCCAAAAGAATTCGTCATACACATCGATCACGAATCTCTTAAGCACCTTAAGGGACAGAAAAAACTCAACAAACGGCACGCAAGGTGGGTTGAATTCCTCGAGACGTTTCCATACGTCATCAAATACAAACAAGGTAACGAAAATGTGGTTGTCGACGCATTATCCCGAAGGTATACACTTCTCTCCATCCTTGAAGTTAAATTATTGGGTTTTGAACAAATTAAATCTCTTTACGCTATTGACCTGGATTTTCAAGATGTTTTAAAGATTGTGAGAAACATGGTTCGGGTAATTACTTTCGGCAAGACGGGTTTCTCTTTTATGAGAACCGTTTTTGCGTACCTAACTGCTCGTTGAGAGATTTATGTGTAAGGGAAGCTCACGGAGGAGGTCTCATGGGGCATTTCGGCATCGCAAAAACATTGGAGGTTATGCGAGCACACTTCCATTGGCCGCAGATGAAGAGGAATGTTGAACGGATTGGCTGCCGATGTATGACTTGTAAGGAAGCCAAGTCTCATGTCCAACCCCACGGTTTGTATACTCCTTTACCCATACCTACTCATCCTTGGAATGATATATCGATGGATTTCGTTAAGGGATTTCCTAGGACTAGATTGGGTAAAGATTCGATTTTTGTGGTTGTCGATAGATTTTCCAAGATGGCTCACTTCATTGCAGGCCATAAAAGTGATGACGCATTGCATGTAGCTAATTTGTTCTTTAGGGAAATCATTTGCATACATGACATGCCTAAGTCTATTCTGTCGGATAGACACGCTAAGTTCTTGAGTTTCTTTTGGAAGACGTTTTGGTCTAAATTAGGAACAAATTTACTCTTTTCGACTACTTGTCATCTGCAAACTGACGGACAAACGTAAGTAGTGAATAGGACATTAGGAACATTATTGCGTGCATTAGTTAAAAACAAGTTGAAATCATGGGAAGAATGTTTGTCGCACATAGAATTTGCGTATAATCATGCTGTGCATACCGTATCTAAATACTCGCTTTTCCAAATTGTTTATGGGTTCAATCCTACATCTCCTTTGGATTTGATGCTGTTGCCTTTGAGTGAAAGATCTAGCACAGAGGGAAAGCAGAAGGCCGAGTTTGTGAAGCAGATTCATAAGGATGCGAGGAAAAATTTGGAACAAAAGACGAAGCTTTACGTCAAGCATGCAAACAAAGGATGACGTGCGATGGTATTCAAAGTCGACGACCAAGTCCTAGTGCATCTACGCAAGGAGAGATTTTCGGCTGCAAGGAAGTCCAAACGCATGCCAAGGATCACCGGCCCGTTCGAGATTACAAAGAAAATCAACAACAATGCCTATCAATTCGACCTTCCGGTAAGTATGACGTGAATAACAGCTTAAATGTTTCTGACCTCGTTCTTTTTGTGGCATATGAAACAGATTTGAGGACAAATCTTTCTCTAGAGGGAGGAGATGATATGATCATGGACGATGCATTGGAGCCAATGGACGTGCATTTAGCCACGGACACGCATGTAGCCGTGGACGCGCATGTAGCCGCGGACGCGCATGTAGCCGAAGAAGCCTTAAGCGGACCAATGACGCGTTCAAAGACCAAGACGCTCATTCAAACCATTGCTGGACTACTTAGTCGCATTTGGGTCCGACCAGGTGATGATGCATGCAAAACACGAAAAACCACAGTCTTGATCCAAGCCCGTGAGGATCATCGATTGGACAAGTAATTCGTTGTGCACTCTTTTTTCCTTATCTTGGTTTTGTCCCAACGGGTTTTCCAACTAAGGTTTTTAATGAGGCCAATGAATCACTTTCACATAATCCATTTGATGATCAAAAGACCTAAGCCCGTCAAAGAAGAAGTCCAAAACGCGGTCAAGAAGATAAAAGGGTCTAAATTTGAATTTTATTAGATTTCCAAGAATTCAAAATTGAGTTTAATTGCTGTTGTATTTTCAAGTCAGTCTTGGAGCTTGTTCCAAGACTGCCTCTTCAGTTGCTTCTTCTTCTCTTGAAAACTTAATTGTAACCTCTTTGAAGGATTCATCTAATCTTTTAATAAAAATCACTTTTAAAGTTAGATCACAGTAAATCAAAGAAAACTTCCGCAACCTTTGTGCGATCCATCGATCCCTCGGTAAATCAGAGGACTTCTGCATCTTCTGTGCGACCCCTCGATTCACACTTGGGGTTACTTGAGTTCTTGATCACTCTCGGCTTCAAGCTAACCTCCGCTGCTTCCAAAGTGAGGATCTTAAGGAGGATCATATTACCACGTCACTGACAGATTAGCATCGTTTAGCGGCATAAAAACGGAGTTAACAACAATGTATGTGTTAGTCGGTTTTATCATGTTCAGGTATGTAAATTCAAATAAAAAATTGATGAGGTACGTGTTAGCACAGTAAGTAAATATATGTTCCAATCCGGACTGTTGAGACGAATCCAGATATGAATTGGCTGATTTCCTTGTATCCCAACATGCATTTCATGTAATGATTCTGTACTATATTGTTTTGGAAAGTTCCTACCGTTATTGTTTGATTTAGTTGGAAGAGGTAACTGGTTTATGGAAACATAGAGATTTAAATAATTATATTAATTATTGGTGAACACGACTAAATAAAATAACATATGTTATATCTCTGAATACAATAATATACACTAATATTAATATATTGTCAATGTATTATACTACAGTATTCTAAATTGGAGCAATCTAAATAAAAATAAGATCAGAGCAGAAAATATTAGGATACCTTATACCAATGGCATCGTGTGAACATGGAAAACGAAAAACGTGATTCAGATGACTTGATGAAAATAAAAGGTCAAATTTACAAGTAGAAATACTACAAAATAGTAAGCATGTCATGGAAAGAAAATATACTTTTTCATGTATAGGACAAGCTTCAGGAGACTCCACAAGCACCAGAATACTTACTACGGAAAGTCCCAACTATTATGTTATCATTGTAAATTTATATTAGATTGTTTCATTACTTTGTACTTGAGACCACATGAAAGCAAAATATTTACTGGAATTAAGTTTAACTGTCATAGATGGATGCGATAGATGCTCTAAATACAGTAAGTTCACCCTATTATTCTTCGAGTAACTATGCAGTAACAAACGAATTAAAATTATGCATATCCTATTGTACCCTAATTTAGGTTAGTTATATTGTATTACTAATTTTTGCAAAACCAAACACATCGAATATAGCAAAATATAATAATATATGAATTTTATTACAACATTAAAAGTCAAAAAAATGAAATCTATAATTTAACACATTTGTAACCCTTATATAGGTAATGCAACTGCTTAGGCATGGGCTTTTGAATATTTGGGTCTTATACCGGGTCTATCATTTTATTACCCTAATAGCTACCGAAAGCATTTCGAGTCAGGTTCGGTTCTGTACCTAACGGTTCTGGATCGGTTCGTGATGTGATCCTAGCTGCAGTAAAAAAATCAATAAGAGGCATGACAAGATTCAACTGGATAAAAAAGCAAAGTTATTTATTCAACATCCAAAAATGACAATAATGGACTGAAGTTTTGGGCATGGTGAACATTTAGAAATTATTTCATGATGTTAGGTATCAAGTTCAGCCCATTTTAAGCATGCTAGAAGTCCAAAAAAACCTCAAATAAATCATTTAATTTTCTGCCCCAAAAGAATGAAACAAAATTGAAGATCAAAATGATGATGTGTCACCATTTGATCCACCAATTCTTGTGTCACCATTTGATCCACCAATATGTCTTGGTGCGTCATATCCAAGGTATCCACCGGAGTATCAAGAGTCTTCAGCAATTCTTGTGTCACCACTCCGTCCACCGATCCATCTTGGTGCGTCATATCCAAAGGATCAACCGGAGTATCAAGAGTCTTCCGCAACTCTTGTGTCACCATTCTTTCCACCGCCTTGTTTATTTGGAGTTTCACCATTCCATTGAAGTCAAAGATCATCCATACCACCTTAGAGTGCCGACTCCTTGGAGGATTGTATCAGTTCCGATATAAACTCTTATAACCGATAAAAACCCAAAACAAATTGGTTATAAGTTTATTTCGGTTCGGGTTAGTTATTATACCCGAAATTACCCGAAATTGAAGAAACAAATACATGATTACCCGAAAGATGACAAAAAATCAGAATGCAATTCATATTTAATAAATGTTTCAAGCTTTCAAATTTCAATACAACACAATTCAACCATTATCTCACACACAAAACATAAATAGAGTGCAAAGTTCAAATTTCATACATTTTTGGATAACCGATCGGGTATCGGGTCCAAACCAGAACCGACCCAAAACCCACGGGTAATGAGCGCTAGTAACCTTCGGGTAAATAGCATAGTAACGAACCCGATCCAAACCGGTTATTTCAAATCGGTTCCGATTCGGGTTTTCGGGTCCGATTTTTTTGCCCTGGCCTACATCTGCTAAAGTACAAGTCTTATCGCATGAAGAGAAAAAAAAGGTATGACTTCAGAGTAAATAGGAGCTCCATTTTGCAAACTCAAATGACTTTTATTATCATCATGTTAGTTGAATTCTTGAGTGCACATACTGCAAAGCTTTGGTATGGTATTTTTAAAAAAGTGGAGATGATATCAAAACAGGAGAGCCTACCTACATACACTATATGCTGCCAACAAGGCCTGGTAAAACTGCCACCAAAGACCTGCCTCCATATCTGAAAAACCTTCATGCCAATCGTATCCCTTTTGCATGACAACATACGGGTTAACAACTAATTGCTAGCATTCACATCAGTTGGAGCGAATATAGATCAGAGCGTAATAAGTGGTAATGGACCACCAGCTTTTTGAATACACGGTCAGCTTTACCATCGTATAGGACATCTCATTCCAATGCCAGGTAAAACACCTAAATTCCTACAAATATAGATCGTAGACACCGTAAATGAGGTCTCTAATCGTATAAAGACTATGTCAAGAAGAAAGGCATCAGGGGAACTTGATGAAGAGATAATCATCAGTTTGATTAATATGCTTTATTAAACTAATTGTTTGGCTAATGGTGAGAGATCGGTTTGAAGCTAATGCGTACTAGAACTTAACTATAAGGTTAGTTGGACATAAAGGGAAAGGAAAGGAAGGCAGTATGATCTGCCTAAAATGAACGAAGTTGCAGGGCTAATTCTAGGTGAACTTACAGCAACTGTAGGTTACAGAGATATCATGATAGAATTGCAATTGAACCACCTTCAAGAAATAAGGGACGACCATCCTTTACTTATGACCTTTCAATACCCGCTGCTTTTTCCGTACAGAGAATACAGGTGCCACAAATAAATTCCCAAATCTGTTATGCAAAATGCAATTGAAGCTGAACTTTTATAAGCATACGGGATTTTTATGCATATCAAATTCATACTAGACTGTCCGAAGGTATGACACTTATAAAAGGAGGCCGACTGCTTCACTTGTACTTGTGGATGGGTACACAACTATTGAGAAAGAAAGATCCAGATGGGCTAGAAACAATCAACACCAGCTATAGACAGATCTTTACAACAATGGATTTGATGTAGTAGGCAGGGGTATGACTGAAGCCAACAAACTTGGTAAGAGAATAATTTTACCTTCTAGTTTTACTGGAGGGCCACGATACATTAGAGAAATACCATGATGCTATGGCAATTTGTCGGACTTATGAAAATCAAAATTTATTTATCACAATGACGGCTAAACCAAACTGGCCGATAATAAAAGAAACTTACAAACCTATGGTGGTTTATCCAAAAATGAAAGACCTGACATAGAAATGTCAGGTTTTCAAAATGAAATTCAACGAACTATTGAAAGATCTCGAGGACGGCAGTGCATACATTGCATGTGCGCTCTTATAGTATTATATTTAATAATAAGTTGTTCAACTTATGCTGACATATTTTTTCAAATTGTATTGCCTTTCTCACAGTACTATACACAATAGTATTCCAAAAACGTGGGTCGTCACATGCTCATATGCTTATATGGTTGGAAAAGGCACCTAAAATACCGTTGGCATCTGAGATTAATACAATTATCTCTGCCGAGCTACCAAACAGAACGGAGGATCCAATAGGATTTGAGCTTGTGGGAAGACACATAATGCATGGACCATGTAGACGGGATAGATCGTCGTCACCTTGCATGGATAAGCAGGTTTGCAAGAAAAAATATCCACGCCCATATATTGAGGCAACTACCGTCGTCGAGTAGATGAGATAACTTCATCCTCAAGGGCAGAATAAGATTGGATAATCGATTTTTAATACCACATAACATCGATATCTTAAAGAAATATGAGGCTGATATAAACGTGGAATGATGCAACACAAAAAACGATGTGAAATATCTTCTTAAGTACATTACTAAGGGAGTGGATAAAACTACTATTCTGATTGAAAAATGCACAAATGGTACAAGAGAGAATCAAGATACATAAAACGGTAAGAGGAGCAACAAGTTTTGAAGATCTGCTCAAAGTTAGTGGTGAGATACAAGATAGTTACAAAGCAGCATGTTACGCTAAAGGATTTATTTAGAACGATTAAGAACGGAATAGAGCAATTGACGAAGCAAATAATTGGGCCACTCCACATCAACTACGACATCTTTTTGTCACATTTCTCATATATTGCAAAGTTAGTAACCTATTACGCCTATGGGAGCATTGTTGGAAATCATTATCTGACGACATCCTTAACAAGCAATGAAGGGCGTTTGGGTTTCAATCCATGAGTCTTGAAGATGAAGAATTGCGACAGTACACTTTGATTGAGATAGAGAAACTACTGCATCAACACGAATGGTCACTAACTGAGTTTAGACCAATGCCTACGCCCGACTTGAACATCATTACAGAATTGGGGAACAGTTTGCTTACTCAAGAATACTAGTGTAATCTCAAACACAAGAATGACCAACATAATCTGGTTCTTTTTGGGTTATAGTTGATGGATTTTTGATTTTAATAGAAAAAAACTCTTGATTATTTATACGAACAAAACCATAAGAGCTTGAACAATGAGTAGAAGGAGATATATGATGCAGTTCTGATGTCAGTTAACAATAACCTCGGGCAACTTTTTTTCCTTAACGGTGCTGAAGGAACGTGTAAAACATTTGTCTACAGGACTATAATTTTGAGGTTAAGATCAACCAAAAGAATAGTATTGCATGTCGCTTCTCCGGGCATTACAACCCTACTATTACATGGTGGCCGAACAGCACATTCCAAATTAAAAATACCATTACATGTTACCGAGGACTCAGTTTGCGACATCAAGCCCGGTACAATGCTTGCAGAATTGTTTCTCAAAGCTGATATCATCATATGGGACGAAACACCAATGGTCCATCGGCAAACATTTGAAATGGTAGGACATTAAGGGATTTACTCTCTACAGAAGACTCATCTGCAAGCGACAAATGTTTTGGTGGAAAAACAGTCCCACTCGGTGGAGATTTTAGGCAAATATTCCCAGTTATACCTCAAGGAACGCGAGCGGACATAGTTTAGGCATCAATTAGTCAATCATACATGTGGAATGGATACAATATATATTTCTATTACAGAAGAAAATAAGACTAAATGAGTGGTTAATTAGTGTTGGAGATGGAACTGCACCATTGCTGCACATAATACATGGGCAACAAGACGATGACATGAAAATTGTCGCCATTGATATTTCTCATAAGCCAGCCGGAAATCCACTGCAACAAATCAAAGGAAGATGATGGGAAGACATTATGGAGCGAAAACCAAAGGAAGAACTAACGAAGCTGCTTATCTATACCTGAAGACTCAACCAACTTTATTTTTGCATTTCTTAGAGCATATAAGGAGGGTGATGTGCTCAGATTTACAACCCTAAATTAAACTGCAATTGCACAGTAGTATGATATAGTACTTAGGCGTCTGTCCAGAAGAGATTGGTATATTGCACTTTGATTCTATTATAGAAGAAAAAAGCTAGGGACAAAATTATAAGATTTAGGGGTTGTCAATAAATTAGTAAACCAAGCAGGAAATAAAGAAAGTTAACGATGCAAGAAATCACATTGAAGGGTTCATGGATCATTCAGAAAATTTAGCTTAAGTAATCAATTAGGTTCTAAGGTTCTCAAACTCTAATCTCAAATATATAATTAACCAACTTTCGAAGGTGTAAATTACCTATATCTAGCCTACTCAATTACTTAACCTTCGTATGGAATCACGTATTAAAACATGCAATTAGATCGGATTCATTTACGTTCACGAAGGTCTATAACTCAAACTTTGCGATTATAGCAATACGCTCATATATACTAACATATTAACATACTCAACAAATTCGATCCTATGACAATTACTAGGTCGCGAATCTAGTTCCATGCATTAGAAACAAATATATAATAAAGAAATTTCTAAAAAAAAAAGTATCCTAAATCCACCCATCTAAACTATCAATCCATGAATATACCCGATAGAGCCCTTAAACCTAACTAAAAAACTACTCAAACATGATTAAAAAAATGCAAAGCAAGAGATGAAGAGAACTAAAGAATCCTAAATCAAAGTAAGAAAAGGGTTTAGAGATCTTTTCTTAATAGGTCAAGAGGAGGACATCTTCTCCCAAAGCATAAAACTCTAAAAACCTAAAAGAAAAATGTGAAGGAGCTTTGTTTATATGTGCTTGTGGTGAAATATGAAAGCTTCTCTGGAAACCCTAGATATAGCGAGGTATTTATAGGTCTTAAGGCTTCAACATTTCTTACAGCTTTTCCATGTAGAGAAATGAAAGTTTTGAGGCTAAGGCTCTCGAGTTGAGCCTAAGAAGTTGTAATCTCACCATGAGTTTGATTTCTCCGATTGTGATGACTGAGACCAGGGCCAATGGCTTCTCGTGGCCGACTATGCACTTGCTTTTTTTCTGCAAGATTGCTTAACATGTCTTTAGTAAATTAGTCATATTTTTTTCATATGAAACGTAGTACTTGAATCTACCATGACACCAAAATTGAGCTTAATCTAATAGTATTCACTATTAATCATAATTGTTTTTGTTGTCTTTTTATTTGCAAAGAACGCTTTTCGATTACTCTAAACATTTGTGTGATTTTTCTTGTGTTCTTGAGTGTCTAGACTTATAACAATTACATCCATAAGCCGTGTGGCGTCTTTCAATCCATCAAAGTTCATGTTCACCATCTCATATCTACTGAATATTTAAGAGAACAGTACGGCCAATCGTAGATTGTCTATCTTAATCTATTTCGATCCACTGTCCATCCACTGATCAAGCGAAAGGTATTGTACAACCAATTACCTAATCTCATCCTCCATCTTTGTAATATCGATTGGCATGATCCTACACATGTCCAGTCATGGATCCAAACAAAGCAAGCTTATGCTTACGGCTCTTTCTTTTATAAGAAAATTTTTGGCCCAATTCATAAGTTACTTTTTAATGTAGTGGTAAGAGTTTAGTAACTTATATGATACCAATCATGAGTTTTTTTTTAGTAAACCGATTAAATCACATAAATATAATATAAAAGCAAAATTAATATAATTAATACAGCAAAAAAGTGAAATAAACCCCATTTTAACCTAATCACCTTCACGTCAACAACCAAAACAAACCCCTCCACTATCATCGATCTCTTTCTTACTCCTATTTGCTTTTTTTCTTGCTGTTGCAGGCTAGTCACATAACTATTGTTTACCATCAGCTTTTTTTTTCCTCATGGTGCTTTCATTTTAAAATTAATTTCTCTAGTTGTCTCTTGTTTTGTTCGTTTCTGTTTCGTTGAAATTCTGGTTTTATACAATCATAATCATTATGGGTTTTGATGTGGAGATTCTGAATTTTTATCTTATTAGATTAGATTAGAATAGCAAAATTTAATTAATTATTATCTACCATTGAAATCCTAAAAGCATGACCGACTAATTAGCTAATCATGTTTGTTTATTTCTTACTTGTTTATTCATTGTGACTTACTGATTTACTTGTTTAATATATATTATTTTTTTAGTTGCAGAAAAATATGTATTCGAGACAAATAAAGCAAGTTGTGAGAGGTGCAGAAAAGTTAAGGAACAAAAAACGACAAGAAGAACTGACAAAATATTTAGCTAATTCAATGTTGAGGTATGTGACAAAATCTGAAACTCCTAAAACTGATGAAGTTTTAGAAGAAATAGATAGGTTTGAAGGGAATGAGAATGAGAATAGGCAAGAGACGAACGAGAATAGGAGTGTTGAGAACTAGAATGAAAATCAAAAACGAAGAGAAAAATGCAGAAGAGAATGAAAACTAAGAGGAGAAACTATTTGATGTTAAGGAATATTTAATATGATGACGATTTCAGTTTCAATTGCTTCTGCAGAAAGAAGCTTTTCAAAGTTAAAACTCATAAAGTTTTATTTACGGTCAACTATGTTACATGAAAGATTAAATGGGTTGTTGATGTTGTCGACTGAAAAGAATATGGCTGAAAAACTTGACTATACAATTTTGATGAATGGGCTTGCTGGTAAAAATGCAAAGAGAATCATATTTCAAGAATAATGTATTGTTTTTTTCATGTTTTAAAATTGTATGTACTTCAATCAAAAACATTATTAACTAAACTGCTTTCTGAAGTTTATGGTTTGAATCTTGTTTGACTATGTTCTAACCATACATTCGTTATCTCACATCTTATCTAATGCTACTACTAGTTTTGTTTTTGTGTATATTTTAGGAAAACTACGTAGAGTTTATTGGGTCCTTCTTGGACCGGATCAACGGTCCGTTAACATAGCTCGGTAGCTTGTAACTAGGTCATACTCTTATGCTTGTATATAAGGCTGTAACCTCCAAACTTAACAAGAAAACCTTTATACTACTATCGGTTTCTTGATATGGTATCAGAGCATTAACCTAACGTCTACAAGGTTTTTGTTTCGAACTTGTGATCTAAAAGTTGTTTCCTTACTCTTTCTTTGACCTAGTTTTCGTTTTCTTCTCTAAACGATTTCTTCTAAAGATACGATGAGCACCGAAACTGCTCTTGGTAGCTCGTCCGCACCGATACGTCGTACTATCTCACCGTATGATCTTTCCTCCGGTGACAACCCCAGAACCCTAATATTGAAACCTTTGCTTTGCGACCCAAACTTCGACGAATGGGCAACGAATCTAAAACTCGCACTTACGGCAAGGAAGAAATCCGGATTCGTCGATGGATCTATTCTCCAACCCATCACGACATCTCCAGACTACGAAGACTGGATTGCCAATAACGCGCTGGTGATTTCTTGGATGAAACTCACTATCGATGAGAACATCTCAACCACGATGTCTCATATCGCTGACTCTCATGAACTCTGGACATACATCCAAAATCGCTTTGGCGTGAAGAATGGACAGCGTGTGCAGCATCTAAAAACAGAGCTTGCAACATGTCGCCAAAAAGGACTACCGATTGAAGCTTATTACGGGAAGTTTTCTCAGTTATGGCGGAGCTTAGCCAACTACCAACAGGCTAAAACGATGAATGATGTTCGAAAAGAACGTGAAGAAGATAAATTGCACCAATTTCTCATGGGATTAGACGAGATGGTTTACGGACCCGTTAAATCTGCACTCCTATCTCGGGTCCCTTTGCCCATGCTAGAAGAAGCGTACAACACGCTTACTCAAGACGAAGAAGCTAAGCTCGCTAGTCGTATTCATGAAGAACGATCCGAGGGTGTCAGTTTTGCAGTGCAAACAAACTCGACATCTCGCAACTCCTCCATTGAAAACAGAGGCTTTGTTTCTTGCACTTTGTGTAAGCGCAATGGTCATCTTGCTGAAAAATTTTTCCGAAAGATTGGCTATCCGCCATGGTGGCATGAGAAAACACGGACCAAACAGCAAGCTAATGGCGGAACTCGGATGAGTACTACAAACACTTCCTCACCACAAACCAGAACCAACGACACTGCTCGGGCAAATCACATGTCCACGGGCAATGATCATACAGATTCGGCGCATCTTACTGCTGCAGATCGAGTCGGGATCAGCGGTCTCAATGATGCCCAATGGAAAACTCTTGTGCGTATGCTCAACGACAGAAAACCAGGTCCGAATGAGCGCCTCTCCGGTACGTTCTTTTCTGATTCTTGGGTTATTTATTCATGTGCATCGAATCACATGACTGGTAGCATTGATTTTCTCTCCAAAATTGGATCAATGGCACCGGTTGTGATCAAACTTCCTGATGAAAGACATACGATCGCAAATAAACACGGGAAATTCTATTTGGGTCAATCGCTTTCTCTTCTCAACGTGTATTTCGTTGATGGCCTGCAATGTCATCTCATCTTTGCTCCCCAATTGACACGAGACAATGGTTGTGTGATACAAACGACTGACAGGCTTTGTGTTATTCAGGACCGCATAATGAGGATCCTGATTGGTGCTGGTGAACAACAAAACGGACTCTACTGGTTCAGAGGAATGGTTGTAGCAGTAGCAATGCAGAACTCTGACTCGACATCCATGGAGTTGTTGCATTGTCGCATGGGACATCCATCAGCTAAAGCCTTGGAGATGTTGCTGCTTTCTGATATTAGTTTTGGCTCTTTTGATTCTAAAGTGTGTGATATTTGTATTCGTGCAAAACACGCAAGAGCTCCATTCCCTTTGAATTCAAATAAAACGAGTTTGGCTTTTGAAATGGTTTACTGTGATCTTTGGGGTCCGTATAGAAGTACGGCTATTTGTTCCTTGCGTTACTTTCTCACCATTGTTGACGACTACTCGCGGGCAGTTTGGATCTACTTGCTCAAAACAAAGCAAGAAGCTCCTATTCACCTCACGAATTTTCTCTCGCTTGGTGAGAGACAATTTTCCACAAAAGTCAAAACTGTCCGTAGTGACAATGGCTCCGAATTCATATATCTCACTGATTTTTTCGCTGAAAAAGGTATCATTCATGAGACATCTTGCGTGGGAACACCTCAACAAAATGGTAGAGTCGAATGCAAACATCAACACATCTTAAACGTTGCTCGTGCTTTGCGATTTCAAGCCAACCTACCAATCGAATTCTGGGGTTATAGCGCCCTCACGGCTGGTTACTTGATTAATCGTACCCCGACAAAATTGTTGCAAGGAAAATTGCCTTTTGAACTCATCTACAAACGCCCGCCACCTCTTCTTCACTTACGTGTCTTTAGCTGTTTGTGTTATGTACACAATCGAAAACATGGAGGAGACAAATTTGCTGCTCGCAGCAACCGCTCCGTCTTTATTGGTTATCCATTTGCGAAGAAAGGATGGCGCGTATATGATACTGAAACTGGAGTCATTTCTGTTTCGCGGGATGTCATCTTTCACGAACATGATTTCCCATTTGCCAATTTGGAAATACCATCACCGGTCCCAGCGTTTCCATCAGATCCGATTGTCTCTTCCAAGATATTTATGGATGACTTTGACTCCGACCAAATCACCATAGCCGCTTCACCGGATTCCCTTGTTTTGGTCGATCACAAATCAGCTCCTGCAACTGCTTCTCCACCGACTGAAATCACTACTTCTCTTGATTCCGCAGACGCGTTGACACCGTCTCTTGATCTCTCTCTAGCCACGCCGATTATACTAGAGAACATGCAGTCTCTAGCTCCAACCTCGACACCGCTTCCTACTGCAGTTGCGGGGTCTTCTTCGCCTGACAAGGCGGATGTTATTGAAGAACTCGGACGTGGTTTCTGGACAAAGAAACCTCCGACCAAACTTTCTGATTATGTTGCTACACTATTTCATCAATCGCCATCGCCAAACCTCACATATCCTCTAGAAAACTATCTCTCTAGTGCACAGTTCTCCACTGCATACCAAGTGTATGTTTTGGCCATCAACTCAGCCGTTGAGCCAAAATTCTTCAAAGATGCAATTCTTGATGAGAATTGGCGATTTGCCATCAAAGATGAAGTTGTTTCTCTTGAAGATCGTGGCACTTAGACGATTGAGGATCTTCCTCCGGGTAAAACAGCTCTCGGCGGTAAATGGGTTTTCAGACTCAAATATCACCCAACGTTCACCTAGAATGCTACAAAGCCCGGCTAGTGGTTCTTGGTAACAATCAAACCGAGGGTGTTGATTTCAATGAGACATTTGCGCCGGTTGCTAAAATGGTAACAATACGAGCTTTTTTGCAACAAGTGGTAACAATATGATTGGGAAGTACATCAGATGGATGTCCATAACGCATTTCTTCACGGAGACCTTGATGAAGAAGTTTTCATGAAACTACCACCGGGATTTCGAACAGAGGACAAAAACAATGTATGTCGGCTTCATAAATCCCTTTATGGTCTCAAGCAAGCTCCTAGATGTTGGTTTGCAAAGCTACAAACTGCCTTACGAGATTACGGCTTTGATCAGAACCCATATGATTTCTCTCTTTTCAGGTATAAGAAGAATCAGATTGTCATTCATGTTTTTGTTTATGTGGACGACTTGATTATCACCGGCAGCTCGCTCCAAGTGATTCATGAGTTTAGAATACTTAAGCTCTTGTTTTCACATGAAAGATATTGGGGTTCTACGATATTTTTTGGGAATCGGGGTAGCTCAAAGTCCAGCGGGAATCTATTTGTGTCAGCCGAAATACGCTTTAGACATTGTCTCCAAAACTGGTCTTCTCGGTACAAAACCCGTATCTTTTCCTCTTGAACAAAATCACAAGCTATTGTCGGACGATGGTCTTCTCTTCTCTGCACCAACTCGCTATCGGCATCTGATTGGTAAGCTAATCTACCTTGGAACACACGACCTGAACTATCTTATGCCATTCACGTTCTTTCTCAGTTCATGAACGAACCGCGGCTGGCTCATTGGGAAGATGTTCTTCGTGTGGTCTGTTATTTGAAGGGAACGCTTGGTCAGGGTATACTTCTTCAAGCTCACATGCTGTTACACATCACAGCCTGGTGCGACTCCGACTGGGGTGCCTGTCCTGCAACCCGACGTTCTCTCACGGGCTGGTTTATTCAACTAGGTGGCTCTCCTCTGTCCTGGAAAACGAAGAAACATGATGTAGTTTCCAGATCCTCCTGCAAAGCTGAGTACAGGGCCATGACAGACACAGTTTCGGAGCTACTTTGGTTACACAACTTGCTCCCTGTTTTTGGGGGTCGACTGCTCTGCTCCAATTCCTCTGCACTCGGACAGTCTTTCCGCTATCAGTCTGGCCGCCAACCCGGTGTTTCACGCTGGAACAAAACATGTTGGTATGGACTATCATTGCAACAAAACATGTCTCCACCAAATCACAACTAGCAGACATTATGACTAAAGCTTTGGGCAGCAAGGAATTTGAAGACTTCATTGGCAAGCTGGGTGTGCTTAATCTCCACACTCCACCTTGAGGGGGGATATTGGGCCCTTCTTGGACCGGATCAACGGTCCGTTAACATAGCTCGGTAGCTTGTAACTAGGTCATACTCTTATGCTTGTATATAAGGCTGTAGCCTCCAAGCTTGTGAAACAAGAAAACCTTTATACTACTATCGGTTTCTTGATAGAGTTTAAATGTTTTAAAACTTTATAAAGCTACTTTATCAACTTATACCGACAAACTTCAGTTTGAAACAACAAAATAATGAAGCTCTCGCTCATTTTAATCGTGGCTTATACCTGTATAGATTAGACATATCTGGTGACCAAAATCCCTCAGTTCTTTTTGATCATCCACAATTGTTCTGCGCTTCTGAAAGACTAATTATTTGATAAGATTGTGACTTTAGTTAGTTTTCTTAAAATCCACGAGGTCGACGTAATTGCTTTACATATGTATTCTATGGGTGACATTTAAATAATTTATATACATGTGTTTTCTTTTTGGTGCTCAGATGCTTACATTATACTATTTATTTTAATTATTTGTATATTGTCACTGAAACTTTATAACCAGTATGGTGTTCTTTCTCCTAAAATCACATCCAACAATTTAGGCAATTTGGGTACGCAAACTGTGCTTTGTATAATAATATTTTGTCATTTTTAAGCTTCTACCCTAACTGGCCAAAATTCTCAGGCTTTTCATAAATAAGATGTAGTTTGAGAAATTTTTAAAAATATTATTGTTATGATACTATTTGTCAAAATTACCATTGATTAATGTCGATTTTCAAAAATAAATCTTTTTATAACTGTCACCAATTCTGAATTTATAAGAGATTTATAAAAACACGTTTATAAGAGTTTACAAAATATGTTTTATAAAGTTTTATAAGAAATATTATAAGGATTTATAAAGTTTATAACATGATTATAACTTTTTAAAATATGTTATATAAACCTTTATAATTTAAATTTATATTAACTTTAATAAAAGTAATACTTTTGAAAATAGACAACAAGTAATGGTATTTTTGAAAAATAATATCATGAATATGGTCTTTGTGCATAGCGAATGCGGGTCAACAAATTAGAATGAATATTGAAGGTGGAAAGGATTCCTGACTTACATACACATATAGAAATATGGACTTCACTCATCTGCTTCATTAAATCCTACTGCGATTTTATACATGCCATTGTAGCTTTCTCTCGACTCAGTGCATCAACAACTATAATAGTCTTTCTTGAATGATAGAGAATTTCACATTCATAGTCGCTTACGAATTAACAAATGGTCGAACGCTGGATGGACCACCAGTCCTCCATAACTCATGTGCTTTAGCAACCGACCGGCTGTTCGACCATGCATGTCGATCATCTAGTTGATCACCTCCTATTTATTAAGCTTGCTTCATCTCAGTTAGACGGATCAGTCTTAGTATTTTTAGTATAATTTTATATCTAACAATCGAATTTTCTTCAAACCACTTGGTGATTTTCGCTAACAAGTAACATAATCTATATTATCCAAATTTAAGCAAGATCGCACCGTAAAAATGTCTAATTCTATGTCTGGAAGTTGTCTAATCTCTAAAATGCATGTTTTCATCGCCTTCTTTTTTTTATCAAAAATATCTAAATTACTTGTAAATACTCTAAAACTCTAAAATCAATAAAAATATTAATCTATATATTTCAAATAATAAAATATTAATCTATATATTTCAAATAATAAAATCTTAATATATATATATATTTCAAATAATAAAATAATAATCTATATATTTTAAATTTTGGTTTTTCATAGATTATAAAATATTGAATTACAAACTCAATGTATACTTAGATAAGATCATACATAAAAGCAAAAATTTGAATCTACAATCCATTAAAAAAACTAAGCGCAAAAATCAAATTTATAATTAAATAAACCGGAATAACTGTTGAGAGCTGAAATTTTAAAAACCGAACCAAAATTTCAATTTTGGTCCATTTCAACATCAAATTTCAAATTTGAACTGAACTGAATTTTAAATTTTTCAAACCGACCGTACCATATTTAGTTTGGTAAGTTTGACAATGTTTTTTCTTTAAAGTCAAATAACCCAAATTTCCAAATTAACTGAACCGAACCGAACCGAACCGAAGTGAAACTTTTTAACCCAGTGTCCTGGTACCAATGGACGCCTAATTAATATGGACAACCGATCGAAGCGGCTTATTGGGGAGTTTGGGTCAGAATGTTGGTTTTGTTGGGGCTAAAATGAGGTCTGTAATGCGTAGAGTCAGAACAATGACATTCTCCTTCCTCCAATCACCACCACTCCCAATTTCTCCCAAACTCTCTCTCTCTCAACAACACTACTCTCTCTCCTCTCTTCTTCCTTTACCCACCCACCGTTTCCTCACTGCAAGCCACGGTTCTCTTCTACGCTCCGCTTCTTTCTCTACCAAATCAATACCAAACATGCAGGATTCAACACCAGTATCTTACCTTACGCAGCGAGAAGCCGCAGAGATTGATGAGACCTTGATGGGTCCTCTTGGCTTCTCCGTTGATCAGCTCATGGTCTCGATTTTTTATTTTGTTTCTTTTCTTTATTCTGCTCTGGTTTTCCCCGCCTGATCACGCTCGATTTTGTGGTGTTCTCGCAGGAATTGGCTGGTCTTAGCGTCGCAACTTCAATTGCTGAGGTAATTAATAGCAATTTTTTCTTGTTTCGTGAAGTCTGAGACTGAGGATGATAGTTAGTGTTATATGCTAATACCGTATAAGAAAGCTCGAAGCTTTTGTTGGACTTAAAGAACAGAATCAAACCAACCACAAAGATCGCAAAATGCATAACAAAGCTCAAAGATTTTCTCTTTGAAACTAATAAAAACCTCTAAAGCTGTTTCTAAGCCTGGATGAGTCTCACAAGTGGATGTAACCATAACAAAAACTTTTCTTGCTATGTACATTGGTTTTGAAGTCTATGATTTGTTCCAGGTTTATAAACCGAGTGAATATAGCCGGGTTTTAGCGATCTGTGGTCCTGGAAACAATGGTGGTGATGGTCTAGTGGCAGCGAGGCATCTTCACCATTTTGGATATAAACCGTCTATATGTTATCCCAAACGTACAGCCAAATCACTTTATACCGGACTCGTCACTCAGGTTTGTAAGCAGTGGTTGATTTTGTGATACTTGTTAGCTTTTTCCGTTTTTGTTTTCTTATAGTGCATGCTGAAATGACTTTTTTCTGTAGTTGGAGTCACTTTCAGTTCCTTTCATTTCTGTTGATGATCTGCCAGAAGACTTGTCAAAGGACTTCGACGTTATCATAGATGCAATTTTCGGGTTTTCGTTTCATGGTAACTATTCTTCTGCTCATGGCATTAGGATTCTTCAAAGCATGAATAGATTAAGAAGTAAATTCATTTTGAACAGCAGGTTTTTGTAATCAAAGGCTTGAATATATTCAATTGTGTCATATTGCAATTGCTTTTTGAAGTCACCATTTTGCACATGTAGGTGCTCCAAGGCCTCCTTTTGATGACCTCATCCGGAGATTGCTGTCCTTGCAGAACTATGAGCAGACCATCCAAAAACGCCCAGTTACCGTCTCTGTGGACATTCCATCTGGTTGGCACGTTGAAGAAGGAGACCATGAAGGTGGAGGAATTAAGCCTGATATGTTGGTATGCCTTAGACGATGCTTGCACTACCTTTTTTTCTTTGAATCATTTGAAAGCTACTTTATCAATTGAATCTTTTAACTCTTGTTAGGTATCTTTGACTGCCCCAAAATTATGTGCGAAGAGGTTTTGTGGCCCTCATCACTTTTTAGGTGGGAGATTTGTACCACCTTCTGTTGCAGAAAAATATAAGCTTGAGCTTCCTAGTTACCCTGGGACATCGATGTGTGTTAGAATTGGTAAACCTCCAAAAGTTGACATATCTGCCATGAGAGTTAACTATGTCTCTCCAGAATTGCTTGAGGACCAGGTTGAAACTGATCCTATTTTACAGGTATGATGTCATTTCTTTTTATTTGCTAATCTGTATTGAACCCCTTCTACAATCACGGGTTGTGGATGACCAGAAACTTATTGCTCCGAAGTCATTCTGTTATCTGAGGTTATAGTACTCTTTTTTTCACCTTTTCTCCATTTTAATGGCTTTTCAATAACTCGTTCTGCTAGATTACTCACTGCATATTTATTGTTCTTGCTTATTAGAGATGAGAGATCTCTTTTTTTGCTAAATCAGTTCATTCTTATTTTGCAGTTCCGTAAATGGTTTGATGAGGCAGTTGCTGCTGGCTTAAGAGAAACAAATGCTATGGCTTTGTCTACCACAAACAAGGACAAAAAACCGTAAGTATACTTTGATGTTCCTAGAAATTTTCACTCCGTGGAACATTATGTTGATGAACATGTTCCAAAAGCTTTTCTATGTGCATAACTCTCAGATGTCAGGGTTTTCTAGCATGACTGTAGTTTAAAGGTGGAACTTTTTTATAGCTTTCTGGGATAAGATGAGATGCATCTAGCTATGATTTCTTTGATCTTGTTTATCTTCTGATATACAGCATGTAATACAAAGAAGTGCGTCTTAGGTTCCAATTTCCTGCATGATATGCAGCTTCTAGCATGCTTTATCTTGTTTTATCTTTTTTTAAATAGTCGTCAGTCTATAAGTTAGTGTCTCTGCACACGCGAATCTCGATCATGGGTGATCTCAGTTAATGCTTTGAGTACAACATAACCTGTATCAATAGATATAACATGCACTAATTTGCATTGGACACTTACTGTTCTTTCTCGTTACTTTTTCTAATGAGCCTGATTCTGCGACAGATCATCAAGAATGGTTTTACTAAAAGGATTTGATGAGAATGGATTTGTCTGGTTAGTACATCCTCTCCCTTTTCTTCTATGAATTTGGGATTTGAAGCTTTTTGTGGGCAAGCTGATGTCACTTGCTTAAAATCGTAATTTGCAGGTTCACTAACTACGAAAGTAAAAAAGGTTCTGATTTATCAGAAAACCCTTGTGCAGCACTTCTTTTTTACTGGGAAAGTTTGAATCGGCAGGTATGTAGATTACTCTGTTCTGCAAAGTCAGATCCTTTTACCACTGATAACTTCGTTACTGAATATCTTTTAGCAGTGCTAATATCCTTTCTCACTGTACCAAATCAGGTAAGAATTGAAGGACCAGTGGAGAGAATATCTGAGGCAGAATCAGAAAATTACTATCATAGTCGTCCTAGAGGAAGTCAGATCGGAGCTATTGTTAGCAAGCAGGTGCATTGTGGTTAATTGCAGTTATCAAAATATTTTCATAAAATGTCAGGCATGTTCTTTCGACTCTCATGCTTAAACTTTTGGTTTCGATCAGAGTTCTGTAGTACCTGGCAGGCATGTTCTATACGACGAGTATGAAGAACTAACCAAAAAATATTCAGATGGGTGAGTGATGAAATCTTTTCGATTCCTGAAAAGAAAACTCATTTTGTTTTGATGTTCTTGATTGATGACTTTATCTTCTTGCTTGCAGAAGTGTGATACCAAAGCCGAAAAACTGGGGAGGATTCAGACTTAAACCAAACCTTTTCGAGTTTTGGCAAGGACAGCCATCTCGTTTGCATGACAGGTACCTCTTATCTTTTTTTCCTAAATCAGGTTTCCATTAGCATTTACTGTAGTTTCGTGGGACCAATCAGGTGACTGTCTAGGTCTTTTTTTTTTTGTCAACCGACTGTCTAGGTCTAAGGACATGTTTCTAGTAATAGCTTGAAATGGAAGAGCATGAAGAGGAAGATATCTCTTAATTAGGCTTAGAAACATAGATATGTTTGCTAACATATGATCGCCGTGATTCGCAGGCTGCAGTATTCTCTACAAGACGTAAATGGAAATCCTGCGTGGATAATTCATAGATTGGCCCCATGACTTCTAGTCATTACTTCTTCTCTGTGAAGAAGATGATGACTGTTTGGGTTTCATATCAACCACTACACAGTGAGAATAAGATTTAAGTATATATATTATATAGGATTGTAATGATTTTATTTTTCATGTTTGTCACAAAAATAAAAGTGTTTTCCCTTTTAGCACTTATAATGTGATTTATATTGCCTCTTCAGTTTACCCAAAAACAAAATTGTTTTCTGACCGGATACTACTTATGTGCGGTGATACTTGAGTACGGTTTATTCCTGAAATTTTGTTGAACAATTATTAGAAACTAATTCGAGAAAATTACGTTTGGAGGTATTGTAAATACTGCTAAAATAGAAAATATAGATTATTGTTTTACATGTGTGAATAAGAGAGATAATAAAGGGGAAATGTTACGTGGTTTCCTTTTAATCTGAATATTCCGATCACTTCATTAATAAACGTACTCTTTAAAAGATATCAATCCGTTCAATAACGTTGTACAAGAAAAGACAAATTGGAAAATCTTTCCGTTCAATAACGTTGTACAAGAAAAGACAAATTGGAAAATCTTTCTCCCCTTGAAAAACTTGTGATTAACTTTTTGATGCCTTTCTTCGTCCTCCTCCTCTGCTACAAATACTCTAGGCCACACCACGTGATACAAGCGGCGACTGTCACACGGCTTGTGGCAATCGGGCGGTCGATGTACGGGCGCAGACAAGGCTGAGCTTCTCAAGCCGTGGGTCCGGACGAGTGAACGGGCGGTCAGGTTGATAGGCGTGGGGTTTGCGGGCGCACGGTCGGCGGACGGGTCGACCGGGGTGTGAGGTGTGGGGGCGAAGTGTACCACACGGGTTGTGAAAGACCGTGATAAAACACGCTTTAGTGGTGGAGGTTCTGGTCTCGACACAACTAAAGAAGACAAGGACTTTAAGAAAATACTCGTTTTATTAGATAAAAAGTTCTAAAGAATTACAAGGCTGTAATGGGACCTTATATAGCGGTCCTAGCAGCTGTGACCTTCTAGGATCTTCTTAAATTTAAAACAAAAGATTACATGAAATCTCGAAAACCAAAAGAAGAAAGAAAAAAACAAGAGAATATTCCTAAAATCAGCTTATAATTTTGCTGAATAAACAAACGACCAACGGCTAGAAATATTTAAAAGACTTATTTTACTTACCTTGGGACGCGGTTGGCGGTGCTAGGAAAGGGAAGGCTGGTCCGCGTCCTTGTTGATCACCAAGACTTGGTAATGGGCCGTCGCGGGTAGCAGGGGCCAGGCGTCGTGGGCGAGCACTGTTGGGCCGGGTGTGGATGGGCTTCGACCAAGTCTGGGTTCTGTCTGATCTGCGACCAATTGGGCTCGACCAAAGTGGTTTGGCTGTTGGTTTGGTCGAGGAAAATTGAGTTGTGCTTCACGGGTTAGACTGGATGTGTCATGTTCTGAAGTGGTCTTGGATTTCGGTTCGGCCAGCCGCTTGGAGTGGGTCGTGTTTGGCACAAGCTGATCTAAAATACTCAGGATGCTGAGGTTGTACTTGTGGTGTAAGACTCTGGCTCTTTGGCGGGTCATGGTGCCTTCAAACGTCTTGGGAACGTCTGGGTCGCCTAAGGGGTCGAGATTGTTGATGTCTGGGTCGACCGTGTTTTGGATGTCCTCATCATTCCCTCTCTCTTCGAGAGGTTTTGACCTCAAAACTTGATCATCTGCATGATATGGTGAAAGGTCAGTTACATTGAAAGTGGGTGATATGTTTAACTCACCTGGGAGGTCTAGGCGGTAGGCGTTGTTGTTGATCTTCTCCATGACTCGGAACGGTCCGTCGCCTCGTGGTGCTAGTTTTGAGCTTCTTTGGCTTGGGAACCTTTCTTGCCTCATGTATAGCCAGACCCATTCCCCGGGTTCGAATATAACCTCCTTGCGGCCCTTGTTGGTGTGTTTGGCATACTGTCCGGTGCGCCTTTCCAGGTTGTCCTTGACCTTTTGGTGGATCTTTTTAATGTATTCGGCCTTTTCTTCTCCGTTTATGTTGACTACCTCGGCTGGAGGTAAGGGAGTCAGGTCCAGGGGCGTAGTGGGATTTATCCCGTAGACAATCTCAAAGGGGGTCATCTTGGTGGCTGAGTGGACGGCCCGGTTGTACGCAAACTCGATAAAAGGCAAGCTTTCTACCCAATTCTTGAGGTTCTTTCCTACGGTGATGCGGAGTAAGGTTGATAAGGTGCGGTTTACTACTTCGGTCTGACCATCGGTTTGGGGGTGGCATGTGGTGGAGAAGAGTAGCTTGGTGCCGAGCTTCCTCCAGAGTGTCCTCCAGAAATGGCTGAGGAATTTGCTATCTCGGTCTGACACAATGGTTCTTGGGATACCATGAAGTCTTACCACTTCTTTGAAGAAGAGGTCGGCCGTTAGGGACGTATCATTGACGTTGGCGCTCTACCTTATCATCTAACCATCTTAACCGATATGGATGCGGATGTTTAGTCTTAGATAGGCCTAACTTATCAACCATGTGGGCACTAGCGACATTGGTACACGATCCTGCATCTATGATGAGATTACATACCTTGCCTTGGATGGGGCAACGGCTGTGGAAGATGTTCTCTCGTTGGGCAGTCTCCATTGGGCCGATCATCATGCGTAGGGCTCGGCGGGTGATAAGGGCTTCTCCTACATCAGGGTACTCAATATCGCCATACTCATCTTCTTCGTCTTGCGACTCGTAGTCGCCAGCCTCGGTCAGGAGCATGACCCGCTGGTTTGGGCACTCACGAGCCATATGACCGCGGCCTCTGCACTTGAAACATGTAATGTCTCTAGAGCGTTAAGGGTTGGTGGTCCTCGTTGGGTCGGTTCGTGTCTCACGGGGTGGTTCGGCTGTCTTGCTCTTGAACCGTGAGTCAATCTCAATACCTTTGCTCTTATCTATTAGCTTGCTTTGACTTGGGAGCCAAGGTGTTGGAGTCTTGCCGCGGTTGCTGGTGGCCTTGCGCTTGATGTGTTGTTCGGCTTGGATGGATAGATGGAATAGATCTTTGAAGTCTTGGTAGGTCTGCCGTTCTACCTTGCGGCTGATCCGTTCTTGTAACCCGTCAATGAATTGGGCCATAAGGGCTTTTTCATCGTCGTTCAACGCCTCATTAGATCCTTCATGTCGACCCATGAGTCGATGGGTCATAGTCGGGTCCTCCTACGGTCGGACGTCACCCTGTCCCACCAGATGAGGGCGTTGTCGGTGAGTTGGGCGACGGCTAGTGAGACTCTCTTTGGCTCGGGGTGGTTGTAGTAGTCGAAGATGTGGTCCATCCTCTTCTCCCAGTCTAGATAGGCCTCCGGGTCTACCTTGCCGGCGTAGCTTGGGGCGGAGAGCTTGATGTGCTCCTGGTATGGTCGAGGTGATGGGGTAAAATCTTCATCACCATAGTCCTCCGGGGGTAGGTGTCGTCGGGGCTGTCGGTGGTGATGGTCACGGGAATGGTCGCGAAAACCATGGCCGTCGTCGGGAGGCGGGTAGGTGGTGAGCCGAGAGCTGGTCTCGCGGAGGTCAGGGACGTGGACCCCGTTGCGGCTGGGCGTGGGACCGGTTTGGGGTGTTGCGCCAAACACGGATGTGGTGACCCCGGCGATGTTGCGGATGGGTTGCATCGTCGGGCGGGGCGCTTGTTTGACCCGCGTCATCCGATCTCCTAGCTCCTGTCTCATCACTCTCATCTCTTCTCTCATGGCGTTCACCACTTGGAGAAGGGCGTTTTGTGCTGGGGGTGTGTTTTCTTCAGACATGGCGGCGGCGATGGGTCCTGAAACGCAAGAAGAAGGATGAATCTCGCTGAAATGTGTTTAGCAAGAACCAAAAAGGAAAGTTGTCTTTTTTTTATATATTTAAAGGATTTGCAAAAAAAGGAAACTAAAAGTTCGATTATATATATATATTATTTTTTTTTGTTAACGGAAAATTGCGAAAAAGGAGAAAGATTTCGAATCAAAAAAATGCTTTAGTTTTTTTTTTGAAAGGAAGAACGCAAGAAAATGGATGAAAGAGCGTAATCTAAACAAGGGTAGATGTTTTGGATTGATGCAACCTGGTGGGGTGGAGCGTTTGAGCTCTCATACCAAAATGATACAAGCGGCGGTTGAGCTTCTCAAGCCGTGGGTCCGGGCGAGTGAATGGGCAGTCGGGTCGATAGGCGTGGGGTTTGAGGGCGCACGGTCGGCGGACAGGGTGTAAAGTGTACCACTCGGGTTGTGAAAGACCCGTGATAAAACACGCTTTAGTGGTGGAGGTTCTGGTCTCGACATGACTAAATAAGACAAGGACTTTAAGAAAATATTCGTTTTATTAGATAAAAAGTTCTAAAGAACTACAAGGCTGTAATAGAATCTTATATAGCGGTCCTAGCAGCTGTGACCTTCTAGAGTCTTCTTGAATTTAAAACAAAAGATTACATGAAATCTCAAAAACCAAAAGAAGAAAGAAAAAAAAACAAGAGAATATTCCTAAAATCGTCTTATAATTTTGCTGAATAAACAAACGACCAACGGCTAGAAATATTTAAAAGACTTACCTTACTTACCTTGGGATGCGGTTGGCAGTGCTAGGAAAGGGAAGGCTGGTCCGCGTCCTTGTTAATCACCAAGACTTGGTAATGGGCCGTCGCGGGTAGCAGGGGCCAGGCGTCGTGGGCGAGCGCGGTTGGGCCGGGTGTGGATGGGCTTCGACCAAGTCTGGGTTCTGTCTGATCTGTGACCAATTGGGCTCGACCAAAGTGGTTTGGCTGTTGGTTTGGTCGAGGAAAATCGAGTGGTGCTTCACGGGTTAGACCGGATGTGTCATGTTCTGAAGTGGTCTTGGATTTCGGTTCGGCCGACCGCTTGGAGTGGGTCGTGTTTGGCACGAGCTGATCTAAAATACTCTGGATGCTGAGGTTGTACTTGTGGTGTAAGACTCTGGCTCTTTGGCGGGTCATGGTGCATTCAAACGTCTCGGGAACCTTTGGGTCGCCTAAGGGGTCGAGATTGTTGATGTCTGTGTCGACCGTGTTTTGGATGTCCTCATCACCACGTCACCCAACACCCCACGTGACTCTGTCGAGGCCTTGCGTAACGGATCCCAGCGTAAGCAGCTTCTTATTCGTTCTAGAAGATTTGCCCTGTCATACGAACATGCCACGGGCTAACTCTCGTCTTCTTCTCGATCTCACTTGGGCCTTCCCTCTTCTTGGGCCCTTCTCCTCTTATATTGGTAAAGTATTGGGGATGATTGTCCTCATATGTATCATTTCCCCGTTCATCGAAACAGACCTTGTCCTCAAGGTTGAAGCTGCTGAATTGTTCATGTATCTCCTTCTTGTTGTTTTCCCACGTACGGTCATGAGGAGGCTGTCCCTGCCACTGGATGAGTACTTCAGTCTGCCTAGTCGTTGCGTTCACCCTCGTATCAACTATTGCTTCCGGTGACGCCACTAGGACTCCTTCTGCTGTCAACTGCAGTTGAATAGAGATCCGTTCCAGGTCCTGTCCCACGGCCTTCTTTAGCTGAGAGACATGAAATGTCAGGTAAATCTTCATGTCCTCAGGTAAATTAAGCCGATACGCCACTTTCCCCACACGAGCTGCTACCTCAAACGGCCCATAGAACCTGGCTGACAATTTCTCATTGGCACGTTTGGACAACGACTTTTGTCGGAACGGCCGTAACTTGACAAAGACCAAATCTCCCACGGTAAACTCCACCGCGCGGCGATGCGAGTCTGCTCTTTGTTTCATAAGCTGTTGAGCCATGTGCAAGTGTTCACGCATAAGCTTCAGAGAAGCGTCCTGCTCCTGTAACTGCTCCTCCAAGGCTCCATTCGCGGTAGATCCTGTTTCATATAGTATTTGTGTTGGTGGTTCCCGACCATACAGTGCCTGAAAGGAAGACATTCGAATAGAAAAGTGGTAAGAGGTGTTATAACACAGTTCTGCCCATGGGAGAAACTTAGCCCAGACTTTGGGTTTGTGTCCTACAAAGCTCCGTAGGTAAGTCTCCATGCCACTGTTGGTAACCTCGGTTTGTCCATCCGATTGCGGGTGGTAGGCGGTGCTGAGACAGAGTTTTGTCCCCGCCAATCGAAACAGTTCTCTCCAAAACAGGCTAATGAACACCTTATCCCGATCTGATACAATCGTGCGTGGAAATCCATGGAGTTTGACCACTTCTTGAATGAACAGTATGGCCACGTCTGTAGCTGTAAACGGATGACAAAGTCCAATGAAATGAGAGTACTTAGTCAGCCGATCCACTACAACGAGCACCGCATTCACTCCGCCTGACCGCGGAAGTCCTTCCACGAAATCCATGGAGATGTCATCCCAGACTCGCTCGGGAATTGGCAAGGGTTGAAGTAAGCCACTAGGAGCTAGCATGGAGTACTTTAGGCGTTGGCAGACAGAACAAGCTGCTACATATCTGCGTATATCTGTCATCATTCCTTCCCAATAAAACAGTCCTCAGATCCTTTTATGTGTTTTTAATACTCCCCCTTGTCCACCCATTTTCCCATCATGAAACTCCCGCAAGATCAGCCCCACCAGCGTAGATGTTTTTGGAATTACCAGTTTGCCTTGGCGTAACAATCTGCTCTGTACCCAAGTGTAATCCGGATGTGTTGCTGGGTCCTTTCGTATCTCAGATATTACCTTCTGCAGTTATGCGTTTTTTTCTACCTCACCTGCGATATCCTCCAACTGAATAGCTGTTGGGACGGATACAGCGAACAGTTCCGGCACCACCCCTTTTCGCGACAGCGCGTCCGCCGCTTTATTTTCTGGTCCAGGCTTGTATACGATATCAAAATCGAACCCCAGCAACTTCATCAACCACCGCTGATAATCAAGATTAATTTCCCGTTGTTCCAAGAGAAAATTGAGACTCTTCTGATCTGTTCGCACCACAAACTTCCTTCCCAACAGATAATGTCTCCATTTCTGAATGGCGAACACAATTGCCATCAACTCCCGCTCGTACACCGATTTGAGGCGATGTCTCTCTGTTAATGCTTGGTTATAATAGGCGATGGGTCTCTGCTGCTACATTAGGACTGCTCCCAGTCCAATTCCAAAGGCATCTGACTCTAGCTCAAAGGGTTTAGTAAAGTTAGGCATGGCTAGCACCGGTGTCGTGGTCATGGCTGCCTTGAGCTGGACAAACGCTTATGTGGCTTCACTATTTCACTTGAATTGGTCCTTCTTTAACAGCGCTGTCAAGGGTCATGCAATACTTCCATATCCCAGTACAAACTTCCGATAGTACCCGGTCAACCCCAAGAACCCCCGCAATTCCTTGACCAAACGCGGCTGTGGCCAGTCAATCATCGCCTGCACCTTTTCTTTGTCGGCAGCTACTCCTTCAACCGATATAATGTGTCCCAAGTACTCCACCTGTTGATTTCCAAATTGGCATTTCTTACCATTGGCGTATAACTGATGATGGTGTAGTAGTTTTAAAACCTCCTCCAAATGTTCCTGATGCGCCTCCTCGTCGTGGCTGTAGACGAGGATATCATCAAAGAATACCAGGACAAACTTACACAAAAAGGGCCCGAAAACGTCATTCATTAGAGCTTGGAAGGTTTCTGGGGCATTGGACAACCCAAACGGGATTACCACGAACTCGTAGTGTCCGTCGTGCGTTTGAAAAACGGTTTTAGGCACATATGTCGCCTTGACCCGTATCTGATGGTACCCTGATCGCAGGTCCAGTTTCGAGAAGATCTAAGCTCCATGGAGCTCATCCAGCAACTGGTCGATCATGGGGATCGGGTACTTATCTGCCATTCTAACCCGATTTAGAGCATTGTAATCAACGCAAAACCGGCAACTGCCGTCCTTCTTCTTCACCAAGAGGACCGGGATTGAGAATGGGCTGTTACTCTCCTGAATTATCCCTGCGGCCAACATCGCGGCAATCTGTTGCTCTATCTCACTCTTCTGCGTCTGTGGATATCGGAATGGTCGTACGCTAACCGGGCTTGCTCCCTCTATCAACGTGATCGCATGTTCCTTGCTGCGGGATGGTGGTACTCCTTTCGGCTCACGAAACACCTCCTCACACTTTCCGAGCAACTCTTGCCACTTGTCGTTGCTGGTTGTATAGTTCGTCATTTCAACCGCCTGAATGCCGCCATATTCCACAATCATTCCCTCGCCTTCATCCTCCATCGCCTTCCACAAGGATTTCAGGGATACTTCCGTCGTGTGCAAGCTCGGATCTCCGGTAATAGTTACCCACTTCCCTTCCAATTGGATTTTCATCGACTGCAGCTTCCAATTAACTCTCATCTCCCCCAAGGTGTCAAGCCACTTTACCCCCAGTATGACATCTACAATTCCCAACTCCAGTGGTAGAAAGCTGGTGACTATCGCACAGCCCTGCATCATCAACTGTACTCCTTTGATAATCCACTTTCCTTGTACTCTAACGCCTCCTGCAACCATAACGCTGTATCGAGACGTATTTTGAGCCATTAATCTTAATCTTTGAGCCAACTTGTCGGAGATAAAGTTATGGGAGGCCCCACTGTCGATCAGAATCACCACCTCCTCGCCATGAATACTCCCCTTCAATCTCATTGTCCTTGGAGACGTCAGTCCAACGACGGAGTTAATGGAAAGCTCTGCCACCTCTGCCACCGCTGCATCACACTCCTTCGTCGCCTCACCCTGTTCCTCTAGCAGTTCTTCTTCGGTCCCATTCTCCAAGACCAACATTATTGTCACCTCCTTCCTAGGACAGACGTGATTGAACTGTTACTTTTCATCGCACTTAAAGCATAACCCTTCCGATTTCCACCTAGCTACCTCCGCCGGCGTAAGGCGACGGAAAAGGGGTTTCAAGCGTCCATGTGTAACTGTTCCCCGATCTGTCGCCGCTTTGAGCGAGGTCGTCTGCGCTGTGTAGTTGGGCCTGGGCCTAGCTACCTGAGATCCGCTAGGGTTAGATTGGGCCGCTCCTACCAACCCGTGTTCAGTTATGGGCTTCCAGGCCCGTGACAGCTGTCCTGACGACTGTACCGTGCACGCCGCATCGCCGTCGGCACATTCCTCTACTTTCTTTGCCGTACTCATAATCTTCTGGAGTTCACGCGGCTCAAACATTTTCACTCCAGCCCTGATCTTAGCTTTGGGCCCGATCATGAACGTCATCTCCAGTACGGTCTCTGTCAGCTCCGGTGCATTAGTGGCCAGCAAAATGAAACTCCGGCAATACTCCTTTACCGTCGTCTCTTGACGAAGGGTCAGCAACCTTTCGCCGGCGGTTGTGTCGCGCGACGTTGAATATTGGTCCAACACCCTCTGCTTTAACTGTAGCCAGTCACGAAACGGATTTCGATCCCGCTTCCACCGATACCACGACAGCGCTTCCCCATCAAAACACATCCGGACCGCTCTTAACTTCTCCTCCTCGGAAAACTCGCTGAGTTCAAAATATTGTTCCACCTTCAAAACCCAGGAGTCAGCTTGCTCTCCGTCAAAGATCGGCATCTCCAATCGGCGTGTCATGGCTGATTGCGCCACTCTGGCTTCGTCTCCTTGTGGCCATACGATGACCCCTCTCGGTTTCTCTCACCGGAAAATAAGTTCGACGGCGTGTTCTGTTCTCGTCCTCCTTTATGGCTCGACTCTCCTACCGATGGTCCGGTAAGACCCTCACCCTAGCCATCTTTCTCTAGCCCTTTGCCTTTCGCCATCTCCAACAACCGTTTCCTTGCTTCGTCTTTTTCCACAGCTCGTTGTTCCCAACGTTCGAACACCGTAGCCATCTGTTGCTGCATTAGGAGTACGGCCTGCTCCAAGTTGTCCACCTTCGTCATCCCCTGTTCCAGCACTGTGAGCCGCCCCATCTGCAGCTGCATCTGTTCATGGGTCTGTTCCGTGTCATCTTTCTTTGGTGGCATTGTCTCCAGAATCGCTTGCTCTGATACCAAGTTGTTACGTGGTTTCCTTTTAATCCGAATATTCCGATCACTTCATTAATAAACGTACTCCTTAAAAGGTATCAATCCGTTCAATAACGTTGTACAAGAAAAGACAAATTGGAAGATCTCTCTCTCTCCCCCTTGAAAAACTTGTGATCAACTCCTTGATGCTTTTCCTCGTCCTCCTCCTCTGCTACAAATACTCTAGGCCACACCACGTCACCCAACACCCCACGTGACTCTCTCGAGGCTTTGCGTAACGGATCCCAGCGTAAGCAGCTTTTTATTCCTTCTAGAAGATTTGCCATGTCATACCAACATGCCAGGGGCTAACTCTCGTCTTCCTCTCGATCTCACTTGGGCCTTCTCTCTTCTTGGGCCCTTCTCCTCTTATACTGGTAAAGTATTGGGGGATGATTGTCCTCATATGTATCAGGAAACTATAAGATCTACCCACATGTTTGAAAACAGGTGTCTAATAAATTAGTGCTTTGTCCCTGTTTTTTTAGAGTTTATTTCTTTCGAAATAGTATTAACACTTCTTCGGGATTACACTAAACGTAGCGTGTATGGTTGATCCAGACCTAACACCTAATCAATTAATCAAAGATTAAAATCGGCGATTATTAGTTTATATAGTTTTATCTATAAATATGTATATATATTATATAGTAGCAGTATTTTCCTAAAGAATACTTTAGTATAGTGATTTTCAGTGTATGGCGTTTTCACGGTTATTATTTTGATTTGCTTTGATGAATTGTAAATTACAAAAACACCCCTATTTTTTCATATTTCCTGCGACGTTTCAATCCTAATTGCAGCCGCCTCTTGTTTTTTTTTCAACAGTTTTGGTCGATTGTGTTTAGTTTCATGTAGTTTTTACTTTATTATGATAGATTTACAAACTACTATCAGATTTCAAGTTTTCATAACCCATAAAAATAAAAAATTTGCTATTTTCGATTTGGTGACCGAATTTGTTGAAATCGCCACGGCCAGCAACCGCCAAACGCATCACCTATGTTGGCCCATTATACAGAACCTTAACATAGTAAGCTCAGGACAGTTCTCTGACATGGCTATCACATCGTCATTCGCTGGCAGAAGTAGAGAATAGATTCCAGTTTTCTACAACCCACAGAGCTTACAAGTCGCAGAAACTGCATGTAGTTCTTCATCACATATCGAATACAGAGCTTGCATTGTAGAAGTTTCAAGATACGCATTTACTTGTGTTCCTTGGATAACTGATATCAAGCTTATTATATATCTAATCCACCTGACCCAAACAATATGGTTACAAGATATACGTCACAAATAACTTAAAACCATTAGACATAGATTAAAAAGGATACATACCCAGAAAACATGGATTTTGTTACAATTGAGTATGATTGGCTTAAACATGTCAGGAGAAATGTTAGCATAACTGAAGATCAGGGAGTGGAGATTGGCGCACACCGAAAAGATAGTCGGAAGGTACTCTGGCATTAACTCCCTGAATCCTGAAATGTAAACCACATATTTACAAGCACAGAAAGCAGCTGCGTAATCCGGTTCTTGCTCACTCTGATGAGTTTCGTTATCATGGATGAACGAGTCTATGCCAAGACTCGTGACCTGGGGAGATCCAAGAAGCAGGCGATGTAGTTCTTTGGGGACACAAACCTGTTCAGCCTAAGCTTCTTCAAGAGCACTGACCTACGAAGAAGACCCTCAAGCGCATTGAAATTGATAGGAGCTTCCACACAGTCAAATTCTAAAGATTCCAAACTAGTTACTACTTGAGGAAACACAAAACCTAATCGACTTCATTACATGTAACCCTGACTCGATCAGATCAAGCAATTTTAGTTTTCTGAAATAAACTAATATTCAGTAACTTCATAACTAAAGCTCACTAACATCACCTTATAGGATTTGGAGATTATTAAAGATTACCTGCACTTGTTGTTATTAATGAAACCTTACAAATATAAACCAAAATCATATAAGTTGTAGACAGATATTAAACAAAAGACCAAATTAGAAGTCCCAAAAAGAATAATACTATCAAAATTAATATGAGTTTTGGCTACATTTTTTAGTGCGGTCACGGTTATCATATATACGTGCTACATGCATTGCATTTTTTTAGCGTTGTCCATTTCTGTAGGATTCATACTTTATTTTATCTAACAATTTTAAAAATATGTAGGAAACTTTTTTTCTTTAAGAAAAATATAGTGTTATTAATGAAACCGTTTAGAAATATAAACCGAGTAAATTAGCTTTTAGATAGAGATTACACAAACTGTCAAATTTTAAGTCCCAGAAAGAATAATACCGCTTTGATATATAAATTCATCAGATAAAATTAGCTACATGCTTTTGCCCAAATTTTCCTATGGATAAAAATGATTGACAAGCTGGACATGAGTAAAGTTTTGGTTTTGTCCATGGGAATTTTCCTACTTCTTCACTTAGTCAAATTTTCAATACTGTCTACAATTTTCTACAACCTTGGAGAATATTTTGGTAGGTGGTAAAAAGCAGTTGAGAAAGTGTAATAAATGTTGAATGATCAAAGATCAACTTCCACCATTAAATCAGATTAATTACAACTGTTCTTTGTATTAGTGATTTTCTATATAAAAGGGTCGAGCACAATACTTCCGAGTTGGAGAACATGACGGGATCGACATCTGGTTCGCAAAACTTGAAAAGAAGGTGATGTGAGCCATCCAAACTTTGCGGGACGACATCGAGGGGATTGAGTAGGATGTGGCTTTGTGCTAAAGGGTTACCGTCACCAGACCCACTATCACTAGAATAAGTTTGGCAAAGGCAGATTATCCAAGACCATCATTGTTTAATGACATGAGGGACACGCAAGAGGTTGAAAATTTCTTATGAGAGATGGAGCGATACTTTGACTATCTTGGTTTTACGGACAGGAAGATCAAAACCGCCACATCTTACTTATCCGAAATGGCCATGCTTTAGCGGAGAAGGCAACATGTGGAGATCAAGCGAGTAACTATCCATATTGAGACTTGGGTCGATTTCAAGAGAGACTTGAAGAGTAAACCCGGAGAATGTCGTGTACTAAGTACCAAAAAAAACTACGAGAGCTTCAACAACAAGGTATGATCCCTGACTACGTTACCCATAGGCTCGCTAAACACTTCTCCATATTTCTCCAACAAGCTCTTCCACTTATCTTTGTTGGTTTCAGGGGCCGCCGAGCGTACTGTTTGTATTCCTCTATACTCCACAATCATGCCCTCCCCTTCATCTTCCATGGCTCTTCATAAGGATTTCAAGGAGACCTCCGCTGTGTGCAGACTCGGATCCCCGGTAATGGTCACCCACTTGCCTTCCAATTGGATCTTCATCACCTGCAATTTTCAATTAACCCTCATCTCCCCCAGTGTGTCCAACCATTGTACCCCGAGAATGACATCGGCGATACCCAATTCCAGCGGCAAGAAGCTCGTAACAATCGAACACCCCTGCATTGTAAGTTGTACCTCTTTGATGACTCCACTACCTTGCACTCTAACCCCTCCTGCTACCATCACTCCATACTTTGATGTATTCTCGGCTTCCAATCCTAGCTTGTGTGTGAACTTATCAGAGATAGAAATTGTGAGATGCCCCACTGTCAATTAAAACCACTACTGTCTCCCCCTTAATACTGCCCGTGAGTTTCATCATCCGAGGCGAAGTCAACCCGACTACCAAATTGATGGACAATTCCGCGACCTCTGTCTCTTTCATTTCCCCCACGTCGACTTTCTCACACGTCTCCTCCAGCAACTCTTCTTCCGTCCTGTTCTCCAGTACCAACATCACCATCACCTCCTTCCTTGGGCAGATGTGATTAGCTTGGAATTTTTCATCACATTTGAAGCACAACCCCTCCGATTTCCACCTCGCCACTTCTGCATGCGTCAGCCGACAGAACGGTGGCTTCAGGCGGCCGTGCGTTGCCGACCCTTGATCTGCCACCCCTTTTTGTGTTGTCGTGTGTGCTGAAAGCTGGGCCTGGATCTAGCTGTATTGGGCCCAATAGGACTGGGTTGGGCTCCAATCGATGACCCTCATTCATAGGTGGGTTTCCAAGCCCGATTGGTCTGCCCCGCCGTCATTCCTGTACCCGCAGCGTCGCTGTCAGCCCATTCCTCGACTTTTTTCGCCGTACTCATCATTTTCTGGAGACCCCATGGCTCAAACATTTTTAACCCTGCTCTGATCTTGTATTTAAGCCCGATCATGAAAGCCATCTCGAGAATCGTCTCCGTAAGCTCAGGTGCGTTAGTAGCGAGCGAGATGAAATCACGGCAATACTCTTTTACGGTGGTGTCCAGTCGAAGAGTAAGCAGCCTCTCACCTGCCGTGGTATCCCTCGTCGTCGAATATTGTTCCAGGACTCTCTGTTTCAACTGCTGCCAGTCACGAAACAGGTTCCGATCGCGTTCCCAATGGTACCAAGACAGAGCATCGCCGTCAAAACACATCATCACCGCTCGAAGCTTCTCCTCCTCTGTGAACTCACTCAATTCAAAATACTGCTCCACCTTCAACACCCATGAATCTGCCTGCTCTCCGTCAAATATGGGCATCTCCAGTTGGCGTGTCATGGGTTGGTTTCGCCAATCTTGGGATCCCTCCCTTTGGTGAAAAGATGACCAAGTTGGTCTGTTCCACGTCGGTTTTTTTTGGAGGCATTGTCGCCGGAATCGCTTGGCTCTGATACCAAGTTGTTACGTGATTTTCTCTATTTTGATCAAAACGCTTTTCTCTTAAAATATTTCCTTACTTCCAAAACCAATAATCCGATCAATAACGTTTTACAAAGAAAGAAAGAAAAAATAGAAGAACACTCTCTCTCCCCCTGAAACTTGTGATCAACCTCTTGATACTTTTTCCTGTCCTTCTTCTCTGCTACTAATACTTTAGGCCACACCACATCATCCAACACCCCACGTGACATTGTCGAGGTTTGCATAACGGATCCCAGCATACGCAGCTTCTTATTCCTTCTAGAATATTTGCCCAGCCATTCCAACATGTCTTGGACTAACTCTGGGTTTGACCAGACCTCACTTGGGCTCCCTTACTCCTTGGGCCCTCCTTCTCATGTATTGATAGAGTATCGGTGGTCTACTGTCTTCATACGTATCAATCAAATTCTTGGACATATTTGGGCCATATCTAACATTTGTCAAAAGAACAGTTGACAAATCACCTTTCTGAATCCTTATACTTCCGGTACCTTATACTTCCAGTACCTTTTCACTCTTCCTACTTTAGACTCATCAAACTCGACAAACCAATCTCTTCTTGGTGTCATATGAAATGAGCATCCAGTGTTCATAATCCACTTATCTTCATTACCGTCACTTAATGCATTTGATTCTTCTTCAACATTCAATGCAGCAGTGTCTTCTGTTTGTCCTACGACATTTGAAGATTCTCCCTTTTCTGACCCACTTCCCTTTTTGTTTCTTTCCTTCCAGACATAACACTGCTTTTATAATGCCCCTCTTTACCACAAATCCAGCATACTTTCTTCTCTTTCGACTTTGACCTACTATGATGCTTGTTTTCTTCACCATTCTTGTCTCTTCTTTCAGGTCTTCCTCTCTCTTGTACGAACAAAGCTTCAGAGTTGTTCTTAATCATTTTCCCACTTGCTCCAAGCTCCAATAACTTAGACCTGATGGCTTCTGTGATTTCATCTAGAGTAAGAGTCGTTTTGCAGTATTTTGAAGTCTCTTTGAGCTGGTCAAACTGTCTTGGTAGGGACAAGCAAAACGATTGATTGATCTTCATATGTGACAGATATCTTAACATTCTCTAAATCAAATATCAGCTTGAAGAAATCATTTAGGTTTCCTTCAACAGTCATGCTATCAGTCATCTTATACCCATACAGTCTTTTCTTAATATAGATCCGATTGGGTAAAGATTTTGTCATGAACAACTTGTCTAACATTCTGATCATACCTGCTGCAGTTCTCTCCTTTATGACCTTCTTGAGGACGTGATCTCCTAGACTCAGAACGACTGTAGTCTAACATTTCCTCTTTTTTTCTTTGAGAACTTTTTCTGTAAGGCTTCTTTCTTATAGTTTTGAAGACGAAAGTTCAGGTTCAGGGGTTGTACCAGTTTCTGCAGTTGAATCTCCAGCTTCAGTGATTTCATCTTCTTCAAGACCTTCCAGTAAACCCAATAACTCTATATGGGCTAACACTTTTCCCTTCCAGAAAATATAGTCACCTTCTCCATCAAACTTTTCCACTTCTGATCGTCTAGAAGTCACGACTAGTAAGAAAGTTCAAAAATTTACACCAAAGTTTGACCTTTACAAACTTTAACTTGTTTTATCACCAAAGCTTCAACCTTTGCAAAGTTATGACCTTTCTTCGACCTGGAGAGCTCCAACCAACGCTCTGATACCAATTTGTTGATATTTTAGCTTGAACCTTAGTTGATTTATGCGGAATACCTTAGTTGATTTATGCGGAATGCTTTTCACTTCTCTCTCTCGTTTCTTCTATCACTTGTGTGTTTCAGAACACTAAAGTAAATGACACACACAGTTTATCCAGTTCACGTCTCAAACCAAGAACATTATGTCTGGCCGAGATCACCCTTGGAAATCCACTAAAAAGCTTGGTTACAAATAACCTTAGTGACAAACTGATAAACTCTCAGCTGCCACTCTTTTCTCTTGTTCTTTTTTAACCCTACCACTCTTTTCTCTTGTTCTTTTTAACCCTACAGTCTCAACTTAAGTCTCTTTTTATACATCTCTCAAGACACTGCCACTCTTTTCTCTTGTTCTTTTTTAACCCTACAGTCTCAACTTAAGTCTCTTTTAATACATCTCTCAAGACACTGCCACTCTCTACTCTGATGGCTCTACTTTTGGCTGAGGTTAACTACTCCTCCTGTCCGTTGTGAATGTATAACGAAGCACGTGAGCTCCTCGTGCCTTTGTTTCATCTCTTTTACTTCAGACCTTCTTTTTGGGTTAGAGTCTTCTTGATACTTAGGGCAATACTTCTACAAACCCCTATTATTTCAATAATTTACAACCGGAGACTGAGAATGATGTACATGAACACCACTTATTAGTCTACAAAAGCATAGCATCAAGTTTACATATCTATCACAATATTGGGAACGGAATGTGTAACAGAGTTGAAATGGAACTGTAAGTATCCAAACTTCCAAAATTTTGCCAATCATTTGCATTAATACTCATCCAAACTCAAGTTCTAAATTTAACAAAATGATGTTACATCTTAATGCGAAACATCTACAAATTGAAACAACCATCACAGTAATGTTTCCAAAGTATTACCAACACTGTTGTGTTTCTAGTCTCCTCGCCAAATATGCACATAAATCCAACATGATAAGGTGTGTGTACCTAAGGGAAGGTTTGGAACGTATTTTTCACGCAGAAGGGAAGTATCTGTGGAGATTGAAAGGAAGAGCATAGAACTCTTCGGTTCTCGGGTCAGCCTTGAAAGTCCAGAATCTGTCCCACCAATGTTTACCTCGGTCCTTCCTGATCGAACCATCTTTCTTGTGAAGCGTTGTGTCCAACAAATAAGCCACGCATCCTCCCACGAATGCTTTGGACGAGAAGGGCACATTGACCATGTCGTTGAACCATCTTGCTCCAGTATGAACCGGACCATAGCTTTTAATGGCTGTGTGCTCATTGAAATACTGCGGAACTGATAGGCCTAGGAAGATTGAGAATCCCAATATGAACAACGTCCTGAAGCTATTCAGGTTGCAGAACTGAAGCAAACTTAGTCCTCCAGCACCTGATCAACCGTTTTTGTTTTTAAACATCAGATACAGCAACAAGCCAGCAACAAGTCTCTATATAAATGTAAACCGAATCGTGCCAAAGCAAAATCGCCTAAAATCAAAAGGTAAACAAGATTTGCTCAACCTACTATATATTGTTTACTTCTGCTGCTTATAAACAATACTTTACCTACATACGCGAAGAAGAGACAGTACAAGGCTGCAACGATAGGAGCAGGTATTGATGCAAACACTGCCCCAAACTTCCCTGCATTAGATGAATATAAGACAATCAAATTAATGAGTTACTAATTCAATTCTTGCTAGAATTTATCAAGAGACAAGCTTACCAAGAATTGAGAAGAATATCATAAAGCCTGCAGATATTTGGACAACTCTTCTGCTACCAATTTTTGTAAGTGCTATCAGACCCGCATTCTCGCTGCAACACATGTGAAAACACAAACACATCACACCATTTAAAACCCAATCATGTCCCTATGCTAGTTTCGAGAAAGGAAACGAGGTCTTACATAGAAACTGAAGACCCTATGCCAGTTCCAAACAACCCTGAGATTAAAATTGCAACTCCCTAAACCAGAAGTTAACATAGTTGAGACACAATGGTAGATAAATGACCACTTTCTTGCCCTGCGAAAGCTTCATTGTTGATATATTTGTAAATGAATCTTATGAAGTGAGTATTCTACCTGCCAACCAACACCGCGGCTGATAACAGAAGGTGGCGGCATCGTGGCACTAGCATATCTTGAGACAGCAATAAAAGCGCCTGTCGACTATTTTTTTGTTGATAAACAAAATTAAACGAAAGAAAATGAGACAAGATTAAACGGAATGAAACTTATGAGATTCATTTATCAAGGGAACAAATGCTATATATAGTATACGATGATTGTGTGATGTAACTACACGTGATGGAGATGAGTGAAACAAACCTCAACAAGAGCAACAAAAGAAGCCATCATCATGGCAAAGGCTTCACCGGCATCAAACAATGGTGCTCCCCATTGGAACGGCCATGGAACTCTTATCCTACACATGGAGGTAAGCTTCAAATTGTAAGCCACACTTGACCATCAGAGTCTTTAAAAAAGATGAATTTCTTGCTAGCTATCACATTGGGTTTATAATCCCGGAGAACTCCAATGTCCAGTGTCCAGGCCATGTTCTGTACTCTTACCATGGAGCAGCACCTATGAGCCCAGCACGATCAGTCCTGCAGCTTCTTTGAGTATCTGTTTTGTCACCATTATAGGCACCACCAATTGTAAGAAAGAAAGCATAAAGCCATACTATGGCCACAGAAAATATGACTGCATAGCGAGCAAGCACATGTTTTCCTCCCTTTATAACATGTGGCATGTACTGCAAAAAGTATCCAGATAATAAGAAAACATCCGGATCAATAAATTATGATATGAGAACAGCTGATATTTCTGCAAATTGCTACCAGTTATGATTCTGCAACTACAATTACCTGTGATATAAGTATAAGAATAATAAGCCCCGGCAGTCCAATCTCGATACAATTAGCAACCTGAAGGAATAACACAGGATAAAGATTCAACTAGTTTAATAATACTTAACTTTTGTGTTCCCATTTACAGAACCAAGATGACTTACACCGGGAAAGCCTAACTCGTACAGGCCAAAACCAACTAATCCAACCAGAGGAGCAGCAGAAAGAGGACTTAAGAACCTGGACTAAACAGAACTTCGATAACATATCATTGACCGAAAAAGGTGGAACAAGATTTTGTGTCTAAGGTAAGCTCAAAGACTGACCTTACAACATTACGCCAAAGGCCACTGAAGCCAAGGATAATTTGAAGAGTTGAAGCAACAATTAGAGCACCTTGTGTTGCCCTAATGATCCTCGTAAAGCGCTGATAATGCATAAATAGGGTATTTTAGAGTATACTAATAACCAAGCTGTAAAAAACACAATTGAATAGGGAATAAATGTGAGCTACGAACATCAACTGGATCAGCAACATCGTTGAATCTACCAGAAAGCATGATTGAGATTGTAACTGGGACAAATGTAAAAGATGCTCCAATAACAGCAGGTAATCTAGTTCCAAACACTGTTTGGAGCAACGTGTTTATGCCAGCCACAAAGAGTATTGTCTGAATCAGCTTTGCCTTCTCTTCCTGCCAAGAATCATACACTTTTTATGTGCAATAAAAGACTGAACACAGTATAATTTGCAAAACTGTTTTCTAGAAATCAGACTTACATTTCCACCTCCCATTTGAGGAACAAGAGCCGATGGAATCAAAACTGTTGTTCCAAGCATCACAATGTAGTGTTGAAACCCAAGCAGAATAGCCTCAGCTAAAGGATAAAAGAATAATCTCATAAATCTCATATTTACCAAATAAAAAAAGCTTAAAACCTCATTTCAAACAAGAATCACTACGAAGAAAAAAACAATTACCAAATTAGAAACATCTCACTAAACAAAGCAGGACATTTTTAGTGGGTGATTAAGTTTTATTCTCCAACGTTAACAAAGAATAATGATCCTTAAAGCAGCTAGAAGATTCTCAAGGTAATAAGAACAATTCTTAAAGACAAAAAGTAAGAATCGAATCACCACTTTGCAACAAAAAGTAAAAAAGCAGAGCCACTTTCAGAACAAAATTAAAAAAAAATGAAAGAATCTAATCAATCACAAAAGTCTCCAAAACTATAGATTTACCGAGAACGTGTGAAGAACAAACAATCTAGAACAAATTTAAGAAAAAGGCAAAAGAGAAACAAAACTCACGCCATGGAGGAGGACTTGTAATACAGTAAGAGATATCTGGAAGCTGTTCTTTTGGAGGATGTGGTTGTGGCTCAGACGCTTTTGGTGCCGGAGCTGACATCTCTTCAAGCTCTGCAACAAAAATAAAAACCAAAACTTTCACTAACCCGAGAAGTGATTGAAGAAACCCAACTTCCAGAAACAGCAAAAGTCACGAAATTTGAGCTCAAGGCGATACAGAAAACAAGAAAAAACTGATTTTGAGCTAAACCCACATCACAAAACTACGCAAAAAGAAGAGAATCAAACTAAGAAAAGAAAACAAGAGAGAGATATTACAGAATAGTGGAGAACAGGAGAAGAATAATTCTTGAGAAACTTGTGACTTTCGAAGAAGAAGAAAGAAAGTTGGAGAAGAGAGTAAACTAGAAGAAGCTTGAGGAGGAAGAAGGAGTGAAGAGACAGGTGTGCTCTGCTCAGTCTCTCCGTTACTTGTGCACCGACTGACGTAAGCAAGAAAACAACCTCCTACCTGTCGTAGTGTAAATTAATGTGATTTTAGTTTGCTCACACAAATCTTAAAAATTTTAAATGAACAAGTTAGAATTTTTTTGACATTTAATTATTTGTTGGTAGCAATGAATGATAGATGAATCAACGTGGCAGTGCCAACCGCTATTTATATAACAAACAGCATCCAAACACACAAGAGCAAAAATGATGATTTATTTTGCACCAAAACCAAAAAACAAAAATGAAAAAAAAAGACAAAAAATAAAACAAAGATGTTATCAGTATTGGCATTTAGGCCTGTTATGTATGGCCATGTAAGTCTGGCCCATGTAAGTCTGGCTCATGTAAGTCTGGCCCATTTATGTCTGTTTAAGCTCATCTACATTAAGGTGTGATGGACTTGGATTAGCATCTTGACGTGGCTCTTTTTAGCCAAATTACGTTCTATGAGATACATGACATTTTTAATTTGGATATGAATTTATCAGTCTCCTATGTGTATAAAATGTGTTTATCAGATTATATGAATATGAAAAAGCTGAGTTTCTCACTAACCAAAAGCAAGGACATTTAATATGAGTTTTTCTTACCCACTATAATCTCCTCCATTTAAATATGGTTTGTTTGATCTCCTATAAGTTTAAAATCATTTAAAACTTTTTACATTTTAGTCATATGGATTATGACCCGTTTAACTACCAATCTATTTATAAAGTTCATATAATTTTAAATTTGTTGGATCTTAATTAATACTTTTAGATTTTGATGTATAAATCATGTCAATAGATAAGTATGACATAGAGCCGAGACCGAAAAAATTAAAAAAAAACCATTCAAAAAAAATTAAAACTATAGAAAACCAACTAAGAGATAACTTGACCAAAATGATCCTTCCTACCATCTCTAGATGTGATATCAAGACCATTTGGGGACAAGAAAAGAATTTCGTTGGACGAAAATCAGTTATTTCATCAAAACACACATCTAAAACAATCATAACCAGCCTGAACATCTTTGGAGCATATACAAAGCCACCCAGAGACAATAACTATAACCAAAGATCATTTATTCACTGCCAACTTGCCCAAATATGGAAACTAGCTCAATCACATCCTTTATACTGGTTTTTTATAAAAAAAGTCAAGTCTTTTATTGGGATTAAATAGATATTAATAAACTATGAGTCTTAAACTCTAAAAAGTGTATGAATAATGTTTCATATCAGAAGTTGGAAGAGATCTTGAATAATATATAAGTGACACGGGCTTCCAACTCAAAATCAATTGGCAATGAATGAATTGGCTCAATTCATTTATATAATATTCAAGGTCTCTCCCATTACTCTCAACATACAATATAAGACATTATTCACACATTTTTTTAAAGATTATAACTCATAACACATTAATCTCTATCTAATTCCAATATCTTCAATTGATTTAGAAACTTTGTGCACGTCTAACTTCATCTAAGGACGAAAGAAGGAAGCACTATCATTCTTTTTCGTATATGTCAATTCTTCATCTATGGTTAATGTTGCCAAAAACATCAATACACTCAGTTAAAGCATAAAGACGCCGACCACGATTTATTCATTATCAAACCACATATCATACTTTTTGATTCTGTCTTTTAAATTTCATGTATAATTATGATCAATTCTTTCTTATATTTTGTTTTTATCTTAGATGGTTGAAGGTCATGTTCATCGAGTTATAAAAAGCTCATCTCCTTCATTGTAACATTCACGCTACTATCCATCAAAACATGTATTTTTGTTTTTTTGCCAAAAATTTTATGTCTTTGAATTTTGAGTCTATTTCTCTTTGTGTTGTTGCTCCTTCGAGAGCTAGGTTTGTGATTCTAACTTCATTACGTGGTTATCCCTTTGAAGAAAGTCATTAATCAATTACAATGTTATTTATTCACTTCCTCGAAACATTGATTATGTTCATTCTGAATCTTGTTAGAATTATATCATTCTGATCTTACATCAAACGTGTTTATACTATATTTAATTTAATTTAATGTAGTGAAATTGCATTTATTATAATTTTTATATATGAATAAAATAAAAAATTCGAATAAATAGAAGTTTATTATGATGTCAACACATGTATGAAACAAGAATAAATAAAATCTTTAAACTTTTTCCTAAATTATAACATTAATATTTTTCTCTATAGTCATATCATCGACCAAGTAAAATATATGATTAGATGACATACATGAGCCTTAATATTTAATAAGAAACTCTCACCAAAAGAGCAAAAACAAGAAAAGTTGAAGAAGAAAATGGAAACCAAATCATACTTTACTAGAATTTTAGCCACCATTAAAGCCCTAACAAGCCTTTCTCTTTCTGGATTAATAATTTAAGAAAAGAAGAAAAACAAACAGGACACAAATCTTGATTCTTGAATGATCTTAGATGGGTCTTTAGGATCTAAGGACCACGTTTCCTTCTGAAGCAGAGGCAACCCTGCTGCTGGTCGCCAGGGATCATCCCTCCTCCTTTAGTCGTATCAATACTCTCCAACATTGGTACAACCTCGTCCATCTCCGGTCTCTTGTCTGGATTTGCATCCCAACACCGCTTCATTACAGCTGCAAGCGCGCTCGGGCAACACCTCGGTATATCCGGTCTCAGGTTCTGCATTGATCATAACAGTATATTGCATATAGATATGTGTTCATAGTTAATGGCAGACTGAACATTGTATATTCCATTCACTGATTCCACAAGATTCATAACAAAACATGATTGTGAAACTGCCATTATGCGAACTTTCAGTTAAACTTTTGTGTTTTCGATAACTTCTTACGCATAGTTTTTATATATTCCTCTATTCGGCAGTATTACCAGCTAGAAGCCTAGAACTATACCTGGCGGACGACAGCTGAAGTAACTTCAGAGAAAGTAAGGTCAGGGTATGGCATGTCACAGCAATATATCTCCCATAAGCAGATACCAAAACTATACACATCGCATTTTCGATTATACGGGTTTCCATTGAGCACCTGCAGCCCAAAAGTTGTATAAAAATATTGGATTTGTATCCAAAATAGGTGATGCATTATCTCAATTGTACCTCAGGAGCCATGTACCCAAGTGTGCCAGTCTCTCCTGTCATATCATTAGGGTTAGATGCTTCAACTCTCGCAACTCCGAAATCCGCGATTTTGACAGTTCGGCTTTTGTCTAACAACATGTTCTCTGTCTTTACATCACGGTGAACAATCTTCTGCGAATGGAGGTAACTCAACCTGAAGAGAAACATAACAACAAATCTCCTGAAAAATGCTTCTTCTTCTACGTTAATGGAGAGAAAAGGGAACGATAATAATACCCTCTAGCGAGGTCAAGAGCGAGCTGAACGACAACTTTAAATGCTAATTTCCTTCTTCTGCTCTTGATCAAGAAGGACTTTAAAGCACCACCTTGAAGATATTCAACAACAACACAACATATATTGTTTGGCATTGCTAATGGACCACTCTCTGTTTGTAACTGTAACCCTGATGCACCCATTGTAGCTCCTATGAACTGCAAATTTCATTGATAAATATCTAACAATCGTTAAAAAAAAAGGTAATTGCTTAAGTAAAATATGAACCTTAGTAACATTAGGATGATCCAGTTTATGCCAAACAGCAACTTCCTGTGCAAAATCTGCCCTCAAGGACACGATCTCAGCTTCTGATCTATGACCTTCTTCACCCCAATCAAGCAGCTTCACTGTTCAATTCACCACAATGATTAGCTCAAATTCAATTACAGTAAAAAAACCTTCTTTTTAACTGCATTCATGGAATCTATTAACTACAATTATTCTCTTTAGCCTACTTTTTTATAAAAATTTAATTTTTGAAAAAGAGTAGAGAGACAACAACAGCTGGAATCACATGAAAGAGATCCACAAAGCAAGAATCATAATTATCCAAGTAGGCCTTTCCAGTAGCTGAAAAACTTATGATGGCAAAACCCGTGTCGGCTTCACGGAGATCACAAGAATTGCTTCTACCCACTAAAGAAAGAAACTAAATTTATTAAGCAAACTTAATCTCAAATCCAAAGTTTTTTTCTTTTCTTACAAGTAGATGAATCTGACAAGTTTAGAACTTTCTGTTTAAGTAAAAAGCTGTAAGAAAAACCCAGAAACAGCGACAGATTTCAACTCGATGTTGTAATTTTTCAGTAATCTGATCCAACTGTAAGAATTTGGGAATCGAAGAATCTATTCTAAAATTGGAGACTTTAAAGACTTAAACTTTTTCCAAAAGTAACAATATTTCACATTTACTAAATCATATAATCAAAAGGAGAAAGGTGTTGAGAGAGGATACAACGACGGTTATGTAACTCACCGGCGACATCTTGACCGTCGTAGATACCACGATGAACGGTACCAAATGTGCCACGTGCAAGAACCGTCTTGATAATAAGTTTCGAAGGATCGATCTCCCACTCAAGTCTCTGTTTCCTCTGACCTACGAAACCGCCGTTGAGGGCAGCGACGGGAGAGGAAGAGGCGGAGGCTCCGATGGCGGCGGATTCTTCTTCATCTCTCTTCCTGTTCTTCTCTAAAGTCAAAGCTCTGCTTAAATGTCTCTCTAGTTGCTCATCTAAGCTCTTTAGATCAATCTGATCTGCTCGAACAAACCCATCGTTTCCTTCCTTCATTCTTGGGTCCTTTCCTTATGCTCTCTCTCTCTCTCTCTGTCTTTGTCTCTCTTGAACAAAGTGTACAGAGAGATGAAACCGTACGAATCTTTTTTTCTCTTGTTCTTGTTTCTTTCCTCTTCTACTTGTTGATTTTGTTTGTCCGATTGGGGTTGTGGAGTTCTGAGCTAATCAACGCAGAGGAAAATAAAAATTAAAAAAGGGTGAAGAAAGAAGACCGCATGTGACCACATGGTCTTGCCTCGACGGAAAATGTTATATATTTTTATTTTCTCATATAATAAATTATATTAGATTATGATCTGCTGATAAGCATACAATTTTATAAAATTGATAACATCATACTATTATGAGCAAATTGGTTTAATATACCAAAATTTTTAAATATTCCAAAAATTAATCAATGTTTAAAAAGAATTACAACTAACTTTTTAACATCTAAATAATAAAGTAAACACATATTTTAAAATGCAATTTTATATTTTTATTGATTTGAAATAAATAAAAAATATATTATTTCAATGTTATCAATTAAAAATAGATATTAATAAAATATTTCTATTTTAGTTTTATAATATGTAGATTGAGTTGTTGTTTTTTGTTTCGAATAAAATTCAGAATGTGAAGGTAAAAAAAGTAAATACATCAAACCTAATAGAATAATTTTGCTATATCCAGATTACTACCACCAATCAAAACCATTTCATGAATAAAATGTGACAAATTAACCAACCAACAAAACTATTTGTTACAGATAACATTTATCATGATATTCCTTTATTTGTTAGGGATGATAGTGGTGTTTAGAATATTTTTTGTATGATTATAATATGTGATTAATGTATATATAAAAAATTAGAATATGATAAGTATATGAGTAAATATTTATGATACTATATGTATATCTAGTACATATGTTTATATTTAAATATAAATTATTATCATTAAAATAGTATTTGCTTTAGAAGATAATCTTTTATTTTTTATAAAATTAGTTCAAGTCTAAAATAGAAATATTATAAAAAATATTTTATTCAAGATATATCTTTTTTAAAATTAATAAAAAAATAATTACCCATTTATAAATATAAAATTATAAAACATATGATGGTATTATTCCATTTTTTTAGTTTTTACCTAATAAAAAGTTAGTTTTCAAAAGTTTGAAAACATAGGTTGGTATTCAAATCATTGTATTACTTTTTTTATTAATGAAATACAAATGAAACCAAAAAGAATGATGCTTTTCTATAAAAAAATATTAGCATTACTTAATAAAAGTTCGAAAAAATAATATTAAAATCATATAATAAAAAGTTGGTCAAAGAAAGAAAAAAATAATTTCTACATATTGTGTTATTATCTGAAAGAATGTTTTCCAATCATAACTTTTATCTAAATTAAGAAACAGGAAGAGAATCCATATATATGGAGTTATAGAAAATAAGAAAATTCAATTTTGAATAATAAAAAAAATATTTGGTTGTTTCGATAATTATCATTATCTAAAAAATTTAAATACACTTTTACTCTATTTTTTTCATAAAACATCTTATGATTTCACACAATTCTTACGTTTTTTAAGTTTTTGCTTTAGATTAGAGTTTTGGTCGATTTCTGGTTTTTTTTCATGTTTAATATGTTTTTCTATGTAGATACTAATCTAACAATGTGTACTTCTGCATATGATTTTTTGAATCCAACGAAAATCATGATTGTTTGAGAGTTTCGTGGCACATCAGTTTGTGGACAAAATATATAGTTAGATATAATATAACAATATCTAACCAATATGACGTTATAGAAAACTACAATAATGAATAGTTCGCTAGGAGAGATTTGCAATTACCATGGATTAAACAAGACTTTTGATTGTTCCTTCAACAAGAATTTTTTTCTGCTACACCAGTTCCATCTATCTCAGGCGACTCTACAATATCGGAATTAGGAGGGTTCGGAATAGTATTTTCAACTGATTGTGGATGATCCGTCATGGTTTCATTGTTATGAAACAAAAATATATATTTACTTATAATAAAAAGAAGATGAGATAGATAAACTATGCTAGTTATTTATTGTTTTAAATTTAGTTGACTATCCGGGAAATATTCTTGATTATACAAGAAATACTATTGACTACACATACAATATTAATGACTAGCTGGACAAATAATGGTTACCTTTGACTCGTCTTCAGACTTGTTAGCTTCATTTCTATTTTCCGGATCACTATCTCCAGGATCTTTTGTTAACTTTGAATTGACCATAAAAGTTGTATCATATTCGAAACCCTAGATCTTGTTAGACCATGCGTATAAGCTTTTTATAGACTTTCATTGGGTAAACTGTAATGAACAATAACATCTTTAAAATCAATAGTTGATATACAAATATATTTTTAGATTACATAGTTGACTATCTATCCATATATCATTTTACACTGTTATACGAAATAGTTAACTATCTGGTCAATATAGTTGAATATCTTAGTACACTATAATATAAGAAATTGTAGACCAATACATCGTGTGAGAATGTTACCGGTCGTTCTGTGTGTAACTTGTAACTATGTTTCATTGAGATGCACGGAGAGCCAATTGATGTGATAAGAGGGTCTGGACTGAAATCAAAGGTGGCGAGGTTTAACGAGGTGAGTGACGGAGGCGAGACACATGGGCGAGTGGCAGGGAGGGGGCGAGGGTCGGGGAGTTGACGAGGGTGGTGACAGGACAAGAGGGTCGGGGTAGATTGTCGGAATTGGGCGCCGGAGTGATGCCGAGAGATTCTCGGGAAGGAGGGTGACAGTGAAATTGAGTACGGAGAAGTCGAAAAGAATAAAAAAGTAGTCTGAAAGTTTTAAGAAGGAAGGTGAGAGGATTTGAGAGTTGTTTTTCCAAAATCAGTCAGTCACGACTTTTGAACCCAAAAAAGAAAATTGTAAACGACAAAAACTGAAAAAATTTTTGGTTAGGGTTTTATGTATATTGTAGACGGGTAAAATCGAGAAGTCACATTGATAATGTGTTATTCATTAATGTTATGTTCTTTATATTATTTGGTTATTAATAAATATCAAAAAACATAGAAAGAAAATATAGGTGGAAAGATTTGTTTCTATCTAAATCCATCTCTATTGATTCTAAAAGAATGTATATCTTCTTCAGCTTTCAAATGGTGGATATCAATCAGCTATATCAATTAAAGCCACTAAATGTTGGTTGTAAGATATATTTAAGATTGTTCGGGTTTGGAGACAAATCATTTTTTATATAGATAATAGAGTTGATATTGTGCAACGAGGAGGTATGTGATAAATAATTTTTTTTTGCTGTTTAGAATAGTTAAATTTGTTGTTTTCGTTTGTGATATAGGGTATATATATCTCGGCTACTGTGTTAGATCACTTGATAAAGAAATATAGAAGATATCTAAAAGAAGATCAATGGAAGAATATATGCGGTCTTGATGTAAAATTTGCAACATGTCCGATTTTTTTTACAGTTGTCAGGCCTGCTTCTCCAATGTCAATAAACATCTATCTTAATTGTTTTAATTTTTTTGACATGTTGACTAGAGCAATCGATCATGCATATTTGATTGAAATGTATACATTTTTCTCTACCAACCCTTAAAATATAAATAAATTACACTATTTATTTGATTTATATTTGGATTTATTTTTTAACTCTAGATACTATGGGTTTTGTTCTTCATGTTAGCGAGTTAGTCGATATTAATTCTGAAGCTTACGGTGGTGATCTATTCTCTTCATGGTTTGAGCTTATGGATGAAAAATATGGTTTGAGCTTATGGATGAAAAATATGCTTTGCTATTTTCTATGTTAATTGTTAGTAGCTATTTTTCTTAGTTGTTTAGACTTAAATACATGTTGTTTTTTTTTGTTTATCTTTTTTGAATGTTAAGGAGGTAAAATATACTCCCTTGCATAGCTCATATATTGATCGCTAAGTAATTCTGTCATGTTTATAAAGATATTCGCTTCGAACCTGTAGTTTTTGTGCTGAAATTTTGGAATATCTCCGATGGAAAAAGTAATTATATAATTTTCTAACAAATAAACTTATATCTACGTCTTTTTGTGACATAGCTTCTTGCTATTTATGTGTTTAGAGGTAAATATGAGGGTTCTAGCGTTCTTCGTTCATATGATTAGTGTCCAAAATTTATGTTTGATCCAAATTATGATGATATCTATGGCTTGCGAGCGAGACGACTACATATTCATTATTATATTTTATTAGAATTCAGTATAATAGATTTGTTTTGTTTTATCAACAGTATAATAGATTATAAACTAATTATTGTTTTTCTTATTGATCATACGTTTATACGACATGAGCTTTCATAAGTTGTTGGAGTATGATGCGGTGTAATATTATTTATGTTTAGGTTTTCAGTGAACATATTTGTGTTTTAGATTGTCAATGTTCTTTTAGAACTCTATGATGCTTAATTAATATACCTACTTTATTTTTTGCTATAATTATAAGTAAGTAAGTTGTTTTTTCTAAATATCCATAAATCATATTAATTTTTATTTATTTATTGATAATTCTTGAGTGTGCACGTAGGATCTCTATATAGCAACATTTCAATTTCTTACATGTTAAATACCAAAAAATTGAAAGTAAGTTTTCAATCAATTGATATTAATTTTTATTTATTTATTGATAATTCTTGATGTGTGTTTATTTATTGATGTGTGTTTTAGAATTTTTGTACCAATTCAATCAAATCGCAAATGACATTATTTCTCGAAGCATACCATCCTGTTTGCGTGGAGGTCTTGGTGAATGTGTTGGAAGCCACAGGTCTGTCGAGACATTAATATGACTACCCTCACCAAAGACACATCGAAGACCTTTTTTGACCAAGTTTCTTCCTTCCAATAATGATATCCATACAAATGAAGGTTTATATCCAAGCTCCGGATCCATGACATTTGTATCTGGAATATATCCAGCTCTAAGAAGTCGAGATAGCAAACTATCAGGAATTTGCACAATCCTCCAATTCTGTTTACCTAGCAGTGCTCAATGCATTGACCTTTGTTCTGTACCTTTACTCCACCAATACGGAGCTAAAATGACATTTATTTCCTTGCTTATACCAACTGGGAGTTTGAAACAATTCATAGTATACACCGGTAGTGCCATAGCTACTGTTTTCAATAAAATTTCTTTTCCCGCCTCGGAAAGAAAACGATGAGACCATTCCTTTGTACGTTTCTTCACCTTCTCAACTATACACTGAAAAACTTCTTTCTTTTTTCGACCTACATGCTTTGGAAGACCCATATACTTGCCACAGCCACCATCATTATGAATACTGAGGATCCTTCGCAAAAGAGTTTTCATGTCATCTTTAACCTTTGTACCAAAAGTGATGGCAGATTTTTGCAAATTGATTGCTTGTCCGGACATCTTTTCATACTCTGTTAAAATCTTCATAATTGTGTTGCAAGACCGTGGATGAGCGTGATAGAAAATCAAAGCATCGTCCGCGAACATAAGATGATTTATTGTCAGCCATCTCGATTGCTGCCTTTGATAGTAAGTGGCTCAACACTTCTCCACAAAGAATTAAGATATACGAAAATAACGGATCACCTTGTTGGATGCCTCTCTCTAGTATAATCATTCCTCTTGGCGCTCCATTAATCAACATAAAGAATGAAACCGATTCAATGCACATCATGATCCACCCAATCCAAATCTCTGAAAAACCCATGTAGTGCATTGTATCTCGTATAAATTGATATTACATACGAACATAAGCCTTCGATATATCTGTCTTAACCGTCATATAAGATTTGGTCCATCTTTTCCTTGTTTCAAGGAATGCAACATCTCATGCGTTGTTATCATATTGTCCATAATGTTACGACCTGGAACGAAAGCAACGTGTATATCACTTATAACATCTGGTAATAGCCCCTTGAGTCTTCGTACCAATATCTTCGATATAATTTTGTAGCTGACATTGCACAAAACGATTGGTCCGAAGTGTGACATTGTTCTTAGATCTTCAGGTTTTGGAATCAGACATATGTTAGTATGATTCACACCATTCTTCATTTCCCCTTGTTCAAAAAACTTCTTAACCTCCCATATAACTTCTTCTTTAACGTTAGACCAGAATTGTTTATAAAACGCGCCTGTAAATCCATCAGGTCCCGGAGCTTTGTCTGCTCCGATATGAAAAACTGCTAATCGAATTTCCTCCTCTGTTACAAGCCTTTAGATTTCTTCATTCATTTCCTCTATTACTCATGATTTAAATCATTGGAATACATTTGATATCTTCTGAGCTTTGCCGTGTAGTTTTAAAGAGTTCCGTGAAGAGCTTCTCTATAGTTGCTCCTATTTCCACATCTCGTCTCTTTATCTGCCTTGTTTCATCTTCAATAGCCAAAATCTTGTTCCGTGCAAGTCTTTTTTTTGTTGCCGCCTAAAAGAATTTAGTATTTTGATCACCATAATGCAACCATTTTTCTCTCCATTTTAGAAACAAAAATTGTTCCTCTTTTAGATACGCTTGTTGCAGATTCCTTTTAATTTGAGTAAGATCACTCGCTGTTGTATTTCCATGCGTAAGTGCACTATCCAGCTGGATCTTGAGTTTTCTAATTTTTCTGGATGAATTAGTTTGATTTGTACGTTTCCAATAAGAGATGGTACATCGACAGGCTTGAATACACAGTTCCATCTCTGCATCAATAGCTATATTTTTCCACGCAAAAAGATGTTTGTCGTACTAGTGTCATTTAAAAATCTGGTAATTACTAGCCAATGATATGATCCTTCAAAAAGGAGAAATTCTGCTTGAGCCTTCGGAAACTGACTTAACCATTCTTCGTTACCCATAACTCTATCAAGACAGCACCAAAAACTATGTGAATATCTCTTTCGTGTCCACGAAAACCGACGATCACCAACTGATTTGAGATTCTTGAAACCATAAGTTTGAATCATTCGTCGAAAGTCTATGAATGTACTTTCAGCTCGTGGAGGGCCTCCTCTCTTCTCCTTATTCCCTTTAATCTCATTAAAATCCCCCATAACCAACCAAGGGCTTTGTCTAGTTGTATATATTCTTTATAACTGTTCCCATAGATGATTCTGAAGGCTTGTAATTTGATGACCGTATACGAAAGACAAATAGAAACCAATTCCATTAAATTCAGCATGACAATCTAAAAAATTTGGGGATTCATACATAATTGAAACATAAATTGATTTCTTCCATATAACACCTAAGCTGCCACTCATACCATAGAGAGGAACCGTAACATCCTGGTCATAATTTAACTCACAACAAAGGTTCCTAATAACATCATCCTTCTGCTTTGCTTCCATGAGGCATATAATGTCCGAGAGATACATCCAACGTATCACCTTTATGCGTCGAACTGTCAAGTCAATGCCTAGTCTTTGACAGTTCCAATAGGTTGTGATCATTTATCCGCAGGTGGTTTAGGGACCACCACACCTTGAATCTGCTTGATGCCACTACTGCTCGTTGACGCACCACAATCTTTACCCATCTCTCGTATTGTCATCTTAAAAAAACCATCTCCTTTTTGATTACCTTCACATTTGTGCTTCCTATTAGCAGTCCTCTGTATCATATCTTCATGGTACACACCATATAACGCGACCATCGCGTCTTCATTCCCCACGGACGCATTATGCTCATTAGTAGAGTTCAATTGCATTGTATCAATTGGCTTCAGAGCAGGATTAGTATGAGTAATACCATCTTGTATCAGGTCATCGTTAATCTCATCACCTTCAATAATCTCGCGAATTTGTACTCCATGGTTCACGTTTCCTTCTTGTGCCAACATATCACCATCATCATTCCCATCATCATCTCCTTCTCAAAGGTGTGCCTCTCCACTATTTTGAATTAGACAAGCCCCGGAGTTGTGAGTTATCATTCCACATACCTCGCAAAAGCCTTGTAACCTCTCATACCAGAATTTCAGAAGAGTATTAACCCCGGGTATGAATTGAAACTGTTTATGAAAACGCAGGGGCTGAAAAATATCCCGATTCAGTCGTACCCGTGCATACTCCACTCTTGCAGATGCTTTAGCGTTGTAATCAACTTCCATTAGTTGTCCCATTGCCCGTCCAATATGAGCAATTACATCATGGTTCATGAACTGAAGCGGGATACCCCTGACTTGAATCCAAAAAGGAATGTGGGTGAGCATTACGGTATTCATAAATGGTGACCATCTCTGTAAAACCACCTTTCTGTCTGCAAACGCCCATGGTCCACGACAAAGATCAATTTCCATGGATTCATCCGTAGTGAAAACAAATTGGAAACAACCACCATCTACTATGCTCCCATAAACCATCCATGTTTGACCCCTACTATAAGGAAAAACCGCAATGATGGAACGAAGATTTTGTCTTCGTGGAATAGTGGGTCTTTGCATGAGAATAAAGCGATTTTCTGCGGCTGCTTGATTCACCACATCAGTTAGAAGAAGAATTGGTTCATCCAGCACTCCCAAATTAAGATCTTGCATAGCCCGTTGAAGATTGTCAGCCATAACGTACATAAGTGAATAAAACCAAAAAATAAATAAAAGAGTTGATTTAACAGTGAAATAGATCGTTATCAGAATTGCAGATATTGATCTCTTCTATAAAAATAATCACCTTATATATTTTTAGAGGAAACTGCATCTTACGATATAGACAACGTGGGAATAACCACAAAAAAAACGTTGGAATGTGCACTCCCTCCACTCCGCCGACGAAATGCTCAAAAACCGTCACGATTGTGAAGAGCAGTTGTTGGAAAAGAAACCGTTTAAAAGTCGTCATTTTTTACTGTTTGTTTTTTATTTCCACTTTATTAATGTTATTATTCCTGTAATTAAAAGGAAAACGAAAAAAGATTTATTGTGATAATATGTGAATTATTTTTTTTTTACCAAATATCTGTAATAAAATGGGGTTCATATTCAGATTGATAATTTCAAGTTATTCAATTCAATTCGATTTATGCCATGTGCTAGTGAAAGAGTGATGATTTTTAAGGTATACATGATGACATAATTAAACCAAAAAGAAAAAAAAGGAACAAAACTTGTATAATGTTCTTCTCGGGAGACACAATCCAGAAACGAAACGCCCTTTTGTGAGAGAGATCACATTCACTACGAACCTTCAAGAAAAAACTACAATTTCTCTTCCTCTTGGATTTGTTGCATCAATTTCTTCTGAAAGCGATAATCTTTTTTCTTGGCTAGAGAAAGAGAGAGCCCCTAGTCTGAAAATGAAATGAATCGGCGAAGAAATGTTCAGGATCTTCTAATTCGCCAGAGAGTAGCGAAGAGTGTCTGATCCGTTCGCTGATTCTCATGGCGAGACGGGTCTACGAAGCCTGGAAAGGAAGCAATGTAAGGTTTTTTGAAATGTATTGTAAAGTATCGATTTTTCTCTTTTTCTGGAATCTGCATTAGTCGAAATTCTATCGCTTTCTCAAGAAAGGAGACATTTTTACTGTTTAGCTTAGTGTTATGAGAAATATTTTGATTGCATTAATCACTAGAGTGTAACTTATTGTTATCATTGGCTAACTTGTGAATAAGCAATGATTAGGACATTTTTGAACTTTCTGTTCATCATTTGTCTCTTGATTCACACTCCAAAGCATGAACATGTCGAATCATATTGTCTAATTTTTGTTTAATGGATTCCACTAACTTTTGTGAATATATAGTTACATGATCATCATCTTCTTTTTTAATTGCTCTTTTTGCAGAAGTTTTTATTTGGTGGGAGATTGATATTTGGACCAGATGCTTGGTCTCTTCCTTTTACCTTGCTGCTCATTGTAACTCCAGTTAGTTTGTTCTCGGTATTTGTTGCAACACATCTTCGCCACGAGTTCTTACCAAACACTGCAGGAGATGCGATCCTTGTAGTAGCTATTTTATTTACTGTTTTTGTAAGTCTTCTCCAATACCCATTTGATATTCTGTGGACCTGCGTTTCTGTTTATCTTTAACTTGAGATATTATAAACACTAATCATCTCTTTTGAAATATTTTTAAATATTGCTTATATAAATGCTGTACAGTATGAGTCACTTGTAACCATACCAGAATAAGTTAAGAAGTTGAAAGTTGTCACTTCTTTTTTGTGTGGCTTTCAGATTTTTTTTATGGGTAGGTTTAATGTTCTTCCTTCATTAGCTTTGCTTAATCATATCACTGGTTTTGATAGGTACTGGTCCTACTATTCCTCACTTCTGCGCGAGATCCTGGAATCGTTCCAAGAAACTCACATCCGCCAGAGGAAGAACTATGCTATGAGGCAGCTGTGTCAAGTGATGGAAGACAAACATCCACTGTTCAAATTCCAAGGACGAAGGAAGTAATGGTTTATGGCGTTTCTGTTAGAGTTAAATATTGCGATACATGCATGCTCTATCGACCTCCGCGTTGCTCCCATTGTTCCATTTGCAACAACTGTGTTGAGCGTTTTGATCATCATTGCCCTTGGGTAGGCCAATGCATTGGAGTGGTAAGATGATTCAAAAGCATATTAACTTGGTTGATAAGAAGTTTATAACTTTTTGCTTGGGTTGAAGATTTGGTCTATCTGTTTGTTGACAAAACTGTTGATTTTTTTAGTTTCCTCTATTTTTGCTTCCATCAGGCTGATACATCTTGACATCCTTATTTTGTGTGTTCTGAACAGAGAAACTATAGGTACTTCTTTATGTTTGTTTCCTCTGCAACTCTTCTCTGCATCTATGTGTTTTCGATGTCGGCTTTATACATCAAGGTTCTGATGGATAACAATCAAGGTACAGTCTGGAGAGCAATGCGAGAATCACCTTGGTCGGTTATGCTGATGATATATTGCTTTATTTCCCTGTGGTTTGTTGGAGGGCTTACTGGGTTCCACTTGTACCTCATTAGCACTAACCAGGTTAGTTTTCGATCTGCTCGGGTTTGTATCGATTAAACTGTGTCTCATCTGATACCCCCACATTGCTATTTTTCAGACAACCTATGAGAATTTCCGGTACAGATCAGACAATAGAATCAACGTTTATAACCGCGGGTGTTCAAACAATTTTCTTGAGACATTTTGTTTGAAAGTTAAGCCCTCCAGGAACGACTTCAGAGCGTTCACGAAAGAAGAACCTCCGAGGAATATTACATTGGCTACCACATGGGAAAGACCAGGAGAAGAAGAGGCAGAAAGTATGGAGGAACGGCGTCAGAAAGTAGAAGACGACCTGGACATTGACGAAGATGTTATGAAACTACAGCTGCGTTCTAACGCCGAAGAAGGCAGCAATCCAGCGCATCACAGGATCGAGATTGATCAAATGAGAGTTGGGTCTAATGAGAGAGCACCGACAATTCGATCTGAAGCAAGGCATGGAAACTGGGGAACAAGAAGCAACGCACAAGAGGATGTGATTAGTGGTTCTTCAGTCAGGGAGAGTAGAAGCTATGCAGCTGCAGAGGAAGGACGGTGATGGATGAATATGGAAAGTAAAAGGTTTCAGTTCTACTGAATCTTATTGTTTCAATTTTTCATTATATACGGGTTTAGACCCTCCTGGTCTGATGTGGGAGTTGTGCACATTATTGTGGTTTGGGCAACTGTGAATAAGTTTAGTGTAAGCTTGGTAGAGGTCAAAATTAAGTTTTGTTTGTTTAAACTTTTTAAATCTTCAGCCATTATAATTTCTAATGAGTTAGGTTAGTCTATTGGCTTATCTTCTCTGTATCGCTCCAATTTTATTAGATGTTTTTGAAACTCAAACAACATTTTCTCTTGAAGAAGAACGATAAGACTCTCGATATTGAGTATTCTTACTAAAAGTTTTAGAAACCTCATTGCACCGATCTATATATAGAAATTGTCCAAATTGGGAAAACACAAGCTAAATTAGTAAATTGACCAAATTTGAAGCTGATGACGTTCTTAAATTAGACTGCCATTGTTATATATATCCCTAAAGTAATGTAGCACAATCAACAAAAGCTAAAGCCAAACTTTGATTCCCAACACTTACGAGGTCGAGCGAAATCAAATATATTCCGGCGACGAAATGGCTTCTTCCTCCGGTTGTTTCTTCGTCGTTTCTATGACACTCTTGTCACAATTTCTCTTAGCCCCAACATCAGCCTTGATCAACAAAGAATTCATCGATGCCAACTGCCAACGAGTTAAAAACAAACCTTTCTGCGTCGACACATTAACCACCTATCCTCCCACCGCTTCTGCCACCGGCCTGGTATTAACATCTAAACACATATAATATGTTTGCGTTTTGGTTTGGGTTAGAGTTCGGTTGGTTGTTCATATGTGGATGTAGTAAGGGAAATGATATTTGGGTTTGGTTCGTATTCCACTTATAAATTTCTATTCTATTTGAGTTATTATAAAGTTTAGTGTGAATTTAGATTGATTCGTTTTTGTTAGGGTTCGGTTGGTTGTTCGTAGATAGATGTGGCAATGAGAAATGATATTTGAGTTTGGTTTGCATTCGGCTTATAAATTTCTATTCTATTCGGGTTATCAATCGTTTTGGTTAGAGTTCGGTTGGTTGTAGGTGGATGCAGCAATGACAAATGATATTTGGGTTTGGTTCGCATTCGGCTTATAAGTTTCTATTCCATTTCGGTTATCGTAATGTTTGGCTTGAATTTAGATTGATTAGCTTCGGTTTGGTTCGTTTCTTTGATAACAAAACTCAAATCTTGATTGTACATTTAAAACATGTAGTTACCTTTGGCGGAAGCTGTGATCAGCCTTGCAATAACCCATGCTGAGAAGACTGCGGCTTTCGCAGCCGAGACAGCCAACAAAGAGGCTGCATTGAAGACGCAGTTCAACGACTACCATGACGCCTACGTAGGTATTGTGGCGTCTCTAAAGAGCGCGACATTGCAACTCAAGGACACACCCGACACTGCCAACTACGATGTCATGCTTACTGGTGATGAAACTAGGCGAGTGACGGCTTTGGTCGGGAAAAATGTCGACAAATCTTCTAAGACCCTCATAGAGATGACATTGCAGATGGACAAACTTCTCGACCTCGCTGCTGGTGCCACCGATGCTGTTGACGACGACGATGAGAACATACATCGTCGTACTTGATGATGTTTAAGTTGGGTTTTTTCGATTTTTTGGTTTGCTTTTGGTAAAAACAAGAATGGATTCAACGGACATATTAAAAAAATGTATGTCGCTGATAATTGAATCTTAGGAAAATTATAAAAATATAATATAAAGTAATTTCAAAGTAATTGGTGTAAGGAGAGCTCTCAATGTGAAACTAAGGAGTTCCTCTTGGGAAGCGACACTTTCTATATTTTCCATGATTAAGTCCAGAGCTTTGTGCGCTCCATGGGTAAAAATATAATATCTTTTATCTTCTAATTAATTGGCAACACAAAATTACATCTTTTTTTGTCCACAAAAATTACATCTCTTTTACAATTGTTTTAATAGTTAATGCACTAAACTCAAACGGAAATGAGAATCGGAAAATACTTCGAGTTACTTGATGGAACCAGGTTAATCATGTATAGAAAAATATATCTTAAAACTTTAAATTTATTATAAATAGGAAATATTTTTATATTACATCTAATTTTTGTTTCATTTTATTATATGTACAATTGTATTTTTTTTATTAAATAAAAAATAGTTATCTACCTATAATCATATTTTGGTAGTACTTTAAATATATTATATTCTTTTTTAAAAAATTTTTTTTGACATATTAAAAACAAATATATGATTGGAAATTAGAAAATAAATAAAAGAGGTAGGCATAAAGAAACTGAAAAGAAAGTTTTAAAGTAAATAAAACTTTTAGGTACAAAGAGGAGAAAATCATAAAACACCAACAGTGATGACATAGGCGGTTTTATGGTGAGCAAAAAGCGGTTAAACAGTTTAATCACAATTGAGACATAAAGAACTTCAGATGATTGAGAAATATCCCTGTATTTTTTTCTATAAGTAGGATCTCTTTTCGTTAATGTTACACTTGGAGGATTTGAATTTACCGAATATAATATTTACCATTGGCGAAGAACCATCAAGAGAGAGACTGAATACGTACCATCATTAAATAAGTAGCCCAAGTGTGTAACCTAAAGTGTCATCATCTACTAGTCAATCAATTGCTGGTATTGTCACAGCTGATGTGAACGAAAAAACATTTCGAGGTCAGAACTAAGTTGCAGAAGGTAATAATAACCTGCACAAAACAGAGATGTCTCTCAACAACAGCAAAACGAAGAAGACAGATTAAAACGGCAGTGGATCGTCAAAACAGCTAATAGGCCTTACCAACAATCGGTTCAATCCAAGCAGGCTCATTGCAATAGCCAAACCAAATACACTGCAGCCCAGCAAGCCCACTAATCAAAACACAACAGCTATCTCACTCTGCAAAAATGATAAAGCTTCAAGTCGTACGAATGCAGAGACAAAGACCAGTACGGATGACGGCGACTCCATCAAGCTGTCAAATCGCTTCTCAGCCCTTGATAAAGAATCTGTAACATGATGAAGACACCTGTAACCTCTTAGGATTTTCAAGCTTTTCTATAAAAACCAACTCAATAGTATTGTAACCTCCAAGACGAAATGAAATGAACATCGTTCATCGTTTTCATTCAAGTTTTTAAAACCTAAAACTTCTTTCATGGTATCAGAGCTCCTGGATAAAACATCCATGGAGACATATTCTGTACCCTCTCTCAACATATCAAACTCTGTTACAATAACTCTCACTGAGAGAAACTACCTTTTATGGAAATCTCAGTTTGAGTGTTTTCTCTTAGGACAAGGTTTCCTTGGTTTTGTCACTGGTGTAACTCCACAGCCATCAGCAACACTCACCATCACCAGCTTAACCGGGTCAGGCAGCCAAACACCAAACCCATATTTTAGTACATGGTGCAAAACAGATCAGGTGGTGAAAAGCTGGCTTCTTGGATCTTTTGCAGAAGACATACTCACTTTAGTGGTCGATTGTAACTCTGCTCAAGACGTTTGGTTCAGCCTTGCCAAGCACTTCAACCGTGTCTCATCTTCACGACTCTTTGAGCTCCAACGCCGTCTTCAAACGATAACAAAAGGTGAACAATCCATGACTGACTACTTGAAAGAAATTAAGAACCTTTGTAGTCAACTAGCCTCGGTAGGGAACCCTGTTAGAGAAAGGATGAAAATATTTGCTGCATTACATGGATTAGGAAGGGAATATGAACCCATAAAAACCAGCATAGAAGGATCTATGGATTCTTACCCTGCTACGTCTTTTGAAGACGTTGCCCCGCGTCTTTCCGGCTATGATGATCGACTGCAGAGCTATATCAGTGATACATCTGTCTCGCCACACTTGGCTTTCTCCCTGAGTCGTATGAATGAACCTTCTGGTTACTACTACAGCAATAACAGAGGAAGAGGAAACAACTCGGGCAGATTTAGTAGAGGCAGAAACTCCTTCTCCACCACAGGAAGAGGTTTCCATCAACAAATCACCTCTCGGTCTTCTGAAGATGAACACATACCAGTCTGTCAGATTTGTGGTAAAACTGGACACAAAGCTCTAAACTGCTGGCACAGATTCAATCACAGTTACCATGAAGATCAAACTGCAGTAGCTCTGGCTGCAATGAGAATTACTGATATTACTGAACAAGGTGGTGCAGAATGGTATCCAGACTCCGGGACATCCTCTCACATCACTAACGCCCCCCATAACCTGCAACAAGTTCAACCATACACAGGGTCTGATTCAGTTATGGTCGGGAATGGTGAGTTTCTCCCAATCACCCACACAGGTTCTGCCTTCATTGCTTCAACCTCAGGTACTTTACCTTTGAATGATGTCCTGGTCTGTCCTAATATCACTAAATCTTTGTTGTCTGTGTCAAAGTTAACTCACGATTACCCTTGCTCCATTAAGTTTGACCGTAACACTGTTCGTGTCCATGATAAGGCAACAAAGAAACTGTTAAAGCTTGGAAGTCATCGTGATGGGTTGTATCTACTTGAGGACCAAAACTTTCAAGCTCTTTACTCTTCACAACAACAGGCTGCAAGTGAAGATATCTGGCACAAAAGACTTGGACATCCTCATATGGATCTTCTTCACAAACTATCTGCTGCAAAAATTATTTCTTTAAATAAAGGTCCAAGGTCTGTGTGCGAGTCATGCCGGCTTGGCAAAAGTAGTCGTCTCCCTTTCTCTGCTTTTTCCTTTACAGCCACTAGACCCCTAGAGAAGATACATTGTGATCTCTGGGGTCCTTCTCCAATAACTTATGTACAAGGATTCATATATTATGCAGTATTTATTGATCACTATTCCCGTTTCTGCTGGCTCTATCCTTTAAAGTTGAAGTCCGATTTCTTCACAATCTTTATCACTTATCAGAAGCTTGTTGAGAATCAGTTTAACAGGAGAATTGGAAACTTCCAATGCGATGGAGGTGGAGAATTTGTGAGCAACAGATTCATTAATCCCCTGCAACAATGCGGTATTCAGCAGTCTATCTCCTGTCCGCATACTCCTCAGCAGAACAGTTTAGCAGAGAGGAAGCATAGACACATCATTGAACTAGGCTTGTCGATGATGTTTGAAGGAAAATTCTGGGTAGAAGCGTTTTTTACAGCTAACTTCCTCATCAATCTCATGTCCTGCTCCACGCTGAATGATCAAGTCTCTCCTTATGAAAAACTCCATGAACTTCCTCCTGACTACTCTGCTCTCAGGACATTCGGATGTGCTTGTTATCCAACCCTTTGAGATTATGCGGCAAATAAGTTTGATCCTCGATCACTTAAATGCGTTTTTCTCGGATATAATGCACATTACAAGGGATACCGGTGTCTATATCCGCCTACAGGTCGCGTTTACATCAGTAGACACGTGATTTTCGACGAAAACAACTTCCCATTTCAGAATGTCTACGCTTCCTTACAACCTCATCAGGTTACCTCTCTTATTGCAGCTTGGCAGAAATCCTGCATTTCACCTTTACCGAATGACGTATCACCATCAACTGAGACCAGACAACCCCGTGTCTCCCCTTCTTCTATACCGTCATCATCGCCCGTTACGGTTCATCCATCATCAGCACAAAATAGAGAGTCTCCAACCCGAGCCTCAGCAATGTCTAACAGGGATGAAACTTCTACCACATAATCGACTGAGTATTCTGAGCGTACGTCACGCTTCGATCCTGTTTCTATTGGCGACAGTGCTCAGCTTGATTCTGGCGGGACAGAAGCTTCGCCTCAGTTGTCGCCAGCTCCGTCTCCTCCGCCTGCAGCTCCAATACCTTCAGGGTATCCAATGATTACACGATCAAAAACAGGGGTTCACAAACCAAATGCAAGATATGCCCTTCTTACTCACAAAGCGGCATACCCGGAACCAAAAACCGTCACCGCGGCTCTCAAAGATGCCGGTTGGACAGGTGCTATGACAGAGGAAATTGACAATTGTCATATTACAAGAACATGGTCTCTCGTTTCCCACACACCGGACTTAAACGTTCTTGGCAGCAAATGGGTCTTCCGGACCAAATTGAATGCAGATGGCTCACTCCACAAACTCAAGGCTAGACTAGTTGCACAAGGTTTCACCCAAGAGGAAGGCATTGATTACCTCGAAACATATAGTCCCGTGGTCCGATCAGCCACAGTCAGAGTTGTCCTTCATGTAGCAACAATCATGAATTGGACAATCAAGCAAACGGATGTCCAAAATGCTTTTCTCCATGGTGATCTCCTTGAAACAGTTTACATGGCTCAACCTGCAGGATTTGTTGATCCCACTAAGCCGAATCACGTGTGTAAATTACACAAATCGCTATATGGACTTAAGAAGTCCCCTCGTCCTTGGTTCGATAAGTTAAGCTTGTTCTTGCTGGAGTTCGGTTTCATCTGCAGCATTCCTGATCCTTCACTGTTCGTTTACACCAAAAACATAAACGTGATCATGTTGCTTCTCTACGTCGACGACATGTTAATCACAGGTAATAACTCTTCTGTACTTGATGACCTCTTTAATGCTCTTAAACAACAGTTTCGTATGAAGGACATGGGCCAACTGCATTACTTCTTGGGAATACAAGCTCAACCACATTCGGAGAGGCTATTTCTATCTCAACAAAAATATGCAGGCCATTGCTGCAATGTCAAACTGTTCACTAATGCCAACACCTCTGCCTCTTCAGCCGAACAGAGTACCAGATCAGCTCGAACCATTCTCAAATCCCACATACTTCTGCAGTCTTGCCGGGAAACTCCAATATCTCACTCTCACTCGTCCGGACATTCAATTCGCTGTCAACTTCATCTGCCAAAAGATGCACGCCCCTACTGTCTCTGATTTCAGCTTCTAAAAAGGATATTGCGATACATAAAGGGTACAATCAGAATGGGGATATCATTCATGAAAGGTTCAGATTGTTGTCTTCGCGCATACAGTGACAGTGATTGGACCGGATGCCCAACCACACGACGATCAACCGGCGGGTTTTGTACATTTCTTGGACAGAATCTTATATCCTGGTCATCAAAGAAACAAGAAACCGTGGCTAAGAGTTCAACAGAGGGATCATTGTCTGAAACTGCTGGCGAAATCACGTGGCTAAAGTCAGTCTTGAAAGAACTTGGCATTCCTCTTCACGTTACGTCCGAGCTTTTCTGCGACAATCTATCTGCCGTCTACCTCACAGCAAACCCTGCCTTTCACGCACGAACTAAACACTTCGGGGTTCACTTTCATTACGTTCGTGAACAAGTTGCTTTGGGTTCTCTGCTTGTTCATCACATTTCGGGTACGCTTCAAATCACATACATCTTCACCAAATCTCTCCCATACACTGTGTTTGCTTCTCTCAGGTACAAACTCGGTGTTGACGTTCCTCCCACACCAAGTTTGAGAGGGGCTAATAACCTGCACAAAACAGAGATGTCTCTCTACAACACCAAAACGAAGAAGACAGATCAAAACGGCAGTGGATCGTCAAAACAGCTAACAGGCCTTACCAACAATCGGTTCAATCCAAGCAGGCCCATCGCAATAGCCAAACCAAATACACTGCAGCCCAGCAAGCCCACTAATCAAGACACAACGGCTATCTCACTCTGCAAAAAGGATAAAGCTTCAAGTCGTACGAATGCAGAGACAAAGACCAGTACAGATGACGGCGACTCCATAAAGCTGTCAAATCGCTTCTCAGCCCTTGATCAAGAATCTGCAACATGATGAAGACACCTGTAACCTCTTAGGATTTCCAAGCTTTTGTATAAAAACCAACTCAATAGTATTGTAACCTCCAAGACGAAATGAAATGAACATCGTTCATCGTTTTCATTCAAGTTTCTAAAACCTAAAACTTCTTTCAGAAGGAAGTCAAGGAGATAGACCCGAGGATAACTAACTCGATTGAAGAGAAATTATCTGCAATGCAGACGTTTGTCATTCAAGGTATTTTAGTTTTTTCAGGGAGATCCAATACCAACATCGTTGATAAGAACAGAAAACAAAAACGAGGGGGACAGTTTAAGAAAGAGAATGGCCTCCGGTGTGCCCATGTCTCACGCTGCTCGTGGCCAGCCAAACTTGGGACAGCCCGACGTTGATGATGTTATCGATGTGGTAGTTCGAACCGTAAAGTTCTCGTCTCATGTAGAAGAAGGCTCAAGAGGCCCGCAGAAGTGTAGAGCTCATACTGCGGCATCCCATTCGAACATGAGTGATTCAGAAGTGGCTGACAACAATAAAAGCCATATACCGGTAAAATCATGTTTACCTGCTATGTATTTTACTAGGTACATTTAACATAATTTTCGGTCCTCACGCGAAAAGCCATCTGAGGCAAACGGGGTGGCGATAGAAGAAGACACTAGCCCTACTATATCATAATCTCCTAATCCACATCAGGTCGAAGACTCCGCAGGTCCTAGTGCAGCTGATAAATCTGGGTATGGGGACGAGTTACATGTTAAATATACTAATTATTAACAAACTAACAAATTATTTAATGGATACCTTACTAGTTACAAGGCAGTACTCAATTATGACCATGTTGCATAACATAAGAGGAAGATCTACCCATCATTAGAAAGCTTGCTAAGCCAGCTTTTCAGGCCTACTTTTAGAGTGCGAATCTGAGGTAAGTTCTGAAAGTTATGGACTTTGCCTTCTGACCAAGAAATTGTCTTCACCTGGAAATATGAAAATCGTAGATCTATTTTTTTGCTTCCTTTGCAAGTTTATAAAACCTGAGATCCGATTCTCTTAAATCATGAAACATTAATATTGGAAACCTTAATTCTATTTTTGGAAAGATTCCATTTTGGAAAAGTTACACTTTTTAGAAAGTTTCGAGTTTAAAAAGTTTTGAACTTTTTCTAACGTTCTTTCATTGAGTATTATCAAAATACCCAGTCCTCTCTTTTTCTCTTTTTAAGTGAGTTTAAGGAGTAAAACTCAAATCTGATTGTTATCGTGTTTTATGTGGAAACCATGAATGCTTTTTCTAGTTCATTGTCGTTTTATCGAAAATATTCTTAGGATTTTCTATTCTTACATTTTCTAAACAAATATTGGTTATAGGTTAAAATGTTTTGAATTCTCGTTTGATTCTTAATAAAAGAATATCTTATACAGTTAATTGTATATTTAATTAGTTCATTATTATTTAAAAAGTTGTTAAATATGTAGTAATCAAGTTAGGTTAAATTTGCAAGATTAAGGTGTCTCAGTTTACCTGTATAGCCCTTGAGTGTGTTAGTGTGTTTCCTTGTTTCGACAACTTGTTTTGGGGTTTCGTTGTTAGAGATGTCTAAGTACCGTCTTGGAGAGACAATGCATGTGATTATGTGAATGTGCTTAATTATGTCTTTTACAGCTGGAATATATAATAAACCATAATAACGTATTACTAGATAATACGTATGAGCTTTAGGGCATATGATGTTTTTCCATTCTTTATTTTGAAGATATCACACATAGTATTTCAAAATCTTCCAAATGTTTACCAATAAAATCTCACCATATTAGTTACCAATAACAATATATATATATATATATATATATATATATATAACTCAACAAAATATCCTGAAAAATCACTAAATTCTTTCCAAATTTAATATACACGAATACACGATATTAACTAAAATTTTAAATGCAATACACTCGAATTCAGTGTCATTGGCCAAATATTAGGTTAATTTATGGTTACTTACCAAATCCCCCACCCCTAAAAAGAAAAGGAAATTGTCCACACTCCACAACCATTTGCATTTAGTTTACATATAGAGAATTAAAATATGAAGAGAAAACAAATTGGAAACTAAATTCGAACAGATTCATCAATTTTTGAAACATGTAAACAAATGGGTGTATCTTATTTGCGTGTAATGTAATATATAAACCATGACCACAGTTGACAACTAAATGCAATACCAAAATCTGAATTCTAACGTGGAGGAGGATGTCTTCTTCCTCTTCTTGTTTAATTGTCGTTTTTGTGGCAATTTCGTTACAATTTCTCTTAGTCTCTGCTTCAACAAAATCAATCGATGCCATATGCCAACATGTCACAGACAAAGCCTTCTGCATCAAAACTTTGACCTCATATCCTCCTGCTGTCTCTGCCACCATCACGGTACTAATATTCTATGTTTCTCAACCATTACACTGAGACGTTTTCAGTTTACATTTCTTGATGTTTTGGTTTAATATATAGAATTTTCATAAAAGTATAATGAAAATCCTATAAGTTCAGGATTATAAATACAGTTATGAAACCAAAATTACTCTCTTTTTAATTGTTATTTCAATCTGTAGTTCCAAGCTGCTAAGGCTGCGATCCACCTTGCCATGTCCTATGCTGAGAAGTCTATGAAATTTTCCGAAAAATCGGCAAAGGAGAATACAAAATTGAAGAAGCAATTCATGGATTGTCAAGATGCCTACCATAGTATTAAAATGTCTCTCAAGAGTGCTGCGGAGGAACTCAAGATATCGCCCGAAACTTCAAACTATGATGCCATGGTTTGTACTGATGATACTAGGATGGTGAAGAATTTGATCGCGAAAAAAAGAGACAAGGCTTCAAAGATTATCATGAAGATGACATTGAGGATGAATAAGCTTATTGATATTGCCGTTGGAGCTACCGTAGCTGTTTGCGAAGGAGGACCATGAGAACACATACCTTTATCAGAGTTGTCATTTTTGGTTTACTCTGGTCAAAGGTTGTGGTTATTTAATCCTAAGGGCATATAATGTTTTGTTTATAAGAGGATCAATGCATTACCCTTTTTCTATGCAATAGATGCATGTTGTGAAAACTTAAGTTGCCTCAATTTTTGCAGAAGTGGTTTAAAAAAGTTTAAGCATGAGCCAAAACATTATTCACATGTTTTCAACAAATTATAAGAGCATAAATGAATATATATATAGGGAGAAAGGGAAAGTCTTTATAACGACCATAAACATAGCATAAATAATATGGATTTATACTGAATTTTGAAGTGTTTTTAAAAAACAAAAATTTAAATATATCTGTAATTTATTAAATACATTTGAAAACAAAAATTGAATCCTAATCAAATCATATACACATCTAATATATTTATTTCATTTATAATTTTCATATACTGTTTGGAATTATTTTAAAAATTTATTTCTAAGAATAATGAGATTTAAAATATTTTTGGAAATAAAGATAGCAGAATAAAAAAAGGACAGAATCCACATCCTTTTATTTAAATCCTTAAATGGTCTTTATTTGTTACATATTTCAAAAATCTGACTTAGATGGTATCCAATCTTGATGCATGGTCTGGTTTTTCGACAGAGTTAAGTGAGAAGATGCGGCAAGTCTAGTTATCTTTTAATAGTACAAATATATCTTATAAATGTTTACAAATAAAATCTCACCATATTACCATATTAATGACCAGTAAAACATTTTTTAATAAAAAAATTCTTATAACTCAACAAATATCCTTAAGAATTTACTAAAAATCCTTTCAAAATCTAAAATCCACCATATTACTATCCTTTAGTAATATTTGGTGTCATTGGCCATGTATGGTTATTTTATGGTTACTCACTAAATCCCCTCTCCTAAAAAGATTGTCCACATCCACAACCATCTGCGTTTTGTTCATATATACAAAACTAATATATGAAATTAAAAAGAAAGAAAAAATTGGAAATTAAATTCTAATAGATTCACCAAATTCTCCTCCCCCGTAAAAAGAAAAAAGATAGTCCACATCCACGACAATCTGCTTTTAGTTTACATTTAGAAAATTAAAATCTGAAGTTATAAGAGAAAATAAATGGGAAACTAAATTCTAATAGATTCACCAATTTTAAACATATATGCGTTCGAGGTATATATAAACCATGACCAAAATTGCAAAAAAATCTTCCATCATAATAATCAATAAATCTATCAACTATAGTTTGTTTTAGTAAACTGTCAAAGATTCAAAAATTTTACCACCATAATAAAAAGGCTTACGATTTATTATAAATCTATATATACCATCATATAATACTCCAAAAAAGTCTATCCGTAAAGTAAATAAATCTATCAATGCAATTTAATATACCATCAAATATAAGTCTTTCATCAATAGAACCAAATAAATCTACCACTAATAATGATAAATCTACCATGGCTAATTAATTGTGAAAAGAAAAATTACCATGAATACTGATAAACGTAACATTAGACCAATAAGTTTATCATTTAAAAAATAAAATCATCACTGTCAAATAAATCTACCACACAAACAAATGTCTACCACATCGAAACAAAGAAGTCTAAAAAATAAGTCTACCGTTCCAATAATAAATCTACTATTTCTCTAATAAATCTAATAGTTAACAAATAAGTTTACAAATTTTATATAAATGTCTTATTACATTAGTAAGTTTACTATAACTAGAAAGTAGATTTATATTGTTTTAGCACGTCCATTTTTCCTATTTTCTATTTATGTAGTAAAAAATAATAGCATTTTTGTAAATAGGTTTTTTGTCAAAAAAGTGAAAGATAATATTTTCGGTGAAAGTTGTTTTAGTAATTACCAAAAATTAACATTTATTTAGTCATATATAAACTTTCTAAGGTTGTTTCAGCAAATTTCATTTTATATTATTCGAGTCTTTGCCTCAATCATTTATCTGTACAAACACAAAGGGAGAGTCGATTATAACAACTAGAAATAGAGTATAAGGAGTTAGACAGAGGCGAAAAACATATCAAATATTATTATTTTCTGGTCCTTATTCGATTTTTCGAGCTTCTCTCTTCATCATATTCGGATCTCTGCTTCAAACTCTAGGAGTTTAGATTCTCTTTCTTTACATCTATAACTAGTGGTTATCCTGGGCTACGTCAAGATTTTTTCACAATTTTTTATTAGTTATAGATTACTATATAGTTTTTATTGAAGTATATATAGTAATTGTATATTGTGTTTATGTTTTGAAATATTACAAGATGAACCAAAAACTATCAGGAAATAAAACTTAATATATTTAAAAAAATATATTTTAGATATTCATTATAAATCAAAAATTTTTATATTTATGAGAATATCAGTAAATTACATACAAACTGTATTGAAAACAGTGTGTTATTTCAACACGCATAAAATGACGAAGCTTGGAAATTTTTATGCGATTATTTTGAGGAAGAAATATTCTGTACACATAAATATTATTTTTAAGTTCTGAAAATATTTGTTCATCAATTTTAGATATATATATATATATATTTCTAAATTAAAAATGACTGTTTAATTTGTGCTTAGTTTATTGAGTTTTTGTATTATAAATAAATGATGTCTATATATATTTTATTATGTTGGTTGCAAAATATAATTTTCCACTCATGTTATCAACAATTAAGTATGATAGCAAATGGGCCAAAAAAATTCATAACTTTACTACATTATCGTTGGTCAGAATGTTATTTTGTTCATCTTTTAACATCTATAATTTTAAAACTAAAATTTGAAATTTTTAGCCTAAATGAATCAAATGTATAAAAAATAGATAACTTCGATTGAGAATTACAAAAAGCCATTCTTCTAAACTCATCTATTTTCTAACTGATATCATCCAGTGAAAATAAATGTCAGTTAATTCGTTATTGTGTCATGTGGAATCCTCAAACAAGGTATAGGATTTAGGATATGTAAGGTTTCTCATTTTTTTGAGATATTGGTATGTGTCTTCTATAAATTTACATTTGTTCATGTTTTTTCTCTCTCTATTTTATTGTTCATACATTTATTTTTTGGTGCTCCATTTTATTTTTCACAATTATAACTTATGTTTTGTATATACCTAAAAATTAATTTTATAAAATAAGTTTTAGTTTTATATCTAAACAATAATTCTAGTATTTAAGGTTTCTCCTAAAGATAAGTTTTGAGAAGTTAGTATATGTTCTATATACTCAGTATTATACTTTCATCGAAAAGATGTTACGCGCATCAGAAAATGGGTGTTCAAGATTATTCATTTATCGAAAAGTGTTATGTGCCTTACCAACTATTTATCATAATTATAGTCACAGCCAATAAATGATATCATTTATTGACATTAACAACAAAAACCTCCATATATAATATTATTATATTTTTCAAATATTACAACCAAGTAACACTGTAATAAAATATTTATATAAACTTCAATCCTATCAACATTAGTTACATTAACTAATCATTCGTTAATTCAGTTAAACAACTATAAAATTACTATAAAATGACTTTAAAATCCTTTTTGAAATTAAAAATCTTAAGCAAAATGCTTAAAGAACACTACTTCCAAATTTCATTATTAAAAAACAAAAGAAAAAGAAGTCACTTTTCAGTAACTAAATTAAAATTCATTTAGAAAAGAAAAAAATGAATCATTAAACATATATATTTACATTTTAAAAAATAACAAAAAATTGATTATTTAAATTAAAACTAAAACATTAAAAGAAAAAAATGTTTTTACTATATACTTACAAATGAAATATTACCAAAACCACGCTGGTCGTGAGATTATGCTTAGTATAGTATATAAACTATTAATTTTTTTTAGACTATATAAAGATTATAAAGCTAGTCGACTAAGAAGAGTCAGACATCCATGACGGTATCTCCGTGTCAATGTGGATCACATGCACAGATTGAGCGCAAACACTCCGAGCTAATCTGTCCGTCTTCGTGTTTGCTGTCCGAGATATCCATTGGAGCGTGAAGTTCACAAAATGCGCCCGACATCTGTCAAACTCTTCTTTATGAGTTGAGAATGCTGGCCAATCACTTGGTGCTGTGACAATTTTCACCAAATCGGAGTAATCCTAGCTGATGTGACGTCAAATAGTCGTAAAGTGATCATGCATTCCATAGCCCATATTAATGCTTCAAATTCCGCTTGTAGAGGCGAAAGACTCCCTCTAACGTTTCTTCCTCTCATAAGTCCCTCAAATACTTCTTTACAGCTATACCATCCCTAAACGGAAAATACGACATTTGTTTTCCACAAGCCATCTATATGACACCATCTTCTTGTTCGGTTATTTGGTAAGACAGAGGTGGTTTTCAAAGTCGGAGCAACTGGCGGAATATTTTCCTTCGTTGGTATTTGAGCTTCCATCCATAGTGTCGATTCTGTTTCTGCCATCTGAAGCATATTGCAGGGGTCTCTATCTATGTTTAGTAACACCTTGTCATTTCTACCTTTCCATATGTACCATAAAATCCATGAAAAGTGATCATTAACGGCATCTAGTGGTACTCTCCATAATAGATAATCCATATTTGTATATAACGGTGTCCGGGAAAACACGTCTGGATTTGATGATATTTGTGATAAACTCCATGTTTGAAGGGCCGGCGCGCATTCGAAAAGAACATGATTGATGGTCTGCTCATCTGCCCCACAACGGGCATATTGAGTGTCACAGTTTATTCTCCATGGCTCTCAGATTATGTGATACCGATAGAAATCCCGATAAAAGTTGCCAAATAAAGTGATTTAATTTTGGAGGACATTTTAATTTCCATGAGCAGGCTTTTAATCATGTGACATTTGGACTGACGAAAGAAAAGACTGTATCTCTTGTCTGAATAAACTCGTTCTACGTGGTACCCTGATTTGACCGTATATTTTCCTGTTTTAGTATGATGCCATCCGGAAGTATCAGGCCTAATAAACTGACTAATCGGCATATTGAGAATGACTGCCACATCTTTCGGCACAATAATTGCTTGGATCAGTGGAATATTCCAAGTTCGTGTAGACGGCTCGAGTAACTGATTAATCGTAAGTGAAGGATAGTGATTGTAAATTTTGCAAGTTGCTGACCTCGGGCGGGTGGTTGGGAGCCAAGGGTCATTCCAAACCAAAATCAAAGCACATGTTCCCATCCTTTTGATAATTCATTTGTGTACTAGAGATCGAGCCGAGACAAAACTTCTCTTCCATAGGAAGAAAAGTACGCACGAATTGGATCCAGAGGATTCGCATTACTAAAGTATCGTCCCTTAAATAATTTTGTAAAAAGGCTATTTGGATTATCAATTAAACGCCACAATTTTTTTGTCAAAAGAGCCATGCTGAAATCCTGTAAAGCTCTAAACCCTAATCCTCCATCCTCCTTGTTCCAACAAAGTTTATCCCAGGATTTCCAGTGCATACATGTTGTCCTCCCCTGCTCCACCAAAATTGAGCTACAACACTAGTTAGCTTAGAGATGACCATCTTCGGTAGTCGAAAACAAGACATGACATGGTTAGGTAGGGTCGTTGCAATCGATTTTATTAAGACTTCTTTTTCGCCCCTAGAAAGAATTTTGGATGTCCATCCATTCACGCGATTGCAACCTGGTCTGGAGAAAACTGAAAATCTGAGTCTTTGCTCCTCCTACACTTTCTGGAATAGCGAGGTACGTCCCCATCCCTCATATGGCGCTGATGCCGAGAATCAACTTCTGTTCTTCATGAATTGTGGGATCCACCTTGTGGCCGAATTGTAAAGATGATCTCGAAAAGTTGATCTGTTGCCTTGAGACTAGCTCATAATTCCTTAGAATTTTCAAAATAATTTGACATTCCTCCTTATTTGCTTTGCAGAAAAACAAACTAGCGTCTGCAAAAGGAAGATGCGATATTGGAGGACTTGCCCTTGCTACTCTTAAACTTGTTAATAATTTATTACTTTCCGCTTTCCTGATATTAGATATTAATGCTTCTGTACAGAGAATAAAGAGATAAGGAAAAAGCGGGTCCCCTTGTCACAATCCTCGTTTGGGGGTAATGAGACCCCTTGGTTGACCATTCAGCAGAACACTATATTGAACAAAGTGATGCGTCTCATTATCCAAGTAATCCAAGTCGGAGCAAAGCCCATTTTTCGGAGAAAATTCTCTATAAATGCCCATTCGATGCGATCATAGGTCTTACTCATATCAGTCTTGATTGCTATAAACTTCTGCACGATGGGTTCGTTCGCAATCCATGAAACATCCTGGGCCACCAAATATTGTCTGAAATTAATCTTCCGGATACAAACGCTGTTTGCATTTCTGATAACAAGGTCGGTCGTAATCCCTTCAGTCGTTGACAAAGAAATTTAGAGATAATCTTGTAACCTACTTTACACACACTGATTGGGCGTAACTCCGTCATCCGACTCGTTCGTTCCGTTTTAGGAATCAGACAAATATTTGTCTTATTTAAACCCTCGTCTAAGATACGCGTTTGCAAGAAATCATTGACAAACCAAAGAATATCCACTTTAATGATGGGCCAAGATTGTTGGAAAAATAATATTGTCATCTCGTCCGGCCCCGGAGCTTTTTCGGGATACATCATAAATAACACTTTCCGTACTTAATCCTCCGTAGCTGGAGCTATAAATGTATTATTCATATGTTCTGTAATTGAACGTGTAATCTCACTCAGAAAATCATCTAACTCCATCGTGTGCGGTAGATGTGAATAACTGATATGTCTACATTTTGCATGATTTAAGCATTCATTTATCACGATTTTAGCATCGTTTCATCCATTGTGCATACCCTTTTTAGTTCATTTCATCCATTTTGCATACTTAGTGTAGTTTCCATCAGCATTGCATACATTCTTGCATTTGGAGATGTTATTTATAGGACGATTTGGGAGCTACTCAGAACAAGGAACTCGATGCTAGAGCTAGACGAAGAGGAGAGTCAAGAAGAGAAGAAAAGAAAGGAAATTTCATATGACGCGATCACTTGACTCCGACCACCATCCGGAGTCAAGCCTCAAGCCCAGCTCGACCACGCTAGATCGAATCAAGACCTCGAGCCCAATGGGCCTGTTTTTGATTTCGTCTTATCTCTAATTTTATCTTATCTCTTTCTTTTCGATCTTATCTCTTTGTTTCCACATTATCTCTTCCTATATTCTTGCCTTATCTCTTCGTTTTGAGATTTCTTTCTTTGTATAAATAAACCCCCTTAGGCTTCATGCTAAGGGCCGACTTTTAGCTTGAGAAAATTCACAATTCCACAAACTTTTGTTTTCATGTTTATGTTTATTACTTGCTTGTTCATTATGATGAAGAGTGAGTAATCACTTGTGTTCTTGAGGATGAGATAGATTAGTGTATCGATTAAATCTCCATAAGTGTTTAAGTATAGATTTTTATAAAGTTCCTTCTTGATTAAGTGTTTTTAATGTCCTGTTTTTTTCTGATCAATTGAAACCTGATCTAAGGTACCTCACCATCGGGCACACGTTGCTTGCTTATTTTATCCTTCATACTTGCGTTTTACATCGTTTAGATTTTAGATTCACTCTTGCGTTACATTCTATCACTTAGGATTTTAGACTCCACCACCAAAATTATCTTACTTGACTTAATCTGGTTTGATCATATCTTAGTTGCTAGCACAACACCCATTTGGATTGATAATCTATTGTACTACAATGACAATGAAAGTACTTAGGGTAATTGATCACTAAAATCACCGAAAAAACCTAGTATCAATAACTCTTGAAAATATTCCACGGCCATCTTTCCGCACCAATATCCGTAGTAACCCACTCACTGACTATGTTGTAAAGTCCCAAAATCCTGTTTCTCGCCCAACGTTGTTTAGTTAAGGCGTGATAAAATTTGGTATTATGGTCTCCTTCCTGATACCACAGATTTTGACTTTTCTGTTTCTAAAATAATTACTCGTCATTATAAGCGTCCAGTAGCTTTTGTGAGATCTCTATTAATTCCTCCTGCGTCCGAGAATCATCATTTTCTATGACCTCCAGTGCTTGTTCTAAATTCATAATTTTGTCCTGGCCATAAGGTAAGTTATTCTTATGTCATTTGGAAATTTCATGTCTGCAGTTTCGAACCTACCATACCCATATACTCAATAAAGGGTACGGGAACAGCATATGTCAATCGCTGGGTATGAGGAGACCCTAAAGAAGCAGAAAAAAATTGTATAAGTTCTTACCTTGTTTCTATTAATACTGAATTTCCACGTGACCATAAAAATCATCTTCTTGGTCGTACCTCTCTCAAGTACCTCTTTTATTCTCGACCATAAATGTGAAATGATTGTTGTAAAACCATAGTAATACAAAGAATAAAAAAAATCAGCTCTTTGTTATTATTTCATTAAGTGCTGGGTTTACCCATACAATCTCCAAAAGCCAATCAAAGAGCAGACTACAAACAGTCCTATATATTATTCTAATAACTGAAAAGCATCCCAACATGGAAAAGAAAGCAGCAGTCATGCTACGAAATCGTACACATATATCCTGTTCACCAGGAAGTGCTTCATTATTTAAGTAAGAAAAGCATAAACCAAACCCTATTTTAAAAACCACACCAACCTTGATCATTCCAAAATCTCCTTTAGTGTATTCAAATCCTGTCGGGGGTTTGAAGAGCCCCTTGCACCTGCCACTTCCTTGGCTTCCTCCGTTTTAGTAGGTGCCTTAGCAGCTAACATCTTACGAGGAGAGATTAATGCTTGCACTATCCGTTTCTTCATAGTACCCCCAATCATAACTGGGTTTGGTCTGCCCTAGTTTTCCCTTGCATCAATACCACTCTTCCCCTATTTCAGCTTACCCTTTTTTTTATTAAATACAATTGGAACCTGTTGTTCTACTGTATGGGCCTCTAATTATTATTTTTTTGTTATTCTCTAACTCTAATTTGTCTACTGAATATTTGCATACATGGTTTTAAACATCAGCCAAAACCACCTGTTGGATTTAATTTAACTTCTGCATTTGCAGAAAAGATAGGACAACTTAAAGTTACTTACCAAATTTTACAACTGAAAATTTAGAATTACATATTCAGTACTGTAGTTTTTATTTTTTAGAATCTATGATCTCCTCTAAAACGCAATATTCTTAATTAGGGTGATTTTTTATTTACCAAATAAAATAGAAAAAGTGATTTTTCTCGTAGTATTCATTGCCACATAACTTAGTTTCTTGTTTTGTCTTTTTTTGACAACACTTACTTTCTTATTTTGAATGGTGACAATATGTTTTCGTAATTCGTTTTATGTTTTATTAAGTTTTTTATATATATAATTCAGCACTGTGCAATAAGTTTTATTTTCTTAGAAACTGTAGTCTCTTCTGAAACGCAATAATTTTAATCTGGGTGATTCTTTATTTACTAATTAAAGTAGATGACATGATTTTTCGAGCCATCTGATATACCCATTTCTCTCTAATTAAAATCCAAAAAGGACATGAGAAAATATAATATTTTTCTTAATTTTTTTAATTAAAAAAACTAACATTTTACCCTTTTACCCAACTAAAAATCTTTAATTACTATCTCTACCCGGGTTTTATCCATCCATCCAGTTTAATTGGGTGAGATCCGAATTTTAAAATCAAAATCGAGAATCTTCCCCAAACGCCTCGAAAAATCAAAATCGAAAAAACTCACTCTCAACTCGCTCCTTCTTCTCCGCGAGTCTTCTTCCTCTTCTCTTCTCTCTTCGCTTCTCTTCTCTCTTCGCGACAAAACTCTCCTCCCTTCTGAGAGACACGAGACGCTCCTTCTCTTCTCTTCCTCTTCGAGCTCGCTCGCGACTCCTTCGGAGAAGATCTCTTGTTCGAAATCGAGATCTCCTTCATTTTTCTCTCGGGAGCTCTTTCCTCTCGAGCTCTTCTCCCTCACCCGACTCTCCTCTTTCCTAAACCCAACTCTCCTCTCTGCATCTTGATCACGATGGAAGAAGAAAAATCTCTTCTATCTGAAATCACAGAGGAAGATGACATTGATGATAAGCATGATGTCGTTGTTGATAGTTGGATGCGACGTCTAGATGAAGGGCATGCGGTGTGGTTTGAGGAGATGTACAAGGAAGATGTGGCTGTCCGTTTGGAAGAACCAAAGAATGCTGTGAATGAGGAGGTAGTTGCCATTTAACAACCGGAGAACACATATTTAGCTAAATTGGCAGAGGTCGTAAATTCCATGAACGAAGATATGGGAGGACAGATGAGGCGAATAGAGGATAAAGTTGATAGATTAGACAAGAGAGTCGCGACCTTAGAAGATTATGTAAAGAAACAAGGTGAAACTGAGAAAGAATGTGGCAAGGTAAAATCTGCAACTTCTTTTGTTTCAAGAAAGTCACATTTTGTAATAGTATGTATAACTTTAATCGATTGCAGGAGGATTATGTGGCGCCTGTTGTTGATTTCGGAGACAATGCCGCACATACCTTGAAGAAGAAGAGAGATAAGGACGATCAAGGATCTGAAGTAGAGGAGAACCCGATTGCGAGAAGACCAATGACAAGGGCCAGGAAAAACAAAGAGTGATATATGTTCAACTATGTTCCTTTAACTGTTTTTTCATTTTGTAAAACTGGTATTACTAGTACAACTATTTTCTTTTTAACTTTAATTTTTATTTCGTAAAACTGGTAATACTAGTAAAACTGCTCATTGTAATTTCAAATTAGTCACATTGTCAAATTGTCAAATTTATTACAAAATCATTAAAACGCATTAAACATCACGACCAACAAGAGTCGCAACAAACTCCTTCAGCTTTGCAATCTCTTCACTATTGTTTTCCAATTCCACACACATTTGTCTGATAGTGTATTCAAGATGTCCGAAGCTTCGAATTTTCATTGCCTACTCATCCACCTCCTTTCTTAACTTAGTCACCTCTTCCTCCACACCATGAATCCAACATTTTCGAATGTGTAAGCCATCCTCCTGTACATGAAAGGCAGATAAAAACATATCAAACACATATAAAAAACATATGAAAGACATATCGAATTGCTCTTTTCTTCTCACCTCAAACACAGTGCAGGTCCAATATCTCCCTTGTGGGTCGGTTTTGTTTGCAGGGACTTCCATTTTGATTCGTCCACCACATGGACACTTTTTTGGAATGCCATAGTCACCATCAGCTATGCAATAGATTCTCTCAATTAGCCTCTTGTTCCTCTTATCATCACTGTGACTTGGGTCCGTCATAATCGAAACCTATGTCAAAGCTAAATCTAAATCCAAGTAATTGTCATTAAATCCGGAATCTAATCTATATCAAATATATGAAATGTCAATCTAATCGAGAAGTACCCGGCGGAGGAAGGCGGAGGAAGCAGAACACAGCGGATGAAGGCGGAGGAAGAAGAAGACGGCGGAGGAAGAAGAAAACGGAGGAAGATGACTCGCGGAGGAAGAAGATGACGGAGGAAGAAGGAGGAGGAAGAAGGAGAAGGAAGAAGGAGGAGGAAGAAGGAGGAGGAAGAAGGAGGAGGAAGAAGGAGGAGGAGGAAGAAGGAGGGGAGGAAGAAGGAGGAAGAAGGAGCAAGAAGGAGGAAGAAGGAAGAAGAAAAAGGAGGAAGAACTTTCGAATTTTGGTGAAATTAGAGAGAATGGGACTTGAAAAGTGGATGAGTCTTGAAATTGATATTTTCGAATTTTGGGCGAAATATTTGAAATTTTTGAATTTTGGAGGTTTTTTTAATTAATTAAGACACATTAATACACAATTACACCATTTATTTTATTTTTTTTAATTTATTTATTCACATTAATACACATTATTTGTGAAGATTTAACACAATTTATTTGTCGAAGTATAATTTTTTGTTTTTTTAATTAATTAATACACATTTACACCATTTTTAATATCATTTTCTTTTTGTAATTAATTAATACACAATAAAATGCACCAAAAAATTTCTGAAATTTTAACACCATTTATTTATCACATTCCAAGGAAAAATGCACCAAAATAAAAACGTACATAATATAAACACACTAAGTAAAAAAACACACTAGTTTTAGCAGTTATACCAGTTTTACACATAATTCAACAAAACAAACGGTGCACAATAAAATCAAACACTACGATGCACAAGAACCAAATAACAACCACTGGAGTCCTTGTCTAGCTCGTCTTTTGTTTTTTTTGTCTTTGGACGCCGTTCCCCCGTCGATGGAAATCTTTTCACTTTCTTTCTCCCGATCTTTTTGGTGCGATCCGGAGGCATGATCTCAAGTTCTTTGACGTAATCTGGGACATTCCAATCAGATCTATCCGGCACTAATTAAATTGTCCTGTAATATGCAAATGCCCACAACCCGTCCAATAATATTTTGAGCACAAATCATGTAATTGGATTTCATGACTTCTATCGTCATGCGTTTTGAGATCTATGAAAGCGGCTAGTGCGTGAACACAAGGATACCTTTCAATATCAAAGAACCTGCAGCTGCAACTTATAGAGAGTAAGTTCACCATATAAGACTTCCCTTCACCACCGACAACATTATATTCAAGCTCGAAAGTATTTAGCTCCGTCACAATTAACTGCTCAACATCCGTCCATATATCATGCATATAGTTCTCCACTAAAGGCACTATTTTACGTTCAACGGATCCGGAAACCGCTTCTTTCCTGTGTTCATTAAACCAATCCGAAAACTTGCTCATTATTGTATCAAGCATCGTGATGAGGGAATACTTCCTTGCATGCTTAAAGACACTGTTTAGAGATTCCACGCAGTTGCTTGTGTCTATGTTATATCTTTCCCCTGGAAAACAACACCGTGCCCATTTTTCTTTCACAGTTGTTTCCTCGAAGTACTTGGCCGCAGAAGGATATCTCATCTTAAAAGAGCAATAAAAATAGCAATACGCACTATTAAACTCAGCCACTGTGTAAAACCTACTGCACTCCATGAATCTCCAAGTGACTACGTCTTTGTTGACGTTAAAAGCATGGCCTTTCACAATTTGGGACATGTGCCATATACAATAGCCGTGGTGAGCGTTCGGATACACATTAGCTACGGCACTGATGAGACTCGGATTTCTATCACTCATAAATACCAATTCAGAAGAGTATGCTACAACGGGTATGAGATCTTCACACCCGTTTTTGTCTTCACAAGATCCATGATGATTTTGGACATTGGAGTTTCCATTTGTCCTGGATAATCGTCATTCAAAATAGATGCAACTAGTTGTGGTGTACCTTTCCTTTTCAAGTTGCTTTCACTCTGACTAGTCCGAGAGCATGTATGCGTATTGGTGTACCTTCTTATCGAGAAAAGATCTGTCCTCCCAATCCCTGCAGCTCGTAAACGCCACTTACAGCTTTCTTGGCGACATTTTACCACATATCGCGTCTTATCCGACTTTATTATGACATAAGCAAAACACTTCTCAAATGCCGCTCTATCCACCAATTCTTGCACAGCTTTCTTATTTGGGAATTCTTGAAGTTCAGACACACCCAAACCGTCATCCCATGTCTCTACAAACTGACTGACTTCTAAAACCGGTTGAGGCTCAACATAATCATCATGCATATCCACATATTCGTTTCCACCCTCCATATCATTATCATCCTCCTGTTGCTCTTCTGATTGTTCTCTGGCTACGTTCTCTACCTAAGGTTTTTCTATTAATATTTGCAATATTTTAATAGTTGACATGTGACGTTATTATAAAAAAAATATTTTGTTGAGGTGGCTAGTCTCTGGAACTTCAATTAGTCCAATTTATTAGTATATATATATATATTATATGGGGAAATTGTTTTTTCATATTACATTCTATGATTTGAATATAACAAATATAATAGTATAATGTTATAAAGTAAAAGCGAAAAGATGTTGGTGATGTCTGTTATACCAATTTTATTTTACGTTTTAAAAATGTGATTTGATTATTTTTTATCGTTAATTTTTTTTATCAGTTTTATGCTTTTGAAAAATAATTAATTTATATACTATCAGCATGTTAAAAATATAATTAGAAAAAATGTTATTAATCAGTTAAAACTAGCTTGTAGCGTTTATTTTTATTCTGCATAAATAAAATTTATGCAGCTTTCTCGTTATTCAATCAGCTGACTATCGTGCTATTATGTCTGATTCAAACTTTAAAAATAGAGATGATCAAACAAAAATAGAGAGGAAAAGAAATGGAAAGAATATTGTCTCTTTTTTATCGCAACTAATTCCATATCATGCATGTTTTATGCTTGTCATTGGTCGTTTTTTTACTCATAACAAAGGTATAATTAATTGTTTATTTCCATTTCAATTATATATTAACTAAATATCATTTCAATTCTATCATTTTTTTTCCACCCATATCTGTAACAAATTGATAAAATCTAAAAAATAATATAACTAAACTAAAAAAAAGATTGATACATAATTATGTCTGTTTTATGCTTGTCATTTGTCTATTTTTCCAAAACAAGGATATAATTGTCCATTTGCATCTCATTTATATCATTAACTAAATATAGAAGATTTAAGATCATTGACCAAATATTGGGTCATTTTATGGTCGGACACCAAATTCTCCCCATAATAAAAGGACACACATTGACCACATCCCCTGTATGTTTTTAGCTTCCATATAGAGAATTAAATCTGTAATTTGGAAGAGAACGTTAATGGAATTTGCACTCTAATACATTCACCAATTTCGAAAAACATGAGTAAGGGGCGTGTATCTAATAAGATGCAAAGCAATATATAACCACAACTATATAATTAAGAAACAATACAAAACCAAAATCTGAATTCTAACAAAGGCATGGCTTCTTCCTCTTCATGTTTTCTTGTTGTCTTTCTGACAGTTTTATTACAATTTCTCTTAGTCTCTGCTTCAACCAAATCCATCGACGCCATATGCCAACATGTCACTGACAAAGTCTTCTGCATAAAAACATTGACCGCATATCCTCCAGCGGCTTCTGCTGCGAGCACGGTACTAATATTATTAGACCATTAGATAGAGATATATCAGTTATTACTCTAAACGGTTTTAGTTTCTGGATCGATCTCGTTTTTGTTTGAATTAAAGTTTTGAAGTTATGGTTTTAATTTGAAAATATGATGTTTTTATATAAAGTGTAATTTAAATCCAAAAAATTCATGATTTTGAATACATTTATGAAACCAAAATCAGTATTTTTAAATTGCAATTATGTTTATGTCTCATTCTCAATCATAGACATCATATACTCCTTCAATTTCATATTAAGTGTGCTTTTAAGACGTTAATTTTGTATCATTTGAGTGTCTTTTCCAAATTTTTAGTGCAGTTTTTAAATAATTTTATTAAATTTTGTACTTAAATATATATATATATAAATTAGGGGTAGAATAATTTTTTTAACAAATGTGAAAAACTTTAAACAACACAGAGGTAGTAAATCACTTTTTACTTTCCAACGGTTTTAATTTCCCGATTGATTATATTTTTTCTCACATTATAAACTTAAGTTTTGAAGCTATTGTTCTAATTTAAATGTATTTTTTTATAGAAGTGTATTGAAAATCCTAAAAATTTAGGATTGTAAAACATATAAATAAATACTTATTTCAATTTGTAGTTGAAAGCGACTGAGGCCGCGCTCAACCTCAGCATATCATATGCCGGAAAATCTTCGGGTTTTGCCGCAAAAGCAGCAAAGGAGAATCCATACTTGAATAAGCAGTTCGCTTCATGTCAGGATGCCTTTGGGACCATTATAGCTTCTCTCAAGAGCGCTAGGACAGAACTCAAGGAGTCTCCAGATACAGCAAACTATGATGTCATGGTTTGTAGGGACAGCACGACTATTGTGAAGAATTTGGTTGAAAAAAATGTAGACAAGGCTTCTAAGACCATTATGACGATGACATTGATGATGGAGAAGCTTCTTGCTATTGCTGTTGGAGCCACCGTAGCTGTTGGTGGGTAAATACAACCATGATGACACATTTGATACTAGGACGTACAATGTTTTCTTTTGAATGGATCAATACGTTTATCTTTTTTTCGTTGGAATATATGTATTTTTAAAAATAAATGGTTTCCCATATCTCGAAAAAGGGTCCAAACCAAACCAAACCGTACCAGAAAATCGGTTCCGGCAACGGAGTAATAGACATAAACTTGATAAAACATGGCCAGCAAAACATGAGTCAATGGTATGAAAGAGATAACAAGGTCGATAGTGGTATTCCTTCCGCCACATAAAAATGTAATCTATTGTCGGAAGTCACCCTCTTGGCTATATCACTTGCTCCTCTATTGCATTTGGAATCCTCAAAACACCCGTCATTCTTCGTCTAATGTAAGACTCATTAGACTAGAGATGTGTCTTCTAAGGCTGGCCATTCCAAGGGATTTTGAAGAGCTTTAATGATTTCCAAAACCCATTTCTTTTCACTCTCGTTCAATCTTTGAAAAATTCATGAAGCCCAATTGGCTTTGGTAAAAATTATCTAAACAAGGCGTCCCACGTCCAGTTTTTCCCAGCCTGTTTCATTATCTGCACTTTTTAGAGTCTCATTTGACACGAAAGTCTTTCATTCAGACATGAACATAATTTGACACGAAAGTCTTTCCTTCAAACATGAACGTATTTTGATTTTTTCAAAGGATCCAAAGTAGTCAGGGCGCAACTTGAGAATCCTTTGATCATAAACAAGATATTTGTTAGAGCCCAGATTTATCTTGCAAGTAGGCAATCAAACAAAATATGATTTATTAATTCAGCTTCGTTTGAACAAAAGGCACATCATATTTCACTACAAACGCCTCAAGATTTTAATCTCTCCAAGGCCACCAAAGAACCATTCAAAACTTCCCAAATAAATAGTTTGATCTTTGGGCTCGTCATTATTTTCCAGCACCTTTCAAACATTGACTCTGCCTGGCCAAACGGGTCTTTTTGCGTTCTTATACTCATAATGTCATAATAACAAGGTAAATCCTATTCTTATATTGGCCGAAACATATGTGTCATCCTGGTTGGTGATGCTTCTTGATTAAAAGGATTTCCTCATCTATGAAATAGTTCTTTGAGAACTTGTTCTTTCGATTGATATGTTATCAGATCAATCAAGTTAGATACTTTCAGATTAATAATCATCAAAAACCTCAACATTTTCCCTACCTACCAAGAGAATACAAGGTTGCAAGGGTCACAAAGTCCCTGCAAGAACGGGAAAGTATGCTTTTGATCTTGAAGCTTCACCTTTTGAGAGCTCAGCATCGGATGCAATAGCTTGCGGATCAGCATCGCACTAACCGTAGTTTTGACATTGGTTATTATGTTTATGTCAAACTAAAACCTTATTGGCAACAATATGTAGTTCAACGTTCCAATCAGAAACTCTCTCCAAAGTACTATGGACCTTATAAGATTGTCGATCAGTGTGGAATTGATATGAGCATGACCGGCCATGGACTGACCGACCAGGACGAACCAAGTGACCCGGACGTGCCGGACGAGCTCTACATAGAACTTAACTTGGAAGCTGCGGTTCCCGACGACCAAATGAGAAACGAAGACCACTCTCTCGACCAAAAGGCCATGGAGAAGAATCTGATCGTGCCAAAACACCCTTGGACCGGACCAATTTAGAAGTTGGCTCAGAAATCACATGTCTCGACCAAACCGAAACCGATCGGCCGGCCGTAACCTGTCTTGGACCAGTTCAAGGCTGAGAGGAGATGGACCGCGAGACCACTTGGGTCCTCTTGGAGGTGATCGACCCAAACTCAACCTGAAAGAAATCTAAGGCCCATTTCGCACTAAGGAACCAAGGAACTGGCGAATGAGGCAGAAAGTCCCACGACCCATGCCTTAACTTAGCTTTAATTTCTAGTCTTTAAGTTTGAAACGCTTACCTTTTCGTTTTCCCTCTTATTTTCGCAAAGTTATTTAAACTTTTGTTCAGTTTCAGTTTAAGAAAAACTTTTGATCAATAAAAAACCTTTGTTTCTTCGAAACTTTCTTTCTTGTTCCTTGTGAACTTTTGATCTTTGTGTGACTCAAAGATCTACAGTATATCAAGAAATTCCATCCATCTTATGCGGCCATTCTACCGACCAAAGGAGTGGCTAAGCGGTGTAAGACAGTTACATACAATAAGATCAAGCCTATTGTTGGTGCTGCCTGCTTATTCAACCGGAGGTTCCACCGCCTTTCAAGCTTTGGAACGTTTTAGTGAAGATAGAACAAGTGATTATCCTTACCACCGCTTCCAATATTGGTTCTACACGGTCCAATCCTTGCCAAATGATTATCCTACCACCTTGGAGTGAAGATTTTGGGTTAGACCTTGGTCTAGTAGACTCGGGTCACGTCAGGGATGGTCGCTTAAAAGCAGCAACTTCCATCTTCATCTCAAATTCATCCGGTTTCCCATGTATCATAGCTGAATGGTTTTGATCAAGTTGATTAATCAACTCGCGGAGGAAGCTACATGGGAGTTCCTCTTTGATTAAAAATTTTGGGAGGAATATTCGATTTCAATTGTAAAAGAGTTGTTCTCTCTCATCTTTTTCATACGTATTTCTGCGATTTTACTCGTCGTTGTTAAGATTTCCTCTCTTCAATTTAGAATTTTTGTCAAGTGAGTATTGAATCGGTGTTTTACGAACATTGGATTTTTGTTTCTATTCGATAACTGAAGATACATTTTGTTCTTTATAGCCAGTCAGTTTGCTATTATCCTTGATATACTCAGTAGTTGTTGTTTTGAAATGGTTTTCTGCTTTGCTTCCTCTAATTTGACCTAACACAATGTAGCAAACTAAAAGTCACATAATATTAACAATATCACATTGAAGTTTAAGGACCAAACTAAAAGTCGCAAGCATGTCTCTCGACTATTAAAACCCGGCAAAAGCTTTGAACTTCTTATTTGACGACATATCCGCAATTAAAACAGCATAATCAACTGTTAATTTAAAATTATCTTCAGCTACATATAATTCTTTACCTATAATAATTTTGGGAAATATGGTATTTTAATACCAAACTTTCAAATTTCAGCCATTTTAATTTTGACATTTAGCTTGGTTCGTTTTAATGTTAAATGAAATTGTTTACCGACATTTAAATCCCCAACTTTTCTTTGACTAAACCAAATTAGGCACGACGTTAAGTAACTAAACGGACAGATTAAACCCCGTTAAGCTAAATTTTAATTAACTGTTCAAACAAAAACGACGCCGTTTTTCTTTTCTCCCTCAACAACGAAGTCGCGAAAATCCACAAATCAAACTAATTTTTCAATTCTGAAATCCTTAAATCGAACCCCATTGAACATCCCCTTCTCCCTTGATGCGTATTCAATGAGGTTCGATTTAGGGATTTCATAATTGAAAAATTTGTTTGATTTGGGGATTTTCGCGACTTAGTTGTTGAAGGAGAAGAGAGAAACGGCGTCGTTTTTCGTTTTAACAGTTAATTAAATGTCGGCTTAACGGAGTTTAATTTGTACGTTTAGTCATTTAACGTCGTGTCTAATTTAGTTCAGTCAAAGAAAAGTTGGGGATTTAAATGTCGGTCAACAATTTCATTTAACATTAAAACGAACCAAGCTAAATGTCAAGATTAAAATGACTGAATTTTGAAAGTTCAACATTAAAATGTCATATTTTCCTAATAATTTTACGTATTGATATTATTATATACGCTTGTTATTAATGAAATAAGCTTTAGTATTACGGAACAATATTTGGTGTAGTCTTTGGTATCGTCTTTCCAAATTAAAATCAATACGCGATTGACCAAAGATATTCTGATCCACTATTCTTTTTAGTTTCCAAATAAGAGACAAAAAATCTGGACTTATATAGATAGTCAATCAGGAATTAATAAATATAATTATGTTTTACTACATTTACCAAATCTGTAACAAACGAGTTAGGCCATCTATATATTCCAATTATATAAACCATGACAACGATTCACAAACAATCAAAAGTTAAAAATCAAAATCTGAATACTATAGAGAGGATGTCTTCTTGCTCAAATTCTTTTGTCTTCATTTCTATGGCAGTTCTGCTTCAACTTCTTTTAGTATCTGCTTCTGCCTTATCCTCAACAAAATACATTAATTCAATCTGCGAAAGTGTTAAGGACAAAAGCTTCTGTGTCCGAACTTTAAACGCCTATCCACCGGCGGTTTCTGCCACCAACAAGGTAATGATACCTAATTTGATACACAGCTCTATATTTAAAAAGTATTGTTGATTTGTTTGTAAATCTTTCTCGTATGGAATGAGAAACTAGGCTAGTGTCTTGGTTTTATGTGTGGTTAGGTTAGCAATAAAAAAATATAAACATCACCTTAAATTCAGACGGTTTTACCGTTTCTTTTCTCTCGATTATATTGTTCTTAAACATAACGGATTTGATTGGTATATCTACCGAATAGCAGAATGTTGAAATAACTGAATAATAAAATAACAATTCAAAAACTCAAAACTGAATAAACCTAGAATGCAAAAAAATCATTATCTATTCCATCCGTTTCATAAAAAGTGTCATTTTAAAGTTTTAATCTTGTTTCACAAAAAATTATTATTTTATATTTTAATTCAAAATTTTAAACAAAAGTCTATTTTTTACTCTATTTTTAAGTATTAATTAGAAAGAGATATATATTTAGTATATGAACAAATGGTATAATTAAATTTTAATAAATTTTTTAATATGTGTGAATAATTCTCAAATGACACTCATTGCGGAAGGAAGAGAATATTAAATAAATCAAGTTTTAACTAAAATAATCATAAATTTAAAATGTGTGGAATAGACTGAAAAAAACTATTTAATATTTTTTTTATCATTATGTTCTAAATACCAAATTTGGGGTAATTATGTTTTCATGGCGTGAAAATATGAAAAACCTACATATGATTCAAGCCCAACATTTATACAAATTTTTCAATTAGGTTTTTGAAGATATGTTTTAATTTGCATCTTTATCATATATTTTCCATACACGTTTATTGAAAACTTTCAAAACCTCCTCTTGTTTAAATGCTGTTACGGAACCAAAATAACTATCTTGTAATATCAATTATATCCACTTCTATTCTCAATCATAGACATGTCATCGTTATCATTTCGATCTGTAGTTTCAAGCGGCTCATGCCGCGCTCAGTGTAGGCAAATCCTACGCTAAAAAATCGGTAAGATTCATTCAAAAAGCTGTAAAGAAGAGACCAAACTTGAAGAAACAGTTCAAGGCTTGTCAAGATGCATACGTCAACATTGTAATGAATTTCAGAAGCGCTGCTGCGGAACTTACGATAGATCCACTCAGTGCAAACTATGATATCATGGTTTCTACCGACAGCACGACCATTGTGAAGAATTTGGTCGGGAAAAATAGAGATAAGACATCGAAGACGGTCATGACGATGGTATTGAAGATGGAGAAGCTCATTGACATTGCTGTTGGAGCAACCGAATCTGTTGGTGGGTGACAACACATATATTCTTTAATTCTGCTTTATTTTGGTCAAAGATTGTGGTAATTTGAATATTTTATGACAAAAAAAAGATTGTCGTTATTTTATTCACTTTTTTTTTGGGTTGAGGTTAGTAAATTCTAGGGGATGTGTTATTTAGTTTGCAGAATTTCTCTTATTTGTTTCCTTGTTGAAAAGGAAAGTAGATGTCAGTATCTCTATATAAATAAAGTGATTCTTATTCTTATTATTATTTTTTCGTAATGGGTTTGCTTAACATAACGTGAATTTTGAAAAGTTATATAGTATAAGCAAGAAAAAATTCTCAAAAGATATAATTGAAGACACAAATTGTTTTAATGCAAGAACAATATCATAATTAAATGGTAAAAATCTTTTCTAGAACCTTTTACATATTGAGGATTTTTAATTTCTTTTTTTGGCTAATTAAAATTAAAGTTGGCCACATGTCTTGTCACACAAATAAATATATATGTGTTTTTCTAAATAGAAAAAGACACTGATATAGTCACAAGATATCGCACCATAATGTTACCATTTGATATATATCATGTATGGAATTCTTCTCCAAAATTGAATTCTTCAGTCGATAAATTTGGTAGTACATAAGAAAATGATTTATACCACTTAATCACAATATCAAATATTTTAAGAGTTGCTTTATAACGAGTATATAAATATATTTAATAAAATTAAAAGGGTTATTTATATAATCTAAATGTACAAAAATGCGGTAATCATCTAATATATAATAATAATAAAAAAATTGAATATCGATCAGCTTTTTTATCATTGGAAGAGGTAACATTGTTATGGTGCAATCTAAAGAAAATAGCTATCAGATTCCTTGCATTTAAATCTCCTGAATGATTGATTAGTGACCACTTTAAAATATTTACATAGATTAAGGTATAAAGCGACTACAATCTCTTACGGCGAAGAAATGGCTTTTTCCGCCAGATGTTTCTTTCTTGTTTTGGTCTCTGCCTCAATTGTAATTTTATTACAATTTTTCTTAGTCTCTGCCTCAACGTTGGACTCAACAAAATTCATGGATACCTTATGTCATAAGCCAAGAAGATAGCGAATTCTGGAAATCGTGATTAACTTTCGAATGTTACAAGTCAAGAAAATAGCGAATTTTGCCACCAAAGTGGCAAAAATGAACTTAAGTTGAAGACAAAGTTCAAGTTGTGCAATGAATCCTATATGGGTTTGGTGGACACATAAGAGCTGCAATATCGGAACTCAAGAAAGAGCGACCGATCGGGTGCGATTGCGAATTATGAAGTAAAGATTTGTTATTATGAAACACGTTACGTGAAAGATATAATCGGAAAAAAGGGAGACAAAAGACGCTCATGGAGATGACATTGCTGATGGACAAGGGCCAAGAAGCCAGAAAATGTTTCTTATAATTCAAGGTTCTGAGGCAAAGACGTAATTATATACGACATGTACAAACCTAAGTATCATATATCGTTTTTTACGTCGCAGTATATCAAACTATCATATAAGTATCATATATCGTTTTTTAAAAATACATACGAATTTTTTCCCAATTAATATTTTATATAGATTAGGAGTTCTAATTTTAGTTTATAGTTTAAGTAATACATTTTATACGTTTTTTATTATCAATTTCTTGCAACTTTTCATGGACTTTTTTTTTAAACTTAAATGAGTTTTATAATGTATTCTATACATTATTTTATGAATAGTTACTTTTTTTTTTAAATTTCAAATTCCTTTCATTCATCTAAATTATAATATTTTAATTATTTCTGTAACTATCTCAATTTACTATCTTGAGTTTTTTTCGTACATCTTTCATTTGTTCAATTTTTTTTTTGACATTTTCTTATTTTTTTATATAATTAATTATCTGTTCAACTAATTCTTTTATTTTTATATTTTATTTTATTTTCTCTAGTTTTACTTGCATTAAATTTTATCATCTTTGTTCGTTTACAAATGATGATTAAGTCTCTTCACAACAGAAAACGAAAAGATGCATTTAAAATCTTACGTTATGAAATATTTATATATTTGTAATGTTTTTAAGTTAAATTTGAATTCCATATACTTTATATTTATTTTCTAATAAATCTTAAATAGTTAAATTTAAATAAAATAGTTTTTATATAATTAATAACTGGAAAACTCCGCCTTCAACTATTATATATTAGATGCATGTTAGAGCCTAGTTTTTAAATATAAATGAGTGAAGTCTTCAAAGAGAGACCACCAAATTCGGAAAAAAAATCAGTTCCTTCTCGTCATTTGTCTCTTCTCAAGGTGGCAAACCAAGGAGAACACGAAAAGTCCAGGGCTGATGACCCTGAGAGAACCAAGCCGTTGGCTGACGATGTCTATCGTTTTGAAGACGACCCTGTGGTTGGGAGGTTCAATAGGTTCGGCACCGAGATGTCTACAATGGTCTCTGCCTTGACACAGGTTGTTTCTGCTCGCTCTCTAACATCTTCTTCAGTTGAGACTCAAGTGACCAACTCTTCTTCCTCTTCCACTGGACTCAAGAGAAGAAGGCTTGGAATCGATTCGTCTATTCCCTTGTCCATATCACCATTCCATCGGTTAGACTCTTCCCTTGGTCCAATCGGTGAGTCTATATGTTGAATACTATTGTTTTGTTTTCCTTTCATAGTACTCTTACGTTTATTGCATACATATATACTCTTAATGAACTACAATTTTTACAATTTCAAAACAATGTTTTCTTTGGTTTTATTGTGGATGTGAACATGCTTTTGTTTGTGTTTGACATTTGTGCTGTATATTTTGCAAAATTAAATAAATCATTCTTTAAAACAATTGATGTCTTCATCTCTCTTTTGTTAAAAAGAATCCACAAGCAATGCGTTACCAAACGAACCAAAGGAGAAACAGAGGAGATACAGAGGAGTAAGGCAGAGACCGTGGGGGAAATGGGCGGCTGAGATACGCGATCCACATAAAGCCGCGAGGGTTTGGCTTGGGACGTTTGATACGGCAGAAGCGGCCGCTAGAGCCTACGACGAGGCTGCACTCAGATTCCGTGGAAATAAAGCAAAGCTCAATTTTCCGGAGGATGTAAGGATTCTTCCTCCTCCGCCTTGTCCTCTTCCTCCTGTTCCGCCACCTGCAGCAGTGGCAGATGAAGTAAAAGAGGATGTGAGGGATAGTTGGAGTTATTCCCAGTTGTTGCAGACCTCAGGCCAACGGTCACTTTTCAGGAGAGAACAAGAAGAAAGTACCAACGTGTTAGAACATTCACAAAGGGAACAATCTTTGCCTCATTCAAGTTCCAGTCCAATTTACTCTGATTTTCAAGGGCCTTCTTCGGCCTGATACATTTTTCGGTTTTTCTAAAAATAAAAGTTAAGAACGGTTTACAAAAATTTTAAAATAAATAAATCAAATGAAGGTAGATAAGTTGACGCGGAATGCTTTCCTTTAAACGTCTTTTATTACTCATGTTGATTCTGTACCTACAAATTGGTTAGTCGAACAATTCTATATGCTATATTTGTTGTAAAAAAAAAGATTTTCATGTCTTTATATATCGTTTAGTGATCATCACAAAAAAAATCCAAAGAAATAATTTCCTACATCAGTTCTACAAAATGCTATATTGATGTCATTCCAGAATTTTTGATAACGATATTATATTAATTATACTTATAAACATAACAGTTATCCACATAATGTATGTCCTATACAAGTTTATAGTCTTAACAATTATGTACTGTGACCCGAATGGTTATTTGCAGGAATGAAAAAAGATAAAAATAAAGCAGAGTTAGGCCGGAGACACAAAATTAGGCAAGATGCAGCATAGGAGTAGGCAATAGGTTAGATCCATGTCATTTAAATTGTACATTTAAAGCTATCTTGTCAAAATCCTTGCCATGATTCTTGTCTTCGACTCATAACTCCTTTTTTCTACTTTCTTTTTGAAATTATATGCAAGATTCATGTTAAGTAGATAACATTAGCTCGTCGAGACGACGTATTTCAACTTATGCACTCTTGAGTTTTAAAATCTTATTGTTTCCCAGAATCTTGATAATTATTTACTCGAGCAATATATAAAATAGAAATCATGAACACAAATAGAGTACAAGTCCGATTGTAGAGGGTGTTGATGTCAAGATGTTTTATATTTTGTATAAAAATAACAAAAGGAATCTGAATAAGGGAAACTTTATTGATGATATTTAAAGTGTATTACACGCTTATAATGTTGTGTCATCCGACACTTACTTATACACGTGAACCATTGTGTTTCGTAGGAGTGAAACAATACGAATAAATTCTAAAAACACAACCATACGGAACAAATGTGAAATGTGTCTTTTAAGAAAAAATTAACTTATATGAATAAAAACTATGTGTTATATAGAACTATATATATGTTATACGAAACTATATATTATACAAAATTTGATTATAGTTTAACACTCCCATTAAGCAAATCTCGTTTTGACTCCGGGCTTCTCCCTGAGATCTTCAAACTTTGAAACTCCTAATGCTTTTGTGAAGATATCGACGAGTTGTTATTCACCTTTGCAATATTCCAATTGAGAGAGTCCCTTTTGTTGTGCTTCACGTATGAAGTGATACTTGATCTCGATGTGTTTTGTTCTCCTATGTTGTACCAGATTTTTCTCAATTGCTATGGCTGATTTGTTGTCACATAAGATGGGAATGTCTTCTTCAAACTAGAAGGCAAAATCTTCAAATAGCCTTTATAACCACACGACTTGATTTGTTGCTGCACACACGGCAATGTATTCTGCCTCGGCCGCAGATTGAGCAACAGTTTGTTGCTTACTTGACTGCCAAAAAAACATAGCTGATCTAAACGTAAAAATAAAACATGATGTGTTTTTCTTGTCTTCAATAGAACCACCCCAATCACTGTCCGAGTAGCCTATTAAGCTTGGTGTTTCTACACTTGTAAAGTCTACTCCATATTTTGATATTCCCTTAACATACCCAAACCCTTTTGGCTTCTTGATATTAATGTTTCATGCGTGGTGATGAAATATATCTCGCAAGTTAATCGCTTGCGTGCATCACATCCGGTCTTGATGTACACAAGTACAAGAGTCCTCCAACGATGCCTATATTTGGTCGTATCTCCATATTCTTTGTCATCCTCTTCTCTTTATACTTGTGGTGTAAGTGAAATGCTTACACTCTGGAATGAAAGGAAATATATCATGATCATCTTGGATTACTTCCATGCCAAGGAAGTAATTTAACAACCCAAGATTGGTCATCTCGAATTCATTCTTCATGTTCTCTTTGAATGTATTGATGAGACGACCATTGCTTCCTTTGATGATGATATCATCAACGTATAGACTTATAATCAACACGTCTTCTCCTTGCTTCTTGATGTACAAAGCCGAATCATTCCTACTCTTTTTAGAATCATTTTGAGTGAAGTATGTCCTTGGGGCATGCTTGAGTCCATATAAGGCTTTGTAAAGCCTTAATAACTTTTCTTCTTCTCATTCTATCAAAAAACCAGGTGGTTGTGTGACATAGATCTCTTCATTTCATTCTCCATTTAGAGACATTATCAAAATGTTCTCTAGTTGCTTGTTGATCACTCATGGATAGAACAAGTATCTTCTTGACTTCTTTCTTTCTAACCCAATCCCATTTCTTGTTCTCTTCAAACTCAACATCTCTTGATACTTCGATCTTCTCTTTCTCTAAAATGAGAATCCTATAGCATTTTGATTGATTGCTATAGCCAAAAAAGACTCAACGATTTGCCTTAGCATCCAACTTTCTTCTCTTTTAATCCGCAATATGCACATAGCATACTTCCAAATATCTTCATGTGTGATACATTTGGTTTATGACCACTCCAAATCTCTATAGGTGTTGCATCATCTTCAATGGCTTTAGATGGTAGTCGATTTTGCAAATAGGCTGCTGTATAAATGGCTTCTGCCCATAACTTGAGTGGCAAACCTTGTCGAATATCATTGTCCCTGCCATCTCCATCAAAGAACTATTTCTGCGTTCGGCTGCTCTATTTTTTGTGGTGAATAAGGAAAAGTTACTTGCCTATTGATCCCTTCTTCTTCACAAAAATGGTTGAATTCTTGTGAAATAAATTTACCACCTCCATCGGATCTCAACACTTTGATTGTGCAATCCGATTGCCTTTCAGCCATTTCCTTGAAATTCTTGAACATTGGAAAGGTCTCTCACTTTTGTTTTAGGAAATATACCCAACACATGTGAGTATAGTCATCCAAAAATAAAACAAAATAACATCTCTCATCGAGTGATTTATGATGCATTGGACCGCATACATCCGTGTGTACAGTCTCAATCCTCTCTTTCGTCTTGGTTCGAGACTCCTTTGAAAATATTTTTCGTGATTGCTTTCCAAGGTTACACGCCTCACATACTTCCTTATTGGTCTTGAACTTTGGTAAACCATTTACCAAGTCCTTGTCTTGCAATTGTTGCAATCGAGTGTTGCCTACATGACCAAGTCTTTTGTGCCATGTTTCCAATTTCTCCTTGCTCACTTGTATTCATGGCTTCTTCTCCAATAAAACTCAACTTGAAAATGAAACTCTTTTTGGTAATTGAAATGTCCATGATCTTCTTGCCTTTTGCATCTAGAATGATGCACGTCCTCTCTTGAAAACATACTTCATAACCATTTAGGATGATTTGCCACACACTCAATAGGTTTTTCTCCAACTTAGGCACCAAGAATACGTTCTTGATAAGCTTCTTTCCATAAGGTGTCATTGCTGCAATATCTCCTTTGCCGGCGGTCATAACAATGTCTCCATTTACGACTTTTATCGGAACTTTGATACTTTTATCGGAACTTTGATACTTCTATCGATTTTAGAGAAGTACCTCTCATCTTTAGTCGTGTGGTTAGTACATCCACTTTCTACTAACCACATATCTTCCTTTAATGTTGTTGTTGCAATTTCTCTTGCACAGAACAACATATGGTCTTCACTCAAGTCTTCTTCTTCTTCTTCGAGACTTACATGTGCTCGCTCCTTCTTCTTTGAGCGACATTCTTTTGCATAGTGGCCAATCTTGCCACAATTGTAACATTCCTTGTTACTCTTTTGATTCTTTCCTTGATCATTGTCCTTTGATTTCTTCCAACACTCAGCCTCTTACTTCTTTTGCAAAACTCACACCACTTCTTGCCTTGATTGACACGGCTCTTGGTGTTGTCTCATTTGGACCCATATTCTTTTCCTTTTGTGCGAGCATAGAATGCTCCTTCATTTGTGTGATATTTTCTTGCTGACAACCTTGCTTCATGTTCTCGTAAAATGCTGATCGGTTATGTCCTTGTGAGTGAAGTCAAGTCGCGAGTTTGCTCCAAAACACTAATAATACTATCAAACTTGGCTGGGAGAGAGATGAGTATCTTCTGAATTATTTGATAGTCAGTCTTTTTATCACCATGATAAGTTACTTGATTTTCCAAATCAGTCAACTCATCAGTGAATGTCTTAATGTCTTCACTATCTTCCATCTTCAACATTTCGTATTCCCTACGTAATGTTCGGAGTTTAACTAATTTGAGTTAGGGAGAACCTTGATACTCAGCCTTCAATGCGTCTCATGCCTCCTTTGATGTTGTTGCAGCCGCAATGCGTGAAAAGATGTGGTCGGTTACAGCAGTTTGCAAAATTTGTAAAGCTATCAGGTCATTTGTGATTGCTTCTTCTCTAAGCGACCTTGCCCTTGCGGTTTCAGGGGTTTGTTGTTCTTATACCGGTTCGGCCGGCACTCCTTCTTCTACCACAGACCATAACTTTCTAGTCCTAATACTCCAGAAATTGTATTTCTCCCCATCGAATATAGGGATTACTTGATGTGGAGTTTCTTGCATCGTCTTTGCCTTCTTGTGCGATCAACGTATGCAAAAACGTCTTCTCTCGATAAGCTGTGTAAACTAGTGCTCTCTCTTTTCTGCCATCTCAATCGTAAAGCTCTTATACTATGTTGATGTATCAAGATATTTTACGTTTTGTATGAAAGAAACAAAAGAAATCTGAATAAATGAAACTGTATTGATGAGATTCAAAGTGTATTACACACTCATAATGTTGTGTGACTGGACACTTACTTATACATGTGACCCGTTGTGTTTCTTAGGAGTGAAACAATACGACTAAATCCTAAAGACTCAACCATACGAACAATTTTGAATTGTGTCTCTTAAGATACAACTAACTTATACGAATAAAAACTAGGTCTTACATAGACCTATATATGTGTTACACGAACTATATATTTTACGAAATTTGAGTATAGTTTAACAGAGGAAGCTAATCAAACACTTATTACAAATGGAAGTGATAATATCTGATTTGTGGAATAATAAAATATGTAATATGTATGAAACCGGTGATCTCCACGTGAAATTTGGATCAGTACAAAACACTCTCCATGTTCAAGCTGCCTGCTAGATTGGTGCATAATTTGAAAGTCATGGAGATTTGTTAGGTTTCATCAACTTTCAACTCAAAACCAAATGGCCATGAAATGGATTGGTCCAAGTCTCTCATATACTACTCAAAATCAGTTTCAACTTTCGATATGGGACATTACTCACACATTCTTTAGAGATTAAATCTCATAACTCATTAATATCTGCCTAATCCAAATATTTCCCCTCTAGATAATGATTCTTTTAACCATTAATCTCGACGAACAATCAATCTCGGATCTGGGATCACAGCCCACTTCTAGGCCGGATTACAAGGGTGTGTGGATAAGGTTCTGATATCATGTTAAGTTTTATGGACTTCCAACTCAAAAACAATGGGCCATGACCGGATTGACCCAAGTCTCTTATATACTACTCAAGATCGCTCCCAATTTCTAATATGAAACATTACTCACACATTCTTTAGAGATTAAGGCCCAAATTCCATTAATCTCTACCTAATCCCAATAAAATTCATCGGTTTCAGTTGCATCAAATTCTCCTCTCATCTGCGGTTCCGGTTCTCTGCTGTCACATTCTCTATAGCTGCTCTGTGTTGGCTTAGTAGCCAGCATCTTTGTTTCTCTTGTGAGGCTCTTCATCGTTATCCCCTGCCTCATTATCCTCCTCGGCGTTCCTATTCGTTTCGGAGCGGCAACACTTCTGGTAAACCTTCATGATTTATGTTGAAGGCTTAGGTTTCTATCCATACAGTTCAAAAGATGACATTCCTATATCAATGCTAATTGATCCATTCAGCAACATGCATTAAGAATATGATTAAACAATTATTATTTCTACCTATCCAATATGCCAACCTAGAAAAGAAACATATCTACCAAAACATGAGAACTACTCCAGAAAAAAATAGCAAAAGCTAACATCAAGCATCCCCTTCTTTTTAGAAGTTGACATTTTCTTTAAAAACACCCAAGCCCACATTAAATTATCATTAATATAACCATTTCCAAAAAGCTGCCTAAATCATACATCATACGTAAAATAGAACACAGAAACCTTATTGAGGACGTGAAGCTCAAACTAGCCACGAAAGATATAACACCAAACTGTTGAATCGAGACTCGTAAAACTCAAGTTTAACAATTATGAATTATATAAACTCAAATATCTTTTATTATAAATCTCTTAAACAATCTCTTACAAGACTTGTTTAATTCGATTTACTCGACGTTTCACAAACTCGAGATAGACCAATTTCTAATCTATCCAACTCATGTGACTCAACAACGGTTGAGCTGCACTCTTGGTTCACTCACCAACAAAAGCCACAAGAACCTCTTGTGCTTCCAATCTAACATTTTTCTGTCGTCAAAAGTCTCATCTAGCTAGGGTAACATAACCCTCCTATATATATATATTCCTTGACATCATTATCTCCAAGATATCTTTCTTTTCCTTTTTGTTGATATCTTCAAATCTTTTAGCTACGATCTTGTATTTTCATAGATCACGCATCTCGTCCAACTCATATCTCCAATAACAGATGATCACGTTATTAATCTCCATCGATGCATCTCTAAATCGTTTCGCTCTGTCACATAGTTGTGTTTTTGTATAACGCACTATGAATATAACCGCTTCCAAAAAGCTGTCTAAATCATACATCATACGTAAAATAGAACAGAGAAACCTAATTGAGGACGTGAAGCTCAAACGAGCCACGAAAGATATAACACCAAACCCATTGTCAAAAGCCCAAAAGAAAGAAGTAGAAATGATGTGATAAGATTTGTTGCACTCTCCACTTTAAACTTGTTTTCCATTTTGGATAACTCGTTTAGTAATACATGTGCTCCAGTTTTTCTCAGCAAAAGTAACGTATAACAGATAAGAAAGTGACATTTGGAATTTTATAAAATAGTAGTTTTGTATCACTGTCCTTCCAAATTTCACACAGTCCCAACAATATGAACAACACAACCAAGACACTTAAAGGAGTCTGCTTGTCCCCAACAACAGAGGAGTTTGCTTACCCTCAAGATTTCTCTCAGCAAAAGTAACATATAACAGATAAAAAAGTGACGTTCGGATTTTAATAAAATAGCAGATTTGTGTCACTGTTCTTTCAAACTTCACAGTCCCAACATTGTGAACAACACAACAAAGAAAGAGGGTTTGCTTTTTTAATAGGTAAATAAGATGTTGCTGATTTCAATCATTTCTCATTTGATTTTAATTATGTATAATGAAATTACATAGAAATATTTTGATACATTCTAATATTTTTTTTTATAGTAATCCATTTTTTTTAAGGATGATACTATATTTTATATGATAATATTTGATTTAGTAAGTAGCTATTTGGGGGGGGGGGAGCTACTTAATATAGTCCTTCACACCTTTGTTTTCATTCTATAGATTATAAATTAACTAACATAAATTTTATAGTTTGTTTAAGCTATGTTTTGGTTTAGCAAATAAATTGAAAGTGGTATGAAAATAGATTTTCAGAAGCTTAAATAGAAAATAAATATACATTTGTATTTAAAATAAAAGAATATCCAGATTTTTTAGTAATTTGGTTAGAAATTTGATTGATCAGTTTACCATTAGTAAGTAAATCTTTTGTACACTGTTAATACGCTAATTAAAAATGTTCTTTAGTAGCATCCTTTGTAATGACATATTGATATTCTTGGTAATATTCTACATATTTAAAATATTTTCTTGACAAGCATACAATGTTATTAAAAAAATTCTTGAATTGATTAACTAGTTCAAATGAACAAAGTTTACAAGAAAAACACTAACCTTTATTTCAGAAATAGTAGTAATTAACATTCGCTATAAGCATGTGTATGTTTTTTTAATAAATTCTCTTATTACTTTTTTTGAATTTAGTGATATTTTATTTTTAGATTTTATCAATTTGTTATACGTAGGATGAACAAAACTTGCACTCCATTCTATTTCTGATCATAAATTTTTGTTTCATATGAGAATATTTTTTCATATGAAACAAACTTTTTGATTCATGTTTTAAGAATGGAAAAATGACAAAATTAGAATAAAATTTTGAAATCTCTTTTCATATGATATTACATTATCATATGATTCAAAGTTTGATTCGTGTTTAAGAATAAATATGATGTGATAGAAATAAAAATTTCTCAAATCTCGTCCAAAACCTAGTATCAACTTTGCATTTATATTTAATAATATGAAACTAATTTTTTGAAAACTTATTTGACATTACCAGCATTGGATTAAAATATTTTATTGTCCGATCCGCAAAACAAAAAATATTGTCTTAAAAGCACCAAACATAACATGCATTGTGCTATATGTTCAAAATGCTAATATGTAAATTTTGATTAAATTTTGTTTTATATTTGATGCTATATTTGATGTAGTTTTTATATATTTATAGATAAATATTATAATTTTAAATTTAATATATTTAAAAAATAAAAACTAAAAAATTTAAATAAATTAACAATTTTTATTTAACTTTAATGCTGAAAATATAAATCTATGTTTTTAGATTTTTTCTAATTATATAATAATTAGTAGTATTTAATGTCATATATATATGTTTTATATTTTCTGCTGATATTCTATTTAATTAATAGTTTGTATTATTTCTAGTGGTGTTCTTTGTAAAGTTTTCCTGTTCTAACGCTATTTTACAAAAAAAATACGTTTCAATTAATATTATAGAAGTTAATTAAGCCGTCTGCCCATTTAAAACACAACAAAATTCATTTTCTTCAATTTGTACTCTACAAATACGTGATAGTCAAACTTTTTGGATAAAAAATAAGAGGATTTCATTGTGCAAGATTCATTCTCCAGAAATTGGTGATTGTTCTAAGGCACTGGATGAGCCAGAACCCCTTCGAAGTTGTCACAACCTATATCAACGGGAAGCTTTATATTATTGACTACGAAATCTTTGGAACGTTTGTACTATGTAATCTCATTATATTCTCAAACCCAAAAGATAAAATTACGAAGAATGTATGGACCATTCATTCCGTCAAATACATATATGTAACATAAACAAAATTAACTTTCAATGGTGCCAACAATTCTAAAAATATAAACAAAAAATTGCATTTGTTTTCACAAATTCCATTTTTCTAGTAAAACTGTGGTAATAGCTTTTAGAAATTCCTTTTGCTTTCAGCTTATATAGGACAAAACTGATAATTTTGTTCTTAGCTAATTCTAACATTTGCTTTTGTGTTTTTTTCTCGAGTCAAAGTGTATTTTTAGAGTCTTTAGTCCTTTATTAAGTTATTTTCAAGTTTTAGATAGCTTTGAAATAAAATAATTTGGGTGCAAAAAAAAACATCTGAAGATGTAGGAATGTGCATATGCGTCAAAAAAATTTCATTAAATGAAATACTTTCCACTGATGGATCAAGTTCATTTTTAGATACACGATAGATTGTTGAGCTAGTTTTCTTTGATGTCAATATAACGTTCAATTGGTCCATTTGCCGAATAAAAAAGGTATGTGCAGAAATTTTCTAGAAACCAAAAAAGATCGACCAATCAAGACCCATAAAGTGAGTGATAAGCTCAAATTATAATTCCTACACCTACTCTGCAAATTCAGATAATTGCAATCGTGGTATAAATGAGTAAAATCTGCATATACTCAAGATCGCACAGTAAATTATAGTTTTGAATTAAGCTAAATGATAATAAATATAATTAAAATAAACAAAGCAACATAAAATATAATAAATTCGATTGGGGGAGAGAGCTAGGTTTAGGGTATTTCTCAGGTAAATAAGAATTGTAGAATAAATAAATTGTCAAGGGTTTAATGAAGATCCATTCTCGAACACGAAACACAATTGTAAAATCAACCAACTTTCGCTGCGGAAATTATCTATGTCTAAATCTAGAATTCCAAATTCTTTTACAAATTTAATAGTTCAGACATACATTAAAGTTCAGTTTCGATCGTTCACAAAATCTCTAAACCAAATTTCTTTGCAGATAATTATTTTGTTCATCTAAAATAGTTCCACTGATCAATAATACTTTCGTATCTATCAATCCTCCTAAGATCTAGATTCTAGGTGACCAAACTAGAATTAGCCTTAAACGCAATCCAGATGAAGAACTCTATTAATAACCCTAACAGATTCAGTTACAATCTAACAATCCATTCTCTATCTTTGAATTAACACTAATCCTAACAAGCAAACTACTCAAACATGGTGATTGAAACAAACATCATAAAATAAGAAGTATACAATTAAGAAATTGAAATAAAGATACAAAGAGGTTTGAATTATTCTCTCGGTAAGAACATGGTTTAAAATCGTCTCCCCAAAAGCTCTCTAGATTTCAATCTCTCTAAAACTTGGTAAAATAAAACTTGGTTTTCAACAATGACCAAAATAACAAATAACTAGGTCAAAATCACGGAGGAGCTATTTTGCAAATAATAAAACTTCTGGCTGTGCCAAAGTGCAATTTGTGGGAAACCGACTCGAACTGACAGAACTGCTGCTCAAAAGAAAACACAACGTCAGCGACACCTCCCCCAGACTTAACTAACACTGTCCCCAATGATAATAAGTCGGATGTTGGTAAAGAAAATAAAATAATTGATTGGAACAATGAGAAAAAAATTTACAGTTTGTGGCGCATGGTGTCGACGACGGCGTAAAACAGCAGCATCAGCTCCGATATTCGCATCTTACCCGGCTCCATCTTGCAGAGGATGCTATTACCGAGGGATCCGTACAAGATATCGCAGTGCAGGGTGGCAAATGACTGTCTGTGAAGGCGTCTTGGAGTCATAGCGTCCATTCCTGAAATTGGCCCAGAAGACCTGAGCGTCAGGAAACTGTCGTGGGAGAGCGACCTGAGTAAAATCTCTCCTGAAACCATAAAGGTCACACAGGTCTGGTAGCGAAATCTGATACAGAATGCCTCTGATCAAGAATGTCATAGTGCCCTCCTGATCATTCTTAATTATTTTGTTCTGATACTAGACATGTACCGTCGGGGAGCAAATCGAATTGACTTCTTCCTTAATGCTCAATCTGCACATAACGGCACCGTCTGCAAACCGAGTTGGACGAACATCCACGTTCAGCCAGGCGTTGTAAAACAAAGTATCGTAGTCGTCCCAAGTCTCGGAGATTGGCCGGTAAAGGCAGGCTTCGCTCTCCGTCTCCTCTTTGGGAGTCTTATCCCAACGGCATATAGAGATAATGCGCTTACCCTCCCGCTTAAGCCAAGGGGGCAGAGAATACGCCTCATGAGGCGGAGGAGAAGCGGGAGGGGACCCATCCGCTGGGGGCGCAGAGCTTGATGCCCCAGCGGCGTTCGTGCATTGGCGTTCACCCCGGGTTATAATATGCGATCAAAAACAGAAAAACACACCGAAAAACCCGAAAAATTAGTTGAAAAATTGAAAATCAAAAAAACAACAAATTGATTGGCAATGAATCACCAAAACACGTCCAAAACATCAATGTCATCAACATTTCCACTTAACATCATCCTAAAACCATTATAAAATCTGAAATTCTACAGTTTTTCTCCAAATTCCAAAATTCTAAAATACTCAAGAAAATCGCATGGGCTAGTCGAAATTCCTTTAATCCAACCAATAGAGGCATGAATCAAGAAATTAAACAAACTAAACGAGGTAAAATTCAAAAATTTCAACCTTATGGCCAAATTGAGATTTCGGGGGTGCATACCTTGTAGATCGAGAATTTGGATGGAAGATTGAGAGAGAGGACAAAAATTTGAGTAGGTTAGAAAGCTATGGAAGTGTGAAGAATTTTTCGAAAATTTCGAAGGAGAGAAAAAAAAATGAGGAAGAAGAGGAACTTCCCGAGTTTAAAGCACTTACCACAATCCATGTTTCCAACTTGCTTCTTCCTCTCAAAATCTGCATTCTTTGTACTATTTCTTGATGCCAAGTTCTCAATTTGCACATAAGCGTCCTCTAAATACCTGGTGTTGAAGTTCACATTGCTTGCAGCGTCCAAAGCCATCTGACACCTCCAATCCACACCTCTAGAGAAGATACCCCAGAGCTGAACCTCATTAAAAATGCATACAATCTCTCTGATATGCCCTGAATCGCACCCAAAGAGCTTTGATTGCTTATGTCGGTTCTTGAGAAAATGTAGAGATTTTTGTTCCCAGCTCCTTGGACCTCGCATCATAGTAGAAGTTGCAAATTTAATAGTTCAGACAAGCATTAAAGTTCATGTTCGATTGTTCACAAAATCTATAAACCAAATTTCTTTGCAGATAGATATTTTGCTCAACTAAGATAGTTCCAGTGATCAATAATACTTTCGTATCTATCAATCCTCCTAAAATCTAGATTTCAGGTGATCAAACTAGAACTAGCTTTAAACGCAATCCAGATGAAGAACTCTATTGATAATCCTAATATATTCAGTTCCAATCTAACAATTCATTCTCTACCTTTGAATTAACCCTAATCCTAACAAGCAAACTACTCAGACATGGTGATTGGAACAAACATCATGAAATAAGAATTATGCAATTAAGAAATTGAAATAGATATAAAGGAGTTCAAATTCTTCTCTCGGTAAGAACATGGTTTAAAATCGTCTCCTCAAAAGCTCTCTAGATCTCAATCTGTCTAAAACTTGATAAAGTTAAACTTGGTTTTCAACAATGACCAACATAACAAATAAGTAGGTCAAAATCGCTGAAATATTTTAACGCTGGTCCCGCGTACGGTGTCGACAGACACCAGGTCGAAAGTTACTCAACGATCTGATCTTTTCGGCAAATCCTTTGCTTGACTCGAAAATGTTCCAATACCTCCAAATAAGCTCCAAACGCACCTAAACCTGTAAAGACTCGAAAAGACATGAAAAATACCAAAATGACTCTAGATAAAAGACTTATATCATGGTTAAAAAAACTCGGAAAACCCATGATATATTAGTGAGTTGAAAATTTCCCAAAAAACAAAAATCGATTGATCCAAATAGGGATCGACTGGTCCTTTTTTCCAGACAAACAAATATAATTCTTGACTTCATTTTCTGCCCAAAATCATCCCAACTAAATCTAATCCGGGCACTCAATCCGTGAACCCTAGCAGCCGCCACCTTGTGAGACGATTTCCTGGCTAATCGTAGGGAACCACGTGACGATCAAAATATGGATAGAAAGCCCCGAGTATTAGTTTTCCAGAAAGACCTAGATCGTTCTGATCAGACGTATGTGGTAAACATTATCACTATTTCTTCTCGTCTGGCGCAATCTATCAGAATCTCTTTCAAACGAGAATTTGACCAGTTTTTGTAGATGAAATAAACGAATAAGCAAATCTATTCTTATTGATATAAAATTTGTTAAGAACCTTTCTGACTCTCAGACTCAGTCATAATCGAAAGCGGATTATCTTTTTGAGCTATGGTTGGAACGTTATAGATATTTTCGTAGGTCTGATTTGTATAGAATGAATACCTGGCCAGGTGTAGGATAAGTCGCGTTTTGTGTTGTAAAGTGATCCTTTAGAGCTTTTGGTAATCAGATTAATAAGCCAGATATCTAGTTGTATGTAAAATATCGCTCCATTATCTTTTGTAGTTTGGGAGTTATGGTATCTTTACCTGGACTGTTCTGCGCAGGAAGCATATGAGAGCAGTCCGTCAGGATGAGGTGTTTGCACGGACAGATCAATCTCAATTGTAGTCTAACTTTGCAGGGACTTTCACGACAGATAAATTTAGGTCTTGGTTGAAGGAGATCATGTTTAAGATCCAATATCTTAAGGAAACATGGCGTTATAGTCGTGATATTGAATCTATCCATTAGAAGAGAAAAGAAAATGGATTGTTCTTCATCGTCAAGTGGCTAAGGTGAGGGTCTGTGATCTCTGGATTCATGTTATGCGATAGTATAGGTTTATAAGCTTCTATATTGAGTTTCTGAAATAGTGACTGATGTGTTGAGTGTTATGATGAGCCGTGCTATAATATTATTAGAATGAAACGTATTATGATATGTTGATATGTGATATTGGTTAATGGTTATGTGTTGTGTGATGTTGGACTAAGGCCGAGGACACGACGATCCTGCTAAAGCCCGTAATCTGGCTGACGAGCCAAAGATGGCGTACGACCTCTCGAGGTGACGGCCAGCCCTAGTGTCATGTGATAAGTGTGTGAAGTTGTGAACGTGATTATGATAATATATATATATATATATATATATATATGAAGTAATGTGATTAATTATATAATTATTTTTGTTAGAGTTCTCTCTTCATTTTCGAGATTTTGATTCACATTTTTGTCCAACTTCGGCTATTTCACTATATTGTTATATGTTTACCTCTTTCATGTCTGAAAACATACCTTCTACAGTCGAGATTCAACTGATCCTGATTTCTTTCAGACCATCAAACCTCGTACCATCCTACTATGTTTTCTCCAATGTTTTTGGTTTCGTCACCATCCTTGTGGTCTTCTTTATATATATACTAATTTGAGGATCAGAGAGCCACACCCTCCATTGTGTATTACAGGATTCCACGTGTCTACTTTTTTTTGCAAGAGCATTTGCCTCATAAAAGACGAGAAATATATAAACGATAAGGTAAAACCAATTTTCAAAAATTTGTTTTAGATCGTTTGGTGACAAAACACACCAAATATTCAAAACCGGGCTGGCACCTAATATATGAAATAGAGAAATATGTTAAGATACATGAGACAAGAATTGGTTATGTGTAGCAAACTGTGCCGATAGAGGAGAACAGTTGGGTGCTAAATCTGGTTGATATCTTTCATCTTTTCTATTTTTTTATTTTTTTAGGTGGTTTCCTGGACCAATTTGTTTTGCTAGTGTCCAATGGATATTAATGGCATTCACTACAAGAACTACTAGGAGTGATTAATAAGGCAAAATTATTGTTGGGGTGTAATAATCCATGCCACACCTAGAAAACGGAGTAAAAAACATTTCCAAAATGGAAAGTCACGTGAAAAAAATCGAGCAGCGAACTCATATTCACCCGGAGAACTGCACGATCAAACTTATGTATGGTCAAACCCGTTGTCACTTCCGAAGTAGACTGAAGCCTTATTCAAAAGGATAATAAAGCGCTTTAACTTGTCATGGTCGAAACCACCAAAGTAAAGGCGAATAAAATTCAAATCAAGCGGAGTAAATAGAGGTTTAAACATGATTCCGAACTATAAAAACAATATGAAGGATAGAAGGCATGAGATCAAATCTTCTACACACATTGGTCTATTTTTTTTTCTACTAAAATTCTACTTGTTCTTTGTAACAAAGCTACAAAGTCATCATTACTACAAATCATTTGCTTTTTAACTAAAAATCTTGCATATTTCCCAAGAGACCATAGTACTTTTTGGTGTCCCCATACGACTCCAGCCCTCAAATTATTCAAATTTTAAAAGTTGGACATTTGTAGTTTCTGACAGAAGGAGAGGGCTGGTTAAACATCAACACAAAGAAGTTGTGATGGCGAACATGCATTCTAAAGAGTAAAAGAGCCTCTAATTTCTCCCCCACATGGTTAAGAAAAGGGGGACACGATGAAAAGGCGCTTTGAAAAATCAATAATGTAAGCCGACACAGCACAAAAAACTGCTAGAAATTGCAAAATAAACTGGTGGAAAAGTATTTCACCACCTTCCCGAGGTAACTCATATGGGGAGACATCTCCCTCTTGAAAAGTAAATTTTATTCAAAGCAGAAGCATCAGAAAGATTGTCAATTTGTTGACATGTTCTTCTGGTCATCAAGATGTCTCAACATGACGCAAGATGTCTTAAGAGGACGCAAAATGTATCAAAATTACCTTTAGGGAACAAGATGCAAGATGTCTCAACAGGACTACATAATAACATCCTTGTGGTATTTGTCGAGATCAGAGACTTTGAAGTTGCTAAAGGTTTGGTCGATACATGAATTTTGGTTAATATAATGTTTGTTGAACCTTGGGAAATATGGTGCCCAGAAAATCTCTAGCAAAACGGAAAAGTTATTTGGTTTATCAGGAAGTCATTGATTCAGTTAGATCAATGTTTCTACCCGAGGGAGTGATCGGAAGAAAAACGATGAACGAATTCTTGGTGGTCCAAGGACCATCCATTTACCTCGACACCCCATGGATCAATGTGACAAAAGGAAGTGTCTTTGACTTATCATCAGTCTGTCAAGATTCTTAAATCAGCAGGAACAACAACACTAAGAAGTAGTAGTCATAAGATCTCGAGATCCTGCTGTATGGCTTGCCATAAGCTGCAAAAATAGTTACCCATAAAGTGGTAAAAACCGTCAAAGAAGGTTTCATCAAAAGACCATTTGGTCGCGATAAGGTGAATCCCATAGTCATACATGATTTGGAACCAGATAAACGAGTGAATATTGGCACGTTGCTGGAAGATCCATTAGAAGACAAGCTAATCTCCCTCTTAAGGAAAATAAGAAGTTTTTTGCTTGGCCCGCACATGATGTCAGGTGTTCCTATTGAGACTATCTCTCACGAGCTCAATGTGGAAAACACATACAAATCGGTCAAACAAAAAGAAGGACGACAAGCCTAGAAAGATCGACAACAATCAATGATAAGATTGAAAGACGTTTGAAGAATAAATCGATCCACAAATATCCAGATTCACTAGCTAATCTAGTAGGAATAAATAGCAAAATGGAAAATGGAGAGTATGCATTGACTTTGGATGTAAGGCATTAAAGACAATTTTCCTATACCACATGTGGATCGAATGGTTGAAGCATCAGCAAGCCAGAAACTCATGTCCTTCATGGAAACTTTTTCAGGGTACAACCAAATTTTGATGAACAATGATGATCAGTAGAAAATCGCTATCATCATCGCTTGAGGAATTTACTGCTACAAAGTAATGTTATTATGACAGAAAACTTGCCAACCTATGAACGAGTGGTCAACTGCATGCTCTTAAAGAAAATCAGAAAGACGATGGAAGTCTATATCAACGATATGATGGTTAAAGCCATAAAGGCTCCCTCCCATATCGAGCAATCACGAGAATGTTTTGTGGTGCTAATCCACTCCAAGATGAAGTTAAATCACGCGAATGAACATTCGCAGCAACCTAGGGAGAATTCTTAGGTTACTTAATGATGCACCAGCATCCTAGAAGCTTCGATCAACGGCTCCAATGACTTTCCTTATTTTAGTTATCATTTTCTGTTTCATCAATTTCTTCATTCTCGTTGTTTTTCTATAGTACTCGTTCTATTGACGGTTTAAGAGTCTTATACATAGACCTCTTCTAGTGACTTTGTAACGCAGATTTTTGAAAATTAATAAAAAGAAATTGCTTAAGTTCCTTGAGAGAGATTTGACTAAATTCATCTTCTTCAATAATCAGGTCTCTAGTGATTTCTCTGAAATCCTTCGATTTAGCTGAAACTCTGTTCTTACCCTCTATCAGGTTGGTAAGAAGAACACATTAACCATTATGAACTCGCTTGGTTAGTACAGAAGACCAATGAGTGTGTCACTCATCTTGCATTATTTGCATCTCAATCGGCAATGCATATGAAGGTCAAGTCGATATCGTTCTGATAGATGCTTGCCACTTGCTACTTTTCGCCCTTGGGAATTTAACCGCAAAGTCCTCCATGATGGATTCCTTAATATTGAAGCAACCAGAAAAGACACAATCAGATTGGGCTAAGAAGACAACAGGCCCAACACCAAGCTCGAACTCATCAAAACAGAACAAGAGTCCAGCAAACAAATCAAGCCCAAGATCAACCCAGTAACGACTGAGCAACGGTTGCCTGCAGAAAAAAAGAACAAAAGCAGAGTACAAATGACGGAAGCAAAAGAAGAGGGTCACTATCCAGTCAAGCTGTCAAATACATCTACAGCCCTTGATTCCTTAAACCAAGTTGATTATTGACACTTGTCTTGTCCCCCTAGGGTTTACGTTTCCATATAAATAAGCAGTTGTAATCTTAACTCTTGTCTATGAAGAAATGAAATGAAATTCAGAGCAAAAGCTTCATCACTTAAATCTTTGTAGAGGTTTTACAAATCCTTTCACTTAACACTTACACCTTCAAATTCAACAACCGTAGCTTTAAGTTAAAATCATCTTTACCGTAGCTTAATTCTGTATCATCCCTCTTTTATTGCTGCAAAATATACCATTTGAAGTTGCAAATGCGAGAAACAAGCTTTGTTTTCTTTCTGCTCACAACTCCTTCTTTTCTGCCTCTTGCGCAACAAGTACGATGTGAATATTTTGACCTTGTGCAAGAACTATCCCATGTGTTTCCTGAATATCTTTCGTTAGGATTACCCTCATTGCGTGATATTCAACACCAATTTAATTTGGTTCTAGAAACCTCTCTCTAATCGCCCACACTATCGAATGATCCCTTTCCAACATGAAGAGTTACGCAAAAAGATAGAATTATTATTGTCTAAAGGATTCTTGCGCGAAAAGTATGAGCCCGTGCGCTGTCCAACATTATTAACAAAGAGAGATGGCTCATGTCATATGTGTGTTAATAGTCGCACCGTAAAAAAAATCACCATATGTTTTCGATTTCTGATTCCTCACTTAGACGATCTACTTGACCAAATTGGCACATGGCAGATCTTCTCTAAACTAGATTTAAAGAAAGGATACCATCATATTCGCATTCATCCAGGAGATGAGTGGAAAACGGTCTTTAAAATACTTGACTGGTTGGTGATGCTCCTCGGATTATTATACTTTCATCGTATACTTTGACGACATATTTATCTTCAGTATGACTCTTGAAGCCTATCTTTCAAATTTACGAGAGGTCCTCCATGTTTTATGCCGTTAAAAGCTTTTTGCTACTTTAAAGAATTGCGCCTTTGGCTCTCTACAAGTACACTTCTTGTGGTATATTGTCTCGGCTAATGGACTTGTTGTTAACCATGCAAAAGATACTGCCATTCAGTCTTGGCTAAAGCCCACAACGATCTCCGAAGCACGCAGTTTTCATGCCCTCGCATCCTTTTAACACCATTATGGCTCCTCTCACAAACCACATTTGCGACGGCACATTGACTTGAACACGTGCTGAAAACAACACGTTTACTGTCATCAAAGAAAAGTTAATATCGGCCCCAATTCTGGCTCTTCTAGACTTTACTTTGGTTTTTGAGCTCCATTGTGATGCTCCAAAATGGAAATTGGCGACATGCTTAGTCAGCGTAATCGTTCTATCGCATTTTTAGTGAGAAAATCTTAGGTGCTCGTTTTGTTATAGTACCTATGATATCGAGTTCTAAACAATTACACAGGCGATAAAATATTGGCAGCATTACTTTTTTTCACAAGGAATTTTTCCTTTACACCGACCATGACTGTCACGACCCAATCCCAAATATCAAATAAACCCTAGCCCGCCCCGCAAGAAAGCTTAATGGACCGTCTTTATTGGATCGTGAGATAAATTTATTTATTAAAGAATAAGAGACCCAAAACCTTAAGCCCATTCTTATTTTTTAACCTAGTTTCTCTATCTCTATATAAGAGAGTTAGCTGTTGAGACTCAGTGACAAAGTTCAGACGCTTGGCGAAGCCCTGCGTAATTTGCCACTCAATTCGAGAACCCTAGCTGCCACCATCTTGTGAGAATTTTCCGGCGAATCGTAGGGAACCACGTGACGATCAACATATGTATAGAAAGCCCCGAGTCTCAGCTTTCCAGAAAGACCTAGATCATTCTGATCCGACGTATGTGATAAACTTTATCACTGTTTCTTCTCGTCTGGTTCAATTTGTCTGAATTTCAAACAAGCGGGAATCTGGCCAGTTTTTGTAGATGAAAGAAACGAATGAACAAATCTATTCTGACTGATCCTGAAATTTGGTAAGAACCTTTCTGACTCTCAGGCTCAGTCATCATCGAAAGCGGATCATCATTCTGATCTACGTTTGGAACGTTATAGATATTTTCGTAAGTCTGATTTATATAGCACGGATACCTGACCAGGAGTATGAGAAGTCGCGTTTTGAGTTGTACAGTGATCCTTTAGAGCTGATTTTTGGTAAGCAGATTAATAAGCCATATATCTAGTTGTCGGTAAAATATCTCTGCATTATCTTTTGTAGTTTGGAAGTTATGATATCTTTACCTGGACTCTTCTGTGCAGCAAGCATATGAGAGCAGTCCGTCGAGATGAGATGTTTGCACGGGCAGATCAATCTCAATTGTAGTCCAACTTTGCAGAGACTTTCACGACAGATATATTTAGGTCTTGGTTGAAGGAGATCATGTTTAAGATCCAATAGCTTGAGGAAACATGGCGTTATACTCATGACAATGAATCTGTCCATGAGAACAGAAAAGAAAATGGATTGTCCTTCATCGTCAAGTGGCTAAGGTGAGGGTCTGTGATCTGTGGATTCATGTTATGCAATAGTATATTTTTGTAAGCTTCTATATTGATTTTATGAAATAGTGATTGACGTGTTGAGTGCTATGATGAGTCGTGATTAGTGGAATAATATTATTAGAATGAAAGGTATTATGATATGTTGATATGTGATGTTGGTTAATCGTTATGTGTTGTGTGTGATGTCGGACTGAGGGCGAGGACATGGTGATCCCGCTAAAGCCCGTAAACCGGCTGACGAGCCCAAGGTGGCGTACGATCTTTCGAGGTGATGGCCAGCCCTAGTGTCATGTGATAAGTGTGTGAAGTTGTGAATGTGATTGTGATAATATGAATATATATATTGACGTATGAAGTAATGTGGTTAATTATATGATTATGTTTTGCTAGAAAATAGGTTGTCTGATGTATGACTGTTTCTAGACTTAGTATATTGGTTTGCTGATTTATATTGTTGTATGGTGTGAATTATGTGGATAGATATGATCGCCTCACTGAGTAATTCATTACTCACCCCTCTTTTCTCTTTTTAGTGTGTGCAGGTGTGTTTCTTCTAGTGCAAGTTAGGACGCGAGACCTAGGACACAAAAGTGATGGAAACGGGTGTTTCAATGACACATTGAAACATATTACTACCCAAGACAAAGTTCTGCAGCAATTTACGTTTGTATTAAAGCACACTTCCGTATTGCAAACACTCTGAGTCGCCGTCACACTTTGTTATCTATTTTTCACGTCTCGGTTCCCGGATTTAGCACCTTTGTACAATTGTATCTCACCGACTCTGTGACTAATCTAGACCGATGTGACTAATCTGGACCGCTGTGACTAATGGCTCATTATCATATGTTCTTCACGACGGGCTCTTGTTTCGCGATAACTGCTTTGCATACCCAATTGCAGCATTTGTTTACTTCTGATTTCTATACCTAGTGAAGGACACATTGGTCGAGATCCCACTTTACACCTCGTTTCCTCATCTTAATTTTACCTGTCACTTCGCCAGGATGTCGAAATAATTGTTGAGCGCTCTGTTAGTTTGTAAAAATTTAAGGGACAAGCATCCAATGCCAGTTTATATCTTCCTTTACCAGTTCCGACACAACCATGGACCGACATCACTATGGATTTTGTGATGGGTTTGCCAAGAACACAAAAAGGATTTGACATTATCTTTGTTGTAGTTGATCGTGGCTCCAAAATGGTCCTTTCATTCCGTGCAAACGTACTACTGATGCAGTTCAGGTCGTAACATTAGTTTTTGAAAGATATATTGCTTGCATTGTCTATCGTTTCAGATCGCGATTCACGTTTTTTGTCATTTTTGGCGTTCTTTATGGAAGCCTTTTGACACAAGCCTCGATATGAGCTCCACTTATCACCCTCAATCCGATGACCAAACAGAGGTCACTAATTGTTCTTTGGGTAACCTACTACGTTTTCTGGTTGGAACTTCTATCAAATCATGGGATTCAAAGCTTTCTCAAGCGGAATTTCTCACAACCATGTCGTGAACCGTAGCTCCCGGTTCTGCCTGTTCCAGAGCATCTATGTGTGGTTCCTTGTGCACCACCTGACCTATCATATCTACCAGACTGTACATGTCTCCATGGCGGTGCTGAAAATTTTATAGAACAGATTGCAGAAACTCAGCAACAGACAAAAGCAATTTAGACGCTTATGTGACAAACTATAAAGCAGCCGCTAATGCCCATTATCAGTGTCTTGTCTTCGAAGTCAGTGAACTTGTTTGGGCTGTTCTTACTTGTGATCATATGCTCGCTCATTCTTACAACAATGACAAAAATTGGTCCCTTCGAGGTTATCGAACGCATTAACGATAATTCTTATTGTCTCCGTCTTCCTTCTGATATTACAAATTCTGAAGTGTTCAATGTCAAGTACATATCTCATCATCCACCTGTTTATCCACCTTTCGATTCACGGACGAATCCTTCTCACCTAAGGAGTCATGATGTAGCAGCATCCTCGAAGCTTCGATTGATGGCTCCAATGACTTTCCTTGTTTAGTTATCTTTTCATGTTTCATATATTTCCTTATTCTGGTTTTTTCTATTTTAATTAGGATAACTCTTACTATTGAAGGTTTAAGAGTCTTATACATAGACCTCTTGTAATGACTTTGTAACGCAGACTTTTGAGAATTAATAAACAAGCAATTTCTTTAGAGCAAGAATCAGGTCTCTAGTGATTTTTTTGAAATCCCTAAATTGAGCTGAACCTCTGTTCTTACAGTCTATCACTTGGTAACCGAAACATGGATCAAGAAGAATCCAGCCTAGATCAATGCGTTTCTTGGAATGCCTTCTCCAAGGACGAAGTGGGAAGGCTAACGTGACGGATTGTTGCTCTACAGCTATTGGTATCAAATTATGTAGATAAGTGCTAATCTTTCTTTCATTTTATGAGTGGCACAAAAAGTTTGAGTGGAGTAAAGAGTGTGAAAAAGCTTTTCACAAACTAAATAAATACCTTATGGAGGAACTAGTATTCTACATATCTTTGGATGGGGAACTGATGTATCCCTACATAGCAATCTTCCCCACAGCGGTATGGGAATGGGAGGACCGAAAGGTGAATAAAAGCCGGTTTTCTACGTACGTAAAACCTTAGCAACCGCCAAGACTAGGTACCCAATCATCAAAAAAACTGCCATAGCCGTATTAATATCGGCAAAAAATCAAGGTCGTATTTCCAGTCTCACTCGATAGTTATGATGAAAACTCAACCACTCCATTCAATTTTGTATGGATGAGTTAGTATGGGAGGTTTGTAATATGGGCAATAGAACTCAGTTAATTTGATATAGACTATCGGGCATGAACTGCAATTAAATTGTAAGTATCGGTCGATTTTATAATCAAACCTACGATGTTACGCACGATGACAAAGAAACATTGGGACCGAATAACATGTTGATGGTGCCTCGTCAAAAAGCAGATATGGAGGCAGATACAATTAATCTCCCCAACGGGGAAATAATCGAACAATCCTTCAGATTTAAGTTCATTGCATCCAACAACGAAATTGAATACAAAGCCTTAGTAGCTGGGATGCTGTCATCACTCGGAGTAGGTGCACAAGAAGTAGATGTATCATGCGACTTGAAACTCGTCACAGAAGACAAGTCAAGCATCAACCTCTCAGTGATGGCTATTACAGAAGACAAGTCAGAAACCCAAACAAACGAGTTTGGACCAGATTGGAGAATTCCAGAATTGGATATCTCATATATGGATTGATCCCAGAAAGTAATTAGGATCTTAGAAAACTTAAAAGCATGAGTTCCCGAGTCATTTGGGGGGTCATTCCTGAAAGGAATCCATGGAAAATAAACGAAAGCCATCAAGGAAAGTGTTAATAGAGGAGCGTATAGAAGCCAGTTAAAAGGAAGGACCATGGTTCTTCAAATAAAATGCCAAGGCTTCTACTGGTTGTACGATAATGGATTGCAAAGCATAGTCGCGGAAGTGCGAAAATTGCTAGAAGCATGCCCCGTTCACTCAAAAACCAACTGAAGCTCGATTATCTCTGCATCATATCCATTTATTTGTGGTCAATGGGCATTCGGGTATTCGGTTCGGGTCCGAGTTTTACCCGATCGATTCTGGGTATTCCGGGTCTATGATTTTATTACCCAAATAGGTACCGAAAGCATTTCGATTCGGGTTCGGTTCGGAACCAATCGATTCCAGGTCGGTTCGGGTCCAAAATTTAAGAACTGAACAGAACCCGAAACAGTTAGGTAACCAGTTATTTTGGTTCGGTTTTGGGTATTTGTAACCGAAATTACCCAAAATTGACTAAAAAATACCTGCTTACCCGAATTATTTGAAAAAAAAGCCATCCAAATTTGATCCGCAGTTCACAAAGTTTACAAATTTTCGGGTATCCGATCAGGTATAGGGTAATAACTGAAACCGACCTGATATCCACGGGTAATGAACATGAATAACTTTCGGGTAAATAGCATAATACCGAACACGATCTGAACCAGTTATTTCGGGTCGGTTCCGGTTCGGGTTTTCAGGTCCGGGTTTTATGTCCAGGCCTACGTGGGAGTGTCGTATACAATAACCAAAGTAATAAGACCTTAGCCTATCGACTGAGAAAACAGAAAAGCATCTTGGAAATATTTCCTTGGAATGCAAGAAATTTCATGCTTAAAAAGGTAACCACTTTCAAGAACAACAAAGTGGCTTAATCCCTAAATAGGTATGTTGGCAACTTGCAAAGTCCATTACAGCTATAAATCAAATTATAGCTTCATCGCACCTTCATACTATGGTAAAAGGGAAAGGCAAGACGGAAAAAAATTCATCATCGTCGCACTCTCATACTACGGTAAAATGGAAGACAAGCAGAAGAAAACTACATCCTCGTCGCAATCTCATACTACAGTAAAAGGCACGACAGAAGAAAAAATACTTCCTCGTCACACTCTCATACTACAATAAAATGGAAAAACACGGGAGAAGAAAAGTATATGTTTGTCGCACCTTAACATAATGGTGAAAAGGAAAACTCGACAGATGAATATAATTTAGTCGCATCCTCACATTCCAGTGAAAGGAAAAATGAAGAAACTCTATATTCTTTTTAAATATATAGATAAGGTCTTATCCAGCCAGACTCTCGGTGACATTTTTTCTGAAAAATGACTCAACAGACAGATTTGGCACCAGCTTCTTGGTAGTAAAGCAAACTAGCAGTTAAAGTCAGGTTCTTGACGATCTAAAGATTATGATTATACCCAAAATTCCACATTTGCTTTAGTCTCTGCAGGCGGCAAGACAAATCACCTCGGGAAGAACTCTTGACCTCGCCACTTATAGGCAAGTGAGTTTTCTTTGAAGCAAAAAGGGTTCACGATTTTGGAATGACTGATTTTAGGAGACCATCTCCCTGAACAATTAGGTGCCGCGGAAGTCAGGATAATGACAGTACACGGATCAAAAGGATCCAGAAGAGTGCTCACATCCGCCAAGAATAGAGGTGGATTTGGACACATCCAAATGAAACATGAATTTTGGCCCCAGTTTTTATTGGCCCCAGTTTTTATTGGCCCCTATTTTAAACAAAAAAATTATATATAGATTATATTTTTTAAAACAGTATGCAATTTTTTGGATATCGGCAAAGAGGCTTTAGTCCCTATAAGATTCGAAGGCATCATGAGCTTTTCAACGTGCTCCCCGGCATCAGCAGTATCACCACTAGTCCGAGAAGATCGAGCGTCATGGCTTCTCTTCTTAAAAGAAACCAGCAGCGAAGAAGACATGATGAAGGGCCAGACAAGGATGAGAAAGAAAAGAGCGACAGATTGGAACTTCAAAGGAAAAACAAGAAATATCGAACGAAATCACATAATAAGTTCTGGTTCGATAAGGAAGGAAATACGAATCTGAAAAACAAAGCAATCAAAGTGAATGAGAGTGAAGATACCTAATAGTTAGGATTTTGAGTTAAATAAAGATACCAACTCTTGAAATTTCTCTAGACGAAATTCATTTTAACTTGATCAATTATGGGGTCTATTTTTGGTATGTTTATGACGATCCATAAATTAAGATCAAATTAACAATAACTTAGAGGCCTAACATTAAATAAAAAGTATTACCGAAGTGGAAAAGCATGTGACAAAGTCGAGTAACAAGGTTATATTCACACAGAGTGAACGACTCCGTCTAACACGATGTCAATTATGAAGTGAACTGAAGAGTTATTCAAAATAGTAGTAAAATATTTTGATTTATGAAGTGAACTGAAGAGTTATTCAAAATAGTAGTAAAATATTTTGATTACCGGTTTGGTTCGATTATGTAACTCCAAACCGATTCACACTTAAAAAATACATCACAAGTTTATAGATGGCAACATCATTATTCAAAAACACCAACTCATATAGAAGTAAGAATCTGACTAAATTCTACTTTTTCTTATCATGATTATTATAAAAGAGGCTGAAAGTACTAAAACCATTCGCTCTCATATTTCTCTCTATTTTACTTAATTCCTCTTACCTTATTTTTTGGTTAAACCTCTTGCATATTTTTACAAAAGCCATTATATTTCTTTGTGTCTCCAGACAATTTCGACCCTTAAATTATTCATATTTATAAATAGTTAATTTTGCTACAAAAATTCTATATACATCATACACTTAAAATTCATGTTTATTAAATTGAAAATTTAGCTAAGTTTGAAAAAAAGATTAATTTAATTAGTACATATCACTCTTCAAAGTGCTATAAAGATTAAAATCAAATTGACTCTTATAGAAAATACATAAAGATGTAGTCATGTAGGGTAATTATACTAATAAAAAGTTTCTATTTGGGACTCCTTAGGCCATCCACATCATAAAAAAATAGTTCTAAGAAATTGACATGTGGCAGCATCAGGTTGGCTGGTAATAAAATTAACATTATATTTAATTTATTTTGAAATTATAGTAATTAAGACATTTAATATTGGATTGATTTTATTCGGGAGTATATATTATCATTTCCCTATTTTATATTAAACATTAGGTATTCCTACTTTAATGTGATTATTTTAAAATAGAGCACAAAATTCCTTATCTTCCAAATATATCATTATAACTGTTTTATTTACAAGTTTTTCTTTTTCAGATAACATTAAGTTAATTTGTTTTTATTATTTTTAGTATCACAATTTAGAGAATGCAACAATATTCTCTTTTTAAAAGGAGAATTGAGTTACTTTTTATGCATCAAAAAAAACTTCATCATCAAAGTTTTCTTAGTTTGTTGTTGTTAAACATTAAAACAATCTTAAAGATTTTTCATCCTATAATTTTATAAAAATTGACATCGTTAAAGTAATTTTAAATTCTTTTGGGTTAAAAATTAAACCAATCTTGAACGTTCTGAATCCTACCAATTTATCAAATACGATCAGAAAAATAAATGTAGATACCAAAAAAAAAATTAAAAACACTTTTTTCAACAATATGACATACATAATGAGAACAAAATATTTACATTATCCGTGTGTAGTGTGGAGATAATTCTAGTAGACGTAAATATATATTTATGCTAAATAAAAATTATGAATAATTTTGATAGTCGTGGTCTTTGTTATAAAATGTGACCGCGTAGCCGCTAACTCGTTTCACGTGACACTTTCGTCACGATTTCTGATAAATTAATTATAATGTTTACAAAAAGACAATATACTAATTTTTTTAATAAAGAAAACCAAATTATGTTCATTAAGTTGTCTCATTAAATAAAAATTGTTGGGAGTGATGGTCGTCGTAAACCAGAATACTCATTTGGCCTGCGGTGACAGTAATTATTTTGACTCCATCCCACTCATTCTCTCTCCTGGTCGAGATTCTAGGTAATATATATAAAGACTATTCATTTTCACACTCTTCTCGTGTCTTTGCTTCAGTTACTTCTTCATTGTTCAATCTCTCAAACTCCATTAGCTCTTACTTCAAATTAAAAGCTTACCTTTTTTTCTTGCTGTACAAATTAAACAAAATGGGAAACTGTCAAGCAGTGGACACAACAAGAATCGTGATACAACACTCAAATGGTAAAGAAGAAAACCTAAGTTATCCAGTTTCTGCTAGTTATGTGATGAAGATGAATCCTGGCCATTGCGTTTCTCTTCTCATCTCCACCACTGCTCTCTCTGCCACCTCTTCTGGTCATGGAGGACCTCTTAGGCTCACGAGGATCAAGCTCCTTCGTCCCACGGAGACACTTGTTCTCGGCCATGTCTATAGACTCATCACCACCAAAGGTACACTCCAAACTCTATATTGTTGTTTATCATTTTATCTTCAATTCCATCTCATAATTGGAGAAGAACTATGCTCAAGTCTTTTATCAAAAAACAAGAAAAGAAAGAAAACTCTAAAGTGAAGTCTTTTGTATATTTACGTTATTTTCTTGAGTCTCTTGTAACCTCTCAATCTATTTGTAGTTTTGTATGTCCTTTCGAGATTTTATATCAAAACTTGTTTGCATGTGTTTTGTTTAATCAAAATTATAAATATATAATTTAAATTATTTTGGAGTCGAGAGTCTTGTGAGAATGCACTAGTAGCATGTCCAATAATGTACTTTAACATGCTTTATTTTTTGGATGGGGTCTAATGTACAAATTTCAAACTTGGTGGGGTAAAATTTAGAGGTAATGAAATGTTTAATGGCAAAGAGATGTTCCAAGTTGAAGAAAGAAGGTAAGATGTCAGAAGATAAGCAAGAGATGGTGAAAGCAATAAGCTCTACTAAGGTTGATGACAATGAGGATAAGGTAATATATGATTATTAGGATCAATATTTTTTTAATTATAATTTGGATAAATTTGGGTTTTAACTTAGATGTAAACTGTATATAGATGCAGATGAAGAAGCAAGAGAAAGAAAGACCATTAAGAATCTCAAGATCATGGCAGCCTTCTCTTAAAAGCATATCAGAAAGCTGAGAAAATTTCTAAAACTTTGGGGAACATTTAAGAGAAGCTTTGAAATATAAGGATCTTTAGTTTGGAAAATAGGCAGGCCAGTGACAAAAGCTGGTCCCTTGTAATGTGTGATATTATAAAGTGATAACATTTTAAAGCAATCATTCATTTCTTTGACCAAAGACTCGAGTTCTATGAATAAAATATACAGATTTCGTTTGAGAAAGCGTTACAAGCTAAATAAAAGCATCGAGCGTGCTTTGAGATGATCATTAATTAGATGATTAACATATTTTATAATTTTAAGCGTTTTTCAAAGTGTATAAATCTACAAAACGGTTTATACATTGATTATTGCAACTTTTTAATGTTCCTTGTGAAATAACTCAAGCATTGTATGCTGACTATTAAATTTATTTTGATATTCATAACAATATAGACGTTACAAAAAAAACAATATAGACGTTACAAAATGGTTTACGGGATCGTTTTTTTTTTCATTTGTCATCCTAAAAGACACATTTCACGGTCCAGTTCTCATTTTTGGTCTTTTAGTTGCTAGATTGAAGTATAAAAAATGAGAACCAACTAAGATGTCATGTCCTAATGCATTTAGGATTTCCTAATCATTTTGCCTAGTTTTGTCCATCCATTTAGTTTGTTTGATTAAACTAAAGTATGTATTTAAGGTTTTTAAGATTTATGACTCCCTTTATGATCTCTAAAACACTCTTTTCATGATCAAGTTCTCATTTTTGGTCTTTTAGTTTCATGATCAAGTTTTCATGTCATCGTAACTTGTTATGATTTACACTAATACAATGATTGTGTTATTGAAACATGTCATTATCTTGGTGTGATGTATTGTGATATTAAACCGGAGAATTTCTGGTTTTTTAATGGAGATGATGAAGCTGCACTCAAGACTAATGGCCAAATGTTTTTTTTACTTTAGTTATGTGTAACTGATATCATTAGATGAATATTTTGAAAAAAAATCCACGTTTAGATGATAAATTGATATTAATAAAAAAAGTAAGCCTTTAATTTAAAGAAAGTTTGTGGATTCAATAAACATAAAAATAAAAATTTATAAGTAATTTGCCATAGAAGATTCTTGTTGTCTTTCATCACTTGAAAAAATCAGCATCAACATCATCATTTAAAATTTATCAGAAAATCTAATTATAGAAGACAACACAAATTTATCAGAAGTATGAGAAAAAATAAGAATATAATTTTATTCTCATTCAGTGAAGATCATAAATTCTGGTTTGATATATCATGGTTTTTCTCGTTTTTTGACCATGATATAAATCTTGTATATAGAGTATTTTTTGGTATTTTTCTAATACTTTCGAGTTTTTTCGAGTGTTTGCAGGTTTAGGTACGTTTGAAGCTTATTTGGAGATATCAAAGAAAGAGATGTTGCGGAAAAAATCAAGTCAGAGAGAAATTTTTGACAATGTTGATCGACACTACTCTGTGGTGTCAGTCGACACCGCACACACATACATATTCTTGTACGAGTTTTGAAGATTTTTGGAGAATTACAAGTTGGCCGAGAAGTTCTATCTATTTTCAGATCAACCTTTTTCGTGCTTTTAGACTATAATTATGTTTTTTTAGTCAATGTGGAGACTACAATTTATTTTTATCAAAACCAGAGAGAGAGATCAGTTGGAGAGTTTTTGGGGAGATAATTCTGAAAGTATGTTCATCTTATAGAATAATTTGAACCCTTTTGTATCTTTTACTAACTTTTTTATGCTTTCATTTTCTTTCATGATGTTTGTTTTAATCACCTTGTCTGAATAGTTTGTTGATTAGGGTTTGGGTTATTCAAAGGTTGGAGATGAATTGTTAGATTTAGACAGATTTGTTAGGATAATTACATAGTTCTTCATCTAGATTGGGTTTAATGCTAATTCTAGTTTGATCATCTTAAATTCAGAACCTAGGTTGATTAATAGATGTGAAAGTATTCTCGATTGCCTGAACTATTTTATATGAGCAAAATATATATTCACAAATAAACTTTGTTTAAGGATTTTGTGAACAATCAAACATGAACTTTAATGCTTGTCTGGATTGTTGAATTTACAAAGAAATTTGAGATTATAGGGTTTAGACATAGATAATCAGATAACCTTTGAAGTGAAAGTTGGTTGATTTAACAGTTGTCTTTTGAGTTCGAGAACGGGTCTAAATAAAATCCTAACAGCTTTTTATTTTACAATTCAGATTTAACTGAGAATCTTCATAAGCCTAACTTTTCCCCCAATTGAATTTACTACATATTTTTGCTGCATTGCATGCTTTAGTTAAACTGATTCATGTTTAGCTTAATTCAAAACTACAATCTATTGTGTGATCATGAATCTCTGTTGTTTTGGCCCTTTATACTACGATTGCATTTTTGTGCATTTGAGTAGCTCTAGGGATTTAACTTTAAGCATATAGAAATTTGGCACCGTTTTCGGGGACTCTTTGATTCGTCATTAGATTTAAATGTACAATTTAGTCTAATCTATTTGTTACTTTGTTACTTACGCAATTCTATCTCTTTTTTCTTGTGTGTTTCAGGTGTGTGTCTAATCTGTGAACCAGAATCAAAAGGACATTCAGATAGTCATTCTTTCTAATCAAGAACTAGCCGAGTTAGAGCGAACGAACTGGAAAGCAAATAAGCCAGAAGAAATGGTGAATCTAGTGATATTGGTTCAGGATGCTGCTGGAGTCTTACGCGACCAAGACGGTCATGTGCGCAACGAAAGAGGCCAAAAACTTGATGGAGAGGGAAATGTCATTGCTGAGGAAGTTGCTGGCGATGTAGGAAATGCCCATCATGCTCACAACAGCAATGGTGCAGTTGGGTCTTGGAAGAACACTTGGTGACTACAAAAGGTCTGATCAGTTTTATGTCGATCGGTATGCGGTTCGATCTCCTCCATTCCTGTTAAATGATTTTGAGCTGAAACATGCATACTACACTTTTGTGGGTCAGCATCGTTTTCATGGTTTCCTCATAAGCACCAGATGGATCACATTGAGAAGTTTGAGAATTTGATTACAAACATCAAGTACAATGGAGTATACAACGTTACCTATTCCGCAATCTCTATTCATGCTCTCTTGATGGAGATACAACTTATTGGCTGAAGCAGTTGCAACCAGGATCGCTGACAATTTGGGAGGATACCAACAATGCCTTTCTGAACAATTTATATGATAATGCAAGGTCTGAAGAGCTGAGAACAAAGACCTCCACGTTTTCTCCAAGACCGATTGGAGCATTCAAGGCTGCTTGGGTAAGATTCAAGGCATATCAGAGGGATTGTCCACATCATGGTTCCAGTGAGGTTCCACTGCTACATACTTTCTTTAGAGGTGTAAATTGTAGGTACCTGATGGCTCTGGATACTGCGAGCATGGAAACTTCAATATAAGGTATTCAGAAGATGCTTATGTGCTGATTAAAAACTTGATATTTAGCAGTAGTACCAAGAATGCAGATTTTTAGAGGAAAAGGTAAGGTAGAAACATGGATGGAAGTCAAATTGTTGAGGTGAAAGCTAAGTTAGATTATGTGTTGTGGGTAAGAAACCGGTTCAGTTTCTTGTTGAGGTTAAGACTTTTGAACCAGTTGCAGAATTTGAAGAAGAGGATGTTAATTTCATCAATGGAGCTGGATTTCAGGCCAGAAATTTGGTAATCAACAAGTGAACATAAACCTCTATGAAGATCATCTTATTCTGGGAAGACCTTTCTTAGCTACATGTGGTGCCATCATTGATGCGAGCAATCAAATGATAGCTCTGAATGTGAGTGATCTGGTCATGAACTTCGATATGGACAAGCTACTGAAGAGACCCAACATAGATGGACAAACATTCTACATAGACACTCTCACCAAATCTCGCAGAGGAAATCTTCCATGAGATGCATCCTGCATATCTTTTGGAGAGAGCATTAACCACTTCTACAAGAGAAACATAACATATGGATGGGTATGTCAAGATGATGGAAGCTAGTGAGAACGTGATGCAGTTGGTTGTCCAAGAGGAGTTGGTAAGAACTTCTAAGAAAGTTGCACACCCTATCCATTGGAACGAGGAAAAGGCTTCAAAAATGAACTTGAATAACTCCTTGCAGGGCTTAGGATTCACCTTCAGGATGAGACCAAGTCATCGATTGAGCATCAGAGGAGGCTGAATCTGAATCTAAAAGAAGTTGTTAAAAAAGAAATTATGAAACTCCTGGAACATGGGATTATCTATCCAATTTCAGACAATGATTAGATCAGTCCAGTGCATGTGGTTCCTAAGAAAAGAAACGATAAGAAAGAGCTCATCCCTACAAGAACTATGAATAGGCACAGTATGTGCGCTGACTAGAAGAATCTGAATGCTGTGACAGGAAAGACCACTTCTCACTGTCCTTCATTGAGAGGTTAGCAAATCACCCGTACTACTGCTTCCTTGATGGGTACTCCGGTTTCTTTCAGATTTCAATTCATCCATATGAACAGGATAATACCACTTTAACTTATCCCTATGGTATATTTGCGTATCGTAGAATGTAATTTGGACTTTGTAATGCTCCTGCAACATTCCAGAGATATATGATGTCTATCTTCACATACATGATTGAAGATTACATGAAGGCCTTTATGGATGACTTTTTTTTTCTGTGGGTCTTCCTTTAAAGACTCTTTGGACAACATCTGCTAAGTTCTTGCTAGTTTTGAAGAGAAACACTTAGTTCTAAACTGGGAGAAGTGTCATTTCATGGTTAGAGATAACATTGTGCTGGGGCACAAAGTTTCAGGGGCCGGGATTGAGGTTGATATTGCAAAGATTGAGGTTATGAAAAGCTGCAGCCACCTGATAGAGGGAATTCAGTGAGGAGTTTTGTGGGACATGCTGGGTTCTACATAAGATTCATCAAGGATTTTGGCAAGATTGCTTGACCACTAACTGCTATAATCAGTAATGATATAAAATTTGAGTTCACTGCTGACAAGATTTCAGCTTTTAAACATATAAAGCAAACTTTAGTGAGTGCTCCAATTGTGCGATCTCCAAACAGGAAATTGCCTTTCGAAGTGATGGTGTGATGCCATTGACTTTGCAACCAGAGCTATTTTGGGGCATAAAAAAGTTTAAGAAACTTCATGCTATCTCCTATGCCAGCAGGACCTTGGATAATACACAGAAAAACTATGCAACTGAAGAAGGAATTGTTGGCTGTAGTGTTTGAATTTGAGAAACTTTTTCCTTATTTGGTTGGGTTCAAGGTAATTATGCACACATACCATTCTGATCTCGAGTACTTGATGTAGAAAAAGGATGTGAAGCAAAGGTTGATGAGGTAGATTCTCCTTTTTCAGGAGTTTGATATTGAAATCAGGGACAAGAGAGGAGTACAAAATGGGGTAGATGATCAACATTTAAGGATCAAGATTGAAGAAGACGTCCCCATTGATGATTTTCTGCCTGAAAAAAATGTATACTTATTAAAAAAATAGATGTGAAACCAAGGTTGATGATGTGGATTCTACTTCTTTAGGAGTTTGATATTGAAGTCAAAGACATGCAAAAAGAGTCAAAAAAAGGGGTAGCTTATCATCTCTCAAGGATCAGGATTGAAGAAACCGTCCCATTGATGATTTTATGCCTGGAGAGAATGTATACTTGGTGGAAATTGGATTGCAAGCAGACTTGGTCGAAAATCTGCAGGTTTCTCGTGTTACAATCCAGGTGTCGGTCGACACCACCTGGGTGTCGGCCGACACCCTACTCAAAACCACAGACCAATGTCAACCAGCTGATGTCATACTCGACACGAACCCACGACATGAAGCTGCAATGTCGATCGACACAAATTTTTGTGTCAGTTCACACACCATGCGCAGATAAACAGAAAACTTCCTAAAGTTCATAACACTGCTTCAGAATAGCAAACAACTGCAGTGATTATTCTGGATCGACAGTGGTATGCTGATATCACGAATTGTCTTGCTGCAAAAGATGGGCCAGACAACTTTGAAGGGTATATCAAGAAGAATTTCTTGAGAAAACTTAGAAGGTTCTACTTGTATGAGCTCTACCTGCTCTGATGGGGTTTTGATACGATCCTGGCTAGCTTGTGATGGCTAAAAAAGAATTAACCCAAGACATTTCACTCCAAGGTGGTAAATGGATAATCATATTATTCTGATGGCACGTTTAGACCTAACAAAGAGTATATTAAACTCAATGTCTGATTCTAGCTTGACGTTGCAAAGGAAGATAGGCGGTGGAACCTCCGGATGATGTTGTGTAAAATCAATAAAGAGTATATCAAACTCAACACATGAACTATTTAAACACAACGAACACAGTTTGGTTGATAGAATGGCTACACAAAAGGGATGGAATATCTTGATAAACTGGTTTTGATCATTGGATATGACACACCATGATCGAAATGAGAATCACTCTCAAAAAGGATCCAAAAATATCAAAAGGCTTCTTATTAATCAAATATGCTTATATGAGTTTAAATGGAAAGAAAAGTGATGAAAACTAAGTAACCTTGAAACTATAATATACTTAATTAACTTAGACTATAATTAAATAACTTAGACTTGACTAGAATTAAACAACTTGGACTTGACCACAAGGTGTGAATAACTATTTAGTTCCAACTGACTTTTGATCTGCAATTTTCGTCACTCCTTATGGGCTTCAAGTAAATTCATTATTTTGGGCTCTCCTTGGACTTGTAACATGATGAAAATGGCATGAACTTTATATATATATCATCATTGGTGGATTTCTGAATAATCTCCTTGTCTAAAACTTCATAAATCAGTCTATTGTCGCCATATTTGAATGTCAAAAATGCCACTTTTCCTTTGATCTATTTTAGTTGTGTCATTCCTTTTATTTGTTGTCTTCTCTGCTTCCCATACCCGCATTAGGTTTACATGAGATAGCATCAAGATTCTGAAGTTTTTGATGTGCTGTTTCACCGCCATGGATATGAGTATGCTGGACACTTTGCTTCATCCAAGACAGTGTCCAAGGTTTTTCAAGCAGGCTTCTGGTGGCCTACCATGTTTAAGGATGCTCATATATTTATCTCTCAGTGCGACAACTGTCAAAAGAGAGGGAAGAGCAGTAAGAGACACAAGATGCCACAAAACTTCATCCTTAAGGTTGAAATCTTTGACTGATAGGGCATCGACTTCATGGGTCATTTTCTCATTCTATGGGAACAAGTACATCTTGGTTATTGTGGACTACATGTCCAAGTGGATCGAAGTGATTGATAGTCCAGCCTATGATGCTATAGTGGTTCTTAAGCTGTTTAAGGCATTTATCTTCCCTTGATTTGGAGTGTCTCGGATTGTTATAAGTGATGGTGGTTCTCACTTTATTAACAAGGTCTTTGAGAAGTTACTGAAAAAATATGGTTTGCATCATCGTGTGGCTACTCTTTATCACCCTCTAACAAGTGGACAAGTTAATGTCTCGAACAGGCAGATCAAGGAAATTCAGAAAAGTTAATTATGAATCATGTTTGAAAAACTCGGTTAGATTCTGTATTTGGATGTTTCTCATTTCTAGCATTAAACGAACATGAATTCTCAGCTTCATCCAAATGAATCATCTCAATTAACAAACGAACATATTACTCAGCTTGATATCTCAGAAGAAACGTTTATATTACAATGAAACTTTCTATTATGTTGCTAAATTGGCTATAGTCAAGCTATTAGTGAAACCATCTGAATCTAAGAGATGGTTTCTTACTCAGCTTGATATCTCTAATGCTTTTCTTGATGGTAATTTGGAAGAGGAGATTTACATTAGACTTCATGAAAGTTATGTTGAGAGAAAGGGGGGGCTCTTTGCCAAAGAATGATGTTCAGAGATGATGGCTCTTTGCCAAAGAATGATGTTCAGAGATGATCTTAGACAAGCATCATTATAATGGTTTTTGAAGTTCTCTACATGTTTGATGAGTTTGGGTTTATTGAAAGATGATGGTCATCACACATTTGTCTGCTAAGAGTTGTGATGATGGATTTTTGTAGCAGTGTTGGTCTACGTGGACGATATCACTGCTGTTAGCACAAGTGAAGCAGCTACAGTACAATTGACTTGTGACTTGGAATAATCTTTTAAGTTGAGGGATCTTGCTGCTATGAAGAATTTCTTACGGCTGGCTGAAAGTTACTCGCAATTATGATAGAATATCATCTTTCAGAGGAGATATTATTTGGAACATCTATCATCGACTAGAATGCTAGGATGTAAGCCATATTAATCACCAATAATTCCTTATATGAGACTGTCCAAAGATGACGGAGATCTTCTTCAAGATCATAAGATGTATCGAGGTCTTGTGAGAAAATTGATGTATTTCACTTTTACAAGATGTGACATAACTTTTGCAGTTAACAATTTATGTCAATACTCTTGTGCTCCTCGTACATCACATCTCAAACCAGCTTACGTAGCACTGTAATATCGCAAAGGAACAGTTTGACAAAGTGTTTTCTATTCTGCAACATCTGATCTCACATTGAAAGGATTCGCAGATTCAAATTGGACTTCTTTCCAGATAGTAGAGAAGATCAACAATATGTTCTCTATGTTTCTGGGTTCTTCTCTTATATCTTGTAAATCCAAGTAACATGACACAATTTCTTGTTCTTCTGCAAAGGCAAAGTGTAGAGCTTTAGCTCTGGCTTCCATATAAATGCCATGGTTAAAGAAGTTGCTTAATGACTTACGAATCAGTTCTATTAAAACCCATATTCTATTTGCAGATAGCAGATCTGCCACATGCATTGCCATCAATCATGTATTTCATGAGACAACTAAACACATTGAATTAAATTTTCAAATGGTTCTTGAAAGTTTGGATAAAGACTTTCTAAAAACATTTCATGTCACTGTTTGTTGTCTATTTTCAAAAATACTACTTTTATACACGTTTATAAAAATTTAAATTTATAAAAGTTTATATAACAGATTTATAATATTATAATCATGTTATAAACTTTATCAAACATATTTTTATAAACATTTATATATTCAAAATTTGTGATACTTATAAGAAGTTGTATTTTTTAAAATATGTATCAATAAGTGGTAGTTCTGAAAAATTGTATCATGAAAAGAATATTTTTTTATAAATTACTCTAGATTTATTGTTGGAACAATAGATTTAATTTTGTAAACTTATTCTTTTGATGTGGTAGATACTTGTTTGTGTGGTAGATTTACTAGTTAATATTAGTAGACTTTTTTTGAAGTGATAGATTTATTGGTGGAATGGTAGACTTATGAGTACTTTTGGTAGATTTATTTTTGTTTGACGGTATACTAATGTAAATGTGGTAGATCTTTTAATTGGTGGTATAATTATTTCGATTCGTACTAAATGGTTGATTTATATTGTTTGATGGTAAATTAAATTGCGCTGATAGATTTATTTACTTAGAGGATAATTTTTTCCGGGTAGTATATGATGGTAGATAAATTTTTAGTGATTTATATATATAATAAAATCGTAAAATTTATGGTTGTGGCGATAAAAAATTTTCAATCTTTAGAAGTTTAATAAACAAGTTACAGTTGGTAAATTTATTGGTTACTATGGTAGTAGATTTATTTATAACATTTTTCAATATGATGATAGACTTGTATATTTAGATACAACAAATTTTTAACGCAAATACCAGTTGCAAACTTTCAATGATATAAATCTATTATCATTGAAAATGTCAATCTCAAATGCTAATCGCAAGCGCCAATCGCAAATGCTAATCTTAGTCATAAATACTTGTTTAAATTTTTTTTTGAATTTATATAAAAATAGTACTGTTTATTATTACTATATTATTATTTATTTATTTTAAATATTAATGATATTTTTGCTATACTAAATTTTAAAATTTTTGTTTTAAAATATGCATTATTTTGGTAAACTAATATTTAAAAAAGTATTTTAATAATTGACCAACTTTTTTTAAAAAACCCAGTTCTCCTCAAATATATATCAAAAAAATTATTACCAAACTTTGTTATTTGATTGTGGCTAAATTTTTCCTAGCTACAATCTCCAATTAAGTACTACTGCAAATCACATATATTTACTCTATTAAAAAGTAAAAACATATCGTATCTGCACTATGTCGACTTCGATGTTCATATTCCCGTAGGAAGATCTGGTCTAAAATATAAGTAACGTGCTTGTATTGTATACATACAAACGCTCAAACTCACATAAAGCTGCTAAAGAAAGAATTATGTAAACTCCAAACTGGTTTTGGTATGTAGTGTAACAGTTCAAGAGATTAATACCGTCACAAAAATTCACATCTTGCAGGCCTTACTGTCACCACATGTCTCGACCTGCCAACAAAAATTATCTCCTCAGATTGGTTTATCCGAGTAAAGATTACAACATAAAAGATCGATTAAACGAATGCTCTACTTTGTGAGTTTATCTTTCTTTCTTTCTCCTTACCTTATTTTTCTTTCTTGCTTCAAGAATAGCTTCTATAGATGGCCGACCTAATCAACAAAGATATAGAGTTTTGACGCACATATAACCAAAAAATAAGCTTGAACAAAGTTTCAAACATATGATTCAGGTTGTTTCGTATACCTGTGACCTGAAGTCGATACTTAGCCCAAAAATCATACACTGCATCAGCTACCTTCCCTATCTGCAAGTAATCATGTGTTATCTATAAACGCAGAACAATACACGATGGAAAGCCAAAGATTCTTGTCGATTCGAACTTGCAAGAGATCATTAGATATAGAGAGAAAGAAAGAGTGAGTGAGGCTTACTGGTTCAAATTTGGTGATAGTGTAAACCCATCCAAGCCCAACCTCTTCATACAATCTTCTAAATGCCTGAATGTTTTACCGAAGAACATCAAGATAATATACGAAATGGACTTAGCCTAAACAAATGATGCAATAAGCTTTACCTCCACACCCGTTACCACATTTCCATCAGACTGAATCGCGTGGATTTGTCCCATTACCTAATAACCATCTCGATTAAATCCGAACCAGAACATCGAAAAACAGAGGATTCTACACATTGAAACAAACTCAAATAGATAATTTACCGTTTTGTAATCAAGCCCTTGATTCTCTTCAGGTGAATAATCATTAGAACTTATGTCAACGAACTTTATCGTTCCATGTTTTTCATTCCTTTCCACAAGCATATTAACCTACACAGAAGCAAGTAGTTTTCAAAAACTCATTCTAAAATTTGATTACAAACATTTGAAACAGACGTTTGTTATTTTATAAGACCTCACGCATACAGAGAGGACAATCTCCATCGTAAAGCATTTTGATTTTCCAATTCCCAGGTTTTGGTTTTGGTTTAGGTTCCTCGTTGTTCTTCAATTTCGGGACAGGAACACTACTTGCTCCTTGTATTGTCCTAATTTGATATCTAAACCCTACACACAAAAAAAAGAATCATCATATATACGCCAATTTCAGAATTTCCCAATCTTCGCCGACGAACCCTAATCTCTGTTCTCTAAGTTGATTATTACCTTTTGGGATGATTTGAGGATTGAAATGGCGCGATGATAGTGATCGCAGAGAAGGGTTTCTTCGGTGTTTCCATATTACGCACGCAGCAGCAGCTCCTCTCGTTGCCATTTTTTGTGTTCTTTTTCAAATTTTCAGAAGCAAATGTGTGTATTTTGCCTTTTTGTGTAATCTAATTTTATTTTTTTATGAGTGGTATCTAAAATAGGAGGCGCTAATTTTTTTATGGTGCTAAGCCGTACACGTGGCACCGTTTCCATCGATGTTCGCATGCCCGTTGTGGACTACCGTAAAATGGAAACATCTGGCGTGTCCGTGTGCGGGTTACTGGTTAGGTCGGTCGCTCATAAATTGAGAGCACGAAATTTCTATTTGCTGTAATATTTTGCGTAACTAAGAGTTGTGGAAAAAAAGTAATTCACAAAAAAAAATTATAAATTTATAATTATTGATTACAATATAAAACAATTATTAAAATTCAAAAAAATTGAGTGAAAAAATTAAAAAACATTATTATACAAAAATAATGTATTAAATAATAACCAACACACTAATAATTAATTTATGTGTCTCTCTAGGTCATGATACCTCAGCTTTTACATGTTTTCTCAAACACATATCAGTAAAAAAACAAACAGTTAATAGAAACATTAAGATTAATACAATTCAGCTTTTCGATTAGAGAAAGAAAACATATTATCTTAAAAAAACACCTTTTAAATTTAAGCCTAACAACTCACAATATAGATTAATCCGGTTCGAAAAACTAATTATAAGGTGATTAGGTATCGACAAAACCTAACAATACCATTGATTTAAATGGTGTTTTTTCAGATGACGTGTTTTCATTCTCTCCTAAAAAAACTGAGTTGTATTAATTTAAATGTTTCTATTGACTGTTTGTTTTTTACTGATATTTTGAGAAAGAGTGTAAAAGCTGAGGTATCATCACCTCGAGAAACACATGAATTAATTATTAGTGTGTTGATTTCGGTGCTGAAGTGTTTGATTCGACAAAACGTATTCAAGTTTTCCCCTTATTTTGAATATAATTTTATTGCTTTGCTTGTGAATTTTGATTTTCTCTTGGTCCAAGGAATTTTCTGGTGTTTCAAGTTTGGTATTCAAGCAGCAACTTTGCTTTCTATTCAAGCAGCAGCTCGGATTCATCATGTTAGAGCTTAGTATTTTTAGAAGAAGCAAATAAAAGAGTTTGGAGACAGAAAGTTTGGAATCATTAAAATACACATATACAAATTATGTTCTTGATCGGGAATCACCATCTGTCTCTGAAAAATAGGAATGAAAGAAGAGAGAGAAATATAAGTTGACTATATGTTTAACATGTGTTTTCGGAAAAATTAAACAAATGAAGTTCATACTATACAACACAAAGTATATTTCCAATAATATCAGAATTACATAATTTATAATAAAAAATATGATCATTAAACCAAAATATATATATATAAAATGATTAAATATTCTCTCGGCATAGCGCGGATCATCAATCTAGTAAAAATAATATTTATTGTTGGTTCCGCATTAAAAAGTACATCGCCTAATACTCGAGACTAATCATTTCAGTTTATGAAATTTCAATAAAATTATTATATATTTAAATAATTTAATTTTTAGTATGTATCTAGCATAAAATAGTATGGGTATGTTTTTGAACACTGATGTATTGATAGGAGATATGTGTTTCGGGTAAAATAGTTCTTGAATAGAACATAGGTTTTCGTCGTTACAAAAATGAGGAGCTATATCGTATAAGGACCTCCAAGATTCGATTCGATTTGCGTTTGTAAGAAATTTATTTAGAGCCATTAGAGAGGGAAAAGGAGGATTACTCTTCCGGAAACTTTCTGATGCATAAGTTAAACATCGCTCAACTAAAAGTGTAATTCATAAAGTATATACGGTTTTGGTGAAGAGTACCGTATGTGGATCAAAACTCCCATCTGTTTATGAATATGTAGTTGATTCATATACACAAGAATAGTAGGGTTGGAGCTCTCCTCTTGACCATTCTTAAAATGAGTTTATGAAGAGAATCCACTTACCTCCTTTGAGGCTATTGTCTCTTCTTTTATAGAATAGGAAGATTGATGATCTATCTTTCGTACTTACCTCCACGTCTATCATTCCTGACTTTTATGGCGTTTAAACTCAGGTGGTTTTGTGGGTTTCCCCATCGTGGCTCAGCAACATGTGTCGCATCAGTTTATGTGTGCCTAAATCGGACCTAGGACACCCAAGAGATGCATACAAATGGAGAATATATCCCTGGAGGGTATGTAAGCAATAAAGGAAGAAAGTAAATAAGGACCCCGAAAGGATGCATATGAACAAAGAATATGTTCCCGAAAGGTATGAAAGTAAGCAGCAAGAAAGAAAAGAAACAGAGACTCCGAGGAAATACATATAAACATAGAATATGTCCGTAGACGGTATGTAAAAAAAAGCGAGCAAATAAGAAAGTAAACAAGAATATCGAAGAGATGTATATGAACAAAGAATATGTCCTCGAAGAGCATGTATCTGCTTGTCTTTTTGGGTTAGTTTTTCATGTGTGGGGTCGAAACAGATCGGTTATCCGTTGCCATTAGATCTGCTGCGACTCTTTCTCGTGTTGCCTTCTTGTACTGCGATTTGGCCTTCCTATATTTGCAATCAATGGCATGCTCTCCCCGCAGTTGCATTTCGATCTCTATCTTGGTCTTCCCAGAACGGGTGCCTTTGTAACTGGACTGGAATTATTGCTAGTTGGGGACTAACCGAACGTGTCCACATGGTGAGCTATTATTGGATGCAAGGCGAAAAATTGTGTTGCCTATTGTCCTCGATGCACGTTCTGACCAGCTTTTCCATCACATGTCACGTTAATTTTTGCATGTTTCCGGCAGGCCAGTTATCAACGGCAATATTGATGCATCTTGTTGATGCAAGGCTCGAGACAGGTTAATTGTAGGATCGGTTCCTGGATTTTTTTATTGGGGCCATGTGGGTTTCAAATACTTCACTGTCTCCTACGCGACTATGAAAGCGGGTTCGAGTCCTTAACTTATCAATACATCGCTCCAACTGTCCTAGCGAGAACATTTCTTTCGCTATTCTCCTTAGGTTTTTTGATTCTGTAATTCTTCTTTTGTCGTCCTCCCTTGATAGCTCTTTGTCAATCTCCACGATCACTTTATTTTTTTGTCTATGCCTTGTGAAAAAAAGCGTTCGTCCCTCCTCATGGTGCATCATCTTCTTCAGAAGGTGCACCATTCAGTGATGGATCTGCTCTCTCATCGATTGCCTTCGGTTTCCATGGTACAAGAAGCGTGTTGTCTCCTCTGGCCACCGGTTATCATGGCAGCGTGCCTCTGATGCTGGCTCGTGCTTTTTCCCGAATGGGTGATGTCATCGATCCCGAATGGTCAGCCATTGTTCTACTATAAATTAGTATGTCATCGAAGAAAACCAACATAAACCTCCGAAGAAAAGGACAAAACAGCTCATTCTTTAATGTCTGAAACGTAGCTGAAACTTTTGTGAGATCAAAGACATTACAACAAAGTCATAATTCCCATAACCAATGCAGAATGCTGTTGTCTCGATGTCACGTTATTTAGTCTACGGTCTCGTTTTGTATTTTTCTCTTTCCCTCTTCACGGACATTATCTCTGTTTTTATTGCTATTATAAGTTCTTAATGGCCTAACATAAAGACAATATTCTAACTTATCCATGGCTACAAATTCATCTTCCAAGGAGCCCACTTCTAAGAGAAGATATATAATCTCAAATCCAGAAGGTCAATGAGCTATTTAATGTTGGAAGCAAATCATGGAATCATGATATCGTTAAACGTTCGATATGACAAGATCTTAAAGATTAGACTCAATTTTATATCATCACAATATTTTGTTGGTTGGCATTATCCAGACTCGTATACACAGTTAAGTCACGTTATTGGTTGAGTACTCATCTACCAAATCAAGAGCATAACATTGTTCTTCCACCAGGCTCAACTATACTTAAGGAAGAAATTTTAAAAATATACACATGCGATGGAGAATATTGTCAAAGGCAATGGCTGCTGGAGCAGTTCTCAAACAGCCAGGTATCATCTATGATCCTCAATGTCGCATATGTTGTTTTGATGATGAATCATTCATTATATTATCTATTATTTAAATGTATATATGCTCAGACGATCTAGTATAGTTCACAAATATCGGATATGACTATCCTAAACTCATCAAGCTCATTCGAAGATAAGTTTAAAGCAGTTATAGATTGTCACAACAAGCAGAGCCTTCCACCTCTCTAAAGAAAACTAACATATAGATTATGGGTTCCAAGACATTGCAATCATATAGCATATAGATTAGCTACACTTTTATGTTTTTCGATTTATTTTTCATTTACTTCATGTATATCATAGAATTTCTATATAATACAAATTTATGATTTAAATAAAGCGGTATTTTTTCAAACTGTCATAAGGTTTACTTTGATAAAGAAATTAATAATAAAATTATTTACAATTGCCAAATACTACATAATTTTGCTTAATACCAAAAACAAATTATTTAGAATGTCTAACCGATAAACCGTTACGAACTATGGAATCTAACATCTAAACAATAGGTATATCATAAAGGGAGTCTTAAATCTCAAAATCCTTACATACATACTTTTGTTGAATAAAACAATCTAAATGGATGGACAAAACTAGCCTCTAGCAACTAAAAGACCAAGAATGAGAACTTGATCAAGAAATAACTCTTTTAGAGATCATAAAGGGAGTCTTAAATCTTAAAATCCTTAAATACATACTTTAGTTTAATCAAACAAACTAAATGGATGGAAACAAGTAGGCAAAAGGACTAGGAAATCCTAAATGCATTAGGACATGCATATGTAAGTTGGTTCTCATTCTTTTGGGAATATACTTCAATCTAGCAACTAAAACACCAAAAATGAGAACTTGATCATGAAAGGAGTGTTTTAGAGATCATAAAGAGAGTCTTAAATTTTAAAAACCTTAAATACAAACTTTAGTTTAATCAAACAAACTAAATGGTTTAGAGATCATGATCAAGTTTGCTAGACTCATGATCATGATCTTTTAGTTGCTAGACTCATGATCATGATCTCTAAAACACTCTTTTCATGATCAAGTTCTCCAGCTCGATCATGATCAAGTTTTAAGAAATGTATTCAGTGATGGAAGTTAATATTGAAAAAGAGGATGAATCGAGCTGGAGGCTGGTGACATGTGCAACGGTTTATGTTCGATTCTGAGGTACAATGCTTTGATATTCTTCACATGAACCAAACAACATTTCAGAGTTTATGTAAGAAGCTATCATAGAGATGGTTATACAAGACTAACTATACGGATCCTAGCTGAACGATATCAACATTCACTTGACACAGTGAAAAAGAAGTTAGATGAGGTTTTAAGTTTCCTCTTGAACCTCGCAGCATGCATTATAAAACCTACAGAGGATGAGTTCACAAGTACTAGTCATGTTCTATTAGATAATCAGCAGTATTTACCTTTTTATAAGGATTGCATTGGTGTTATTGATGGTACGCTAGTTCGTCTACCATCTAGAAACATCAAACCATTTAGAAGCAGAAAAACAGAAGACTCTATGAATGTGCTAGCTATATATAATTTCAGTATGAGATTCATGTATGCTTATGTTTAACCACAAGCATTCTAGTTTGAGATTGAGCGAACCTTTAGTATATGGAATGATAAATAGAGAATTCTAAATAGGAAACACCCCAAGTATGAACTGAAGAAATGGGTCAAGATTGTGACGTCAACAATCCTTCTCAAGATTGAGATTAACATGAAAAGGATTGTGATTTTGCTCATTTGAAATCCGCTGAAGCGTATGAACAACTTGGTCATGAAAATGATGGACATGTTTTATATATCCTGGCTGCTGATAGAATGATGGATGACTATATGCGTGATTCCATCACTAAAGTGATACCAAAATGAACTAGGCTTCAATATTATTAGGTATGTGATTTTTCACTTTGCTCATGAGTCATTCTCATGAGTTTAGTGTCTTTTATATATATAATTCTATGTTCGGTTCATTGTGGCAAAGGGAAGTGATATGCTGGTTGCTTTTACTTTCATGATATATTAATAATTTGGTTTCTGATGGTGATCTTGATCTATATATGAATGCAGATGGTGAAAACCCAAAAAAGGATGAGATTCATACAGTAATAGAAGACTATTTTTTCAACCTATCCAACTCCACCCAAGCCTCCGTACCTCGGAATCTCCTATAAGATATTCCTAAATCCATAACCTCAGAAATGAATCATACGCTAACTAAGAATGTTAGAGAAGAAAAAGTATATAAGGCAGTGAAAATGACCAACTCTGATAAAGCACCTGGAGCAGATCGTTTAAATGCGGGATTCTATAAACAACATTGGAGCACTATCAAACAAGGTTTGTTTAACTATATGCAGTTGTTTTTTGAGGAAAATCACTTGGAAAAAGCCTTTAATTTCACTCATATCTGCTTAACACGTATGGTAGAACCCCATGTACTATTGAAGACTATAGGCCCATTAGCCTAAGCAATGTAGCGTATAAAATCATATCAAAATTTCTAGTTGAAAGGCTCAAACCCTGCTTGTGCGTTATCATTTCAAAAGAGTAGTCAACTTTCATTCAAGGCAGAAACATTACAGATAACATTTTTATTGCTCATAAACTCTTGCAGTCCCTACATACTAAAAAGAGGAAAGAACAATATATGGCCCTAAAGTTAGACATTAAAAAAGGATTTTGATCGTGTAGAGTGGAAGTACTTGGATGTGATGGTGACAAGGATGAGATTTTGTGAAAAATGGAGAAGTTGCATGATGAATTGTAAAACTTATGTTTTTTATTCAATGATTCTCAATGGCACTTCAACTGGTAGATACAACCCCATAGAGGAATAAGGCAAGGTGATCCACTATCACTTTACCTTTATCTTATTTGTACTTAAGGCCTATCTCAAATGATCCAACAATATTTAGAAAATTTAACTTTGCATGGTTTCAAATCATCAAGGGCATGCCCTCCTATCTCACACCTATTTTTTTGCAGATGACTCCTTGCTCTTCTGCAAAGCAATAGAAGTGGAGTGCAAACAACTTCTTGGAATTCTCAATTCGGATGAGCAAATATCAGGGTAGGCAGTAAACTATCATACATCAGCCATTATGTTTAGTAGATATATGCTTTTTTTCTTGTAAAAAAACAATAGTACAACTGACTGGAATTACAAAAAAAGAGGTTTTGGAAAATAATTTTGAGTCTTACCACATACATTGGCAAGAACAAGTATGACACTTTCTATACCCAATCCAATGGATTTGAAATCAAGTAGAAAATTGGTATACGAAATTTCTTTCTCTTCGTGGAAAAGAGATTCTTTTAAAAGCAGTTGCCATAACTATCCCCACTTATGCAATGTCTTATTTTCTGCTGCCTTACAAATTGGTGGAAAAAAATAATACAAGTCTATAGAAAGTTTTGGTGGTTGGGGGATCCGAATAAATATAAAATGGCATGGGTGGCTTGGGATAAGATTACACAATCTAAAAATATGGAGGATTAGCTTTTAAAGACCTTAGAGATTTCAATGTGGCAATGCTTGCCAAATAGGGATGGAGGCTCCTCAAATATCATAACTCTTTGTTTGCCAGAGTATTCAAAGCTAAATACTTCACAAAAGTTTCTAGAAGCCACACAAACCATGCACTGTAGGTATGCTTGGAGAAGCATTCTCCAAAGACAAACTTTTCTCAAAAAAGAAATCAAATGGATAATGGAGTTAGGGAGCAAAATTAGAGTGTGGAAGGATAGATGGCTGTCATATGAAACGCTTAGACCTAAGTTAGGACCAGGGAAATTTATATACCCTGACTTTAAAACTAACGATTTACTTATCCGTGGAACACGACAAAGAGATAATGAAAGGATTCATCAGCTAACGAATCAGGAACTTCTCTGTGACCAACCTTTTTGTCATATCTTTATCAAAATCTGTATTTTTTCTTAGATAACTCGAGCCACAGGAATTGCATGTTTCATATATTCATGTACATAATCTGGAGCATTTGGAAAATGATGAATAAACTAATTTTTCATAGTAGTCTAGAAAGTATTTATCATGTTATAAATAAAACCATTTTAGATAGGAAGCTCTAGGTGAAAGCTAAAGAAAAACAAGATAACACTCAAGGACCAAAAGCTAAAGAAATATATGTGACGCTCAATTGTCCATCAGCCGTAGAAGAATCAAACTCTTTAGTTTGTTTTGTAATAGCATCATAGATTTCATCACATGCAAGAGCTGGCATACCATGTTTTCTGCATTAAAGAAGAAAACAGATAATTCAAGTTTCCACCACAATACACCCCACTCCTATCCTTTGAGTGGTAGAAGCAGAAGCCTTAAAGACTGCTCCGAGGAAGATCCACCGGTTAGGGTATAAATCAGTCAGCTTTAAAAGAGATGCACAATCATTATATGCTGGACTCAGCCAAGCCACTCCACCTCGTAGTTCTAAGTTCTTGTGTGATGTAACAATCATCACTTATGTAAAGATATTCTCCTAATGACTAATACTTGTAATAGTAGTTTCCTTTATGTATCTAGGAATAACTTATCTTATGTTGATAGGTGTGCTAAATTATAATCAAATGAAACATTATTTAACTTCTCTTGTCTTAATGTTACTAGGTGATTATCTCGTGTATGACGGGTATTAATATTTATAAAATAATTTAATTATAAAAATTATGTAGTATTTATTTTTTATTATTTATAATTTTTAAGCCGTTTTATCATTTATACGTATAAAATATAAATAATAAATTATTTTATGTTATTTTTTTAATTAGACATGTGATTTCGGTATAAAATTTAGAAATAAATCTATTATCCATTACTTGGGTATATTGAGCTTTATCAATTTATGTATGTTGTTTTGGAAAAAAAATTAAAGTTTGGATCGGCTTGAAATTGCATAAACGAAAAAAAATTATGTTAACAGTTATCACTTATGTAAAGGTATTCACCTAATGGTTAATATTTGTAATAGTAGTTTCCTTTATGTATCTAGGAATAACTTATCTTATGTTGATAGGTGTGCTAAATTGTAATCAAATGGAACATTGTATAACTTCTCTTGTTTTAATGTTATTTGGCCGACAAAAAAAAATTAAAACCGATACTAAACCGGTATTGACCATATCATCCAATAGGGATACGTGATTGATTGAGAAATTTTTTATAACGGCCGCAAGTTTGTCCAAGCATCCCAAAGAATGCATTGCTATCCTTGGAAGAGTGTGATAACGAGACCATGCGTCTCGCATGTTCTGTCTTTTAGGCATTTAATCAAACACCTTCCAGGCGCTAAATCGAACTCATTTCTTCAGAGGAGGTTACACTCAAACACCCAGACTGATGTCGCGGTAAGCACGACAGCTTCATGTTTCAGAAGCCTCAGTTCTACCCAACAGAACCAAATCCATCTCTATGTCGATACCCTTCTCCAATGGAACCAGGTCTGTCTCAAATAAAACAAAGCGACCATTTTGCTGGAATCACGTTGTTGGGCTTTCCTATTTTCTTTCGAATGATTTCTTATCTGCAACTCCTAACTGTTTAGTCTACCTAATTGAAGCCATCGTTTTTGTCTCTGTTTCAATTGGGAGTAAAATTTTCATTTTCAGGAAATAAATATTTTGTCTTTGGCTGCTTATGTAAGTTGGAGTTGGCCTTATGTGCAGAAAATGAACCTTACAGCAACTAAAGAAGCTGATGAAGTAATGGAGAGGCATATTGAAGATTCTCTTGCTATATTGCCTCCTATTAGGGCTTGTTACAATTTTCATTCCAGTGATTTGTTTGATCAGATCAGTTTAATTGATGTTGGAAGTGGTGCAGGCCTTCCTGGGTTGGTACTAGCCATTGCTTGTCCAGGTGCTCTTTAGTTTTGTTGTATCAGGCGCAGCTTGTTTATGGTATTCCAGATTATTGAAGAAAAAGCCAACTTTTTGTGTTCAGATTGGAGAGTTACTCTACTGGAGTCTTTAAATAAGCGCTGTGTTTTCTTGGAGCACGTCGTGAATGTCACCGGGCTTACAAATGTGAAAATCGTAAGGGACAGAGCAGAGGTATAGTTTTAGCCCTCTTTTTGTTTTTGTTTTGTTTATTTTGTAATGAGTTTCTGTAATATGCATCACTAAGTTAACTTGTTTAGTTTTTGCTTCTCTTGGTTTCTCTGGTATCTATGGTAACTCAATTTAGATTCAATTTCTGTTATTCTGAAATAACTATGCTCTTTTACATTTTGTTTCAAAGCCGAGAGACTTTCAGGAGAGGCTAATCTGTCAATCTCTCCGTTAAGTGTAAAAGTAGAAGTATCTTAGATGTTGGCCTCTTAGTGAATGTTATCTTCTTGAGTTACTCTGTTTGTATAAAGCTTCTGTTAGACACTATGATTCATGATTGAGAAAGTTCGTAAAAATCTCACCCTTTATCGGCATGCCCTGTTTGTATAACTCTTTTGTGATATACTACCCTATGAGGTGGATTCTAAATGATATTGTCTTACTTTTGTTATAGAACAGAGTTGTGGTCACAATGTTATGTACAGAGAGAAGTTTGATGTGTCTATTGCAAGAGCTGTCGCGGAAATGAGAGTCTTAGGTACTTTTGTTAAAAGTTTCAAGTATTGTAGTGCAAGAAACATACCTGTTTATTAATCGGTCAAAGTGGTTCTGAGTTGTTTGTTATTTTTTATAAAAATTTTCAGCTGAATATTGTCTTCCTCTGGTTCGGATTGGAGGATTATTTGTAGCTGCTAAGGGTCATGACCCTAAGGTGAGAGTTCTTGACACTGTGTTTTTAAGTTTTGTTTAAGAATCATTTATGATGTTAGTGTTTGCCGTTGGGAGATTTATTTTCTTGCTACTTCTGGATTATGGCATTTGTTCCTTATAATTTAAATGTTTCATCAATTATTCTTAAACAGGAGGAAGTTCAAAATGCAGAAAATGCGGTTCGCATGTTAGGTGGTTCGATATTACAAATTAGTCCAGGTTTGTTTTCAATTGGCCTGTATACGTTCACAAGTTTGTCCGAGTACACTACAACATCTCTCATTATAATATAGCAAGGACTAAGTTCGATTTTGAACTTGGTACCGAAAATGATTCTACACAAGGTGAAAACCTTGTTCTATTGCTAGTGCTGATGATACAACTCTTGCTAAGCTAGGGAAAGTTTGGGTTCATATGCCAAACAAACTTTTAACCGGTAGCCTAAAGATTCCGGTTTAAACAGAAAGATGTGGGGATGATATGATTTAGGGCCGAACTAGTAGAAACAAAGTAGAAAACTGTTTCAGGAACTTAGCATTGTAATTATGTATATAGATAGATTTATATTTCTCTTCTAAAGTTTTCGATAATCAACTTTTTGCAAATCTGCTTGTTTGGAATGAATTTATTTTGTGTGTGATCATATGATGCAGTGGATTCACATAGCCCATATGGACAACGAACAACGGTTGTTTGTCGTAAAGATCATTCCACCCCACAAAAGTATCCTCGTGAAGCAGGTACTCCTTCTAAATTACCCTTGTAAAAGTATTCCAATCACTTTCTTGTAACCTTGATTTGTAAAAAATCCGAAAGCAATATTCATATCACTTCCCTGGGAGTTAACTTCTTTATGTCTGTCTAGATTATTTGTTTCGAAGAGTTAAAGTAGACATGGCCTTTGAATGAAATAGCCTATTCTTTTCTAGAACTAGTTTTGATTCTTCCTCGTTATTTTCATATATGATGATGCCATTTGTTTGGGAAGCCTTATTTATGAAATGGGTGCTCAAACTTAAGCTGTATATGGAGAAACTACGGAGAATCTGAGAGTTTATTCCAAAACTCCCTTGAAACAAAGGTGACCATGACCTTTATAACATAACATGACTCACTGACAAACTTTGATTGTCAAGTAAAGCATAGAATCAACATGTTACCAACTTTGATTTAACTTTTTACTCTTTTATCCTAAAGGTTCTATATTCATTCTTTGGTTATCTTAAAGAATTTTGATAATATATTTTGTTTTGAATGTGAGGCGTTGGAAAATGTTGGTGCCAGCAAATTTTTCACGTCTCTCATCTCTTTGTGACTGCTCTGCTTGTATGCAGATGAAGCAAAAGGCTATATTACCTGTTATAATCAGTGAAACGGTAATGTTGAAAATGACATGGGGGCAAAATGACTTGGATACATAACTAATCCATGTCTAATAATTATTTAATTAGGTCAAAATTTGGAGAATATTAAAAGAAAACACAATGTTGAATCAAATGAGAATAGGATACATATTGTATGACATCATATGCCCACGATGTAGACATGTCGTCTTTTATTTGCCTCTTTTTATTCGTTTCCTTGCTCGTAATTATTTACTCCATTGTCTATCGTGTGTTTTAGAAACCCTTTTGTTTTTTTAGTGGATAGTGTCAGGTATTTTTAAATTAGGTATCCGATACAAAAAAAATCAAATTTCATTACACAAGCAAACTTAAAAAAAATACGTTATTAACATTATTACTTGAGAAAATAAAACAAAACTTGAGTTCCACTTTCTAGGTTCATATACAGGATTGGGTTTGGACACAGCTAAATAAAACCTAGGCATTGAATCTTTTTTTTATTAATCCCTATTTAAAAAAATAACAATTTCTATATAGATTATTTTTAATTTGTTTTACAATACATAAAATAAATTAAAAAATATATAATTTATAACAAAAAAGAGAACTATTATATATTTTTGGTTTCTTACTGTTTTAAAAGTTATATCATTTTTTTGTCTTGCTTATTTTTGTTTATAAGAAAAAACAACGTGTAATTATATCGTTTTATGTTATTAAACATATGTTCCAATTATTTTTTGTTTATAATCTCGGATATTTTAGAACCGCTTCTACTGATATGGGGTTGATGCATAAAAAACGAATAAAGAATATATTTATATGTTAACCCTACGTGTGTCAAAAACAAATGTCATGAAGATATGCCTTTTTCCATTAATAATGTTCAAAATAGTTTCGATATAGATAATACCTGTCCCCTTAAGCATATTTTATATGCTATTTGCACCAATATAATAGATTTCTTTAACAAAGATTTTTCACCTACTTGGTTTTATTAGATTCTCTTGAGACCAAATTGTTAGGAATTGGATTGTCAAAGCATGTACTAAAAACTATATCCATCTGGCTATCCAATTCGGTGCCTCTAGACCTGTATGGGCAATGTATAACAGGTAAGAGCCAAGCACTCCGTCCACACTCTTTCATCTATTATCACAAAAGATAAACTCATACAAAAACCTCAACATAAACAAAAGGAAACAAATTACTAAGAAAAGCCACAGATTTTGTATCCCATCCATATTCAAGAACTCTGTAAGGTTGGTATCAAAATCTGCCAAACTTTAACTTGAGAATCAAGTCCTGCACTGTAAATATGATAAGAAGCTTCTGATTGTGTTCCGGAATCACGAATCGCTCCGGTTAAGCACTTAACTGGTCCTCTATGCCCCTCTAACATAGACAAGCACGAATAATCCGTCGCGGAACATTTCCACAGCCTCACCATCTTATCTGCAGAGCCACTACAGAGTATATCTGAAACAACTGCGAGGCAAAGAACAGACTCTGTGTGACCTCTTAGCAGTCCTGCAACAGTAGTGTCTCCACCTTCATTGTCTCTTTCCCATACCAATATCGATCCATCAGATCCACCTGAATACAAAAGATTGTAACTGCTCAATGCCAACGCGTTGATACCTGAATTCTGCTCTGACAATGTTGCAACCAAACAATGTTTCTTGTTTTTCTTTTTCTTGTCGTTCTCCTCGTCGATGTTCTTCCTCCACACTTTAATTTTCCGGTCAGAAGATCCTGTGTATATATCTCCATTCTCGGAAAATTCAACCGCATTGATTGCATCTTCATGGGCGTTTGTGATGGACTCTAGGCATTTAAAATCCGTGGTTCGCCAAATCTTGAGCGTCCGGTCCCATGAGACTGAATAGAGTAGTGTACCATCTCTTGATAAGGCTAAACCCGAAACCGCGTCTACATGGTGAACCCAAGAAGCTTTCTTGTGTCTCCTTATTTCTACTTGGTTCTTAGGCATCAAACACTTTGCTAAACGGTCGCTAATCGTTGGCATCGTCGCTAAATGCATGTACCTTTTATTATTACCCGCTTCTTCTTCTTCAACGACGTCGTTTATCTTCCACACACGTATCTTATGATCTTGATGTGCTGTGAAAAGTTTATCAGCCAAGATTACCAAAGATTTCACAGCTCCACCGTCTCCTCTTTCTCCTGTGATTACATCGCCGCTGCTTGACGCTTCGGCTAGTGTTTCTAACGTGCTTGCATTCCACAATCTTACAACACCGTCGTTGGAGCCTGTGTAAAGTCTCTTTCCTGCAAGGGTTAGAGATGAAATGTAAGAGGGTGTGTGACCAACAAGAGTGGCGATACATTTATGAAGTGCTTGACAAATAGATATTTGATGATCGTCAAGAGAACAGTCTCGTTCTTCTTGAGTTTCATGGCGTCGTAGCATTGTTGCTTATGAGGGAATGTTTTGAATTGGTTATTAAACAAATAATCAAAGTGTGTAGAGTTAATATAAAGAGGAAGAAAAAAGATTGGTGCATAAAAAGGATGCAGTTTGGGGGAAAGTAGTCGTGGAAACAACAATTGGCTCCAAGACTTGGACTATTCTTAATATTTATCAATTTGGTCCCTTTGCAATTGTGAACAAATCTGACCGAAAACAAAAAGAATAATGTGACGGGAGGATGAGTAGGATGCAATATAAAATTTTTAAATGTTGTATATATTTGCAAAATCTTGTTTGGTAGATTTCTTTGTCACAAAAGTGGAGGAAAAGTTAAAGTATGACCATAGATTATTATTTTCGTGGGAGAGAAACTATAATATACCAAAGTTTTTATTTTATTACTGTTCAACTTACAAGTTTCATTTTATTACTAGAGAGTTTTTGATAACTGAAGTACTGTTAAAACACTTGATAGGAAAAAGCAAAACGTATTTACAAAACTGATGTTACTTTTTAAATCAACCGAGATAAAAGTTTCACTACAAAAAACATGGCAAATTCCGATGGTATTTTCAACGAACCATTATCCATCAAAAAATTTTAACTGATTTTCGACGCAGATCTAGCACTTCATATATATATTTATATATTTTTATTTTGGTCTGTCAGATTTTTGATAAATTTTAATATTTTTAAATTATATATATTTTAAAACTATAAAAAGTAGTCGAAATTTTATCAGAAAACTCCAACAGATTTTAAATTTTTAAAAAATTTAAAAAACAATCCGTCTGAAATTCATCGGGAACCCTTCAGAATTTCGTCGGCAATTCCCGACAGATTTCCAACGGATTTTATTTTTCATATATATTTAAATTATATACATTTGCTTTTTTAAATAATAAAAACTGGTTTTCGGAAAATTTTCAGCTATTTTCGGCGGTTTTCAGATGGACAAAATTTTTTTAACTTAAAATTTTTATTTATTTTTATTCTTCTTAAATTGTAAACGCATTTCTGACTGAATATTTTTGTACGTACTAATTTTGATGGATTTCGTACTCTATCTAAATTTTGACCGCCAAAACCAAAAATTTGGTTAATGCTAAAACTTAAAATTTAAACTTTCACATATACGAAAATCCCGACGGATTTTCAACGAATATAGTCTTCCGAAATTTTATTTATGAATAGAACCTTCTCATCTCTTTTTTTTTTTACATTTCTAAATTACACACTTCTCTCTAAAAACATCATTTTCTTTCTCCAAGTTTAAACAATGTTATCCTTTTAAAAAATTTTCTTATTTTAATTATTTATAACTAGTTTAGTGGATTTAAGATTTTAATTTACATTAATTTAGGAGGTTAACTACGTTTATAATTTATGTTTAGATTTGTATAACAAATTTGTATTATTAATACTTTATAATATACATATTCTGATAATGTTTTTAATTTTATATTTGTAGGAAAATGAAAAAAAAATGGAAGAAGATCAACATGTTGAAAAGGTGGAAGAAGAGCAAACTTTTCAAGAAATAAAAAAAGTAAAAAAATCATGGTTTGACCTAAACAACACTTATTATGAAGATGAATAACTACATTCTAAGAAGGAAATTCAACAAACTATAATAGAGATGCTTAGAACCTCTTTTCCAAAAATTTTAATTTAAATTAGTGTATTGAATTTAAATGAGTGCAAGTAAATAGAAATTAATTAATGATATAATTTTTAATTATGTTTATGTATTATTTGTAGTGTTATGTTTGATATTTATAATTTTTAATATTGAACTTTAAATTTAATTTTGTGTTTTTATTAAATTATATTTTGTTCGAAAATCCAATTTTTTTAATAAATACATCTCATTAGGAATTTGTCAGAAATTTTTGGTGGACTTTAATTCTTGACGATTTAGAACCAATGTAGTGAATCCGTTAGAAATACCTATTTCCGACGGATTTCCAACGGATTTCTCCGTTAGGAATGACATGTTTTGTTGTAGTATTTGAGTTATATAAAAAATTACCGTTGTCGACATTTTAGACCTTATCAATAAATTGACTTGATATAGATTTATTAGGTATAGATTTTTGGGGAAATTGCTAGATCTAACCCATTATTTGGGTTTGAATGCAAAACTAGATCCATTATTGAACATATTGCAAAAGTAACCTAGAGGGGTAGGGAAATTACATATCTCTCTTTTATGACTAAACAAAAAATGAAGCAAAATTGACATTTATAACCTTACGAAGTCTGATCTACCACTAGAAATGTACTTTGTAGACTTCTGTGAGAAGTCTGCTTGTTAATTACATCTTAAATTTAATTATAAAACTTATAAAAATTAATTTGAGAAAACATTCGCCTACAAAAATAAAACATAGACAATTGTCATATATATAAAATAATTTTCATCAAAATGAGTCAATTTACACGATAATAAAGTTTTGTCTAAGTTTTCTATAAATATTCGATTTTGTTTAAGCAGACTTCGTAATAAAAGAAATCTGCGATGTAGATTTCTGTGAGAAGTCTGCTTGTTAATTACATCTTAAATTCATTTATAAAAATTATGAAAATTAATTTGACAAAACATTCGCATACATAAATAAAACATAGAAAATTGTCATATATATAAAATAAATTTTCATCAAAATGAGTAAATTTACACGGTGTAAGTTTTATTTCCGAGTTGGGTTTCTTAGTTACGATATAAGTAACATCTGTTGACAAAAAAAAAGAGTAAATTTACACGATGATAAAGTTTTGTGTAAGTTTTCTATAAATATTCAATTTTGTTTAAACAGACTTCGTAAAGATCAAAAAAAAATCTGCGATGTATATTTCTGTGAGAAGTCTGCTTGTTAATTACATCTTAAATTCAATTTATACAAATTAGAAAAATTAATTTGGCAAAACATTCGCATACATAAATAAAACATAGACAATTGTCATATATATAATATAAATTTTTATCAAAATGAGTCAATTTACACGATGATAAGGTTTTATATATTTATGTTGATTCCGCAGACTTCTAAACGAAGTCTACTATGCAAACTGCCAAACGAAGTCTGAACGGTAGACTCCCAAAAAAGTCTACGTTTTAACCTAACCGGACAATGCAAACCCCAACTATAAATAGTGGTACCATCATTCTAACCCTAAAGCGGCAACCTCCTCTCTCTCATCTTTCTTTCTCGTAAGTTCATTCGACTCTCTCTCTCGTCATCTCTATTTGAGTTTATCAGCTTATTTTTTGTCAGTCATAATAACGAAATTTCCTTTTATCTTCTCTTATTGTTGCAGATCTAAGTCTCCTCTACATAGCATATAAGGTTTGTCGTATATTAGTTCTGAATAATTATTATTGTTGCTGTTAGTTATGTTCAATATATTTTTGTAATGATGTTTATTCTTTATTGATACACAGAGATGGGTCGATACAGCTACAGCCAGCCATCAAATAGTTCGAGGAGCTTGTGAAGCAATAGACATCCAGAAGTGACCTCGACTCCTTGAAGTCGATGTGTTAGATTTGGTGACTGACATCAAATCAAGCCGGAAGCAGATCACCCTGGAAGGTTATTCTTTGGTTGCGAGAACGATAAGATAATGAGACTGTTCGTATACCTGAATTAAATGGTTATTCTTTGCGATTGGCGTTTGAGCTATCCAACTTAAATGTAATGTGTTCGTATAGGATGGTGGCCACCACACACACAAGTGGTGGGATGTGGCTATGATGGAAGAATTAATGGAACAAAGAATTAATCTGGAAAACCAGAGATCCTGCATAAATGCCCTCGAAGGAGTACTTATTAATCGAATAACAAAATTCAGGTATACTTCTCCACCAGACCTCTCTGGCAGACTTCGTATGAAGTGTGAAAGTAAAATTTAACTATTTGCGAAAAGCAGGAATTAGAACTAAATACGCGGAAACCGATACTTATTAATCGAAAACAAAATTTTTGCTTAGAAGCAGACTTCATCGTCAGACTTCTATAGTACCAAAGTCTGAAGTTTGTAGACTTCTAGCAGAGACTTCTCGAGCAGACTTCACTTGAAGTCTGAAATTATAATTTCACCAAACAATGAAAAGACGGTAATTAGAACTATATACGCGGGAACTGGTACTTATTAATCGAAAACAAAATTTTCGCTTAAAAGCAGACTTCATCATCAGAATTCTATAGTAGACTTCTCACCAAAGTCTGAAATGTGTAGACTTCTCGCGGAGACTTCTCGAGCAGGCTTCACTTGAAATCTGAAATTACAATTTAACCGTCGAATTATCATTAAACCGGAATAAAACTGAAATTTATCTAACCAATCCAGGAAGTGAACCGACATATATATAAACATTTTTTACAGCCAGTTTACTTTATTGATCAAAGAAAATCCTAACGCCGATTTGGTCTTGTTTTGGCGATTTGGCCATTCGTGACTGTTGCTCTCCCGACCGCCTATTCTCCATCCTTTTCCGGTTGTCTTCTCGCCACTTCCTGCATTTTCAGTCGGACGCCGGTAATGTATCTATCTGTCCATGTCTCTATCTGACTATGTCTCTATATTTAAATGTCTATCACTAACTCTATCTCTCTCTGTTTCTCTCTATCTCTATCTAATATAATCTGGTTCTACTTTATGTGTTGGTGTTGGACGCATCTCCCTTTCGCCGTCGGTGTTGCTTCGCCACCGGAGATTTATTCTCCAGATTTCCACCCACACGGGTCGTTCCAAATTTCCACCCACACGCGTCGTTCCAAATCTACAAGAGATATCCAGGTTTTGTCACCGTACTCTCCTAGTTTGCAGATTATATTATATACTCTGTAGTTTTAATTATGTCCGAAATGTTTCCCCTTTGTTTGCAGAATGACGAATCCAAAATTTCCAAGGCGACTGTATTCAAAGGGTAATGAACCCCTGCCGATGAAAATTATCAGATATTATAGCAACAACAGAAGATTGTTTTCTGCACTGTCTGAGGCACCTAAAGAGGACGAATGCGAAGAGATTTGTGAATCCAAATTGGTGGTTTTGTTGAAGTTTAACTAATTAGAGTTCGGTTGGGCATCGAGGCTTGTCCATTATATTCTTGGTTTTCAACTCGTCTGCAAGAAGAAATACGAGATATGGAGTCTCATAGGTGTAAATCCAGTTAGGTTCTCGTTGAATGACTTTGAGGATATAACTGGCCTCAATTGCGAGTACGTTGAGAATCTGCGGTTGCCGGAGGTTGATGTTACGCCAGAAATGCAGGAGTTCTGGGAGAAGATGGGTGTTGGTATTGACATGGGGCTCAGTACTGACGAGCTTAAAAAAGCGTGTGAACTTGCATTTGTTTGGGGTATTTATCATTATACGCTGGTTTTTTGTTGAAGCTCGGAAGCCTTCCTCACCTACCCGGTTAACAAGGCAAGGCTAGTCATGGATGTAGATAGGTTCGAGGGGTACCCATGGGGTAGGGTAGCTTTCAAGAACCTCGTGGAGTCTCTGAAGGAGAAAGACTTCACGAAGAACTATACCATTGAAGGTTTTGTGGAGGTGCTCCAAGTGTGGGTCTACACTGACTTCGCATTCACCTACGGATCGCCAATTACGAATTACCCAAGTCCACCTCTCCTGGCTTACAATGGGTCTAGGGGCCGGAAATACGTGAAGGAGGCCATGCTGAAACAGGTAAATCTCGCAGAATTATCTAATAGACTTCTATAACAGACTTCTTTACTAGACTTATTTAGTAGACTTCTTTAGTAGACTTATCGAGTAGACTTATCGAGTAGACTTATCGAGTAGCCTTATCGAGTAGACTTATTGAGTAGACTTATCGAGTAGAATTATCGAATAGAATTCTCGAGTAGAATTCTCTGTTTGACATCTCTGTTGACATCTCTTTTTATGAGCAATGTAACTCTGGATGTTTTTATCTGGTGCAGACCCGTTTCAACAACTGTGTTTTGAAGGCCAATGAAGAAATGTTCCCGGTATGGGATGATGACGAAGAAGATGAAGAGGTTGATAAATTGTGAAGGCAATGCTAGGAGGTTTTAGTGCTGGTCCCTGGAGGTGGTCAAAAGATGACTGGTTGGTCGATGGTGTAAGGACCTCCAATATCGTGAAAGTGGAGAGTACAATGAGCAGTAAACACAACATTTCAATGAGTGGAGAAAGCAGAAAGAGGTCTTCATCTTTTGTTGATGATGGTGGCGTGAGTCTCATGGATACAATGAAAAGACACCTCGACAAATGTTGTGCTCTCCTATCAGAGGAGATGAAGGTTGGATTTGGAGATTGCAACAAGAGGTTTAAACTGTTGACCGATAAGGTAGAAACTGTCGAGCATACCATATCGAAGATGAAGGTTGCAAGGTCAGAGGAACATCCCGAGCAGGTCAAGTCTACTGATGCATGCCAGAAAGAGGAGCATCCTGAGGAACATCTTGGTCGGGTTAGTTCCGATCCCTCTCAGAAAAATACTAAAACAACCCATGTGAAAAAACTCCTAGAAAACGGAGAAAATAGGCTGATCAATTGAGACTTCAGTTTATGTTGTAGACTTCGTTTTATAATGTTGTTGTTTGGTGCTTGCTGAGATAAGTTTGGTTGTGTTTGATGAACCTAAGTACATTTATTATATTTTTATATGTTATATTCAATAAACTTGACAACATTGTCCATTATTTGTTCACATTGTTTACAGATGGTGATTTGATATAATGTACGCCTTTGTAGAGAATGGAGAAAGATCTAAGTGAGAGTGTTAACTGTGGAAATGATCCGAGCGTTGTATGTGTTAACAAACCTAAAACAACTAAAAAGGAGGTCGAAGCTCAGATGGAGAAGCAAGAGTTGAAGAAGAAGGCAGCACAGCTGATGGTGCATGCAAAGGGCTCACACACAGATTTCACCTTTTATAGGAAATAGCACAGTAAAGAAAACATCCAACCAAAGTTGAATTTTACAAATGATGGGTATGACCCTTTGCTACCTGTTGATAAGCAGAAGGTGAAGACTCTGGTTGACTGGGTAAAAAATTGACCCGTAAGTAATCGATTTCAACATTTTACTAGATTATACGATCTGGTACTATCCCACTATTTTCCAGAAACTACCCGAAAAAAAGAAACCCGGCAGTATCATTGAATGGTGGTGGATTATGCGCACACCCGGTAGTTCATTCTTCATCAAATATTACTTTTTTAATAGACTTCTCGTTTAGACTTCTGCGTGTAGACTTCTCCCGTAGACTTCTCGAGTAGATTTCCCGAGGAGACTTCTCGCGTAGACTTCTATCATAGACTCCTCGCATAGATTTCTCGAGAATACTTCTCGCGTAGACTTATCGCGTAGACTTCTCTCGCAGACTTATTTTTCAATGTTTTTACATGCAGCATATGAACGCTGCCATCAATCTCTTGAGACTTCGCCACAACAAGCATCCAATGGTTTAGGAAAAGAATTTGCTTGCTAGGTAGCCTGTTTGGGATAATGTAGACTGTGAAGTACCCAAAATTTGTTGCATCATCACCAAACCCGGATTGCTCAGGTAAATTACTACCTGCTGGTGCGTATGACTACTTCACAGGTGATGAGTCTGCGTACTGCAGAACAGGTCAGACATGGGATTGTGATGTGGATGTCATATATGCACCTTTGCATGTAACGACGGACCACTGGGTAGCATTTGTGCATATCAATACCAAACAGACACATTATCGTTTAGGACAGTATCATCCATATCAATACCAAACAGACACATTGTCGTTTGGGACAATATCGTCCATCATGTGAAGGATGATAAACTTAAGGCTGCTTTGGAGCCCATTGCCGTCATGATGCCGTATCTGCTCCGCGAGCTTTTTGCTGATGGACAAGACCACTCATACACACCTTTCACACATGAGCGTGTCGAAAATGTGCCTCAGAACTTACAATCTGGTGACTGTGGAGTATATACACTTACATCGAACACCATGCACTTGACAAGGATTTTCCAAGCACAATGTGTGACGCCAATGTCAAAGCCATGAGGGAGAAGCTGGCGGCAGAGATATTTGATGACATCGAGTTCCGTGGACCGGCACAACGTTCTTGGTCGGGGTTGGACCTGTATGACAATTAAACTATGTATGATTATGTTGTAGACTAACTTGTATTTTAAAATTACATGATATGGTGGATATTTTTGCATACCACCAAGTGACAGTCACACTTATTCTTTTGTAATCATGATAGGTTAGTAATTGTTTTTGTAATATATCAAGTGTATTCGGTAATATAAATATTTGCTAAGTAGACTTCTCGAGTAGACTTCTATTTCTGGTTCAAAATATTCGCTAAGTATCTTCGAATTGGCTTGCATAAAACCTGTGATTTCAAGTGTTTTCTCTACAAAGCGTCCTCTGTACGCTTAGTAGACTTCTAGATGAAGTCTGCTAAGTAGACTTCTCGAGTAGACTTCTGTTTCTGGTTCAAAATATTTGCTAAGTATCGTCGAATTGGCTTGCATAAAACCTGTGATTTCAAGTGTTTTATCTACAAAGCTTCCTCTGTACGCTTAGTAGACTTCTCGATGAAGTCTGCTAAGTAGACTTTTCGAGTATAATTTATAGTGTTATAATTATACAAAGCTGAAATTATACACAGAAGTCTACTTAGCGTACAGAGGAAGCTTTGTCTACCACGAAGACTTCTCTAGTAAACTTCTCGCTTATCTAAAAGTACCCCAAGTGTCGTCGAATTACCTCGCACAAAACCACTGGTTCAAGTGTTTTTGGTACGAAGTTTCACAACGTACGCTTAGTAGACTTCTTTGAGAAGTCTACTACGGAGACTTCGCTAGTAGACTTCTCGCTTATCTACAATACTCGCATAAGTGTCCTCGAATTACCTCGCATAAAGCTAGTGGTTCAAGTGTTTTCCATACAAAGTTTTACATAACGAGTAGATTATTACTAAAGATGACGCATACACTAGCAGACTTCGATTACACATACATTATCCAAAACGCAGACTTCGTGTGTAGACTTCCATCGCAGACTTCTTTTTATTACCATATAGCAGATGTTTTCATGTGCCTAACCATCACCATCTTTCATTCTCTGGTTTGATTATGGTAAAACAAGCATACGTGAGAAGATTTGAGGACAATAATATAAAATATCTGAAGACAATAATGGAAAAGATGAGATTAACTTACACATTGGGGCCTAGTATGACCGGGTTGTTTGCATTTTGAGCAACTATATTGTAATATTTGAGGATAATAATAACAAATAAAGATCTAAACCCGATAAAAAGGCAAACATATCAACTATGACAACACCAGTAACAAACAAAACTCAAAAATAATTTATAAATTTATTAGAAATGCATATTTTAAAAAACTGGTTATAGCAGATTTCTAAACGCAGTCTACTTCGCAGACTTCACTAAGAAGTCTACAGAGCAGACTTCACAAAGAAGTCTGTCAGGAGGTTATTTTTACAATTGTCATTTAACGAGTGAAGTCTGTGGGTCCATACAGGTTTCGGGTGAAGTCTGCCTTCGTTAAATTGGCAGGTCATTTTTGCATTTCCAAAAAAGTTGAGTAGACTTCACCCGAAGTCTGGAAAATTTTCGGGTTAGTTTTGGAATTGACCAAATTCTGACCAAATTTTGACTTTTCAGGCGCAGACTTCTCAAAAAATTTCAGATTTTGGGTGAAGTCTACTGGAAAAAGTAGACTTCGTGACGAAGTCTGCTTTAAAAGTAGACTTCGTGAGCGTTAGTTTGCAATTGACGTTCTCAGAGTAGACTTCGGGTGAAGTCTGCGATGGGTTAGTTTTGCATTTGACCAAATTTTGAATAAAAATAAATCACAGACTTCAGATGAAGTCTACTTATTTTACGATAATTAGTAGACATTGCCCGAAGTTTACGATTTAAAATATTTTACCGGTCAATGTTCGACATTTTTTGTCAACTCCAAAACTAACCTCAACAGACTTCTCATATAAGTCTGCTAATTCTGTCAATTGCAAAACTGACCTCTCTTTTTCGCAGACTTCTGGTGGAAAGTCATCGGCTTGGTCAAAGGAGATCTTTTGGTCGTATCGTAGAAAAAGAAAGATCAAGGTGTGGCCCTTGCGGATCAGATCATCCATATAATCTATGTATTGGCTCATGCATTGCGTGGGCTGGACTTCCCGACTCGAAAAAGAGTAGCCCTGCTTACAGATTTGTTGAAAAGGGACCACCAAACCAAGAAAGCATGTATAGCTCATCAAACCAAGAAAGGGTAAGAAGGGGTGACGCTAATGGAGATATTAACTCTTCCGGGTACTGCCACTATGTACGTATAAATTGAAGAAATCCAATAATGCAAAACTAACTTGATTCCAACGCAGACTCCGTGTTGAAGTCTACCACATATTTTTTTTTCTTCAAAGTAAATAGATCAGACTTCACCCGAAGTATACTCTAAGAAGGTCAATTGCAAAACTAACCTATGTGTTAACTAGCAGACTGCAGAAGAAGTCTGCTGAACTCGAACTCGAAGAACAATCTGAAAATAAGCGTGAATCATGTGAAAAATACCTCAATTCGGTTTGTGATTGTTTAAGTGCCCAAAGCTTCGAGTTTAACCAATCTCGATGACTCACACGCCGAGTTTCTTGTGAAAGTGACAAGATTCTTCAAATTTGATATTTTAAGAAGGAATTTTCTTGAGTTTTAGGATGAAATGGATAGGAAATGGACGAAATTGAGTTTGATAAGTCAAAAAATGAGGTCAAATGTTGTTGGTAAGGCATTTAGAGCTCGATTTTGCTTATTAATAGTTGTTGGGAAAATTGAATTCTATGGCATTTTCGAAAATAAGTGATGAAGATGAGGACTGTTTTGTCCATTGCATTTTTGAAAAAAAAATTTAAACACAATGGCAAAGTTGTGAATATTGAAAGGTGAGAAGGGTGAAATTGAGAAAATATGATAAATGTTGAGGGGAGTGAAATTGAGGGTTAGTTTTGCATTTGACCACAATTTGTGGTCTATTTTTGTAAGTCACCCTAGATTTTTATGGTAAATTTATTAGCTTTCATGAGCTTGGTTTTCGTAGATTATGTTTTGTGAGATTAGTTTAGTAGAATTTATTGCTTTCAAATAGATTTGTTAGCAATAAGGTAGATTTTTTTAGCATTAAGGTGAATTTGTTCTCGTTGTTTAGTTGGTTAGGCGGTTTCGATGATTTATTTTGTAGAGATATTTTGTACATTGCAGTTTTTTTTAGTTAGTAAGTATCATGTGTAATAAATTTATATAAATTCCGAGTTTTGACTTAGTTTAGTAGACTTAATAGCTTCCACGTAGATTTATTAGGTAATATTGTAGATTGGTTCTTAGTATTTATTTTTTGGTAGTAGCGTAGATTTGTTTTGCAGATTTATTTTATACATCACAGATTTTTTGAGTTAGTAAGAATCATGTGTAGTAGACATATATATTTTTAGTTTCAACTGCTGCCATAATTTAGTTCAGATTTTGATCAGAAATTTAAATTTACGAAGATGCTGTAGATTTCTTTGTTTTCGCGATGTAGTAACGATAGATTTATTTTAAAAAAATCTGGTTGTGTAGAGTTATTTTATGTGAGACTAGTTTAGTAGACATAGTAGCTTTGATGAAGATTTATTATCACTTTTTTGTTGTTAGGTGGTAGGATATATTTATTTTGCCTCTTTATTGAGGTACATTGCAACTTTTTTTATTTAGTAAGAATGCTGTGTATTAGACTTACATAAGTTTCATATTTCAGATGTTGCCGTCAGATGGTTCAGATTTTCATGGTAGATTTATAAGAAGACGCTGTAGATCTATTTGTTTCCACAAGTGTGGTAACTGGTAGATTTAATAAACAAATATTGGTTGTATAGAGTTATTATATATGTGACTAGTAGACTTAGTAGTTGAAGATGTAAATGTTTTTGGTAATATGGTAGATTTATTAACGCTATTTTTGTTAAGCAGTATGGTGATTTGTTAGGCAGATTTTTTTGAGTTAGTAAAAAGTCCAATAAAAAAATAAGGTTATTTACAGTATTTCCACTGCGGATATTTTGGACCTTATCAATGAATTAATTTGATGTAGATTTTTATGGTAGATTTATCTGAAGACTTTGTAGATTTATTGGTTCTCATGCGCATGGTTACGGTAAGAATTGGTTCTATATAGTATTTTCCGTGAGAGTAGTTTAGCAGATTTTATCAATTTGAAGTAGATTTGTCAGGTAATAAGGTAGATTTGTTTGGCATTACAGTAAATTTGTTATCGGTGTTCAGTTATTTGACCGTTTACTAGATTTATTTTGTAGATATATTTTGTAATCGCAGTATTTTTAAGTTAGTAATTAAGTATCATGTGCAGTAAATTTATATAATTTTGGATTCGACTAGTGTAGTAGACTTAATAGCTTCAATGTATATTTATTAGGTAGTATAGAATATTTGTTATTGGTGTTTAATTTTTCGGGGGTAGGTTAGATTTGTTTTTTAGATTTATTTTTTTTTGTAAATTTTTTGAGTTAGTAAAAATCATGTGTAATAGACTTATAAAAGTTTCTAGTTTTAGTTATTGCCGTCACACGGTTCAGATCTATTGGGTAGATTTATCTAAATATGCTGTAGCTTTATGAGTTTTGTTAGGACATTTTATTAGAGGAAAACTTGTTTTGTAGAGTTAAATTCTAAGGGGGTAGCTAGAGTAATTTTATTTTGTAGATTTATTTTGTATTCTGCAGATTCTTTTAGTTGTGTAATCGTGAGCAATAGACTTATTAAGTGTCGAATATAAGAGGCTGTTCTTAGAATAGTTTAGTAGAATTGTTAATTCAATTTATATATGTTATGTACTATGGTATTGTAAGAGGGGGCTTGTGACTTGTTTTTTGAGAGCTCTAATCACCCAAGGCAGCAGATAAAAAAATAGCTTTAAACCTCTTAATATTAACAAAACTAAGGGTCACAAAGACATAAATTGAAATTTAGACATTATAAGTTGTATTCATCTACGATTTAAAGGGTTTTGTATTAAAATGAGAGTTCCTATGTTATTTAAAAATGATTTTAAAATATACTCTAAATTTACTGCTATTGAATTTTTTTTCAAAAGTGGATTTAGGAGTTTTGTTGGGATCTTAAAGTGTTTTAGTGGAGCTTCTTAGGTAAAATATAAAAATCTAAATCACATTGTTTTAAATGAGATTCTAGAATATTATAATTAAAATCATAACAACTTTTCTAGTTCATCAAAATCATCTCAAACTCATTGAAAATCAAATCATCTTTAAATTGTATAATCTATATACACCACCATATATAATAATGCAGTCGGAAATCGCTAGGTTAGCAAATGCTAAGCATAGATCGTAATTAAGTTTACAAGCGAGAAAATTGAAAAATATAACTTTGGAATCTACCAGCAAAGAGTCTGAAATCCACTCGAAAAGAAAGAATTTTTCAACTTTTATTAATAATTGTAGGTTTTTCAGTTAAAACTCGAAGTGGGCCTTATACCCATCTGCTATATTAATCCTTGCTTGGTGTTGGGCCGTAATATCCCTAGCCCAATTAACTGTAGTCGTTGATCGGCTTACATATAAAAAGGAAAAACTCAGCAAGAGTTTGTTACAGGAGAGTGAAGAGAATCTACGCATACACAGGAAGAAAGAGTGAGAAAGCTCTAGAAGATTCCAGAGAAGAGAGAGGAGACAGACTGAGAATCGCCATTTCTGCAGTCTTGAGGTAGGAGATATGAGATCGAAACTCTCGGTGAATCCTCGGCTGTAGGTGTTTTCTGTAGTTTAAGATGGTCCTCTTCTCCGTTTCTTTAGATCTTTCTGGTGGATCTCTACGTTGTAGTGTGTGCTGAAGTTGATTGTCTTGTACTTGGATTAATCTAGTGGATGCAGTTGAGAGATTCAATATCTCTCCCCTGAGACGTAGCCAATTTGGTGAACTCAGGGTGACCAAAATCTTTCTCTCTTGGTGAAGTGTTGATTTCCTATTGTTGTTAGCCTGCGATAGTTTTGATTCATAAACTCAACAATAATTATTAGATTGTCTATTTCATATCACCAATTAGCTCTATATATAGCTAAAACCTAGATAGAAAATAGAAAAAAACAAATTTAGTAAGAAAATACATAAAAAGTAAAGAACTTAAAAAAAAGACCTTGAGTTCTCTCCTACATCAGACTCCTCGACCTCGAGTTCTTTTTTGTCCAAACCACATCTACTTTTGAATCGACCATAGTTTCTAGGTTGCAGTTTGTTGTATCCCAAGATTTTTTTGTTGTAAAAAATAACTGCCTTGAATTGACAATAGTTGCTAGACTACAGTTTACGACATACAAACTGGGAACCTCTTCTTATTGCTGAACACCATCACATTGTCACCCTCTTTAAAAATCATGATTCTTTTATCTATGTCAGCATTAACCTTATTTTTATATTTTTTTCATCTGAAATCAACTCCTTGAAATCTTTTTGGATCACTAGCATCCCTTTTGGAACTATTGTCTTCTCCACTTCTTAAGTTCCGTGAATTATAATGGAACATCTGCCCTTACGCAAAAATTATGATATGTTTGTATTAGAATATATAGAAAGTATATATTCCCTTTGATTATATTGCCTACAATCTCGTCTCCTTAACGGTCATATATTCTCTTGTATTAACTTTTGTATATCTCTTCCCATGTATGTCGCTTCCTCTCCGTTATATAACGAGAGCTTTGTACATCAATAAAATCGTCAATTCCCTAATCTAATATGGTATCAGAGCTACCATAAGTTCTATACTTTTTTTTACGCTGCTTCTAAATTCTTTTTCTCTCCCTTCTTCTTCTTCTTCACAAGTCTTCTCTTTCCTCTGTTTGACTCTCTGCTTTTTCTTACTCAAAACAGAGCATCACCATGGCTTCTGAATCTACTGCAGAGAGAACCTATGTTTTCAATACTCACGATCCTCAAAGCACCCTACTCTCAGTAAACATGTCAAGTGTAACAAAGCTTACCAATCTGAATTACTTAATGTGGGCACGACAAGTCCGTGCGTTGCTCGAAGGTCATGAACTACAACAATTCATTGACGGATCTGCCAACGATCCTACACCAACAACTCTAACCGATGGAGTTGCCTCTCCAAATCCGACATATGCACCATGGCGACGCCAAGATCGACTACTTTACAGTGCTGTCATCGGAGCTATATGGTTATCAATTCAGTCGGTCGTCTCCAGCGCCAACACCACCAAAGAATTTTGGGATATTCTTGCCGAGACGTTTGGCAACCCAACTCGTGGTCATATACGTCAGCTGCGGTACCAAATCCGAATCTGTGTCAAAGCAACAAAAATTATCAGCGAATATCTTAGGATCATCAAATCCAAAGCTGATGAGCTTTCTCTCCTCGGAAAACATATGGATGCCGAAGATCTCATGGAGCAGATCTTAGCCGGACTTCCAGAAGAATACAAGCCAGAGATTGATGCAGTCAACGGACGTGACAGTCCCATCTCGTTCACTGAGTTACATGAACGTCTATTGAATCGTGAAGCAATGATTGTATGTAGTGATGCTCCACCCACTGGTCCGATTGTTGCAAACGCCACAGATACTCGCCAATGTCAACCTACAAGGAACCAACATCAATATCGTTATTTCCCTCCAAATCAACATCACACTCCAAATCAAGACAACAAACGCTTCCATAAGCCATATCTCGGTAAATGTCAAGCGTGTGGGACACAAGGCCATAGCGCCAAATATTTTCCAGAGTTTTGAATTGGCAAGAGCGGAAGCTCCTCGATGCCGTGGTCACCTCCACCTCCGACTAATCAATCATGGCAATCTCAGTCACATCAACCATGGCAGCCTCGTGCTAATCCCGCCATGCTCTCTGATCCCTCGACATGGCTTCCTGATTCAGGGGCATCCCACCACATGACCTCGGATCTTCACAATCTCTCGCTCCATTCTCCTTACACGGGTGGTGATGATGTCCTCCTTGGCGATGGTTCTGCATTGCAGATCTCGCACACTGGTTCTGGTTCCTTACTCTCTTACACTAAACCTTTCTTTTTAAACATTATACTTTGTTGGATGCAGATGAATATTTACCATTAAACGGAAAGCAGATGGCTCCATTGATCGATATAAAGCGTGTTTGGTTGCTAAAGGATACACTCAACACCCTGTTAATGATTATCATGACACCTTCAGCCCGGTTGTTAAACCTGCGACCATTCGCATTGTTCTTAGCACAGCAACCTCCAACAACTGGCTGTTAAGACAACTTGATTTCACTACCGCTTTCTTCCAAGGACACCTCAACGAGGAGGTTTTTATGTCTCAGCCACCCGGCTTTATTGATAAAGATCATCCCACAGCGGTGTGCAAACTTCGCAAAGCAATATACAGACTCAAACAAGCCCCTCGGGCATGGTATAATGAGCTTCATCAGTTTCTCCTCCAATCTGGTTTAACAAACTCTCTTGCTGATGCCTCCTTGTTCGCCTACAACCACAATGGCATTCTTCTCTACATGTTGGTGTATGTCGATGATATTGCCATCACCAGCAATAGACCCACTCACATAGACCGGTTTATCGCTTCCCTCTCTCAACGTTTTTCAATAAAGATTTAGGTCACCTATCATACTTTCTAGGCATAGAAATAACTCGTTCTTCTCGTAGCTTACACCTATCTCAACATCGATACATTGCAGATCTGTTGTATAAAATGAAGATGATGAATGCAAAGTCAATCCCTAAGCTAGTGTGTCCCAACACAACACTAGCTATTCTCTCTGGTACACCTCTCGATGATGCAACAGAATTTCGAGCTGCGGTTGGAAGCTTACAATACTTATCTCTCACATGGCCTGACATCTCATTTGCAGTCAACAAACTCTCTCAATTTATGCATAAGCCAACGATGGAACATTGGATCGCTGTTAAAAGAGTGTTGCGTTATCTTGCTGGAACAATGTCTCAAGGCATATTTTTCCCCGCCAAGAATACACCACTACTCCACGCATTTACCGACGCAGATTGGGCACGAAACAAGGATGATTATACCTCAACATGAGCCTACATTGTTTATCTCGGCAAACATCCAGTCGCATGGTCATCAAAGAAGCAAACTGGCGTAGCAAGGTCCTCCACGGAAGCAGAATATCGATCCGTTGCGTCCACGGCAGCTGAAGTTTGCTGGATTACATCCCTTTTTCTGAACTTGGCATCAAAATACAGCACGTGCCGGCCATATATTGCGACAATATTGGAGCAACTTACTTGGCCGCAAACCCGGTCTTCCACTCCCGCATGAAACATATCGTTTTAGCCTACCATTTTGTCTGGAATCAGGTTCAAACAGGACATTTTCGTGTCTCCCATGTTTCTTCTCATGATCAGTTGGGGGATGCATTAACTAAACCACTCCCCGATCACGTTTTGAAGGCTTGCGAGTCAAGATTGGACTCTCCTCCAGTGGTCCATCTTGAGGGGATGTATTAGAGTATATAGAAAGTATATATTCCTTTTGATTATATTGCCTACAATCTCGTCTCCTTAACGGTCATATATTCTCTTGTATTAACTTTTGTATATCTCTTCTCATGTATGTCGCTTCCTCTCCATTATATAACGAAAGCTTTGTACATCAATAGAATCATCAATTCCCTAATCTAATAGTTTGTAGATTATTTTTGTCTTCCATGGGCTCTACTTCATTAGAACTAATAATCACATTATTGTTTCCCTAACTGATTCTCCTCTCTTGTCTCTTTGCTGACTTGTGCTGGTATTGTTAATTTGCTTTATTAACACCCTCGTATGATTAATAAAATCATTTACAACACCATTGTTTTCCACGCTTAGAAGTTCTCCTCTTCTGTCTTTTTGTTGATTTTTTATCGTTGTTGGCAATTTCAATCTTAGTCGTTAAAGTCACCATCTGATTGGTCTCAATTGTCACCTAATTAGTGAAAGTCATCATCTGATTGGTGAATGCAGTAGAAACGTGGTAATAGCCTTGAAAATTTCATTTTTTTTATTTGATATTCAATGTATCTTATTGGATAAGTCTGTCAAATATTGTTGACCTCAAATTAGTATTATAGATTATAAATTTTTAATTAATCAAATTATTATGATAAGATTCTATGAATCACATAAAAATCTGTCGTTAAAAAAAGTATATGTGGAATAGAGTGGCGAGGAATGAAAAAAAAGAAGAGCCACAGTTTTTTATAATGCTTTAGCTCTAAAATTAATGTTGGTGTTCATTGTACTTTATTATATCTCTACTACTTGTCTTCGGTCCTAATAATAAGATATCATGATTTTTTTCAAGTAAACCACATATCAAAGCAATATCATATAATTACATCATAGATCTAGCGATAAAAAAAATCAGAAAGAGATACCAGTCATATTACCACCAATCAGAAGCATAGAGCATCAAATTGATCATGTTTTTTGACACAGCTTTGCCTCACAAGCCATCTTATCGAATGCATCCGAAGGAGATTAAGAGCTGGAGAAACAAATACATGAGCTAATGGCTACATGACACATCCGAGAGAGTCTTAGTCCTTCTGATGTACAAATTTTCTTGGTACCAAAGAAAACAGCATATGGACAATGTGTCTGGACTGCCATGCCATCAACACACCAACACCCATCCCAAGTGTAGACAAGCTAAATGTAGCAACCATCTTCTCAAAGGTGGATTGGAAGAGTGGTTACCACCAAGTAAGAACGTTTGAAGTAAACAAATGGAAAATTGCCTTCAGGACCAAGCAAGGCTTATATGAGGGGTTCGTCATGCCATTCATTTTGACTAATGCACCTAGCACCTTCATGTGTTTCATGAACCAGGTTTTATAATGTTTTATAAGTAAATTCATAGTAGTTTACTTGTATGATATTCTTATATAAAGCAAAAGATTGATTGATCATAACATTTAGAACTTGTTTTGCAACACTTGTAAATGAAGGCATAAAAGAAGGTTTTGTTGTTAGTAGACATGGCTTACATGCTGATGAGGAAAAAATCAAAGCCATTCAAGATTAGTGTACGCCGACAACAATCATACATGCTAGAAGCTTTCATGCTCTAATACGCTTTTATAGAAGTTTTGTGAAGGATTTTAGCACTATAGCTGCACGATTGACTGCTGTGCAGAATGCACCATTCTCATGGAAAGAATCTTAAGAAGTCGCATTTAACACACTTACGGGTCGCCTCACACAAGCAATGGTTTTGGCATTACTAGATTTTGAGGAGATGTTTGAAGCGAGTATGATTCATCTGGGTTGGGTATTGGAGCTGTCTAGCACCGGAAGAAGAGACCAGTAGTTTCTTTAGTTAAAATTTGAGTAGAGCTGCACTTAACTACTTAACATACGAGAATGAGCTATATACACTTGTCCGAGCTCTATACACATGGCAACATTACTTGCTGTCCAAGGAGTTCATCTTACATACTGATCACATGACTACATTTGAAATGCCAAATTTCACTCAAGAGAATACATGTTAAGTGGCTGGATTTCATAGAAACATTTCATTTGTGTTTAATTACAAGAAGGAAAAAGATGTGTTAGCAGAGGCTTTATCAAGAAGATATGCATTGATCTCTAACATGGAAGCAAATGTTTTGGGGTTTGAACACATCAAAGATCTCTACAAAGATGTCATTGACTTTGGAGATGCTTACAAAGTGAGGGGTAAAGGAGCACAGTCTACTTAGATTATGGGTTCTTATTCCGGGATAAGAGGATGTGCATTTCTCAAGGATCTACAAAAATTCCTGCTCAAGGAAGCACATTTCTTTTCACCCCATCTCAAGAGAGTTGTTTAGAAGCATTGATCATGTTGTATCAATGCCACAAAGGTAAATCCACGTTACATTCAACAGGAAGAAAACCCAATTTGAGATTGGTTTAACCATTTCATCAAATACTTTTTGGGAATGAAACTCCATAGTCTAGATTTTGAGTGATCAAGACTAATCTAGCATTAAGCACATCTCAAATCAAGGATTCTCAAAGTATTTAGCCCTAAGTATCATCAATCAATCATCAATCCATCCTAATATACTAAACCCATAACCCAATGATCAAACTACTCACAGATGATTAAAAGGAAAACAAAAACAATAACAATAAGAAATAAACAAGACACTGTTAAGGGATTGAGAAGTCTTCAATTGCAAATTATCCCAAAGAATCCAAGAACAGACAAAAAGATTTTTTTTTAAGATCTCTTAAGACCAAAAACAAATGAGGCTTAGAGTTTCAATGTGCCTAAAAAGAGTATTTATATGGTTTAAAAACAAATTGGGTTGACCTATTACAAACCGGATCGAACCCGGTCAAAATAAAAAGTCAGTGGACGCGGAGTCATTTGGTGGTAGCATATATTGGTTTGTAGGCCGCGTGAACAGGAATATCACGGAGTGGTGTCGTCAAAGTACTGGTACGTATTTTAAGTGTGGAAATGCGGGACACCTTGCTCGACACTGTGTGAAAAGTGGCAGTGGGAACTGTTTTAGATGTGGTGGTGTTGGGCATTTTGTAAGGAAATGTAGGGAACATATGGTTGTGCAGCAAGGTCCTCCCCGTGGTGACCTTCCTAAAGGAAAGCCGCCACCACCATCTAAGAGGCACAAATGTAACCAAGGATGCACATGCTTGTATTAGAGTATAGAGTCAATCTGATTGTTGGTAAGCCTTATTTGTTAATATGTTTACATTATTACTTAATTTTCTGTACCTTTTCATAGAAAATACATGAATAGTTATTTCAGAATTGTTAGACTCTGGAGCTTTGTGTTGTTTTGTGCATCACAAAGTCATTGAATGTTGTGCGTCTAAGGGTGGACTCGAGGAATGGAACAAAATGGTACAGTCCGCCGCTGGTGAGACGCTTAAGTCGCAGGCCATCTTTCGAGATGTGTCCATCATAGTTGGGGTATGGACATGCCAGGCGACTTGATCGTGTTACTAGTTAAAAGGTACGACGCAATTCTTTGGAATGGACTTGTAGGCTCTTTACCAAGCTAACTTGAATTGCAAGAAATATCATGTTACCTTTAGCATGGAAGAAGGGAAGCTGGTGTTTCAAGGAAACAAGAAAGGGCCCCCGATTCCAGTGGTATCAACATTAAGTATGAAGTGAATGGTTGAAAAGGAATATGAAGCATTCTTGGCGACCATCATTGTTGTGTGTGCGGAACAAGAAGTTGTGTTGGAAGGACTTTGAGGATGTGTTTTAAAATCTTAATGGGATACCGCCACCATGGGGTGAGCCATTCACGATAAAGTTAGAGTTTGGAACCGTAACTATAGCAAGGTGCCAATGGCGATGGCGGAAGTTGAAGAAGCAATTAGAGGAATTGATTGAAAAAGAGTTCATCAGGTCGAGTAGTCCACAGTGGGGTGTACCAATGTTATTTGTCAAAAAAATCCTATATATGAATCCATTGAGCTATCATTTTTCTCACAACTCATAAAATGATTCTTAAATAGAACTGAGAGCACAAATAGGAACCTGGAACGAGAAGTTATCGAAAGAGGATCGAACAAGGAAGAACACATGTTTCGTTCGCAAGAAAATGCTAGTGAGTTCAGAGTCATCCAATCTCAAAAGATTCTATCAAGGTGAGGATGTGAGTCGTAGTAATGTGATATCACAAAACTCTTTTTTTATCTATATTGTTCTTAAATTGTGGCATGTTTGATGTTTTATGGAAAAAAATTTGCGTTCTTCGAAGGTGATTCTTCAATAATCGAAGAACGTTTTTCGCCTTCTTAGTATTTGGCATGTTAGATTAACTATGATGACGGCATGTTTAGATTGAGATGTGTATCTGAAAATTTTTAAAAATGATCTTATGTATCAATGACATGATAGGTCGAAACAATTTATGAAAATAAATTGAATATGGGATTAAATAAGGAAAATATAGATATTAGGTTATGTTGCCTCGGTTCATATGGATCTTTGGGGTCGAGTTGCCCTTAGGCCTTAAGAGATAATCGGGCTTCGCGCCGTGTGGGATCTTCGTATTGTAAATGACCGTTGGAGTCGGAAATATGTAGAAATAACTAAGTAATGCGAAAATAGATAAGTAATGTGAAAAATGGATAAGTATATAGAAAGTGACTAAGTGTGAGAAATGAGTATGTGTGAATAGGTTGCTAGTATGGATTTTGTACCTTCATGGATTTATTTTTTATATCGAGTTGCATGTTAGCGAGTATAATTTTCTTCACTAAGTTCATATTCATACATTCCAAGGTCTGACTGAAGTTTCCAATTCCATTATGGCGCCACCATGGCCTGATTATGTCTTGGTTTTGGAAAACTTCCTCGGGGACAAAACTTCACGATCTACCACTTTCAGCTCGCTAAATTTCCCCCGTCAATGGCCAGTCGCAATTTTTTCCGTCACGATTTGGTTTCTTCTGAAGGTGTGTTCTCTTCAAGACTTCACTTTGATGCATGTTGGCTGTCTATGCCTCCTGCATTGCCCCTGGTACACCATTCAGCTCTTTTCTTGTCTTACGTACTTTTTGTTGACGATGTATTCGTCTCTCCCCTAATTCTAGTGCCAATGGTTTGAGACTATATTTTTGGTGTCTCGTCTAACGCTTCTGCGTCAGCCGGGGGTCTCTACCTTTGGGTGGAATGATGAGGAATGAGAAATGACCTCGTCTGAGGGCGTTCTGAGCCAACCTTTGTGAGTTACATATGACTCATACTTTTCATGCGCACGAAAGAAGTGGCCTTAAAGCCGTCATAGAGGAAAAAAGGGTTTTCCTTCCGAAGACTTACTAATGCCAAACTTAGGCATCGATCATTTGAGAGTGGTGATTTTGGAGTTAAATGTGGGTTCGAGTATGAAGTTTCATTTGTGGATCGTCGTTCATATCTGTTGATAAGCGTTTAGGTGTTTTGCCGAGACGAGAGGAGTCGGGTTCGAGCTCTCTTCAAAGTTTTATGGGTTTAACGGGTCAGTCTTTGAGCTGCTAGTGGAGTCCTCCATCATAGCTTGGCGAGATGTCCAGGAACAATAGTCGTTTATCCACCCACGCCGGACTGGTAAATTTACAAGATCTCCTCGCCACTTGTGTTACGAATTGATTATGATAAATTTGGTCTCCACACTAACATTTCTTTCACATGATTTAAAAACATAACTATTAACTTAATTGACTTTTGTAACTTTATTGACTATCTATGTTTCTAAAATAACAAAAATAGAAAATATCTCAAAATCTTTGTAATATTATTCGAAAAGTCTAATATAAAAATTATTTCTCACACAACATAATATATATTAAAAATGAATAAAAATATAATTCAATATAATTCTATATAATTAAGTTTCAGAAACTATATTTATAAATCTAAGAATTCAAATTGTTTTCCTAATTATTTTCTCAAAATAACATATATCAAATTATACAAAAGTTTACAAAAATATATTTACAAATATAAAACAAAAAAATGAATTCAATATAATTTTATATAATTAAGTTTACGAAAATGTATTTACAAATACAAAACGAGTTAAAATTTATAAATAAATAAAAATAAAATATCTAACAATTGTTATAAGGGTGACTTACAAAAATAGACCACAAATTGAGTCAATTGCAAATCTAACCTCCATTTTCTCTCCCCTCAACATTTACCATATTTTTTCAATATCACCCTTCTCACCTTTCAATATTCACAACTTTGCCGCAATGGACAAAAAAATCTTCATCTTCATCACTTATTTTCGAAAATGCCATTGAATTCAATTTTTCCAACCACTATTAACAAGCAAAATCGAGCTCTAAATGCCATTCCAACAACATTTGAGCTCACTTTTTTACTTATCAAACTCAATTTCCTCCATTTCCTATCTATTTCATCCTAAAACTCAAGAAATTTCTTTCTTAAAACTTCAAAACCGAATAATCTTGTCACATTCACAAGAAACTCGGCGTGTGAGTCATAGAAATTGGTTAAACTCGAAGCTTTGGGCACGTGAGAAAATCACAAACCGAACTGAGGTAATTTTCACATGATTCACACTCATTTTCAGATTTTTCTTCGAATCCGACTTCAGCAGACTTCTTCAGCACTCTGCTAGTCAACACATAGGTTAGTTTTGCAATTGACCTTCTTAGAGTAGACTTCAACACAAAATATGTATTGTAATCAGGTTAGTTTTGCATTTGACCAAGCCTATGACTTTGCACCAGAAGTCTTCTTCTGAAGTCTGCGAAAAAAAGAGGTTGGTTTTGCAATTGACAGAATTAGCAGAGGTTAGTTTTGGAGTTGACGAACAATCTCGAACATTGACCGGTAAAATATTTTAAATCGCAGACTTCGCGCGAAGTCTGCTAATTATCGTAAAATAAGTAAACTTCATGTGAAGTGTGTTATTTATTTTTATTCGATAGTTGGTCAAATGCAAAACTAACCCATCGCTGATTTCATCAAAAAGTCTACTCGAGAATCTCAATTGCAAAACTAACCCTAACGAAGTCTACTTTTTAAAGTAGACTTCATCAAGAATTTGGTTTTCACCCGAAGTCTGAAATTTTTTGAGAAGTCTGCGCCTGAAAAGTAAAAATTTGCTCAGAATTTGGTCAATTGCAAATCTAACCCGAAAACTTTTAGACTTCACCCAAAGTCTACTAACCGTTTTTGGAAATGCAAAAATGACCTGCCAATTTAACGAAGGCAGACTTCACCTGAAGTCTGTATGGACCCACAAACTTCGGATGAAGTCTGCTTTCGTTAAATAGCAATTGCAAAAATAACCTCCACACAGACTTCGTTGTGAATTCTGATTAGCAGCCTTCATAATGAAGTCTGCGCGGTAGACTGCGTGTAGAAGTCTACTATAACCAGTTTAAAAAAAATGCATTTTTGATAAATTTATATGTTATTTTGAAGTTTTTTTGGTTATTGGTGTTGTCATAGTTGATATGTTTGGTTTTTTATGTAGTTTACATCTTTCTTTGTTATTATTATGCTCAAATCTTGTTTTCTTAGTTAATCACTGACTTAGCTTATTATTGCAGACTTCACAGCGAAGTCTACCGCATAAACTTCGCTATGAAGTCTGCTCGGTAGACTTCTTTGTGAAGTCTTCTACGTAGACATCTCGTTAAATTCTTCCAACTATTAACTAATGACTGTTTTTATGTGTTTTTCTTGCAGGGGATGGCTCAACTACCGGTTGTTTATGGAGAATGGGTTACGCAAAAAAGTTCATGGCATTTTGAGGTGGATAATCGCAAAGGAGGCAGAATGTTCTTCTTAAGAGATGGATGCACACATGGTGAGCTTCTCGGAATAGTAGAAGATGATTACAAGCTCGACAAGAAAACCGATGTTGTTGAGTTGTCATACCCGTTACCAGATCAGATACTCCAGAAAATGCCTCTAGACACTCCTACGACATATGTCACGAATGATAGGCAAGTCTGGAGTTTGGTTGAGTTGTGTAAAATCCATATTATACGCCTTTGTGTATTGAGTCGAAGCATGTATTTTGTTAAAGACAATGAGCATGGCCATGCGAAAGACGGTGATGATGATCACAACGACAGAATGGATGAACACGCATATGATGTGAGTGATGGCTCAGGTGATGATCCCGATGATGATGAGGATGAAAATGAAAATCATTATGTCGATGATGATGCGGGTATGAAAGTTGAGGCTGAGAACACTGATGTTGATTACAGTGAATATGGTAGTGGTACCACTTATTTATAGTTGGGGTTTGCATTGTCTGGTTAGGTTAAAACGTTCCAGTTCAACATGATTTAAACCTAACTACAAAGTAGACTTCTTTGGAAGTCTACCGTTGAGACTTCATTTGGCAGTCTGAACAGTAGACTTCGTTTAGAAGTCTTCGGAATCAACATAAATATAAAAAACTTAGACAAAACATTATTATCGTGTAAATTGACTTATTTGGATGAAAAATTATTTTATATAGATGATAATTGTCTAAGTTTTATTTATGTGTGCAAATGTTTTGCCAAATTAATTTTCATAATTTTTATAAATTAATTTTTAGATGTAATTAGAAAGCAGACTTCGACAAGAAGTCTACCAAGTAGATTTCCTTTTGAAGTCTTCGCAGTAGACTTCTTTACGAAGTTTCCTTAAACTAAATCGAATATTTATAGAAAGCTTAGACAAAATATTATTATCGTATAAATTGACTCATTTGGATGAAAATTTATTTTATATAGATGACAATTGTCTATGTTTTATTTATGTATGCGAATGTTTTACCAAATTAATTTTTATAATTTTTATAAATTAATTGTAAGATGTAATTACATAGCAGACTTCTAGTGGTGGATCAGATTTCGTAAAGTAATTTTGCTTCATTTTTTTGTTTAGTTATAAGGGAAAGAGATATAATTTTTCTACCCCTTTAGATTAGTTTTGCAATATGTTCAACAATGGGTCTAGTTTTGCATTCAAAACCAAATAATAAATTAGATCAAGTATCTCTCTTTATTATAATTTAATTATTTTATAAATATTTATTTATACATGTGCTCATGCAGGAGATAATCATTTAGTCTATATATATTTATGGATGAGAAATAAATATATTTTACAAAAATTGAAGAAGGTGCTTGGAATTTTTTTGTGCATTCGTATATAATGAAAAACAAAAATGAAAGTATTATTCAATTTATAAGAAAAGTTTTATCATTTTTCGTTATTCAATTAAATTAAATTTATTTTATAGTCTGAATGTGTGCAAGGATAACTATTAGGACCATTTTAATTTTCAAGGTAAAACCGTTTTTTTATTGGTATTACATAACAAATAAACTTGATACACTTTGTATATCTTTTATTAATTTTTATTTTGTTTGTTTATTTTGTGAATAGAAACTAAAAAGTGGGCAGTCCCACGTTGCCGATGCTATAATAAAGGTAGAAAAAACTTTACCTTGTGGGCGATATTTGAAAGAAATATAAAAGCAGAGTAAACACAAGAGTGGAGAAAACTTTGAAGATGTAAGAAACATGTTGATGAAAGTGTGCAAAGGAGATAGGGAACAAACAATGGGTCCCTTGTTTACATTTTTGCCTATTCGAAAGCGTTCATTGTTGATGAGTCAACTTCACTGTCTCCTTTTTTTATCAATCACGTAATTGTTGTAATTCTAAACTCGTAATTTACACGAAAAGTGAAATGCCCGCATAACATATCTCTAATTATCACTTCAGTAATATTACATATCTCTTTCATAATTTGCTCATTAATTACCAATGTCATACAAGTTAGTTAGGAATAAATAATTAAGATCCGTAGTGAAACTATTACTTAATTTTCTAAGGGCATAATTTCCTTTTTTTAAGCTTGATTTAGGAAATTTTAACTTTGTATATTATTTCTAGGTTCTTTACACTCTATGAGCATAAGATCAAGAACACAAAGTCTTAAAAACTCTATATCATGGTTTTTTTCTTAACATTAAAACAAAAAGAAAACTTCATTTTGTGAGGAATACTTATGTGTTATTTTTCGAGTAGGCTTTATTTAGAGAAATTTTTAAAAATATCATTTTTATGATACCAAAAATGATATTTGAATGTGTAAAGTTAATAATATGTTTATAATGATTTATAAAAATATATTTTATAAATTTTTATAAGAAATATTGTAAAATTTTATAAAGTTTATAATATGATTATAATCTTATAAATATGTCTTATAAATCCTTAAAAAATTTAAATTTTTATAAACGTTTATAAAAATAGTATTTTTGAAATAGATAACAAATAATAGTATTTTTGAAATAGACAACAAATAATAGTATTTTTGAAATAGACAATAAATGATAGTATTTAAAAAAAAACGATATTATGAAAGTGATATTTTAAAAACTTTTCTTTTTATTTATGATAAAAAAACTGTTATCAAATGAGTTGATTATTAGATTTTAATATATATAAGGGAAACGTTGAGGTTGGTTAAATACTGCACGATGAGTGGTTCCCTTGGTTAAAATGGAAGAATGCACGAGTCTCATCATAACTTGTCTTCTCTCTCTTTGTCATTTTATTCGGATACTCTTCTGATATTTTCAAGATCGCTATGAGTATAATTTGTTTTTCTTTTTTTCCTCGATTTCACGTGTGGATCACTTCACATTCACCACTACTTTTGTCTGGCACTTTGATACAATCTAGTCTAAAACTTTTGTGTCATTTTACATTGTGAAGTTAGTTCTCAATCGAATTCGATTCAAGTCAACATTTTAATTGAACACGATTTTAGTCGTACAATAAAAAAATTTATGATGTTTACAAAAAAAATGAAAATTTTATGATACAGCAGGAAATAAGAATAATTAATTATTAATTTCAGTTATTCTTACTTTATTCTGATTAGATAATAAATTAAAATATATATATATTTTAGTTAGGTGAAGAAAATTTTGAATTGTATATTTATATATGAAAATAATGTGTTTCAAAATTAAATTGTATTTGGATTTTTCTTAAAGAGAAAGAAAACTATATGTCGATATTAAAGGTGATGATCAACCATATAGAGTTTGTTTCCAAGAATGATACTTTTGAAGTAAACAAAAGAAGACAATACGATTGTTTTATTACACAGTATAAGTTTAAATTAATTACTCAATATAGTTTATCTTATATCCGTTATATATTTTAGACCTTAAAAATATGTTTGGTTAGGGTTTATTAATTTATTGGTTAGTTACACACTCTGTTCTTGTTCCTTTTTTCTTTAGATAGAAAATTTGGTTCTTCCTTCTCTCATAAACTGGTAATCCTAAATTCAACAACTCGATTGTTATTACATTATACAAATAACTTTAATCCAATTTTCGCTCTAACATTTTTTAATTTTTTGGTCGAACTTCATCACTTTATCTATAAAGAATTTCCAAAAGAAAATCTGAAATTATTTCGTAAGATATGTTAAATATTTAACTTGGGTGCTCAAAATTAGCTATAATATAAAAACAAACATACAAATAGGTCTACCATGATGTGATATTGTGATCCCATTAACAACAGAGAGCCAAAGTCACCGAAAGTTGTTTCTTTTTCTTGATTGATAAATTTAACAGATGTTTTTGTAATGGTAACTTGTAAAAAACGAGACCCCACATGTTCTACTAATTAAATTAGGTGTATATTCGCATTATTAGTATTAGGAAAAAACCTGCGGTATGTGGATATGTCACTTTAGTTTGTGTTGTAAATAATATATTTTTAGATTTTTCTTTTGATTATCAATTTTTTAATTTTTTTAATGAAATTTGTATTTTTTTGTTGATAAACCTTTTAATATATTCGTATATTATTTTATAAATATTTACATCTTTTCCAATTTTTGTATTTATTTCATTCATAAAAATCATTACATTCTAATAAAATTTCACTTTCTAAATTTATTATTTGGATTTTTCCGTATAAGTTTTATTGATTTTATTTTTTTATTCATTTTTAAAAACTTATACCATTTTTGGATCCATTATTTTTTTATCATCTGGTTGTCTCAATCTTTTATATATTTTTTTGCTTTCATTACTTATTATATATTATTATTAGGGAAATTACGTTCTATAATACGAAAACGATACCAAATTCATTTTATAGCATGTATCCCACTAAATTCATGTAACTAACAATTCACCTATGTAAATTACCATTTATATCCATTTATTCAAATGTATAAATTTGTACTATTTTTTCTGAAATTTAAAAACAGTTTTCGAAATTAAGAATTTTTTAATATAAAAAAGTTTACAACCTAAAAACTCTTTTTTTAACAAACCCTATTTTTTTTCACAAACTCTAATTATAGCTGACTATATTGTAAATTATAATTAACTATTTTCTGGTCCTGTTAAGAAATGTCATATATTTGCTATTGATTTATGCATGTCACCACATTAACACACATTATACAAAATAAGTCGATAATAGCTGACTATATATACAAACATACATAACTATTTCGCGAAAACATATTTGACTATATCTAATAACTGGCTATATTTATAAACATAGATAACTATTTCACGAAAACATAGTTGACTATGCTATTAAAAATTACCACCATAAACATTTTCATCTAACAGAGGCGGGTCCCTTGGAGTGCCTGCAATGTTGGATAAGACGGACGCTAATGCTGACTATATTGTGAATTATATTTGACTATATTGTGAACTATAGCTGACTATATTATGAATTATAGTTAACTATTTTTCGGTCCTATTAAAAAATGTCATCTATTTGCTCTTGATTTATGCAGGTCACCACATCAACAGATCATACAAAAAAAATCCATAATAGCTGACTATATATACAAACGTAATTATTTCGCGAAAATAGTTGATTATGTCTATTAACTGACTATATATACAAATATAGATAACTATTTCGCAAATACATAGTTGAATATGCTATTAAAAATTACCACCATAAACACTTTTATCTAACACAGGCAGGGCGCCAATTGTGGAAACACTTCCCAGCTTCTCCACTTTCAATGAATGGATTCTCATTTACATTTTCATCATCTATTCTGTGAGCGAAACTTTCTCAATCACCATCTTCGGAAACACTCTCATACGATGACTCTTCATCTGATGAAATCTTATATCCAACAATCTCCTTTCATTTGAAGTTCGTCATGGCATTTGCAGGAACTAAAGCTGCCAGAATATTACGATGGTCAACTATATTCATAAATTGTTGACTATACTAATCCAGTTCTGCAGATTTTTCACCATTCGAATCATCAGATGCAACGGCTTCACTTTCACGAACTGTTACACATAAATTAAGCGTCCCTATGTCACTACAAAGAGACTCAAACACCTTCATGTCATTGTCGTTGGTGATGGCTGTTGAAGGTATCATCTCCTCTTCTAACAGTACCATCCATTTTGGACACCGGTATGACAAATTCACTCTTCTGTTTGCACAGATCTGTAACTTGTTTTTCACCTTCTCCACCAGCTCTTTTTTAGCAAGAATTTTGGGTTGTGCAAAAAAATGGAAGAAAAAGTGAATTCCAAAACCCTAAATATATTTTCTTAAGTGGTTTTCAAATCCCTAAATATTAGCAACAAATTTTCAATAATTTTTCTTACTTTAGACCTTTTTAATTGTTATTTAATCTTTAATTCTCACAATTTTTATTAAGGTTAAAATGATAATTTTATCATCTATTTATGTTACATACCTAATTATATTTTTGACCCATATTATCCACATAATTAGTGTATCTAAACCTATTATTCACCTAATTAACCCTTATTATTATGTATTAGTTTTTTTTATGTGATTTTATAGTTGATAGTTTTATTCTTCGATTATTTGAAATTTCTCAACTTATTCGATTTCACAACTTCCATTAAAATTTAATTATTTTCATTGATTTAGAAATGATGATTAAATCATTCAAAAAAGAAAAGAAATTGGAAATTTATATAATATTATATTTTTATGATGTTTTCAAATTAAATTTGAATTCCATTAAACCAAACTTCTTAAATTAAATGGTTATTAAATCATTAATAATTAGATACATCTTAATTGTTTATATGTTAAAAATGATGATATATTAATATTGAAAATCTCTTCTTCGAATATTATATATTAGATTATATGGTTTAAAATTGACAGTTATGTAAAATGGGTATTGATATATTTCAAAGTAAAAAAAAACATTCCACTTTCTTATGATTTTACCATCGCAGTTTTTTCCTCTTTTTTTTGCAAATAGATTTTCCCCTTATGTTCATATAGCAAACTCATCCTAAAAAGTATTGATTATAAGCATAGATATATAAAACAACTTCCGTTGGTTCGTCACCAAAATATTGGTTGAGACCAAAGCCATATTTTCACTATAAATGGTCAACCTTATTTCATTTTTTTAATATTCAAAAACTACAAAAAACATAGTAAAAATCATCATTTAACATATTTTTAAACGTGATTTTTATAGTGACTTTCCAAAAAACAAAGAAAGAAATAGAAAGGCAAATCTTCACCATATAGGAGCAGTCCATGGCGAAAGTGATGTCAAATTGGCGCAGTGTAATCATACATTCCATTGCCCAAATAAGGATTTCAAATTCCGCATGCAGAGGCGAAAGACTCCCTCTAACATTTCGCGCTCCCATCAATCTTTCAAATCTTTTTTTTCAGCTAAACTATCCTTATCCGGAGAAAATATCGTTTAATTTCCACGTGCCGTGAATATAGCACAAGCGAACAACATCTTGTCTTGTTTCTGGTGTTTTTTGGGTTACAAAAGTTATCATTGTTATATAAATACATGTGCAAGAAAATTTACAAATTTTCAGGCTTGGACTGGTATTGCTTTCAAATAGATGAAGGGAGATACATAATAAGGGCTACAAATTTATACAAAGGTATCCCTCCTTTACATTCAGAATTAGAAACTCTTTTTGGCCATGCACTCTATGATTACACAACATAATACGACTATAGTGTTAGCAAACTATCCCGAACTGATGGAAATGATCTATGTATCGGTGAAGAGACTTGTTTTTCCCAACACAATAATAGGAGAAAGTTGTCAGGAATAAACTATACAAAATACGAACAAATTACTATAGAACGTTCACCTATATCTGCTTGATATGTACATTCGGTTTGGACTCTTATGTTTATAACTTTGATAATATGTTGACAAAAATAATTATCGAAAATCTATCAGAAATTATCAACAAAATTTATCCGTTTCACTATTTGAATTATAGTTTTGAAACAAATTAGGGGTTTTTTTTCAGTTTTGATAAATCTAGATAACACTATAAATATGATAACATACTTTGCCTTGTAGATATCATAAAAACAACTAAAATATTCAAAAAGCTAAGAACTAATATAAAGCTAAGAACTAATATATGGCACACGTATCTCTGTATGTATCATTAAGTTTTAGCATTAGCAAAAAAAAAAAATGGGATAAGAAGAGACAAATAAGTAAGAAAAGAGACAAGTAATAATGAAGACAAAAGACAAAATTGGCGGGCGTTCGTTGTCAAAGATTGCATGCGTGTGGGAGAAGCTGGTCCATTGTTCCCCACCGGAAAAGTGGTTCTCTCCGTCTAACCACTCACTTACATTTTCAGTTACTTTCATGGATATCTCGTCAAACTAAATTTTCTAAACAATAATAATAATAATAATAATAATAATAATAATAATAATAATAATAATAATAATAATAATAATAATAATAATAATAATAATAATAATAATAATAATAATAATAATAATAATAATAATAATAATAATAATAATAATAATAATAATAATAATAATAATAATAATAATAATAATAATAATAATAATAATAATAATAATAATAATAATAATAATAATAATAATAATAATAATAATAATAATAATAATAATAATAATAATAATAATAATAATAATAATAATAATAATAATAATAATAATAATAATAATAATAATAATAATAATAATAATAATAATAATAATAATAATAATAATAATAATAATAATAATAATAATAATAATAATTTTACAACTTAAAAATAACTACATCAAATCAAAGTCAGAAATCCGTATACTCAAAAAACATATGAAAACATGAAAACGATTTTCAAAAAAATGTTTAAAAATTAAATACATGTTAGAAGCATATAAACATATACACACTTACTTTTTAATACATCAATTTCACATAATTCTTAATTATAAATTTTATGATTTAAATCAAAAACAAAAAATTACCAAATTCATTCTCAATTAACTCAATTAAATAAACTCATCTTAAACTCTATATCATCAAAAAAGATATAAAAAAAATCAGATTTATTTTATTAATCACTTCTTGCATCTCACAAATGATTAATGCAATTTTTCGAAATAATTTATTTATATATTAAAGAAAATAATTATTATGCACAAATGTAGATTTTGCTATTAGTTTCAGTATCTCATATAGAAATTTATACCTCTATTTCACTATTAACTCTCAGATATTTTTATAAAATGAATAATATAAAAAAACTATATTTCTTCTTCACTTATGATTCCAAAATGGAGGCGCAAGCTTCCAATGCGTTTTTGAAAAGGTTTTTTCAGAAGCATTATGAAAGCGAGCTTGGATTTTGATTCTAAAGGGGAAAATGGACATCTGATGAAGCTTCCGTGCTAGCTAATTAAAATTAAAAAAATTAAATTAGCTAGCACAAATATATTCTTGTAGCGAAACCAAATTGAGTGTAATATTATACAAAGTTCACTACTTCATCTCTACTTGGGAAGAATGATTTATGCTTTTATAAAAAAATTATCAATAACTAATCTCATACAATTCCGAAAAATTTGGATTGAAAACTTGATATTCTTATGAGTTTATAGAAAAAATAGTATAATTAGAAAAAACATTTTCTAGAACTCTTTAATCAATTAAACTAAATCACACATGATCTATTAATTTGAAAAAGAAATAACAAAAACACGTTTGAAAAAAATATAAAAATATATTTCTAATTATCTTTGCATTTATTTAAAGTTTTGAAACCAGTAGAAAAAAAAGATTAGTCGGTTTGAATAGAAAACGAAATCTCAAAAAAAACGAAAGAGTTTTCATAAATAGAAAGAATATAATTGTTACGATTCGAAATCCACAAACAATAAGTTGATACCAAAAGATTACACAAAGAAGAACATTTTTGCTTTTTGATCAAAGTTCAAAAAAGAACTAAACTTAAACTGTGTTTCTAAATTAATTTTCTCACTATTTTCCGCTCTTTAAAAAGGTCACACCCTTTGATTCCCAACAAAAATAAAATAAAACTACATTAAATCTTTATTCCATGCACTATTCTATTGTTTCTATTCCTTTCATCGTTTTCTCTATTTTCTACTTTTAGGATGAAAGTGTTCTCACACAAAGTGCTTATCTTGTATGACTACGAATCACGTTTTTCCCATTGAATTAAAAATATTATGATATCAGTTTCTATAAAAGATAGGTTAACTGGTCAAATGACCATAATAATATATAAAGAAAAGATTGTAAATAGCCGAAGGATATGCAAAATTTCCAGAAATACTCCTTGTTTTGAGTTTTTAGATCTAGTAAAAATAGCAAGGCTTAGATCGTTAGGTCTTATACGGATTTGACATAAAGCAAATTGATTCGTTGTAATAGAACTCTATGGAAAAATAGAATATTGCTTATATGTCTTAGTTTATATAGTTTACAGCATAGAATTCGATATCTAGGCATAAATTTTGAGTATTAAAAATCATTTGGGTAGTAAAGTAAAATTATAGTGTATATAATTAATTAGTCGATTTAAACTCTAACTTAAACAACATTTTTTATTTCAAAATTTACTGAAATTTTTTAAAATACAAATTATTTTGTTTTTATCAGTAAATACAAACTCTGTAAAAGTAAAGGGTTAGTTGTCAAAAGTAAAAGAAACATGGACGAGTACTCGTGTGAGGTGTTACCATCGAGCAATCAAGTAATTGCTACTTTAATTCCATTTTTTTTTACTAAATGACACCAAACACACACAAGTATATGTGTATATATAGATACGTGTGTGCATGGGCCTTCTCTATATGAGTGATTAATTCTATTGAAGTTCAGCTACAAACGATTCTCCTTCTTTCTTTCTTTTTCTCTCTCTCTCTCTGATGAAAGGAACACTAAGATACTTAGCAGGAATCGCAGGGCCAAATGGGTTTGGCTCAAGATCTACAGCTGAACAAGTTACACAACATTGCTATTGTTCTTACTCAGATCTTACCGCCATAATCACTGGTTTGCCTCCTTTTCAATTACACTATCATTTTCTACTTCAATCTTTAATATATATATAGTTGTGGGATGGTTAATATCTCTTCAGAAAATTATAGAGTAGAACTCGTGTGTCCTTCTCATGTACTCACCTCCAAGAACAGTAACGAACTTCTCAAATCTAATCTAGTATTGAGTTTAATCAATACCTTCGAGTACTCACAACTAATATTTTGTTTAATTCTCGTCTGTAAAAGATTTATGTTATTATTTTCCAAAATAAGACATTCATAACATTTAAAAGAAACTTTTGAAGCAAAACACGACCTGTATATTAATATTATTATATGAAACATGTGTTTGATGTATGCCGGCGACAATATATGGATTTTGTCTCCATTGAAATTTGAAAGTTGAAACATATTAGGTATGGTTGGTTACAGCAAATTTTACACAATTGATTTGCCTTTTGACTTTAATCTTTAAAACATGTCTCATCGTTGCAAAACATTACTTTATTTAATTTTCTTTAGGGATCAGCCTGCCCAAAACGTACTTTATGCCATCTTTATGTTCCCAAATTTGTCGGCTGAAACTTTTTACGACAAGAGTCAATGAATAAGTTTTTAAAGTGGTCTCTCTTTACCCTTTGCTTTTGTTGCAAAGAAGGCTGCTTTTGGACACATGAATTGTAGATAACTAATTCAACAACTATATTCTTGATAGTATATACTGAATAGAGTTTGAGTATAGTATATAGTATTTTCTTAACATGAAACAAGACTAACTGATAAGAAATGAAATAGTTCATGTACTTTGTATACTATCTCACAGGAGGAACGTCTGGGATTGGTGCGGAAACGGCGAGAGTGTTAGCAAAAAGAGGGGTGAGAGTAGTGATGGCAGTAAGAGATATGAAGAAAGCAGAAATGGTGAAGGAGAGAATAGTGAAAGAGAACCCACAAGCTGATATTATATTATTGGAGATTGATCTCAGCTCTCTCTCTTCCGTTGCTAGATTCTGCTCTCAGTTTCTTTCACAAGATCTTCCCCTCAACATTCTCATGTACGTTAGATTCACTCCACTACTTAACCTACTCATGCATCCATGCACATACCTTTTTTATTATTATTAAACCGAGAGACTCCTGGCTTTAGGCCGCATAGTCAATTAGGACACAAAGCCCAAAGTCAGTTCGAACTGGAAACTAGAGCAAGTTAATTAGTCCTCGCACCATTTGAAAAGTCCTACTATTATACTAGTCATGACCAGTTCTGAATCCAAACAAAACAAGTATAAACTTGCCGTTTTTATTTATATACAAAATATTTATAAAGTAAAACAACCTTTTTAAAAAAAAGATATACAAAATGACCTATTTTTGTATCATGGCTTGGGATCTTCTAAAACTCAGGATCGGTTCTGACAATAGTACAACTTCATATACACAATGAGACTTTACAAGGGATTTTTTTTTTGCAGAAACAATGCTGGGGTTTTCTCTCCAAATCTTGAATTTTCAGAGGAAAAGATTGAGCTGACATTTGCTACAAATTTTTTGGGTAATTATCAGAAATCATTAGACACAAGACTATGTTTATACATTGAGTGAAGAAGAATTAATGATGAGAAAAATATTTTTTTTTCAGGACATTACTTATTAACAGAAATGCTGATAGAAAAAATGATAGATACAGCAAAGAAGAGTGGAATCGAAGGACGAATCATTAACCTTTCTTCTGTGATTCACAGTTGGGTCAAGCCTGATTGTTTCACCTTCCCTAAATTACTTAATCCCATTAAGTAATTTACAATCCTTATTTATATTTTTTTCTTATGATTAAAACTATATAGGAGAATATTTATATGATAAGGTTATTTTTTTATTTTAATAAGTTTTGTTGCGTAATCGAAGGTATAATGGGACAAAGGCATATGCTCAGTCAAAGTTGGCCACAATTTTACATGCCAAAGCGTTGAGTAAGCAATTAAAGGTAAATTCGAAAATTACTTGTTACAATCTTTTTTTTAACTTTTATTTTTAAATATTTTTTACGAAATTATAGTTTATAATATTCATAACTCTATGTACATACAGGACAGAAATGCAAATGTAACGATAAATGCAGTCCATCCAGGGATTGTTAAAACTGGAATTATCAGAGCACACAAGGGTCTTTTGACAGGTGAAATTAAACGTTTTCATATATTTATATGGTAGTACAAAAGGAATCTAACAAGTAAGAACAAAATAAAAGAAAATAAAACAATGATGTGGTTTGGTGCAGATTCTCTGTTTTTGATAGCTTCGAAGCTGCTAAAATCTATAAGCCAGGTAGGTGTATATATATATTCGTTCCTTTTTGTCTAAATAGTACAATCATAGCCCAACAAGTTCATGTTCTTTTTCTGACATTAAATTTTTTTTTTGCATCACAAATTAAAGTTTTGTCATCTTCATCAATATTCATGCATGGACTCGTATATAATAAATACATGGCACTACAAATCAAATCATGTCTCGAATGTATAATATAAGAACTAACCCTATGTATATTGACGTACGTAAAACTTTTCATAAACTTTATAATATATTAAATCTCTCGATTTCTTTTTGTTATGGTGTTAGGGCGCAGCAACAACATGTTATGTCGCATTGAGTAACGAAACAAGAGGGTTTAGTGGAAAGTATTTTGCAGATTGCAATGAGACAAATTGCTCAGATTTGGCGAATGATGAGTCTGTGGCTCTCAAGCTCTGCACAAAGAGTCGTGCCTTAATCCATGATTATTTGCATCAATCTCAAATACATCCTCTTCCTATTTTTTGTCTTATGTAAATCTTCTTAATAATTATCTCGTTTCTAGTTAAAAAAAAAAGAAAGCCATCAATTTATTCCTGTAAAGCAATGTATTTATAAACAAGACTGATCTCATCATGTGTGATTCCTCATAGACCTCAGCATTTTTCTCAGGGATCTCATCATGTTTGATGATTTCTTACTAAACACTTAGTCTCATTTCTTCTTGTGTCAGAGTTCGCGTAAAAGATGTCTTATTCTTCTGATTTATTAATATTTATACAGTTAAGTTAAATGAGATATTCTGATTTATCTAGCAGTAGGGAAACATTGCTAAACCATAGGAGTAACAAGAATACAAAATACGTTCAATATGTATTGTAACACCCCCGGTTTTCTTTAACTGGATTGGTTCTCGAATTATTTCTTTCTTGAGAAACCAAAACCGAAATTTGTGAAAGTTTTTTTTATTTAATTCTGATTTAGTCTATTATAAATTATAAAAATTATTATATCGATGATTTTTATAACTGATAGTTTTATCATCTTATGAAGATCTACGTCTAATGATTCCATATGAACATCATTTATGAAGATCTATGTCTGAAAGTTGTATATGCACCGCAAACATTTCCTATAAGCTTGTCTCATTTAATATGGAGAAATGATAATAAATCGATTTTTTTTGAATTTGAACCTCAAACCTCCAGATATAGAATCATATCATTAATGAACCCTTAATCAATTCATTGGACTAACAACGTTTCCACTAAATTTTTTTTTATATATTTCATTTTTCTTAGCATTATCTCATTTTTCTTTATGCTTATCTCTTTCACTTTTCTCACACTGAAATATTCTTTTCATAACTATCCTACAAGTATATTCATTCTTTTGTATTAATATTTTCTTTTTTCTTCGAGTATACATTTGAGCATAAATAGAATTTTTATTTCTCATAATTTCTCATTTTCAAAAGCACAAACCCTAAAATTCTCTATTCTTTTTATTTTCTCTCCCTAGCTTTCGGTTCTCTTCTTCCTCTTCTCCTTTCGCGTTGATAACATCGATATGACCCCATCTCCTCACATTTGAGCGAAGAGCCAATCCACTGCGAGCTGGGCAATCAACCTCTGGGAGAGCACAAAACATTCCGGACCAAGCTTGTTTGCAAAGCCCATTGAGCCCAATTGTTCTCTTCCTGAATGAAACTATAAGAACGATCTAAAAAGACTTGAAGACCTATATATACTCTAGTTTTAGGGTTTTATTTCATATGCTCTACAATACTCTTACAGCCACCAAAAATTTTACATTGTTTTTGTTCTTTGTTGAAGAGAGATAGATCTACCCATGAACCCTCTGTATTTATTTATTTATTTAAACATGCATTCATTACTTTCGTTTCTCCTTCTTTTGATAGTATCATAGTAGTTTTATTAGTTGGGATTCCAAAGGTTAAATCGAAGGGGAATTTCACCAACTGTTTGAATGCGCACTTACATACGAAAACATAGTAACTAAGTTTTTAAAACATAGGCAACATAGCTTACGAAAGTAGGTTAATAATAAACTTATGATTCAAGTTTATAGAATTTTTACATAGAATTGATACTCATGCTATCATCTATCTTTTAATCTAGTTAGAACCCTTAAGATTTCCTAAAAGAACCCAATGCTTTGTTTTATTAGTTTTCTCATTGCTTTCATTGATTTTCTTTCTACACTTTTTTAGTTTTCGCTTAGCTTTAGTTCAATTTCTTTTTCCGCATTGCGTTAGTTACTGGCTCACTTTACTTTAACTTGCATTTTTTTCCTTTTCTTATTTACTTTTCTTGCTATAAAAACCATGATAAACCCCCAAAGTTAGTGTCGTGATCACTCTATCGCTCTATGTTTTTGGAGTGAATCATTCTCGCGGTTGGACCCCTAAATACCATAAATGAACATGTGCACTTGCACTTTAGAGCTTATAAATTTAAAATTTGAGACCCGAAATCCTGAATAATTTTCGCGTATCAAATGTTTTTTGCGCCATTACCGGGAATTCTCTTCCGCTGCAAAAATCAAAAGGTTAGAAATCCGACACTTAAACATCATTTTCCTCTAACTTTTAATTTTTTTTAATAAGTTTCATGAACTCTTGAGATGATGGAGCAATCAGGATCAACCCTTGCATCCTTCCAAACTCTCGCTCTCCTCGCGATTTCCGCATCATGCGTAAACTGCAGTATTTCCCTCGAAGACCACTTTCGAGCATGCTACATCGAGGGTGCTTCACGCCTCCTCCATCTTGAGCTACTTTCGCAGTTCCTCGCCCTCACCTTAACATAATAAGAAAAATGATTGACTATCATACTAACGCAAAGAGATCAATACATAACGCATAGATGCGACTGAAGCAGAGCTTTCCAACAAAATAGAAGACGTTTCTAATCGTGTCAAGGAGCTAGAATAGCAAACGTTTGGGAACATCAAAAAGCTGTCAAATATGTCAGAAGAACTTGCGCACCACAAGTGTATTCCAAATCAAGATATGCTAGACATCCCTACCTTGAAGTACAAGCTCGAAGAAACCAATGATGTCTATATGAATAGAGATTGAATGGAAGCTGACATTCTACATCTGGTAGAATCTCAATGCAAAGTCGAATCACAAGCTGAAGATACCAACTCCCCACTTGAAAAATTTTTCAACACGTTACGAAGAAATAATATCACTTTGATGAAGATTTTGTAAAGATCAAAAATAGCATAACAAACTGTTTTGTGCTCTTAAACTCGGCCAGAAGATGAAGCATGTGAGTTCTTTTGAAGCAACACTTCAAAAGAATGACAAAGCCACTGATTATACTAACCAAGACGTGTCTTTATAAGTTACACAAGTAGTGCCTAATCACCCTCCTCATGGTCGATCTAGACGAGTTTTTTTTTTGCGCCTTCCAATGTTATTCATCCTTTCAAGAACACAAAAGTCTCTACCTCCATAGCAAGACACGCCCCCAAGCTACTTCGTACAGCCCCATTCGTCGTTAGAACCTACTCCTTCGTGCGAGTCAGCTCTGGAGCCCATAGAAGAGGAGTCTCTTGTTCGCTCATCCAGAAACAACACGATGAATCTTAAGAAACCTCGTACTTTGCACTAATTAAGAAAACGATTGATTGATTTTAACAACAAATTAAAGACGATCCCCATGTCTGTGTCGTCTGATGAAGCATAGGAAATATATGGTTTGATCAATTACTTTTAAGATAACATGGAAAGCAAGGAAGATGTAAAAATCTACTTTGGTCGAGCTAGACATTCAACCAACGCTAGATAAATCCATGTTTACTACGCTAAGAAGTATGACTGGTATCCTGATATGCCCTTAAGGACGTATGTGTGCAGGACAAAACAGGAAGGAGAAAGGAAGACAGGGGAGAACGCAGATTCGAGCGCGGCAAAAGTAGAGGAGGAAGAAGACGGCTAGTTAGTTTCGTAAGTGGGTCTGTAAATGGGTTTTGGAATTATAACAAATCTCATTAGCGTAATTGGGTGTTAATTGATTTGTAATGGACCCGAATATATAACGGGATCCAGTTAGCTGTTGTTTAGTTAGCGATTTGCAGGATTTTGGCTTGCTCTGGTGTGTGCGAGCAGGAGGATCGGGTTCTTGAGCTTTATGCGCTGAGAGCTGTGTAAATCGTGGCGTTTAATCAATAAAGGTGATCGTGTTCTTAACAAATTGGTGCGGCGCAGCGATCTGGAGCAAACGATCGCGGCGGAGGTGTAGCTATGGCGATTCCGACGCAGTTGCAGAAACAAGCCCAGTCAATTGTGGAATTGCGACCAGCTCCTCCGGTGACACTGAATTTGTTATCCAAAACGATGATGACTACTATCGCAGCTCAGGTCGAGCTCGAAAAACGAACTCAAGCCAAGTTCAATGCAATCGAAGACAAGCTGGATTCGCAGTTTGCAGCGTTGTATGAATTCTTGCAGAAAGGCGCTGCAACTCGTGAGATGGTGAAAGAAAACATTAATCCAAACCTCTCCCAATCGTCTCATCTGGTAAGTCCTTCTAACTCGGAACCTGGCCGTAGTCCTAGGCTTGATGAACAAGCGAATCGCTCCTTGATTGTGAGTAATCGGGATAGTATGTTGCGCCGTGTTGAGTTACCAATGTTTGATGGGAGTGACATGTATGGCTGGCTTGCTTTAGCTGAAAGATATTTTCGAATTGGAGGTTACGATGAGTTGATGAAATTGGACGTGGTTTCCATGAGCCTTTGTGGAGATGTGTTGAGCTGGTTTAATAGTGAATTACATCGACACGCTTTCTCAGATTGGCATGATTTCAAATTCAGGTTGCTAGCTTGTTTTAGCAGGGAAAAGCTTCGCGATCCAAGTCAACCGATTCTGCCGTAAAACAGACAGGATCGATAGCAGACTATATACACCGTTTTGAGGACCTATCGCTTCAGGTTACGGGATTGTCCGACAGGTAGTTAGAAGGGATCTTTATGAACGGTTTAACTCAAGAGATGCGGGAAGTGGTCAATATGTGCAAGCCGACAGACCTGCGGGATATGATTTCCACAACTTACCAAATGGAAACGAGTTCTTTATATAGTGTGGTGCGCCGTGAAATGCAACAATCACATAAGCCGACTACAGTACAACACTATACATCTTACAAACCCGTGAATACAGGTTTGAAGATGAAACAGCTGCCTGATCACGTGGCTCAGCCAGCAAAACAGATCATTCACAGCATGCCCCGCCAACAGATTAAACTCACAGAAGCGCAATTGGCTGAAATGAAGAGATTGGGTTTTTGCTTCAAGTGTGATGAGAAATGGTCTAGACGCCATGTTTGCTCCAACAGCTCTTTGCAAGTTCTAACGCTGATTAATAGAATGGAGTTGGAGATCTTGGATCCCGACAATATTGAGGTTGAGGAGAATTTTGAGGGTGCAGAATCTAACTTCATACAGCTGTCTCTCAATGCTTTTCTGGGCATGAAATCTCCCACAACAACTAAGCTCAAAGTTCTGGTCAAGAAACAGAACATAGTGGTCATGTTGGATAGTAGAGCTACTCATAACTTCATTTCTCCAAGAGTGGTGCAACAGTCACATTTGAAAGTTGATAACAATCACAAGCTTGATATATCTTTGGGTACAAGATTAGTGGTTGCTGGGTATGGCATGTGTCGGAATATCGATTTTAACTTTCATGAATGGGCTTTTACATCAGATTTTATTGTCTTGGAGCTTGGTACGGCGGATATGATACCCGGCATTCAATGGTTATGGACTCTTGGTAAGTGCGTGGTGGATTGGGGTAATCATGAGTTGTCTTTCTTGTATCAAGGCCGTACTGTTACGTTACAAGGGGATCTGTCTCTCCATCAACAGCGACTGTCCTTAAAATCTTTACAGCCAGCAGTAACCATGACCAATGAAGCAATACAGCAGCTTTCACCCAAGACAGAATCGATTCCGTCGGAGATAACAGACCTGTTACAACGTTTTCCACACATCTTTGAAACACCAACTGAACTACCTCCAGTATGTGGGAGAGAGCACGCCATTAACCTCTTTCCAGGAGTGGGTCCTATCAGTGTACGTCCCTATCGTTACCCGCATGCCCACAAAGAGGCAATGGACAAGTTGGTGAATGAAATGCTGGAGGCAGGCTATATATGCCTCAGTCACAGCCCTTACTCGAGTCCAGTTTTACTTGTGAAGAAGAAGGACAAGTCATGGAGATTTTGTGTCGACTATAGAGCTGTCAATAAAGCCATTGTTCCTGATAAATATCTGATTCCAATGATAGACCAGTTACTTGATGAGCTGTATAATGTCCGTTGGTTTTCAAAGTTGGATCTTAAATCCGGGTACCATCAGATATGAATGAAGGACTCCGACATCAAGAAAACCGCCTTTCGTACTCATGATGGTCACTATGAGTTTGTTGTCATGCCGTTTGGCTTGACGAATGCCCCAACAACGTTTTAGTCATTTCTGAATGAGGTTTTTAAACCATTCTTACGGCAGTTTGTGTTGGTATTTTTTTATGACATTCTGATTTACAGCGTCACATTACAAGATCACCTACAGCATTTGGAACAAGCTCTGCAAGTGTTGGGAACACATAAGTTGTATGCCAACCGTAAGAAATGTTCTTTTGGCCAGCAACCAGTAGAGTACTTGGGCCATATCATCTCTCGCGACGGTGTAGCTACAGATCCGATTAAAATCTCAGCTGTCCAACAATGGCCGACACCTAGAACGGTTAAGGAACTGCGGGGTTTTTTGGGTTTAACAGGCTACTATCGCCGGTTTTGTGCATCACTATGGCTCTTTAGCTAAGCCCTTGATTGAGTTGTTGAAGAAATAACAGTTTCTATGGTCCGAATCAGCTCAAACAACTTTTGATACGTTGAAAACAGCTATGATATCAGCTCCAGTCTTAGCATTACCAGATTTTTCCAAAGTGTTCATAGTTGAATCTGATGCATCGGTTTACGGTTGAGGGGCCGTATTGATGCATGACAGACATCCTATTGCTTATTTTAGCCACGGTTTAACGGATAATGAGCAGCTTAAACCCATTTATGAAAGGGAGTTAATGGCAATTGTTTTGGCCATTCAGAAATGGAAGCATTATATTTTAGGCCGCCGGTTTATTGTCCGAACAGATCAGCAAAGCCTTAAGTATCTGCTAGAACAAAGGGAGGTCACTCTCGATTATCAACGCTGGCTGACCCGCATTTTGGGGTATGAGTTTGAGATTGAATATAAGGTTGAGGCAGAAAACAAAGTTGCAGATGGACTTTCTAGGATTGTGAGCCATCCGCCAATATCAGTCGCTTCTCTGTTTTTAGCTCTCACCATTTCGGCAGCCTTACAACTACAAGACTTGCTTCAGGAAATTGCGGAGGACGCCGTGATTCAGGAATTCTTGGGTCAGGTTACAGCTGGACATTCACCCAAACCCAGTTATTCAGTGGTTGATGGGAAACTTTTCTATAAAGGACGTTTGGTGATTTCTCCCACTTCCAAATTTATTCTTCTCATACTTCAAGAGTATCACGACAGTTTGTTGGGTGGACATTCCGGGTATTGAAAACACTTAAACGCATTCAAGCTCAGTTCCATTGGTCGAGAATGAGGAGTGTGGTTCAACAATATGTGGCTGCTTGTTCAGTGTGTCAAACTCATAAGTATTCTACCTTATCTCCAGCGGGATTACTCCAACCAATCTCTCTTCCAGTGCGTATTTGGAAAGACATTTCAATGGATTTCATCGAATGATTACCTAAATCTCAAGGATTAAATGTCATTTTTGTGGTGATAGATCGTTTAAGCAAGTATAGCCATTTTTTGGGTCTGAAACATCCTTTTATAGCGCTTGATGTGGCAACAAAATTTATGCAGGTGATTGTGAGATTGCACGGGTTTCCTAGGTCCATTATTTCAGACGGCGACAAGATTTTTCTTAGTAATTTCTGGAAGGAATGTTTTCGGGTCTCCGGCACTAAGTTGAGGTTTAGTACTGCGTTTCATCCACAGTCCGACGTTCAAACTGAAGTTACAAATCGGACTTTGGAAACATTTCTGCGTTGCTTCTCCTCATCACATCAGAAGACTTGGGCAAAATATCTTGCATGGGCCGAATTATGGTATAATACCTCTTTTCACACTGCCACACATTGCACTCCCTTTAAGATGGTCTATGGGCGTGATGCTCCGAATCTTTTGAAGTATGAACACGGGTCGACGCAGAAATTTGAGCTAGAAAATATGCTTCAGGAAAGGGACCAGATTTTGGCCGAGGTTAAAGGACATCTTGTTCAAGCTCAGAATGTGATGAAGAATAATGCTGATAAGCACAGACGGGACTTGGAGTTTACGGTTGGTTCTTTTTTCTACCTTAAACTCAGACCGTATCGCCAAAATTCGGTGAGCCGTCGTCTCTGCCAAAAACTAGCAGCTCGTTACTACGGGCCTTTTGAAGTTTTGGATCGCGTCGGAGCAGTTGCCTACCGTTTACGTTTGCCTGCATCCTCCAAAATTCACCCAGTTTTTCATGTTTCGCAACCAAAACCCGTTACTGGCCAACATCATCAAGTCATTGACCTGCCGGTTTCTCTTTCGATTAATGATGAATTGGTTGTCGAACCGGAGAACATTCTCGAGACGCGATACAACAGTATGGGACATTTGGAAGGATTGGTTAAGTGGTGTGGGTTGCCTGATCACGAAAATTCTTGGATATGGATTGCAGACTTTAAGCATCAGTTTCCCTCTTTTTCGCTTGAGGACAAGCTCGGTCTCGATTGGGGGGGGGTATTGATATGCCTTTAAGGACGTATGTGCGCAGGAAGAAACAGGAAGGAGAAAGGAAGACAAAGGAGAACGCAGAGTCGAGCGCGGCAAAAGCAGAGGAGGAAGAAGACGACTAGTTAGTTTCGTAAGTGAGTCTGTAAATGGGCTTTGGATTTATAACAAAGCCCAATAGCGTAATTGGGTCTTAATTGATTTGTAATGCACCCGAATATATAACGGATCCAGTTAGTTGTTGTTTAGTTAGCGATTTGCAGGATTTGGGCTTGCTCTGTGTGTGTGTGCGAGCAGGAGGATCGGGTTCTTGAGCTTTATGTGCTGAGAGCTGTGTAATTCGTGGCGTTTAATCAATAAAGGTGATTGTGTTCTTAACATATCCCTACAACATCATCCAAAAATATTAACAAGATTTCAACAAGGTAGTCTGAAGTCTTCCTTCCGAGACTACTTTCACTAAAAATATGAAGGAGGTAAAAGACAGCTCAACTTGCGGCCAAATAGGCAATGGCCAAGGAAACAAAAGATGACAGCACGGTCGAAGGCACTTCCACAGTGACATGAGTGTCTCAGCTCGCAGCCATACCAGTCCCCACCACGGCCACGACTCAGCTCGTGGCCAGCCTCTCCCACGGCGCGGCCATCCCTATTCTTCATTCAATCTTTCCTCCTTCAACCTTCCACCATGTCTTCCATATTTTCAACTTCTCCAAGGCTTGAACGTGACTTCTAGATCGTAAATTCAACTTCCAAAAACGTGGTACATTTCTCTTGCATCAAAGGTAGCAAGGTGTGACATGAACTTTAACCAAGAATCATGTCATGTTGATAATCTTTCATCTCTCTCTCTCAACTTCATCTGGTAATTTAGCGATGTTTACACATGAAACTGAAAAAGATTACAAAGGTTTTAACTTCCAAGACAGTTGTAGCAACTCAATGAAGGAAGAAAATGCAACTTCCTACACCAAACCACGAAGAGAAAGCTTAAGAAGACAAGCAAAGCTTGCCAGTACCCCGACCTCTCTCGCATGGCTAGAAGGAAGTTCAACCAGCATTGAACTCTCAGCTCGCGGCCAAACACCAGTCTAACACGACCTTGAAGATCCATGGCTTTGCCATAACCAATCTCAAATCAAGAAGTTCCCGAGCTCAAGTAACCCTCAAAACTCTTATCTATAAGGTATTTGAGCTCATGCCTAAGGTGTATATAGAGTTCAATGATACAAAGAATGTGGTTAAGTGCTATCCAACCCGAGTACTTATTAAGAACCACATTGACACATCACCAACTCCATCGCCAACCACCACCATTTTCCACTCACCACCTTCCTGAAGCATTGGACGAAACAACAATAACACATTTTTTTAGTTAGACATTGATTCTTCTATTCTTTATGTCTTGAGATCCAACACCACTACAAGAATCCGTGTCTTGACAACGATATTAGTTAGTCACACTTGAAATAATGTAATTTAAGTCTAGTGATGGAGGGGGGAGGGGTTACCTCTATTACTATCTATATTTTTTTGTTGAAAACTAGGAACTCTGCTACAAAACAATATCGTTGAACACCACGAGTAGATCGATCTACTAAAAAAAGTTATGATTTCTAGAGTACTCGAAGGATCTTGCATTGACTCCGCAACTAAATGAATTTTTAAATTCTCGTCTTGCAGCGTAATACGCATCGAACTAACTCCTCTTCTAAGTACTGTAAAAATAAGTTGGTTCAATCTCATGTTGATCTTCCCTTACATATATATGCTAAGCTCATACATAGAAGTCTGATTTTGCAGAAAAAAACGTGATAGCATTTGTTTACAAAACAGAATGGGGGTTATTAAAGAAAAGGAAAAGAAAATCTATAAAAAAAGAATATTGAAATGATACCCTAGCAAAGTAAGGATAAAATAAGGAACTTGTGCCGATATTGTATGTTTCTTCGGAAAATTGGAAGTGAACAGTCCATGGTTTCTTTGATTGATACTCCCTCGATAGAGACCGCACATTAAACTTAATAAAGGAGTTAAGAAAGGAGAGTTCGAACTATTTCAAGAAATTTTTCGTCGTTTTCATTGATTTTCTTTATGCACTTTTAATATTCTCTTAGTTTTAGTCCTATCTCATTTTCCGCATTGCTTTAGTTATTCGCACACTTTACTTTCAATTGCATGTTTTTCTTTTCTCCGTTTAATGTTTTCTGCTACAAAAACCATGACCCCCCTCCCAAAAAAAGCCCTCCAAAGTTTTATTGTCTCAGGTCGCTCTAATCGTTCTTTTTTAAGTAAATAATTCTCGTGGTTTTGACCCAAAATAACTACCATGTTTTTCGAAAACTATGTTGAACAGGTGGCCTCAAATTCTCAAGTATGTCTTATTCGACCAAGTTGATTATTCGGTCGAACATGTCCCTCCAAGATTTTTGGGTGCAATGTGTTCGACCATTAATAGACCGTGATGGTCAAATGCTAAGTCGAATGCCTCCATCTTCCTCAGTTTGCTCTATTACAATGCCAGATAGATCAATATTTAGTATATTGAGAATATATTGAGGATATCTTTGGCTGGACTATTAGTAACTGCTTATTTACAATACAGACGTGGTGATCAGTTGGACTTTTGATTAATTAACATCTCTTTTTTTTACTGACCTCCTTCTTGCTTTCATATGCGGTAGGTCTAATTCAGATTGTCTCACCGTTGGATCGTCCTCCAACCACTTGGAGATAATAGCTAACTTTGTCCTCTATCTTATATTCAAATTTGAGTAAGATTGTACCGTGTAAAGTATGTCATCTGAACTAAAACTTCTGATCCAAGAAAGCTGTGAATTCTCTAAAATATTTGATTTCTCCATTTTCGTCCAAATTTTCCAAATATCATGTAAAAGCTTTGAAAACTCTAAAAATACATAAACCATTTACAACCCACCAAAAACTTATTAGTTTCTTTGTTATAAACTTATTAAACTACATTAAAAAGCTGTAAAATATGAGATATATGACGTGTTCAACTTACTCAGTATCATCAGCATCAAACCATTTTTTCTTCAACTCTTCTGATATCCTCTTCTTGGACAAAAATACCATTCCGCCACCTATACCTCCAAGGGAAGACTGATCAAGCCAAGACCATAGGCTTGGTGAAGCAACAAAAGTTTCATGGTTTGCCCACTAAGTACCCTCTTGATCACATTGACATATTTGAGGAAATATGTAGCACAACCCAAGATAATGGAATTCATGTCGACTACTTCAAATGCAAAATGTTCACCTTCACTCTACGTGACAAGCTATCCAATGTATGAAGTCTCACAACATGGAATGAAAAAAAGGAGCCTTTTTAAACCAATTCTACACCAAGCATAGATCAAAATGTATAAGGAGCAAGATTTCAGGTTTCAAGCAAGGACCAACTAGATTTTCGAAGATTCTCAAGATCAAGTCTACCGTTATCAAAATTTTCAACAAGTATCTCAATGCCAGCCTAAGAACCATATAACCCCAAAAGAGTCTATCAAGAAAAAAAGTATTGGTACAAAACACTAAGGAGTTAATTTTGATCTCTCTTTTAGTTATATCTTAGTCATTTTTCATGTTTTTGTATCAGATTCCTTATTGTCTTGCATTTTAGAGTATCAGGTTGCATTTCATGCATTTGCATATTCTTTGAGTCTATGTATAGGTGTTTTTGGAGCTATGTAATATTGGAGACTTGGTATGGAGGATAAAAAATGGAAAAGGAAGTTAAAAAAAAGATGAAAAAGAGATTTGATATGCAGAATTCAGAAGCTGTGTCTGAAAGATCGACTCGTATGAAGGCCTTAAATATTACCAGTGAAACTCATATTTTGATAGGACATGGGAAATTGAGTTAGATTTCCAATGGAAGTGGTTTCAAGTTATTTGGAGTTATATTTCAAAAGTTATGCTCGATTTAGTGGACGTATATCAACCCAGCCGTGAAGAAGGAAGCATCCGAGCATGGAGTAGAAATTGACAGGGTGTACAGCAGCCACATGCAGCGGTTTTGGGACACCGCTGGGATAAAAAAACGTCAAAAACGAGAGTTGACCATCTTTACCTTCTTTCTTTTCCTTTATATAAATACTTGTCTAAACAACTCTAAACCGAAGTTCTTCTCTTTAGAGTTGGTTTTTAATCCAAATTCTCTTATTGATGATTCAGATTGCTCTTAATATTACCATGCGACTCTAGTGAAAGATTTTTCACTCCTATCTTTTATCTTTATGCTTATATCTTTTATTTTGGTTTTCCTTATGTTCAGAACTTAGCTTTTAGTTGGGTTATGGGTTATGCTACACTACGATGATTGATGGTTAGATGATGATGAATTAGGTTGCATATTGTTAGATCCTTCATTTAGGTTATTTTTGATGCTATTTTTGTGAAAATGATTGAACCAAACTTTTTATGAACTTTATATACCTAGCCAATAGGAATTGATGATTAAGATGTTTAGTGAACTAATTGGAATTTTTTTTTAATGCTGATTGATTTAATGATTACGGACGGGACTTTTTCTTATCACTTATTATGTAAAGTGATGAGTGCCACGAAAGTGGATTAGTCATAATTATGAATTTCATGTTCTAGGATGGTGTTTAATTTAATCTTTAGCATCATTATTTGATTGTTAGCTCATTCTTTTGATAGTTAAACCCATGGTCCAATTTTTTCTCTTCTTTTACTTCTTGCTTTGCATTTCTTTCATTAAAAACCAAAAACACAAAAATATTTGATCAACACAAAAATATATCTCGCATCTTTAGTGTTGTAGTCTTGAATTCCTCGTGAGATCAATCTTTTAGTACTACTCGGTGCATTTCTTGCACTTGAAAAAGAGTTGAGGTTTTACAAATTGTAAAACTTAGTTAGGATTAGTTGTTTGATCTTCTTAGGGTCTAGGTTGTTGAGAACCAATAATTATCATGTCAATGTTCAAGTCTAAGAAACATCATAAGCTGTTAAAAGGGCATGAAGAATCAAAACCGAAAACATTTTGTAGCATTATGTCTGCCAAAGAATATGTGTACATGGAAACCCCTGCATCACGTCACAAGGATGCTGACCCAAATATAGTCCCAAGACCAGATTTTCATTCATGAGAATTAAAGAGAGCTTAGAAAAGGCTTAGGAACAAGCCACTCAAGAAAGTTGATGATCCTTAGAAGTTTGTGATTAATGTTTCCGTCAATGGAATTGAATGCTACAGTTGGTTATGTGTTACATGATTTAATGTCAATATCATGTGGCTTGAGTTGGCATCTATTGAGATATTCTCATATCTTAATCGTATCTAGAGAATATCGGTTGTTAAGATTATGTACTTGTACATAAGGAACATACTTTTAGAATTAGGTTTATTGTATCACTATAAATAGGCTTTGACAGCCGCATCAATAAACACATGAAAACCTTCATACGTTCTTGGGTTTTGTCATGGTATCAGAGCAAGAAGCAACAAGCTCATATCTCGATTCTTCTTAACTCTCTTCTTTTTCGACCTATTCCTTTGGTTTCATTCTGAATCATCGGAACTTCTTGACATACAATGGAAACTCCTGGATCCAAAATCGCAACGTCCTGTGCCGTCACAAAACAGAGGAACCGCGACGACACTCAGCGGCGTATGATCTTGCCATATGACTTGTCACCGAGTGACAATTCCGGAACCATAATCTCACAGCCACTTCTTCGGGGGCCAAATTACGATGAATGGGCAACGAATTTCCGACAAGCCTTGTTGGCTAGAAAGAAATTTGGATTTGTCGATGGCTCCATTCCCATGCCTGATGAAGAGTCTGGAGACAGAAGATTGGCTCACTAACAATGCTCTCATAGGATCATGGATCAAACTCACCATTGATCCCCAAGTGCGCTCTAACATAGCACATCATGACGTAGCTCGAGATCTTTGGGAGCACATAAAGAAACGTTTTTCGGTGAAAAACGGTCAGAGAATTCAACGCCTTAAGGCGGAACTCGCCACGACACGACAAAAAGGACTCATTATTGAGGCTTATTATGGGAAGATGATGACACTGTGGACTGCTTTGGCAGACTATCGACAAGCCAAAAGCGGTGCTGATCTTGAACGAGAACGTGAGGAAGACAAGCTGCACGAATTCCTCATGGGACTTGATGAAACATCCTTTGGATCCGTGAAATCCAATATCCTGTCACGTAACCCGCTGCCTAGTCTCGATGAGGCTTACCATATTTTGATACAAGATGAAGATTCCAAAGGTGCTGCTCATATACTAGAAGAGAGGGACGACACGATGGTCTTTGCAACACAAGCAGGACCTCGCTCTAACAACTCCTTTGTCACTCGTGAAGACAGAGAGAAAATGTTGTGTTCCAGTTATGGACGCAAAGGACATCTCAGAGAACTGCTTCCGCACATTAGGTTACCCCCTTGGTGGGAAGATAGACCAAGAAGCACACCTACGCATGGCCGTGGGAATGCTTCTACATCACGAGGAAAAGGCCAGGGTATGGAGAGTGCTCGTGCTCATCTGACGACGACCACTCCAACTTCCGGAGTTTTGGCTAATGCTATGATCACAAATCAGGACCGTGTCGGTCTGAGTGGTCTAACCGACACTCAATGAAAACTCTGGTGACTCTCCTCAATGAGCCGAAAGAACAAGCTAACATGAAATTCAGTGGTATGTTTCCTCTTCTTACTTGGATTATTGATACAGGAGCCACGAATCAGATGACTGGAAACTTTGATATCTTGCTCGATGCGCAAGAAATAAATCCCATGGCTGTGAAATTACCAGATGGTCGGTTCACTCTGGCTACTAGACGCGGTTATGTTAGCTTAGGATCTGATCTCAGCCTAAGGAATGTCTTATTCGTGGACGGATTGCATTGCCACTTGATTTCTGTGCCTCAGCTTAATCGGGACAGTGCTTGTGTGTTTCAGATTACTGATAGGCTTTGTATTATCCAGGACCGCATTACCAAGACTCTGATTGGAGCGGGTGAGGAGTCTCATGGCTTGTACTTCTATAAAGGGATGGAAACGGCTGCAGCGGCACACTAGATGGAACTCGCTTCTTTTGATGTGTGGCACCAACGTCTAGGACATCCATCTAGTTCAGTTATTGATTTGCTATCTATTTCGGGTTTTTCTAAGATTAGTGATTCAAAGAATAAGACTTGCGAGATTTGTATTCGCGCTAAACAAACGCGTGACTCCTTTCCCATCAGTATTAATAAAACTACGGATTTATTTCAATTGGTACAGTGCGATGTATGGGGACCTTACCGTACTACATCTGTTTGTGGAGCTCGTTACTTTCTCACTATATTGGATGACTACTCACGAGGATTGTGGCTTTATCTCTTGCCAAACAAATCTGAGGTTGGTAATAGCCTAAAGAGTTTTGTTGCTTTGGTCGAGAGACAGTTTGAAAAACAAGTCAAAAGCATACGAAGTGACAATGGGACAGAGTTTCTTGCACTTACTGATTTTTTAAAGATAATGGCATTCTACATGAAACATCTTGTGTGGGTACACCGCAACAAAATGGAAAAGCTGAGCGCAAACATCGTCACATTTTGAACGTGGCTCGTGCGTTGCGTTTTCAGTCTCATCTTCCGTTAGAATTTTGGGAGGAGTGCGTGTTAACAGCAGCCTACCTCATTAATCGCACTCCTACTCCTCTACTCGAAGGCAAGACACCATTTGACATTCTCTACGGACGATCTCCGCCTCTGCACCACCTACGTGTTTTTGGATGTCTTGCCTACTCTCACAATCAGGATCACAAGGGAGACAAATTTCCCTCTTGCAGCAAACGTTGTGCATTTATCGGTTATCCCTTTGGCAAAAAAGGGTGGCGATTATACGATTTAGACACTGGAAAAATTCTTGTGTCTCGTGATGTCATTTTCTGTGAATCCAAGTTTCCGTTTGCCGCAGTTCCAGAAACCCCTCACTCGTCGCCTGGCTCATACATTTGCTCCTCTCCCCTAGTGTTTGAAGACGACACACCACCTCCATCACCGGGCTCTGAAAATAACAGTTCTTCACCACCTGCAGGTCTACCCTCTTTGCTTGAGTCCGAATCCTCTGTTCAAACAGAGACACCCCCTGTTTCATCCCCTGCGTCACCAGCTCCTGCTCAGTCGCCGTTGTTGTCTCCTGATGCATCAGCGTCACACGACAGGGAGGGTGTCTCTCTCTCTCATGACAATGATCTTCCGACACCTGAGATTTTCGGTCATGGTAAACGCTCCAAAGCACCTCCACAACATTTGGCTGATTATATTCTGAATACAGCCTATACAACTCCGGTTTCTGATGAAGATGATTACTCCATATGTCTCTATCTCGACTCCTCCAAGCTCTCGGAAAATCATTGTCACTATCTCCTTACCATTACGACAGGAAGTGAACCACATTCGTACTATGAAGCTGTTCAAGACGAGCGATGGAGAGGTGCTGTAAAATCAGAGATTGATGCTTTAGAAGAAAGTGGAACTTGGACAGTTGAAACATTACCTCCGGGCAAGAAAGCAATCGGCTGTAAATGGGTCTTTAAGCTGAAGTTCAATGCAGATGGTACGATTGAACGTCACAAAGCACGGCTGGTTGTAGTTGGGAACAACCAAGTTGAGGGTGTCGACTATACGGAGACTTTCGCACCTGTTGCTAAAATGAACACCGTTCGGTGTTTCCTCCAGATGGTAGCCTCCAACGACTGGGAAGTTCACCAAATGGATGTACACAATGCATTTCTCCACGGTGACTTGAATGAGGAGGTTTATATGCGTCCTCCACCAGGTTTTCGCGGCACCGATCCACGACAAGTATGTCGTCTGCGCAAATCACTTTATGGACTTCGTCAAGCTCCTCGTATGTGGTTCGCAAAATTACAGTCGGCATTACTCGAGTATGGTTTCTCGCAGGCTATTCCAGACTATTCTCTTTTTACTTATGAGAAAGATGACATCCGTATTCTCGTCCTCATATACGTCGACGATCTTATCATTACTGGCAGCTCCTTATCGGTCATTCAAGGTTTTAAAGCATACTTGATCTCGTGTTTTAAAATGAAGGATTTGGGAATCCTTAAATATTTTCTCGGTATCGAAGTAGCTCGCAGCTCTCACGGTATATATTTATGTCAACGGAAATACACTTTGGACATCATATCTGAAATGGGTCTTACGTCTGCGAAACCATCAACAATACCACTGGAACAACACCACCGCCTTGCCCTGGCTGAAGGTGACCCAATATCAGACCCTGAGGCTTACCGACGCCTTATTGGACGCCTCATCTATCTCGGTAACACTCGACCCGACATCGCCTATTCTGTCCATATTCTTGCTCAATTTATGCAAACACCAAAACAAGATCATTGGAATGCCGCCTTGCGGGTCGTGCGCTATCTTAAAGGGAATCCGAGTCAAGGCATCCTGCTTCACGCTAAGACACCACTTACTCTTGTCGCATGGTGCGACGCCGACTGGGCCGGATGTCCTACCACTCGCCGTTCCCATTCTGGTTGGATCATTCAACTTGGTGGCTCGCCCGTGTCTTGGAAATCTCAGAAACAACACGTCGTCTCCCGCTCCTCAGCTGAATCAGAATACCGGTCAATGGCAGCTACGGTTAGTGAACTGTTGTGGTTAAAGAATCTTCTGTCTTCTCTTGGTGTCACATTCACTGAACCCATTCCCCTTTTCTGCGACAACATGGCCGCTATACATCTCGCTAAGAATCCTGTTTTTCATGAGCGCACAAAACACATAGAAAATGACTGCCATTTCATTCGTGACGAAGTAATTCGAGGCACCATCGCAACCACCCACGTCCGAACCAATGAAAAACTCGCTGACATCTTCACTAAAGCACTCGGACGCAAGGAGTTCCAGCAATTTCTTCGCAAGTTGGGCGTTCGTGACCTTCACCCAACAACTTGAGGGAGGGTATTGAGATATTCTCATACCTTAATCGTATCTAGAGAATATCGGTTGTTAAGATTCTGTACTTGTACATAAGGAACATACTTTTAGAATTAGGTTTCTTGTATCACTATAAATAGGCTTTGACAGCCGCATCAATAAACACACGAAAACCTTCATACGTTCTGGGGTTTATCAGCATCCGAGCTGGGACTCAAAGACCTCAAGTCTCCTAAAGTTAACGTTGAGTTTTCGAATCTATTGTGCTCTACTCCTTATGGAGTTTTAGAGAACTTGATGCTTGAAATAGGAGAATGTTTGGTCCTACTGAATTTTAAAATTATGTTGTGGCATGGTGAAAAGAGGAATCAGATGATACTTGGATCTCTGTTTTTAGCAACAACCAGAACCATCACCGATTATGCCAACCGAAGGATCTCTTTACAAAATTCAGCAAGTATGTCTTTTACCCACTCACAAACTTCAGGACGGTAACTAGTGCGGTCAAAATGAGACAAAATAAGCTTAATCTTGACTATGGGAACCCGAAAGAAGCTGCAAAACATCCAAGGAGGCGATCCTTATGCAAACTTGAAGATAATTGCAAAATTGTCAAATGTGAAGCAACAAGATATTCTTTAAAACATTCATTCTTTTTTGACCCCTACCAATATAGGAATGAACCCAATGAGAGGCTGGGGAACGTGTCCAAGTCATTTTTCAAAAGGTCAAATTTTGCTTTTCAACGAGATGGATGCAAAAGAAGAGAAAACCGAGAAGAAGAAGTTCGAGGATACTTTGAAGCTTCATGAGAGCTGTGATCTCTTAAGACAACATTGGAGACAAGTTTGGAGAGTCCAAGGTCCCTCCTAACTTTGTTGGAATTGAATTTGCGGTATTTGAACCCTTATGGGTTATAAATTGTTGATCTTCTCTTGTGTTTCTTCATTCAATTCGATTTTTTTATATAAAAAATTGGTGCCATTTTATTTAATTATTCAGTCATTCCCCTCGTCGTAAGCCTCCTTATTTAGCAACAGAATTAAAGAAAGAGGTCCAACCGTCCAACGAAATGATACTCATAAAATAGAGTAGAAAGGGTTGTCTAAGAAAAGAGTTTCGACCTTTCCCTATTTTTGAAAAGCCTTCGATACTTGGTTCATGTGATATACCTAGAGTCCAATAGGAATAAGAGAAAAAAAATATATAGAAGGTCATCTGCATTCGATGGACTTGTTTAGATTCGAGGGTGAACTTTCTGTTACACGAGCAAAATGTGTAGAGATATTTGAATAACTTCAAACGATTTTTTGTTAGCGATCTTATAGTATTGATATCGAGCAAAGGGTCTAAATTTTTTTTTATAAATAGGCCCTTTATGTTTAGGTTTTTAGGAATAATTTTACGATTGATATTGAGAATTATTTCATTATTTGTTATTTTTAGTATTTTGTATTGTCTTAAAATGTCGATTTAACTGGATATTCAACAGCAAAATTAGCTACTTTAACTGAAGTTCGGGCTTTATTAACACTAACACATACTACAACATATATATGCATTTAAAAGTCATGGAAACCTTTAAAAGAGCACATAAATTTGCTTAAAACTTTCAAGATGTAAATGAACAATTTTGATAAAAATTTATTTAATGACTACGCATATCAACATATTAACTGAAAATATAAAAATTTAATGGCTGGTTTTGGACACTAAATACTTTGAAGCACCCATAATTTCTGATGTTTAAAAAAAAAAAAAACTACAATAGAAGAATTACGGATTACGGTATGCGTACATGTTAACAAAGTTAAGTTACAAAAGAAGTGCTAGCAGATTTATAGAAAATGTCCTCCATAAGAGTATAAGTCAGTAGTTAAGAAAATTAATGTAGTATATTTTACAAAATTTTCCAAACAGAAAATTATCTATATCATCACGTCAAAAATACTGTTAATGTTTTCAATAACAACCTTACAAAACCGGAAAAAAGGGAAAAAAACAATCTAATAAGAAGAAATAAAAATCGTAATAACAGAAAAATAACATTAATTCACACAAAATATTTCATTTCTTCGGGTTTGGGGTTAGTTAAGGACATCTAGGATTCCGACCAGGTCCTCCATAGTAAAAATAAGTCCCCCATACATTGTTTTTGCCTTGTCTGATGTCATAACAAGCCGGATGATCAGCCAAGACATGGAGATTGTTGAGAGGCAATAGATTGTTGTCCCAATCAACGACTTGTAAGTTCCTGAAGTAGGCAGCTTTCTCAAAGCCTTCACCTGCGAAATGGCCACTTCCCATCTGCGTTCCCGTGTGAGCTCCACTTGATCGGCTGTTCACAACTTCACCGCCAAATTGAACCATACTTGCATGACTCCTCAAGTGGCTGAACAAAAAGACTGGCCAGTAGCCCACAAGAAGTCCATTTCCTAGTTCAAGCCACCAATGCCCATGTTTTGGATCCTACATTATGTTTCAATTGACCACAATTAGCTATGTACCACGTTTAGGTTCAAGAACAACAACAACAACAAAAAAGACAACGTATAGTGCTATAGATGAAAGAGCAAAGGCACATGGCTTCGATTCTGTGTTTTATATAATTACATTGACATTTTATGAATATAAATATATTTTCAATTTATAATATTTTCGTAGATAGTTAATGCAACCAGAATATTATCCTTTTGAAATATTCTCATCATGTTTTTGTTTAGTGCATTGCGTGTATAGTTAACAAAAAAGGTATTTAAAAGTTTTTTTGTTGATAATGGGGTGATTAAAAGTTGTTGTGAGTTAAAGGTATAACGCAAGCAAACAATCTAAGCCTTCAAAACCAACATGAACTAGTTTGCATAAATGAGGCTAACTACATATTGTATAAATCCTTCATTATGAGTATTTTTACTAATAACCATCGTTAGTTGAGTTACCATTTAAACTTATGTTTTATAGTATTTTGTTTATATAAAGGGATGTCAGCAAAATTTGCCCATATAGGTTTGCATTTACTGCAGGTGCAATGAAGTTTCTGTTATCAGTTTCATATCCTCAATTTAATGCTCTTACCAAATCAAACCTTTTTATTTATTAGCAATGTACTGAAAAAGCTAAAGCTAAATTTCTTTTATTAGTTCGGTTTATGAAATTCGAGGTTTGTTGGTTTCTTTATTGTTTTGCAAAGAGTTATTCGTACTCAAAGTAACTACAATGGCACACACAGTAATTTTCGAGGTGATTATCATGCTTCTTGTTTCATAATCTAGAACTTAATTGGTATAGCTGATACTAAAGTAATAGCAGTAAACAGCAGAATCAATATATTATAAAAGTTGTATATTTTAACTACTGTACACAATCTGATTTATTGGCAGAATTGTGAATAAAAAAATAAGAAATATATATTTATTTATACATGTTACTTCTATATATATATATATTTTTTTAATAATTTTCGTATTTTGATTTATGTTAATAAAATTTCCTATTTAATTATATTTATTAAATTATATTTTATTTAGAATGTTATTTTAAAAATAATAAAAAATAAACTAATAATAAATAATATTTTTACAAATATAAATTTTAACTTTTACTATAAGTGTAGTTTTTATATCATTTTAAAATTTAAAGATAAATGCGTTACTAAAAAACAATGAGAAAAATAGCATTTGCAAAACATCTGCAGTTTTTAAATGCTTCCTAAATACTTTATTAATAAAAATTAATTAGATAATAAAAAGTTTAATATGTTTCTAAAAAGTCTAGAAATAGTCACACAAACGTATATATATTTGTATACCCATATATACATATATCTTTGTCATATGTTATATCTATGTCATGTGTTATTTATGTAATGAAATTATCAAAAGTAGCTTAGAAAACATATATTAAACGAAGACAATAAAAGAATGGTTGGAGTTACAGGATGTGGGATAAGCTTTGTAATGTGTCGGTCTGAATTAAAGTTTTCTTTAGCAAATGCGTAGCGTATCAAGTGCGTCATTGACTTACTGAGTTACTGTATGTCGGTCCTAGTGCTTTTTTAATTGCAATATTTTTGTTCTGATGGACTTATCTTAAAGACTTATGTTTGAAGCAATCATAAATGAAGCATTAACTACAGATAAAAACAAATTTACTTGTAATTGTGAGTCGTCAGAATCTACTTCTTACTAATATCTAGAAAGAAAAGAAGAACATAACACCTATTAATGCGCTAGATTACACATTCCGATTCATTTAAATGTCGATCGAAGTTCATTGGTAAATTCAAACACCACATGCACGTACTACTATAACTTGATTCTACCAGAATTTTCATCAAACACTGATATGAGAAAAACAAAATACTTAACTAGATCGATATTCTGTTTTATGTGGTTTGACCAATGTTCAAAAAATAGGTAAACGATAACTAAACAGTGGATAACTAAACAGTGGAGAAGTCTAAACCGACTAGTAAGAGCTTAATCAAAGTCTATACGTGAAAAATTATTATATTAAATTTAAAATTTTAACTAAAATTTGAAGAGCAAAAGAAAAAAATATCAAACAAAAAGAAATATACAAATTAAAGATCAATTTAAACTTTTTTTATTTAGATCGCCACTTGAAGAAAACAATCAAAATAGCACAAAAAAGTTATGTGAAAAAACCATATACTTAAATTAAATATAACTTTTTCAGCCACGTTTAATATTTATTTTGTTTTGAATTCTATTTTAAATTAGTTTTTTATTTACTAAATGAAATTGTATTTAGTAAACTAACAAATTAATTAAAAAAACTTAAACAACATAATAAATCCAATACTAAACTGAAAATTAAATAATTTGACTGATTTTGGCCAAAAAATACTACATAAACTGAATATCTGATTTATTTCACCGATTTAATAAAATTATTTCAGATATATTTATTTAAACGGCTAGTCAGATATCTAGGCACTACTTTGACCGATTTTTTGAACAATGAATTTAATCAATATCAACTATGTATATTATATTGTAATAAATTGTAAGTTTTCAGCAATTTTTTGTCATTATTCATGAATTGAATTGATAAAATATGGTTAGAAGCGGGGAAATAAATGGAAGCAAAGAAGGACTAACCTTCCAAATCATTAAACCGATATCAAACTGTCTTCCATTATAAGAGGACCTCGGGGAAATCGCTGCACCAATTGCGATTTTATTGTTGGTTTGTACGAACCCTGAGCAGAGTAAATTGTAGCACCCAGTTGCTTGGTATGCATCTGTCTGCTTTTTCAAAATTTTGTAATTCAATTTCTTCTCCATAATATTAAATAAAATAAAAACCATTAAGAAAAATGAAGTAGATAGACTTGTCTTTACCGTCCAATATGTGAAGAATCTTGGATAATTATCTCCATATAGCTCAGGACTAACCTGCAAAAAGAATCAAATGCTATGTAATCAGTAATCACTAACCAAGAACCTAATTATTATTTGGACCCACTTTATATCCCCACTTCATTCTTTTGCAACTCACTACAGTATAAGACTAGTTGATTAGTGGGTCGGTTCTCCATTGAGAAATTTAAAATGTTAACAAAGGTTTTGATTGTTTTGGAAGTAAATTTTTTTGTTTTTGGAAAATTATAAATGTAAATATTAAATGCACAAAACAGTAATAAAATTTTCCCTTTATGTTTGACCTTTACCTTTGTACTAACAAAAAACTATTGTGTTTAGTATGATGAAATTTTTGGATTTATCTAAAAGAGCACATACTTTATATCTAAAAAATTAAAGCAAAAATGTAAATAATCAATCTAGATTTGATTTTTAGCTAGGTTGATTCTCATTGACCCTTCATGCGACCAAAAAAAGCTAGGTTGATTCTCTACTGATTAACTTTTAATCAGCTAATTAATGGTTAGTAAGTCACCAATTTTTTTGTATTCTCTAAATAATTATATTTATATACAGCAAAATTATAAATTAATAATTTGAATACAATAACGACCGAAGTATATCTTGATTTTTTATATTCTCTGAAGAATAATTTATGTAATCAGATGTTATAAAAAAATTAAAAAATATGAATATTATAATAATTATTAATTCAATAAAAAATTCATTTTTCCAAAAATTAATAGAATTAAAAATTTAATTTATAAAAAATTATTAATTTATCGAATATTAATATATAAAAATTAGACTATAATAAAAATGAGTGATACCTGCCAACCAGCTTCAATGGTGTTAAGGTCATGGCCAAAAGAGCCAGAGATTAACCAAATTTGAGATAAACTAAACTCATAAGCATCAGTGACACGTGGCGCCCAGACATTTATGCTTGCTTTTGCTCCATAATATTGTTCTCCATTTACAAACACCACGGCATGCTGCATGTAAATTCAACTCCATTAATGACAAAAAAAAAATTTTTATTTTTTTACTCCTTAAAAATCTTAAAATCATTTTAGGTTCACACTCTATTTTCAATATCAAGAAAACATTTTGAACATTCAAAGACCCTTTTATTTCTTTATCTCGATCGAATCATTTTCTTTTTTTAAAAAAGCTTTATCTCTTGTTGGAGAATAAAATGCTTTATTGAACCAACAAAAGTAAAAAGTAAAAAGCATTAACAAACATTACTATTCTTCTGCATGATAGATTCGTAAGAGAGGTGAAGTAGAAGTTACCTCGTGACCGCCTCCGGAAGAATCTCTTCTGATCGGTTTTCTCAATCTCCGACCAAACCGTCGAACTGACTTTGCCCTCAAAACATCACTCTTCGTTGTTCTTCTCATTGGTATTGTCCCAATAGGACAACTTTCACCCGACTGACTCCATAACTGATCAAAACTTTCCTCATTTGTTGTTTCATTTCCTCTACTTGGCCTCTCTGACGATTCCTGCATGTTTCCATTTATAGAATCACAGTTTCTTCTTATAACCAGATAGATTATGCACCGAAACTCATATAAGGTTGTAACGATATTCACTACGCCACAAACTCTTGGTTCATAGAATTACTTCTTTCTTTTGTAACACTATAAGAAAAGGCAAAAGTGAAAGAGTAGATTCATTACCAGTGGTCTTTGCCCTCGTAGCTGAGGATGATCGAATGCTGGTTGTAAATGAGACGGTACACATTCTATTACATCTCCATCTGGGCTCTATAGTTTTGACAATAACAAAACAAGTTCTCATAAATTTATATAAGAAATTTTAAAAGAAACAGATTATTACATAGAAAGGGTATGTTTTTGGTTACGTGGATTGTTTTGATGGAAGGCTTGTTGATTCTCTTGAGATATGCTTCTACTCTTCTAAGTTTATGAATCTCTCTGTTGGGTCTGAACGAAGTTTGGTTTTTAAGATGAAGAGCCGAACCAAGTAACAAGTCTAGTTGAAGAGAGAGAAGAAGAAGAAACCCAATAAATTTGGATGTGATAGTTGAAGTAGTTGAAGAAGAAAATGAAGAAGACGAAGAAGAAGAAGCCATAACTAGAGAATGTACGGATTGTTTGGTAATGAAATGGACAGGTCTATTTGTCACCTTGTGCTTTCTTGTTTTGTTTTAGCGCAAGAACAAAGAAGAAGTAGAAGAAGAAGAAGTTGAGAATGAGAATGAGAAGTTGGTTTAATCCCAATGTCTAGACAGAGGAAAACAGAGAGCAAGCAAACAAAAAAATTACTAATGGTATTTTTTGGATTTGATTCTATTTCCTCTTTTTTTAGGGGGTTTCTTGGAGTTTGTAGAATCTCAAACTTTCTCTCACTTCTAGCTTTTCTTTTAAAATAAAGAAATAAAAAAAGGAGAGAAAGAGATGAAGTAAGTGGCTTTGGGGTTGTGTTTCTGACAGAGTCTAAGCTTTGACAGGCACGAATTACCATTTAAAAGAGTGCTTCGAAGGTGGGCCTTTTTGCCTTTTGCCTTTCCCCACGTTTCTTACCCATAACCTTATGTCCACTTAACAATCTTTTTACTTCATTCTAAATGGTTATAAATTAATAATGATTACTATCTAACAAACATGATGAGGATGGGACATGTAACAATCAATATACCACGATATATTAAGGATAAACTCTGTTTCATCATCTTATGCATGAGTTTTCGCAATACAAGATCTGTACTGGCCATGGAACAAGGTAGTTGCTTGTATAGAATGAGGCAATCAGCCTTACACTTGGCTTCATTCAGCTGCGATGAGAATATATCAAGATCTGTACTGGCCACGGTTTTGGACTCATACGTCAAAATTATCCTTTTTAGTCTCCCTAGGATTCTAGGAATAAAACCTCGAGGCAGGATGAGTTTCTTGTTGAGTTCTTCATTGCCTTTTGAAATTTCTTGGGAAAATATGTTACAAAAGGAGCCTCCTTGTATCATATCATTCACTCAGTCAGCTTTCATTTAAGGTAGCATATTAGTAGAGAATGTTCTACTTGCAACTGAGCTAGTCCAAGGTTTTCAACAAGAATGCTATCTGCCAAAGAGGAATGCTTTCATTTTAGGTAGCCTATTAGTAGAGTTTATGCATGTTGTTTTACCGGTCATGTCTCAACTTAGAACACTTAAATTTTGTGATATGTGCTAGTTTATATATTTTGACATAGCACTGCGAATTCTCATCTCCAGAGTTTTCTCAAGGACAAAGATTTTATCCGGCAGCTTTCCACCGTCAAACATATCTTTAGAACATCTAAATTTTGTAATATGTGTTAGTTTTATATATTTTGAAAATATTGTTTAAAAATAAACATCAAATATGATACTTTTTTTTCCAGCTAAAACATTATATTATTAAGTTCTCAGAAAAAAAACTCTTCTCTAACGAGAACTAATCAGGTATCATAAAATTTATATGGAAAAAACAAAGATCATAGGAGAAACAAAGATCACGAACCAATCAGACAGCTAGCGTCGAACTCAAATGTGATACTTTCTAATCTTTCATATTTTTTTAGATGGAAATCATTTAGTCAATACATAAAAATATTTTGGACAATTATTTGGAAAATATAAATTTTTAAAATTTTTTTTGATAATTATGTTAATATTATGTTAAAATCAGATTAGTAAGAATTTTTATTCGTGTAAAAATATGATTGATCAACTTAATATATATAACAATCATGTTAATACTCACTTTAGAAAATCCAACTATATATAATAAGAAATATTGTGTGTATCGTCCGACTTTCCATATAATATTTTAAAGACAGCATTTCGTATATACTTACAAAATATGTATAAACGAAACTGTCTTTAGTGGAAGAACACGTGCTTAGGTAGTACGGCAGGAGGTTAAATTCTATTTTCTAAGGAAAAAGAGTGGCCCTTTAATATATGTAAGCAAATACACTTTTCGAAAAACATATTATACACAAAACTAAACAAAAGCTCTCGATTATGTTTACAAGTGGTAATTAAAATGTCTCTTGACGACTTAAACACCATGCGTCCATCCATTCCTGCGTCGTTTCGATTATGTTTCTGAATTTTTGTTCCATATGAAAATACATGTACAATGGATACAATAATTCAAACAACACAAATTTTTTTTTATCACTTATGTAGAACATAAGGGTGAAAGTCAGGAAAATAATATTTATTAAATACGAAAGAGACTAAGCTATACTTATTGAACTGAAGTTTTAAAACAAAATGAAACATTTCACGAACTTTTTTTCAAAAGAAAATTTTGGACATATTTTTCAAAACTTATTTCAGGAATTTCTTCTTAAATTTTAGTAAACTTTTCATAAATTTATTTTTAGGAAGATCTTCTTACATTTTGAAACATTGTATAAATGTTTATTATACCATTTCAGCATGTTTATCATAACTATTTTCAATATTTAAACCATTTTTTATATTTCTAGCTAATTTTAAATATTTAGTAAACTCATTTTAAATGTTTATGGTCTATTTTATAAAACTTTATAAATTCCTATAATCATTTTTCTAAGCATTTTAAAATAATTTTATATATGCCAAACCCATTTTGAAATATTTATTTAACTCTTAATAAAATTTTGTGAATCCTTTCTTGAAAGTTGTTAAGTTGTTCCAAAAAATTGGTAAAACTTTTCCTAAATATTTAGAAACATCTTCTTACATTTCTAGAAATCCCTTAAATGTTTTTTAAACCATTCTAACATATTTATAATGAACTTTTAAATGTTTAAACTGATTTCTATATTTAAAAATAGTTTTAAATATGTTTAGTAAATTTTAGGAATCCTTTCTGTAAAATGAGTAATCCTACCTAAAACTAAAAATTATTGTTGACAAAAAAACTATGTAAATCATTCCTAAAATATAGTAAATCTTTCTTTAATATTAAGAAAAATATTCTTACATCTCAAAGCATTTATTTAATATTGATAAACCATTATAATATATTATAATTACTTTCTAAAAGGTTTAATTATTTTCTAAATTTTCAGACTATTTAAAAAACATATTCTAGGAACACTTGTTTAAAAATGAGTAAATCCTACTAAAGTAGATGAAGAAAAAACATGCAAGACAAGAAACATTTTTTTTGTAAAAAAGTTATTTTGAAATTTGTTTTTTTGCCACAAATGAAATTTTTTCCAAAATCAAAATTAAATTTTTTTCTATTTATTTATTTTTAACATACATATTTTTATTTTTAGAAATTATATAAGGATAAAAAATATTTACAATCCAAAATGCTATATATGTGACTTTTTAAGATTGATTCCATATCTGTTCACAAATTTTAATTTTGGTCTATCCTAAGATATTTTTCTATAATCTAATTATTAATAGAAAAAAAATTTTCATTCATTCAGCGAAAAACGAAAAATAGGTTATATTATATATGTATGGGAAACAAATCGTTTGAAATAAAAATTATACTTTTAAATACATTAGAAAGTGAAGAGGAGTTAGAAATGTAAGTTTATATTTATATATAAGTTATATAAAACAATTTGCATAGTTCAAAATAAGTTTTACCTTAAATTAAGCTTGATAATAATTAAGTAAGATACAATACTATTATAAATCATAATTTTTTATCCATGAACACCAGACAAAATAATTGAATACGAATTATACAAAATAATTAACACGAATTATACGATACATTCAAATTTAAAAAATAGATCTCAAAATTCTATTGAAACTATATAGTAACATACATCCTAGATAATAAATAAATAAAATAAATTACTAAAATAAAAAAATATTTTTTTTTATCCAAGAACTTCAGATAAAATAATTAAAAAAAATTATATGAGATATTTAAATTGGAAACAATAAATCTCAAATTCTATTGAAACAAGGCATTAACATGCATTCTGCATAGAATGAATATTTATAAATCATTGTATATTGAAATTGAAAATGATGCCGTCAATTATAAAATTTAAATAAATTTGAAATTATAAAATTATCATGGCTTAGAGATTTAGTGAACTGTTTGAAACACAATTATGATTATGAAAGTAGCATTGTTTAAATTCAATGGGTTTGTAAGATGAGAACAATAAACTATTTAATATAATATAATAAAAAAAAGGAATTGATAAACTTTTAGTCAATATTATTTTAAGTCATTATTACTGTTTTTTAGCTTTATTTTTTTCATTTAAATATTTTTATCCAAATTAATTTTTTAAATAGCAAAAATAGAAATATCTTAATTTTGTAATAATATTCTAAAAGTCTGTTTTTATGTGATGTGCCCAAGTTAATTCTCATAATGCTACTTATATAAATATTCTTAATAAATTAAAATTAATTGAAAAATTAATTTTATTTCCTAAATATTGCGGTTTAGAAAAATAATAATCTATTATACATGCACATATATATGTTATTTTTGTTTTTAAAAACATTTATTATATTTTATTCAAAGAATTGTGATTTTTTATTATTAGTTTTCAATAAATAAATTATTAAGCTGATTTGTAATCTAGTTTTTATTTTTGATCAAACTTTTATCTCAAATGTCATAATAGATATTAAATAAATAGAATTAAAAATATTTTTACTATAATATTTTGGTCAAATAATGAGAAAAATAAAAAGAAAAGTATAACCCGATCATCTGATATCTGGTCTTTTCCCTAAACATGGTTTATTTTTATGTTACGACTAATTTAAAAATAAATAAATATTTCCGATAATATTGAACTACAATTTAAAATTATGATTGTCATTTGATCTAAACCGAAAATGACCAAACTGGTAGAATCAACATTCTCAGTTTTCACATATCTTACATTTTCAACTCATACCCGATAAATGAGCTTAAAAAATTACTGGCTTGGTTCACTTATGCAATTCCAAACCGATCCACACTTCAATTTTTTCTTCTCAATTGTTTACCCCAAGCAACATATATAAAATTGTACATAATTTCATAAAAATAAATTTATATCTAAGACAAATCAAACTGAACTATAATTATGGTTCTATTAAAAAGAATTATAGAACAGAATATACCCAAAAATAAATAAGATTTGAATTCTTATAATCGAAATCACATATATAATTGAAGATAACGACACATCTATTAAATTTTCATACAAATAAATTACAAAATAACTTAAAACTCATAAAGAAGTAAAAGCAAAATATACCAATTAGTATCATTTATTTCTTTTGTTAATATTCATAAATATGCATAAAAATTTTCAAAAGATTACCAGTTTGGTTTGCTTATATAACTCCGAACAGATCATCACTTTAGTTTAGTTTTTTCTATTTTTTTCTATTTTTTTCTCCTAATAATATATATCAAACTCTACAAAATTTTACGAAGATACTTTCAAAAATCAAAGATGAAAAATCAAACTACATATAATTAAAAAATTTATCCAATTTTATTATAATAGGAAAAAATTGTGGTTCAATTCAAAGGAATATATGCAATCCAATATATCAAAAAAAATGAAAAACTGGCCTGTTTATTATTTTTATACCTGAAATCATATGTTTAATTAAAATAATATCATATAATTATTTTAAAAAAATTCTATTAATTTTCATATATATAAAAGACAAAAATTAAAACTTATATAAAAATATTATTCTGGTTTTTATAAATATTTATATTTGTGCATAAACATAGTATAAGAATATATAGTGATAACATTAACATAAAATTAACATCCATATAATATAAACTTTTCTAAATATATAAAAAATATATATGCTAACCTAACAATATATTCTTTATTTGTTCTCCGGGTTTCATAATATTCGCTGGTAAAATATCCAATTTATCTCAAATATCACATCACCAAACTATAAAAGTTATTGTTAGTGTTATTTTACTTTGGGATATATACTAGAAATGTACAATATGTTATAAAAATACTAATGATTTATCATATAGATAAATATAAAGAAAGACGAAAATTTTATATCCGCAACGAAGGACGAGGATACCAGAGAGAAACGAGAGAGAATCGATTTTGTTATGAAAAGTTATGAAGCGAACGATTACAAAATAAAACAAAAACGATCGTATATATAGAGATGGAAAAGTAAAAGTTACTATGCACGCATAGTGTCAGTGGACTCCATATCATCTAAAACACGCATTTTTATATGCGTTTTTCTTTGACTTTTGTAACACTCCCCCTTGGAAACCATTGTCACTATTACCTTTCGCGTTGTATTTTGTTGCCTCATTAAAAATTTTTCTAGGAAAACCCAGTGGAAAAAACCACGCAAGCTTCCCCTTGATGAACATGATGCCATCTATAAGTCATGTTGATGACGCATCCCAATATTATGGACATGTTTCCTAAACATCGTGGTAGGTAGTGATTTTGTGAAGAGATCAGCTGCGTTGTCACATGACCGGACATATCTTACTTCAATTTTTTTATTTTTCTCGAGTTCTTGAGAATAGGAGAAGAACTTTGGCGGTATGTGTTTAGTTCGATCGCTTTTGATATACCCTTCCTTCTTTTGTGCAACACATGCAGCATTGTCTTCATACAAGATAGTAGGTTCTGCGTTTTTGTGGATCCCACTGCTTGACCAGATATGTCGGCTTATTGACCTCAGCCATACACATTCTCTACTTGCTTCATGGAGGGCGATGATCTCGGCATGATTCGAAGAAGTGGCCACGAGCGTCTGTTTCTGAGAACGCCAAGATATAACAGTGCCTCCGATCGTGAAAACGTATCCTGTTTGTGATCGGGCTCTATGCGGATCTGATAAATATCCTGCATCAGCAAAACCAACCATTTGACCTTTTAAACCTTTAGGGTAAAACAAACCCAAATCAGTAGTCTCTTGAAGGTAACGAAAGACATGTTTAATCCCATTCCAATGTCTTCGCGTAGGGGATGAACTGAATCTTGCTAAAAGATTAATGGCAAATGATATATCAGGCCGTGTACAATTTGCAAGGTACATAAGAGCTCTGATTGCACTTAGATATGGTACTTCAGGACCAAGTATCTCTTCATTTTGCTGATGTGGTCGGAATGGATCATTTTCGATATTAAGTGATCTAACGACCATAGGAGTACTTAGAGGAGTTGCTTTATCCATATTAAAGCGTTTTAATACTCTTTTGGTATATGTGGATTGGTGCACAAATATACCATTTTGAGAATGCTCAATTTGTAGGCTAAGACAATACTTTGTCTGCCCGAGATATTTCATCTCATATTCACCCTTTAAGTAATTTGATGCTTTTTGTATTTCTCCATGAGTTCCAATAATGTTTAGATCATCGACATATACTGCGATTATCACAAACCCATATATCGTTTTCTTGATGAAAACACATGGACATATATGATCATTTACATATCCTTCTTTCATTAAATGCTCACTGAGACGGTTATACCACATACGTCCAGATTGCTTTAGTCCATATAATGATCTTTGCAATTTTATTGCGCATAACTCTTTTGGTTTGGAAGTTAATGCTACTGGCATTTTAAACCCATCGGGAATTCTCATGTAGATATCGGTATCTAGTGATCCATACAAGTATGCTGTAACGACATCCATAAGGCGCATCTCTAGATTTTCATCAGCCGCTAGACTCATAAGGAATCTAAACGTGACTGCATCCATAACAGGGGAATATGTTTCCTCGTAATCAATTCCAGGTCTTTGAGAAAAACCTTGAGCAACAAGACGAGCTTTATATCTCATAATCTCGTTTTTCTCATTTTGTTTCCGAACAAAAACCCATTTATATCCAACTGGTCTCACATCTGAAGGTGTGAGTACGATAGATCCAAACACTTCTCATTTATTAAGTGAATCAAGTTCGACTTGTATTGCATCTTTCCATTTTTTCCAGTCATGTCTCTTTTGACATTCATATATAGATTTTGGTTCCGGATCTTCGTTTTCCTCATTGATTTCCTTTGATACAAGATATGAGAAAACGTCATCAACATCATCCATTTCATTTTGTTTCCATATCCTTTGATTATGGATGTAGTTGATAGAAATCTCATGATTTCCTTCTGGTTCATGATGATCTACATCATCATTAATCTCATCATTTGTTTCTTTCGAAATATTTTCTGCTATTTTGAGTGTATCAGGCTTCTCAGCGTCCTTTTGTTTCTTAATATTTTTGTTCTTAGAACCAACAGGTCTCCCACGCTTCAGGCGTATTTTCGATTCACGTGTATCATATGTATATCCACGTTCCAGTGGTATTTTAATACAAGCAGGAGTATTTGCTGCTGGAATGTGAGATTTTGTTACCGTTTTGGTATCTGCAAATGCATCAGGTAACTGATTTGCTATACTTTGCAAATGCATAAGTCGTCGAACTTCTAGTTCTGACTCTTTAGTAGGGGGATCAAGGTGTAGCAGAGATGGTACACTCCAATTTATATCCTTTCGAACCTTTTTATTTTCCTCCCCTAAAACCAGAAATAATTTTTCATTAAAGTGACAATCGACAAAACGTGCCGTAAAGATGTCACCAGTTTGCGGTTCCAAGTATCTTATTAAAGAATCGTATTTTGTTATGAAAAGTTATGAAGCGATCGATTACAAAATGAAACGAAAACGATCGTATATATAGAGGTGGAAAAGTAAAAGTTACTATGCACGCATAGTGTCAGCGGACTCCACATCATCTAAAACACGTATTTTTATATGCGTTTTTCTTTGACTTTTGTAACACAATATATTTTGGAACGCATGGCAGCTTGATTTTTGAATCAGTGATTGAGCCAATGAACTAATAAAGAGTAGACTACCAGCACCGACTTAGGTGCAAACAAATACAAAGATGAAGATACTAATTTTCTTGCACATTGGTGACGTATGTATTGCCTATGTTAGAACATGACAAGTGGTTGTAATGGAGCACTCAATAATCATTATATATAAATTCTCTACTAACATATTTGGTGCCAACTTTGGGGCGACCAGGATGGCTGAAGATCATTAGGTTCTTCTTTTGCCTTTTGAACTTTTATCATGGACAGCATGTGCTCTGTTTTTTTCTCTTCAATAATGTCAGTCCTTTATTAAAACATATATATAGAATTGAGCAAATAGTTTTTAATAGTATTTGTATATAATAGGTATATGTTTTTGACAAAAAGCAGGTATATGTTTAGTTTAATTCTAGGATAGTTATTCCCAATTTGAATCTTTATTAAACCAAACAATTTATATGTGAATTTAATGATTTTGTTAGATAAAAAGATACAGAAACAAACTACTAATTATCAAAATTTATTTTATTAGTTGAAAAAAAGATCGAATTTTTTCTATAAAACGAAGTTGTATCCATAAAAACAAGTCTTGTCTACCTAACTCAGACCAAGTAGAGCCGCTCCTAAAAATCTATAGACCAAAAGTCATCAAAAAAAATTAATGGCTTTATAAACTATTAAATGAAAAAAAAATAAACATGGAAGAAGATCTTGAACCTTTGATCTTAGGAATCAAAATTTACAATAACAAACAACTCAGCTGAAGAGATTTTTGAAAAATAATTATTATTTGATGGCTGAAAAAAAAATATAAAGCAGAAACATAAAATTTTTATAAATGAAAATTTACATAATTGAATACGGCATATATTTGGGTTGTTGACTATCACGTGCTTACTGACTATATAATGTATGATGCTTTACATTGGTCTGAAAAGAAAACAGAGTTTGTTCGTCCCTAACTTACAATGCTGTCACTACCAAAATGATGCATATGTTTTGTTTTCTTTTATTTTGGACGTTTGATGCAAATAAAAATTTTCTCAAATCATCATTAATGTTTTTTTTTCAAAATTTTGTAGCAAATAAAAATTTAGCTTTTTTGTTAATCATTTCGCTTTGAATAAAAGAAAACTTAATCTTTCGATTAAGCGCCGGTCAAAGTTTCTGAACGAGAGAATAAGAGATTTTGAAAGTGGCAGTCGATTTCGTAATGGTAGATGTTGCTCCAACCGTAATCAAGTAGTTAGAGCACTCAAATCTCAATTGTTTGACAATTTTGGCGCTATGTAATTATTATGTTTAACAACATTTCTGAACAATTTTTGTTTCAAGAGATTTAGGTGAGATTACCAAGCAACCATGTGAAATTAACAAACTAACTAGAAAAAAGATTTGGTTATGATATTGCGTACATTTTCTACAATCTCTTCAATTATACTTTTTTTTCTTCTCTTGTAGCAATTCCATCTATTTTGTCATGTCTATTCTACTAATAAAATAAATTTGTTTTTTGGTAATTTCAATGTATATTTTTTATTTATAATTTGAAAATACTTAAAATCACTTGAGACTATAAGTTTTAATTTTTTTTACCAAATAAAAAAACTATTTTTGAAAAGTAGAATATAATTTGGAGGTGGAGACCATTCTTTATTAGAAAATTTGATAATTGAAAAAAGATTTGAAGAAATTGGGTTTGACGAATGTGAGCTAAAATTTTCACTTGATAATAATTTGTTTGGTAAGGAAAAAACTACAACATAAATCAAACTATCATATAGGTTTACAAACAGTGATTTAGTGGTTGAGAACTAACGGCAAACCGTTTGATCTTTTAAAATTTTTATTCGGCGCCTTTAAACAAGAGAACACCCTAAAGCCGTCATCATTAAGTATGCGCCACCTCTAAGAAAAAATGGCTGGCGGAAATCCAGGAGAGGCACTTTCGAGACTAGAGGTGTTGAGGGATCATGAAATCTTTGTAATTAGAGAGCAATTTACCGATATTTCTGATATTTTACATGCACATTACAAGAAAGCAGGTCAATACCATTGAAAATTTGCAACAAATTTGAATTGTTATAAATAAGCATAGTTTTTACAACCAAATTACAACAAAACAGAGATTCGATGGTAAATCATCGCTAAATAGCGACAAAATGAAATCATCGTTACATAGATGATCTTAACAACGATTTTGTAACGAATTTTCTACACCACCACATATCATTATGTCGATATTACAACCACAAAATTTAATTGTAACATAAGAACGAATTAACATCTTTATGTACTTGTATTAACGAGGTAGGTGAACATGATTTTAATATAGGGTGCACTGGTTTTGAACGTCGAATATGATGTGTGTAAATGTGTGGTAAAACGTTGAAAAGTGGTTCGTTGGGAAATCATTGTCAAAATTTCGTTGAAAAAACGATGGTACATGAAAAATGTTTTCTATAAATAAAGCTCGGATGAGAAGGAAATCACAGCAACCAAACCAAAAAAACAACAAAAATAAAAAATCCAATAAAATAGAAATGATCATAATGATTCAAACGATTTAAATTTTGATCGCAAGTATTGGATGTTTCTTTTGAGATCTTTGTAAACGTATTTTGTCAGAAGATGTCATCGCACAACTATATGCCAATATTCTACTACTGTTATGCAATTTGGCGAACATCTTCCTTTCCGTATTTTTTGATGTTATAGAACATCTTCTCATCCATCTCTCTCATAAAGCGAACGTAATAGGACCGTGCATGATTATCTAGGAGATCTTGTTCACAAATCAGAAAATGTAAGGCGTGGATTTTCAACTTATATGACATTATTTTTTATAGTCGACCATTCTATCAAAATTAAGTATCACAAAATTATTTTGAAAGATTATGATTCGAATGGAAAATTTTGTAATTATTATAATTTCATACCTTTTAATTTATGGGCTGGATTATAACTGATTTTCTCTTATTATTTTGAACTCTATTTTCCAATTAAAATAATTATTTTAGCAAAATAGTTAAAAAACATTCACACATACAATATTTTTATTTTACATTGCATACTTTCTTAGTTTTTGTGTGGGTCTTTTCTTTCTTTCTTTTTTTGACTAAAATTATTTTTTCTTATTCTTAGTCTCTAGTTCATTATTACAAAGTTTTACATTTCCTATTAACAATTGTTCATAGTACAAAACACCAACTAATATAGTTATATTTTGATTTTTTTAATCCAAATTTTGTTCATTTTATCAAAAATAACCATCATATTATCTTGTATCATCAAACCATTGCCATAAAATGTTTGTGTGTCCAACATCATCAGGGACTTCAAATATACAGAAATCATCAGGGACTTCGAATATACATAAGCATCTAACAACCTGCAAACAATTTAAGGCGTGGAAAGATGGTCAGCTAGCGAGATGGCAATAGTCAGTCTCACATGAATGAGAGTAGAACACTGGAAAATGCCAAAGTATCTGAGATTACATTCAAAGAGGCTATGAATGAGATGCTTGTGATAGGGGAGTTGCCGCATTTTTTTATTCGAAGTATGGCTTGGAAACACTTCTGCGATAAGGTGAATCTGTACAAACCTCATTCAAGAAGAACAGCAACAAAGAATATTGTTCAGATATACGCGGAGAGAAAGAGAGTACTCAAGGAATTGTTTGTAGAAAACAAGCAAAGAGTCTCTCTTACAACCGACATTTGGGTTGCTCAACATATATGTAATGTGTTTCACTATAACTTGTTTCTGTTTTTCATTTTAATTGTTTAATTTTGATATTGACCAGGAGTTAGTTATATGGTGATCACACTCCATTTCATTGATGCATATTGGAGACTACAAAAATACATCATTGGGTTTAAGTACATCGCATATCATAAGGGTCAGACAATCTCAAACGTTCTTATAGAATGTCTAGCTGATTGGGGAATTGAGAAGATAATTGCCATACTGTTGATAATGTAACTGTAAATACTTCTGCCCTTATAAGTTTTCACACAACTTTCTCCTCTCTGTCTAATGATGCTTTTGTACTGAATGGTGATTACATGCATGTCAGGTGCGCTGCACATATCATTAACTTGATTGTTAGAGAAGGTTTAGTTGAAGTAGATGCTAGAGTATTAGCCATTCATGATGAAATCTTGTATGTCAGATCATCTACGCCTAGACTAAGATCTTTTGAATTAAGAGTTGACTTAGGAAAGATGTCAAGGGGTAGTTTACCGTTGGATATCAAAACTATAGGGAACTCGACTTACACTACGTTGTTCAAAGCACTTCAATACAGACTAGCACTCGAGAAGATGGAGGCCAAATATATGTTGAATAATGTCTACTTAACTGAGATTGAGAATGAGACAAAAGGGTTGAACCGCCTGCTTCAAGTGATTGGAATGCCGTTGAAAGGTTAGCACGCTTCTTTGTCATACTCTATGACTCAACTTTATTATCTCGGCCTCTCATACTAGTGCTAAAAGCACTTTCAGAAGCAACATATGACAATTGCATTGCAAGTACGTCTCTAGCCATTTCTGATAGAATAAGAAACTTAGAACTATTAAGCTTCCACTAAAAAAAACACATCATACTCGATTCCACTCATGGTTTTAGGATTTTCAACACTCTCTTTCAAATACCTTTCCAACTCATCCTGTGTATCTTGATATCCAATTTCATAAACCATCTCTTTGTATATAGAATCCATTCGTTCATATCTCAAACCCAACTCATCTTCCACAACTTCAATTCTTTCTTGTGACTGATACGATGATGATGTTAGAGTAGATTGAGATGATTGATGATTTGGCCTTTTATCATATTTAGCACTATACTCATCCAAAATCACAGGCCAAACGGCAATGACCGACTGATTAATATCTATAGCTTCTGCACTTTCTTCTCCATACAATTTCTCAAAACACATATTAACAAACCCCATTTTTCTCCTAGGATCAGAGACTGAAGGCATAACCAACATCTTATTGATTCCTCTCATTCCATCCCATCAAATTTTTGATGATTTTTTATCATGAATGTGCGAAGTTTCGGTTATGTTTAAAATCTTTGGCATATTTGTAGTGTTTTTTTCCGAGTATTTGTATACTTTTCGGTTACTTTGATTACTTCGAGCACCAAATACTCGAAAAATGGGTACCCGAATTTTTTCGGAAACATATCGGATATAATGAAAAATACAAGAACCGACCCGACCTGCCCCAAAAATAAAAAATATCCGAACGGGTCATAAATTCAAAAACCGAAATAACCAATACACTAAACACCTGATCCAAAATCGAAGGGTACCCGAACGTCCAGGACTATCACTCATAAACGACATGTTCGATATATTCTTCTCATTAGTAGGCCAAAACGATATGTAGTTTCTTTTGTGGCTTAAAACTTAACGGCAAACAATTTCTTCCTTTAATTTTTTCTTCGGCGTCTTTAAACGGGAGAATATCTTAGAGCCGTCGTCACTATAAAGTGCGACCAACCCCTAAACGTGATTTCGAGATTAAAGGTGTTGAGGTGATTTTGAGATTAGAAGTGTTGAAAGATCATTAAATTTTTGTAATTAGACTGCAGTTTACTATATTTGCCATACTATCCATTATTGGACCGTGCATGATTATTTGGGAGATATTGTTCACGAATCGGAAAACATATACCACCTATGTCTATGGCCGGCTCAGAATCCAGCGGTGGTGATTGTGAAAAATCCTATGGTGAGACACGAGGAGGTTATACCTAGGGGTAATAGGGTCATCGATCTTCTCACTGCTTATAAGAAAGCATAAACAGTTAAACACAGATAAGTAGCAACGAAGAGACATTATTCATACACTAAGACTTCACTTGGCAACTTCCTAAATCTGAAGCAATTCAGCTTTGTCTCTTCCTCATAGCCGTCGCCAACTTCTTCAGTCTCTCCACCGCTCTCGCGCTCTCTGCTTCAGATGGTCTTTGATACACAAAAGCTTCTGGCGGCGGCTCAAGCTCAGGTGGTGCTATCTCCTTGAATGGTAAGAAACTTGGAAGAACATTTCCGCAAAACTCAGATTCGTTCCAAACGATGAAACTGTTCCCGCTATCGCTCCACGAAACTATTGAATCCGTTGAATGATCATCCACCATCTCAAATAACTTGCGGAAATAACGGTTGTATCTATGCTTGTGATTACTATCAAGATCCATCTCTAAAAATTTGAGATCAACTAGTTATGCAACCAAAATTATAAGCAACGAGACAGAAAATAAACGGGACAGACGAGAATCATATAAATTGGAAAGAAAAAATAAAGAACGATTATCGAGATCCAAACCTCCTGGTGTTATTGGTGCCTCTGAAACCAAATCCTAGTCCTCCACCAATCTCTGATTATATAAGATAATGAGATCTTATGGTCGGTTCAAAGTCCAAGGACTAGCCCATATCCATCTTGGCCCATCCTTTGTTTTCCGAAATACAAAACAAAAAAAAAGCGCATACAAATTTGAGAGATAACTAACCTGCTTATCTTTCTTCCTTATAATCTTCTAATATAATTTGCGTATTATTTTCTTAATAATGGCTAATAGTATTTCATATTAACAGCATAGACAAACATAGGCCTGCAGGCTCGGTTAATCTTGATTATTCTGTTTGGTTACTTCAGTTTTTCAATTTATTCGAATTTGAAAAACGTACCAAATTTAACAGAACGAAACTGATTCAGCTCACGTTCGGTTTTTATATTTGCCACCGAATTAAACCGAAATTTTATGGGTTTTTGGTTCAAATTCGGTTAAATAATTAAAAAGAGAATCAAACACATGTGGTCTGAAGTGATTAAAAAGAATCAAACGGAAAATGTTCGATTAAAACAGTGAAGACTGGTTGAGACGGATTGGTTGAGACGATAAAGACAACGACGTCTCAACCAAGGGTTATTGAAGACAGTTTTCTTTATGTTCATGAAGACAGTTTTTCTGGGTTGAATAAAGTGAGGTTAAGGGGAAAAAATGATGAAAATAGAAGAAATGAAGACGAAGAAGACTGAAGGAAAAGAAAGAGCAAAATAGAAACTGAAATGAAAAAGAAAATATGACGGCAGTTAATAGACAATTAGGTACTTAGGTCTTGAGATTCGAATTAAGGGTGTTTTTTCAAGGGACTAAGTGTGTGTGTGTGTTTTTAATTCGGTTAACCGTTCAGTTCTATTGAACGGAATCAAGATAATCGAGAACCAAATATAATTTTATTTGTTACCGATCAGTTTACCCAAATCCAAATCGAACTATCCAAACACCGGTTCGAAAAATATGGTTCGGTTCAAAGTCTCAGGCCTAGATAAACATATCACCGCAACTTAAAAGAAGAAAAACATCACATATGAACATATCAATTTTTTCTTAGCTTCAAGCATAATTGCATTTACTGAAGGACATTATCATCGCAGCTTACAATATGTGTGAAACTCTCAATCTTGTATAGGATTTGAGCAATTTAAGCTCCATCTCTTCATAACCAGTAAGTTTCGTCTCATTTTCTTTGTTTTCAGTTGTATCCAGGCTCATTCCTTATACCAAAACTCCTTTTTCTTCTTTATCCTATTAAAATGTCCAGACCAAAACCAACAATCGGAATCACCATAGATTATCAAGATATCTTTGAAAAAAATCAAAAACTATAAAATATATATAGATGGTTTTATGCGTTTCCAAAATTCTCTGTTTTCTACTCATGAACTTGGAATTCTGAGATACTGTACGCAAAAATACATGATTACATCCCAAACAACTTGATCATATTTTCTACTCGATGCAATAGAATGTGCTAATTAAAGCATCACAACAGATTTTCGAGTTCCAATATAAAGTTATATGATTACATCCCGAAAAATCTAGCTGAAGATTCTACAAAATAACATGAAAACAACTAGAACCATATCGACACAAACGTTTTTCTGGCAAAGGACTAATAAAGGTGATTTCAAAGGATTAGCCAACGTTTCTCTTCAAATCTCTTAATTCTTCATATCTCACATCGATTGAATATACCTGATGTGAAGCTGGTGAAAACAAGAAACAGCAGGTTGCGTGACTTTTTCCCAATTTCTATATTTGTAAGAGATTGTATGATGAATCAAATCTATATAATTGTGAGAATTGAAAATGCCTTCTAAGTATTTGATGAAATGTATGAAAGAGACATGTGTGTCTATTTAGGAGTGAACACATGTTCCATGTAGGATGGACGGGTTAAACGTTCAACTTAGAAGGGATAATTTTTAGACGTCTAGGATTGATAGATTGTGAATTAAAAGAACCAAAGACGCCTTCAACGTGTTTGACGAAATATATCAACGAAGAGATTTTTGTAAGATGATGATAATGATAGCTGTTGAATGATGGTCGCATGTACATATTTTCATGGACACATTATTATAGAAACGCCATAAAAATAACAACTAAAATTTCATCCGGATTAGTTAGAATTTGAGCTAAGAAAAAGGATCCCCTTGAAACCGTAAGGCACACACTACATTTAAAATGTGTCTATGTTTTCATTCAATGCGTCCATTTTGCTGTGGACTATACACGCACGACGTTTCGTGAACAATTCCATTATCGCCTAAGTAACTTGTGAGAGCAAGAAATTCAGTGCCATTGTCGTTCCTAACAACTTTCGCAGATTTGTTGAACTTCCTTGACACCAACGAGAAAAACTGCTTAAGCTTTATCCCTACACTACGTTTATCAGCTAGAAAATATATCCAATTGCTCGTGAATAGTCGTCCACGATGGTTAAGAAATACAAGATCCACAAAACGCTGTTTGTCGATAAGGACCCCAAAAATCGCGTTAAAACAAATAAAAAACTGCCATAGATGTATTATCACTTATTGGGAAAGACAATCGAGTTTGTTTTTCTCTAAATCAAACATCACAATTCTGATGTAAATCAGTGCAACTACTGCTAGAAGTCTTAAAAATCGATAACAAACCTGAAAGAAGTTATAAACCTTAGATAGAAGCTAAAGAAGAGTGATTTATAACTTCATTTTTTTCTCACTTAAACGTTCGTAATACATGGCTGCTTATTTATAATGATTAGCGTAAACCCTAGTGTGCACAGGCACGTGTAATGATCACAATGACGTTTGTGAATCTAGGGCTGAGAATCTGTTTGCCAGCTTGATTTGGTGAGGCTCTTTCTCCGTACCAGTCAGCAGTACTCTGCTTTTGTAGCGTTTATCCGTTGAGGGAGATGACCATTGTGCGTGACCTGATTTGACTGGGCTCGTGTTGGGCTTTGTGGTTTGCTGGGCTTCCTTCATTTTCCCTTTTTCTTCTGTTGTGAACCGAGGCTTTGTTTCTTTGGGCTTGGTTTCTTCATTGGTTGTGACTGCAATGCTGCCGTTTTTGCAGGTCTTGAGAAATGCTTCTAATAGCCCTTCTCAAAATTGGTGTAGGGGGAACGTCGACGCCTAGTTTAAAACGGAGAGAACAAAACGCAGCTGATGGCAAGGATTTGGTGAAGATATCTGCAAGTTGCTGGTGTGCAGGAACATGTTTAACTACTAAAGACCCCAAGGCAATGCGTTCTCGGACGTAGTGGTAGTCGAGCTCGAAATGCTTGGAACGCTTGTGATATGCGGGATTGGCAGTGAGGTGAACTGAAGACAGATCACAGTACAGCTCCGGAGTAACTAGAAGTGGAAGGCCAATCTCGGGAAGAAGAGAGCAAATCCAGGTGATTTCTGTTGCAGTCTCGGACAGAGACATATACTCTGCTTCGGTGGAGCTTCTGGACACTGTGGGTTGTTTCTTTGAGGACCACGAGATGATGTTTGACCCGAGGAAGGTGCAGAAACCTCCGGTTGATCGTCGTGTATGCGGACAACCAGCCCAATCACTGTCGTTGTAAGCTCGTAAAGTGAATTCAGAGTGTTTTAGAAGGTTAACTCCCATGGTGATTGTTCCTTTGATGTAGCGAATTATGCGTTTCAGGAGAGTGTAATCAGAAACTGTTGGAGCATGCATTTTCTGACACACATAGTTGACTGCGAATTCGATATCTGGGCGAGTGAGAGTTAAGTATTAAAGTTTACCGGCTAAGCTCCGAAAGTAAGTCGGATTCCGAAAGAGCTCCTCGTATTGTGGGACTTTGTTTAATTGCAGATGCAGAGGAGTGTCAGCAGGGGAGCAATTACTCATAGCCGCTACAGCTAATAGGTCTTTTGCGTATTTCTGCTGTGAGAGAAACAATCCTGCATCATGAAACGTAGCTTGAATTCCAAGGAAGTAATGCATCCGACCCATATCCTTCATTCGAAATTGCTTGTTTAACTCTTCAAGTAGCATTGAGAGGACAGAAGAGCTATTTCCAGTAAGAAGCATATCATCAACGTATAATAAGAGCATGATGATGTTCTTGCCCTTGATGTAGATGAATAGAGAGGGATCTTTAATGCTGCAAACAAAACCAAACTCAAGTAAGTAGTTGCTAAATTTATCAAACCATGCCCTTGGAGATTGTTTGAGACCGTATAGTGATTTGTGCAGATGACAGACATGATTTGGCTTCGTTGGATCGACAAACCCAGCTGGTTGTTGCATATAAACCGTCTCAGTTAAGTCACCATGAAGAAACGCATTTCTGACATCCATCTGTTTAATCTCCCAACCCATTATCGTAGCTATATCAAGAACAATCCGAACCGTAGCTGTACGAATCACCGGACTGTAGGTATCTAGATAATCAATCCCTTCCTCCTGATTGAACCCCTTTGCTACAAGCCTAGCTTTAAGTTTATCGAGAGTACCATCCGCATGAAGATTAGTTCTGAAAACCCACTTACTACCACGAACATGCATATCCGGAGTGTATGGGACGAGTGACCAAGTGCGGGTTTCAGAGCAATTGTCTATTTCTTCATGCATAGCGTTTTTCCATCCAGGATGTTGAAGGGCTTCCTTGACTGGTCTTGATTCAGGGACAGAGACTTTTTGAGTCAAGAGGACATAACGCGGATTTGGTTTCACTGTTCCAGCTTTTGATCTTGTAGTCATTTGGTGACGAGGTTGCAGTACTAGAGGTGTAAGGGAGGCTGGTTGACTTGAAGATTGTTATGTGGTGACAGAGGTTCTGCAGTAGGAGATAGAGATTCATCGTGATATAAGACGTGGGCGGGGGTAGAGGTTAGGACGTTGGCTTTATCGCACTCTCGTCCGTACGTTGGGTGGCGTGGGGAGTAACAAGCTGGCTTTAACGCTCTCTCTTGTTGGCTCGGTGAATGGGGTAGAGATGGATCGATGTGCACCACAGCGACGGCGGAGGGTTCTGTGATACAGCAACACACTTGGCCATTTGTGAATCACACACGCACGGGCAAGCAATTTCAAGACAAGGCAACGGCTTGTTTGAAAAGAAATTTTGATTTTATTGATATGAAAAAGGTTGAAAAGTTAGAAGGCTGCAGTGGAACCTTATAAAAGGGTTCGACAGCTGAGACCTAATTAGGTCGACGCAAAAACAGCAAAAAAAAGATTCAAAACAATAGGACGTTCGAAATAAAACAACAAAGCGTTCGCGGACGCTGAAAAAGGAAAGTTTACAAAAATTAAATAAAAACAACTAAAGACCCTAAGGACTCGATCTGTTGACCTCATGGACCGTCGAGGTTGGCGCTTGTACCTGCATGAATGATATAAAATGAAAATACCTGGGGGTGAGCCGGTTGGGATGGGTTGGAGGTCGATGTCCATGGTGCTGCGACTCGGCCGAGTTGCGTGGGTGTCTTGGTTGCTTCTTCTACGCCCTTGGCTTCTTGGCTTGTGCCATCGTTGGCAAGTGTTAGCCTGGGGTCGCCGGGTTCTTCTCCTTGGCCGGTTGGTGGTATGTTGGTTGTCTGACTTATGGCGGTCACGTCCTGGAGTCCTTGGTCGGCCAAAGCTGGTATCGGGCGGCTTTCAGCTCCATTTCCTGCCAAGTTAAAGATCTTAACTGGGTTTGATCATGGTGGAGTCCCCGTGATGCTTAGGCGCGCGAAGTCTTCTAGGATGTCTAGGTCGAGGGTGTTGTGGCGTCCTGGGGCGTTTGGGTTGGCCGGTGCGTCCTAAGTTGGGTGTTCCGGTTTAATGGAGTTTAGAAGAGTTTCTACGGCCGTGTTGAATCCTTCCCTCAGTCTCCTAGCTTTAGATCGAGTCATGGAACCTCCAATTACCTCTGGAATGTGTTCGGCCGGGTGGCTTGGTCGGCCGCCCGTGATATGGGTCGGGCAGCCGTCTGTCTCTTTGTTCTGAATTCTCTTTGCCTTCGAGCGGGTCGAGGGTCTTGGTTGACCTCCCTTGGATGTTTAGTACTGTCCGGTGGGGGTCCGGAGTCTTGGCCGGTACTATCGTCCCTATCTCGGCTTGCCCGGTCGTCGGTTGGGTTCATGGGTCGGTCGTCAGGTTGAGGGTCTGTATCATTCCCTCCCTCTTCAGAAGGTTTTGCCCTAAAAAATGGTTCGTCTACATCAAATGGAGATAAATCAGCAATGTTGAATGTGTGTGAAAAGTTGAACTCACCTAAAAGCTCCAATCGGTAGGCATTGTCTTTGATTTTCTCCAGGATTTTAAATGGTCCGTCTCCTCTGGGCGCGAGCTTAGAGCTCCTCTACTGTGGGAACCTTTCGGGTCGCATGTGCAACCAAACCCATTCTCCTGGCTCGAAGATGAGTTGTGTGCGTCCTTTATCAGCCCTCCTCTTGTATTCTTCGCTCTTCTTGAGGATGTTATCTCGGACTTTTTGGTGGAGTGTCTTCACGAACTCCCCTCTGCTAAGGCCGTCCTGATTAACTTGCTCAACTTGGGGAATTGGCGATAAATCAAGAGGCGTTAGTGGATTAAAACCAAACACAACTTCAAAGGGTGACATTTTTGTTGCCGAATGAGTGGCATGGTTATAAGCAAACTCAATGAATGGTATACACTCAACCCAAGTCTTTAAATTCCTACCAAACGTAACTCGAAGTAGAGTAGATAAAGTACGGTTTACCACTTCGGTTTGGCCGTCGGTTTGGGGGTGACAGGTCGTGGAGAATAACAGTTTCGTCTCAAGTTTTCTCCAAACTGTTCGCCAAAAATGGCCTAAGAACTTGGGATCTTGATCGGACACGATCGTCCTCGTGACTGCATGCAAGCGCACGACCTCTTTGAAGAATAGGTCGGCAATGTGTGTCGCGTCGTTGGCCTTTTCACAGGGAATGAAATGGGCCATCTTGGAAAATCGGTCGACCACGACAAAGATGGCGTCCTTGTGTTGTATCTTGGGCAATCATAGCACAAAGTCCATCGATATATCTACCCATGGGGCGTTAGAAATAGGTAAGGGTAGATAAAGACCGTGAGGATGTAACCTGGATTTCGCTTTGTGGCATGGGACGCATCGCGCGTAAAGCCTTTCTACGTCCTTCTTGATGTGAGGCCAGTAGAAATGGTCGGTTACAATATCTAAAGTCTTATCTACACCAAAGTGGCCCATAAGACCTCCTCCATGTGCTTCCTGTAGCATTAGTTCTCTCAAGGTACACTATGGTATGCATAGCCGCTTGTCTCGAAATAGGAACCCATCTTGGAGGTAGAATGATCCAAAGGCGCCTCTACCGCACGCCTTGTAAGGCTCTCCTAGGTCGGGGTCGCCTTGGTACAGCTCCTTGATGTGCTTGAATCCTAAGACCTTTGCTTCCATCGTAGCTATCAATGCATCCCTCCTGGACAAGGCATCGGCTACCACATTTTCTTTCCCCTTCTTATACTTGATCACGTACGGAAAGGTCTCTATGAACTCCAACCATTTGACGTGCCTCCTTTTGAGCGAAGTCTGCCCCCTTAAGTGTTTAAGGGTATCCTGGTCGGTGTGGATGATGAACTCCTTGGACAGCAAGTAGTGCTGACAAGTCTCTAATGCGTGGACTAACGCGTACAGCTCCTTGTCGTAAGTGGGGTAGTTTAGGGTGGGTCCGCTGAGCTTTTCGCTAAAAAACGCCACTGGCCGTTTCCTCTGGTGGAGGACAGCTCCAATGCCTATACCCGACGCGTCGCGTTCTACCTCAAACATCTCTTCGAAATCAGGCAGGGCTAGGACTGGTGCTTGTGTGAGCCGTGCTTTGAGCTGGTCGAACGCGGCTTCCTGCGCTTTACCCCAAGAGAACGGGACGTTCTTCTTGATCACGGCTGTGAGTGGGGCTGCTACCGTGCAAAAGTCCCTGACGAACCTCTGATAGAAACTCGCCAATCCATGGAAGCTCCGCACATGCCCGACCGTGGTTGGGGTCGGCCACTCTCAAATCGCCTTGACCTTCTCGTCGTCCACTTGTACGCCCTGTTCACTTACTACAAAGCCTAAGAAAATAAGCTTGTTAGTACAGAAGGTGCACTTTTTTAGGTTGGCATATAAACCTTCCTTCCGAAGCTATTTTAGCACTAGTTCGAGATGGGTGAGGTGTTCTGACAAGCTTTTACTGTAAATAAGTATCTCATCAAAGTAGACTACCACAAATTTACTAATATAAGCACGAAGAACCTGGTTCATGAGGCGCATGAATGTGCTGGGCGCGTTGGTAAGACCGAAAGGCATGACCAGCCATTCGTACAACCCTTGCTTGGTTTTGAACGCGGTCTTCCATTCGTCCCCTTCTCGCATTTGGACCTGATGATAGCTGCTCTTTAGATCGACCTTGGAAAAGATGGTCGACCCGCTTAGCTTGTCTAGCATGTCGTCCAGGCGGGGTATGGGATGCCTGTATTTGATGGTGATGTTGTTGATGGCGCGGCAATCCACGCACATCCTCCATGTGCCATCCTTCTTTGGCACCAGAAGAACGGGTACCGCACACGGGCTTAAACTCTCTCGGATGTAGCCTTTGTCCATTAGGTCGCAGACTTGCTTCTCAAGTTCCTTAGACTCTTCCGGGTTCATGCGGTAAGCCGGCTTATTAGGCAAGGCGGAACCAGGAACAAGGTCAATCTGGTGCTCTATGCCACGGATCGGGGGTAACCCCGGGGGCATCTCGCCTGGAAACACATCTTTGAATCGCTCGATCACGTTACGGACGTCGGTCGGGAGTTCCATCTCACATATCCTTGCACTTACACATTTTTTGAAAAACATTAGTAGTACGGTGCCCTTGGCACGCACCGTTCGACAAACGTCATTGGCGGACAAGTAAAGACTCGTCTTTTTAGGTCTGGTCTCTTTGTTCATGTGTACCTGTAAATCGTGTACTTCTGAAGGACTTAAGGGTACTAAAGTGAACTTACGGTCCTTGTGCATGAAGGAGTACTGGTTAGTTCGACCATCATGGCTCGTGGCTCGGTCGAACTGCCATGGCCTACCCAATAAAAGGTGACCGGCTTGCATAGGGACCACGTCGCAGACGACTTGGTTTTGGTACTTCCCGACACTAAATGGGACGGTCACTTGTTCAGAAATCCTTAGCTCCGTGTCGTCATTGAGCCACCTGAATTTGTAAGGTTTCGGATGTTTGGTCTTGGTAAGATCCAATTTATCTACAAGCAACTTACTAGCCACGTTAGTGCAAGAACCTCCGTCTATAATCAAATTACATACCTTGTTCTTGACCGTGCAGCGAGTTTGGAAGATGTTCTCTTGTTGGATTTTCTCCTCCGGGTTAACCATCACGCTCAAGACTCTCCTAGTCACGAGCAGTTCTCCGGTGTCCGGTTACTCAAGGTCTTCTCCTTGCTCGCTTTGATCGTCGTCTAGTTCGTCCTGGGACTCGTAGTTTCCATCATTGGTGATGATCATCACCCTTTGGTTAGGACACTCGCGAGCCATATGTCCCCTGCCTTGACACTTAAAACATGTTATATCACGTGTTTTAGGTGGGTTGGTCGGGTACTTACCTTGCTCTGGTCGGTTGGGCTTAGGGAACTCGGCGGTTCGGCCCTTGAACCGGTTGTCTATTTCGACGGCCTTCCCCTTGTCTTGGGGTATAGAGCCGCTTGCTACCCAAGGCTGGCTGACCCAGTTGCGAGTTGTTGCCGCGTTCTTACGCTTGATTTCTTACTCTACCTGGACGGCGAGGTGTAGCTGCTCGTGGAGGCTGCCGTAGTGTGCTCTCTCGACCTTCTGAGCAATCCTCTCCAGTAGCTCGTCTATGAACTGAGCCATGAGTGCTTCCTCCGATTCCTCTAACTCCAGCGAGTTCATGAGTTTCTCAAACTCCTCGAAGTACTCGTCTACGCTTCTGGCGCCCTGTGTCAACTTACGAAAATGTTTTTGTAAGTCCCTATGGTAGTGTTCAGGGACGTACCTTAGCCGTAGGAGGATCTTCATGTCTCCCCAAGTGGTGACTGGTCCGAAACGCTGTCTCCTTCGCTCGGCCACGTTCCGATCCCACAATGCGAGTGCGTTGTCCATGAGCTTGCTGCTGCCACGGCCACCTTCTTGCGCTCGCTGTACCCGTAGCATTCGAAGATATGCTCCAGGCGTCTCTCCCAATCCATGTAGACTTCCGGATTGGACCTTCCTGCAAAAGTAGAAGGGGTTAGCTTGATCTCGTGATTCTGTTCACGAGTACCTACCCTTCGGTCGGGGTCTCTCCCGAACGGGTCGTGTCTCCTGGGGTGTTGGTGGTGCAAGGGGTCATCCCGAGGTTCTGCCTCCGGGTCGGACATCTCGTCGTCCTCGGACAGGGCTCCGTTTGGTCGGAGGTTTCGACGTTGATCGGCCATATGGGGTTGGACCTCCACGCGGGCGCTCCTGTCGTCGAACTCCTGCCGCATGTTAGCCAACTGTTGGCTCATGCTACGCATCTCCTCTCGGAGCGCGGTCATCATCTGAAGCATGGCGTCTTGAGGGACGGCGGCTTCCTCTCCCATGTCGTCTCCTTTTTCTTTACTTAAACAAAAGCAAACGATTAAAAATACCACGCGTAAAAAAGTAAAAAACAAGATTTTCTTTTTGTTTTTTGTTTTTTTTGAAATACGAAAATGGAAAGTTGACAATTTGGTGACCAAAGGCAGAAATGGAAACTACGGGTTCAAGCAAACTCGCGCTAGGGTTCTAGCCACCTAGGTTGAGCAGGAAACTACTACATAACTGAATCTAGATGCTATTTTTTTTTGATTTTAGGCTAGAAACGTGAACAATCCAAGTAATAGAAGACGTGGAAGAGCAGTTGTAGGTATTTGTATATTTTTTTTCTTTTTTGAAACGCAAAACGATTAAAAAAAAACAAAGCAAGAAACGCAAAGATATAGGTGATGAAAACCAAAGGAGGATCCTTTGGCTCTGATACCAGATGATGTAAGACGTGGGCGGGGGTAGAGGTTAGGACGCTGGCTTTATCGCACTCTCGTCCGAACGTTGGGTGGCGTGGAGAGTAACAAGCTGGCTTTAACGCTCTCTCTTGTTGGCTCGGTGAATGGGGTAGAGATGGATCGATGTGCACCACAGAGACGGTGGAGGGTTCTCTGATACAGAAACACACTTGGCCGTTTGTGAATCACACACGCTCGGGCAAGCAATTTCAAGACAAGGCAACAGCTTGTTTGAAAAGAAAGTTTGATTTTATTGATATGAAAAAGGTTGAAAAGTTACAAGGCTGCAGTGGAACCTTATAAAAGGGTTCGACAGCTGAGACCTAATTAGGTCAATGCAAAAACAGCAAAAAAGACTCAAAACAACAGGACGTTCGAAATAAAACAAAGCGTTCGCAGACGCAGAAAAAGGAAAGTTAACTACAATATTCCCGAGGAAATTGCACTTGAATTGATGGTTGATGCGCTGGATAAGAACCTTAGATAGAAGCTAAAGAAGAGTGATTTATAACTTCGTTATTTTCTCACTTAAACGTTCTTAATACATGGCTGCTTATTTATAATGATTAGCGTAAACCCTAGTGTGCACAGGCACGTGTGATGATCACAATGACGTTTGTGAATCTAGGGCTGAGAATCTGTTTGCCAGCTTGATTTGGTGAGGCTCTTTCGCCGTACCAGTCAGCGGTACTCTGCTTTTGTAGCTTTTATCCGTTGAGGGAGATGACCGTTGTGCGTGACCTGATTTGACTGGGCTCGTATTGGGCTTTGTGGTTTGCTGGGCTTCCTTCATTTTCCCTTTTTCTTATGTTGTGAACCAAGGCTTTGTTTCTTTGGGCTTGGTTTCTTCATTGGTTATGACTGCAAAGCTGCCGTTTTGCAGGTCTTGAGAAATGCTTCTAATAAAACCCACAACTCGGGAAGATGGATGACCCAAACGGCTATGGCACAAAGTTCTATCATCGCCAACACGTGTCTGAACACTTGCCACAGTCTCAACTCCCTTGAAGTGGTATAGTCCTTCACCTTGTCGTTTACCCGCTCCAATCAGCATCCTCGTGGTGCAGTCCTGCAAAATGACAAGTCTATCAGTAACTTATCCAACGCAATAGTTGTTGGAGACCAATTGTTCAAACGATATCAAGTTCGTATGAAATCCATTGACCAAGTACACATTATTCAATCTCAAATTCTAGGTCAGATTAATAGTTCCCTGTCGATAGGATATAACAATATCTCCTGCTAGTAAAGAAACTGAGCCAAAGCAGATAGAACGAATGTCTTCAAGAAGATCAATGCGTCCTGTCATATGGTGACTAGCTCATGTGCTCTGATCATAATCAAAATAATGTACTCTGATCACAATCAACTGGTTCTTCGCCAACCAATCTTTGTTCAGATTCAGAGACTCAAATACGTCACCTTAGGAGAGCTTGAACCACAACACACCAAGATAGAAGTTGTTTTAGGTCAAAAACAGTAACTAAAAACAGAGTTTGCATAAAAACAGAGTATGGAGAGATTGAAGAAGAGAGAAAGAGAGAGGGAGAAGATGGGAGCACACACACAGGATTTTAGGAGTTCACACCCATTAACAAAGGTCGCTACATCTCCCCGTGACTACAGCTCGGAATCCATTAGAAGGAGAAACATAGATACATGGATACAACTGTTACACTCATCATATCTCTCATGAACACTATTTTGTATCACTCTATGTTCTACTTGAGAAATGCATAAAAGCTTATGCCTTTAACAATGGTTTTTCTCTCATACTTCTTTCTATTTTGTGTTGCTCACCCTCTCTTTCACGTTCTCAGCTTCTTTTTATAGTGAGGCAGCTTCAAATCTAATTCAGAAGAAGACAAAACACTATGGCTCTTCTTGTGGTCCCAAAAGCAACTCAACCCAACTCATCTTGACTAGAGTTAGAACTTGGGTTTCTTTTGATCTTGAATTTGCTTGAACAACAAGTTCTCATCTCCACAAATCTTCTCCTGAGAACATGTTGATCATCACAAACAACCTGCACACACTTGAGAGAGAAAGGTTTCCTTCTAACTTCTTGGATTCCAGTCTCGGTTTCTGAGTATAATTACTCAGCCTTAATCCTTAGAAGCTTAAACACCATAAACTTGCTTGATCCTTGTTGCATTTAACATCTTGTTCAATGCAATTCAGCTGTAACTATTCATATAGCTGAACTTTGAGCCGTCAGCACATCTTCATATCACTTAGAGATGTGAAAACCAGCTCGAATAGAAACATGTATAAAGCTCAACTCGTCAATGATCACTCCTGATGCATTTAACACTTTCATTTCTGATATAAAAGCTCAGTAAAATCTAATAACAAGCTTAGAAAACGCCCAACCTGTTACCTCAACAGAACACCCCATAAGCTTCACCAATTATGAATTCTCCAATCACACAATGATCTGTATGGCTTCTGTCACAATCATAAGTTTCAATAGCTGAGAAATATTAGTAATAACTCTGAAAATTTGATTCCCTTGCTAGCTTCTAAGATTTCCTCATCCGCATTGAGATTAAAATCTTTTAAATTCACTTGAACCATATGCAGAAAACATAATCATATCAGCCTCTAACCTGAAGCTCTTTGATTCAGCCTTGTAGTCAACCTTACCAACAGCTTATACCATTGTAGATTCACCTCAACAACCTGTTTAAACAAGCCAATTTCAGAACAAAATCCCTGCCCAACCATCTTGTTAAAATATAGCACACCAGCAGCTTAAAAACTTGCTACTAGCAACCTTTAAATCTTGATTCATAACCATGTAACATGTGATACGCCTGAAACAACTCCTTACAAGAACGTTTACATCAACTCCAGAACCCTTGATGTCTTTTTCAAGTTGTAACAACAACCTGCAATACATCTTCTTGTATGCAGCATTCACCAAAAGGAATTTGGCTCTTGCGTCATTCAGTTTGCAGTCTTTAGTCAATGCCTTCTTCCTCTTTAATGTCATCCACTTGAATGACCTGCAAATGACTCTTCCAGCTTCTAACACTACCTTTGAGATGAATGTCCCATCAAACTAGACACACAACACTTTCACAATCTTGAAGTAAGCAGTCTTGAGACATATCATGCATCACTGGCTTTTGTCTCTTTCAGTTTCTTCTTTATAGAACCCACTGAAAAACACTTCAATAGCTGCATCTCAAATTACAGCTCTGTATCTTCTCTCTGGAAAAACGCCCAGAAACCTGCAATTCTTTAATTATAACTTGCAACTCGTTTCTGAATTTCATTACCAACACCCAGCTTCAAACCAAATCTGCAAACTGCCTTTCTCTATTACAGCAGCACCGTCTCTTTACTCAGGGCATTGATAATGCAGCAACTTAAGCTGATACATCATCAAAACCATGCCTTAATCCCATAAGTCAGAAATCTTGTACTCTCTTGGAGCAAAAAATACAATCCATACTTGTCTTGTACCGCTGTTGATAAACAGAACACGCCACCTAAGTCCCTGAGCTAAGAAGACTATCGATACCAGATTTTAGTATATCCCGTTGCACAATGATACTAAGAGACATTCCTCATGAAACATAAACATGATGCCCTCAATGCCTTTAGCTTGTAGACCATCCAATTCTTCTTCATTGCTTTGATTTTTGACAGCGATCAACAGCTTGGCGCATGAAAGGCCGACCAAGACCAAGACAAAAACCGCATTAAAGGCAGACAAAAACCAAGATCAAGACCGCGACTTTAATGCTTTTGATTTTCTTTTAATTTTCTTTGATTCAAATAATGTTTGCCTTAGGATTTTGGGCTATTAATTGGGATTCTGTTTGTCATTTGTAACAACAACAATTTTCATGATATTCTAAGACTTTTTTTCTTATTTTCTAAAGACTTAGATTTTTTTTTGTTCTTTAGATCTTTTGGTTGTTTGGGGCCGTCATATGCTTACAACCGGCCTATACCTAGGTCTTGGTGCGTCATATCCTAGGTTGGTAAAGGTTTCATCGGTATACCATTCCACCACCGAACCATGAGTATTAGTAACCTCACGAAGTTCCTTATCCAAACACAACAACCATTCTTCAAGTGCAATTTTCTTGGGAGGATTTTGCCACAAAGGGTCACATACCCCTTCGTCCACTGACGGTTATGTACGGCTTTTGTTTTGGTTTTCGACAAGAGAGGCTTATAAGTAGAGCCTTGGGTCGAGAAAAATAAGGTATTCACGCCTAAGGGAGAAAAACTAGAGGACAACCTGACACAATCTTCCCAAATAAATTGCCCTTGAAGAATGGTTGATGCGTTGGGTAAGAAACTTCGCGAGGTTACTAACACTCACAGTTCGGTGGTGGATCGATTCGGACCGTCAAAGGGTGTGAAAGCCCAATGGTATACCGATGAAACCCGTTCCAATCTTTGATATGACTCACCAAGACGTTGGACTAGGCCGGTTGTAAGGATATGACACACCAAACAACCAAAAACTCTAAAGAACAAAAGAAACACTTTTTGAGACTTTAGAAGAGAAGTGAAACTTGGTCTTGAAGGGCAATTAATGCGCTAGCCGTTGGCCGCTGTCGGCCTTGACTCGGCCTATACGGTCGAGCGCGCACGCGGTCGCCTTAATCGGTTGGTGCGGCGACCAATACGGTATATGTGGTCGGTTTGGTCGGTCCGTCTTGATGGAAGTTGAAGTCTCGAACCAATGCAAGTGTGACCGCCTCTTGAAGGCTTTTGCCGCGGGACCGTGTCATTGGACCGGGTGAAAATAACATTGGGTCGTCATTAGCCAAATCTCGGTCGCCGGTTTTGACCTTGGGTAGCGTTTCTCGGTCATCTTTAAATCCAGCAAGATGCATGGGTAAACCGTCTTGATCACTCTTCTTAGCAGCACTACTTGGTCGATAGATAGCTCGGGTCCGGTCGTTGAAGTGATTGTTTGGTCGTGATTTTCGAATATGTGCTTAATCTGGTCGTACAGGGTCGGTCGGGGTTGGGTCAGCATGAGTATCTTTGGGTTCATCTCGTTCCAAGCCAATTCTGGCTCGATCATCCGTCTTATCACGTCCATCTGGTCGAGGAATCTGTAAGCCAACCTCCGATTGGTCGATTGGGTCGTCCTCCCTAGACTCACGGTCCATCTGTGGGTCGAGCGGTCTGGTACCTTGGTCCATGATTGTATCACAACCTAAGTAAGCAAATCGCTAAGAGGGAAATGAGATCGAGTTGGAAAGTTCAGGCCGTTGGTTAAGGCGGTTAAGGGTAGGAAGCAAACGACTCTGACCGCGTGGGCGATCAAGGTAACCGATTCGTGGAAGCGGTTTAGATGGATCCTTATGGGGCAAAGGAGAAGGATAAGACCGTCGGCTAAGGTGAGTGTAAGGACACAATCTCCCTTGGTCAGCCATATCTGTCGTAAATCCGATCAGGCTACAGACCACCGGGATGACAAAAGGGTCGTGCCTCTCTCTCTACTTTGCCTTAATCTATGTTTGTGTAAATGGCTTAAGAATCTGAAGGACGGAACCATGGTCGGATTAAGACCGTTCTAATCCTTAGCGTACGGGACGAAGAGTAGCTTGGGTATCAGTTCAATCTGCCAAGACTCAGCCCATCTCAGAACATCCTCTTAGGTCATGGAATGGTTAGAGTAAAAAGCGCTTAGGAGTTATACCGGGAGAACGGGGGCATGACTGCATCACTTAAGCATCTTAGAGGATGCATCACTAAGTAAACAATAAGTTATTTACGCTTTTTATTGTAGGATCAGATGGTGATAGTGGGAAGGATAAGACTTAAGTCCGCGTGACGGGGTGCTAGGACACCTGGTGATGTGATAGTCTGGATATTGGGATTGAACATTGTATTAGCCTATAGAGCAAAACTATATATTTGTATCGAATCCTCTGTTTAATATATAAGAAATCCAAATTTGATTGAGTCATTGTAATTGCATATTGACTCTAAGTAAATGAATTTCAGAATAATCATAATTGATGAAAATATTTAAGGCTAAGACTTTATAACAAACTGAATGGCTTAACTTACTTACTGAGTCGAGGTGTGGTAACCTCTTTTGGCGTAGAGCCCGGGATGGATGATACAAGTTGGTATCATAGTGTGCTTGTTCCTAGATAGTTGGGTTTTGAGGATACCACATGTATGGTATAGGTCTCGTGCTAGTTTTTGGTTAGACTCCTTGGGATGTTGGATTGTTACGAGTTACTAACATGTTTTGAATATTCAGGGTGGGAAAAGTAAAACAGAGAAAAGTACGAAGGACAAGGGAGTGGTCGAGATCACCACCGAGACGGTGGATAGAACGAATCTAAACGTCCAAGAACCAATTGTATTGAATCCAGCCGACCAGCCGGTTCTTGAGCTTGGATAGTGATCACCACACCGATGGTACCTCCTGCACGTGTGCCGACTAGAGCCAATGATGGTCATGGCCATGATCAGGAGAACCGAGAAGATGTGGCTGAGTCATCAAACACGGCCCAAGTGTACGTTCTTGAGAAGACAGGAAGCGTTACCGCGGCGGGTGATGAGAACCTGACTATGCCCCTTTCTGCTGGGGAGATGTGAAACACGTTAAAGACGGTGATAAAACAATTGTCTGTCTTAACCTAAACACTCACACAGTTGAAATTCCAACCGTGGACCAGTTCACCAAGGTTCGGGTCACCGTGCCTTATGATGGAGAGCCAGTGGGCGACCGTGCAAAGGTGGTCGAGATAGGTCTGGATTGCTCAGAATGTGGATTACATGAGTCTTTTGGAACACATCTCTTGACGTGGGATGAGAAACTTCAAGGAAAGCTCGGACCTGATCGAAGCAGATGAGTGGAGGAGCCGTTTGGCTCACACAATCGATTGGAGTGGACAAAGGTACTCGTGGTGGAATAGAGACCTTTTGCGGACCTTCAAAGTCGAATTCAATCAGAAGTACTTTCCATCTGAGTCTTGGGACTGGGTGGAGAATACCTTTCTAGATTTGGTTCAAGGGCGCAAGTCAGTGCAGGAATATGAGGAGGAGTTCAATCGGCTCAGACGCTATGTGAACAGAGAACTAAAGGACCAATCGGCAATAGTACGTCGATTCCTCTGTGGGTTAAAGGTGGAACTCCACACTCATTGTTCGGTTCAGACGTTCACTACCGTCTTGGAGCTGGTGGAAAGAGTGGCTATATTAGAGGCCAACCATGCGGAACAAAACCGCGTAAGGAATCATGCGCGGTCAAGCTACTCAAGTGTAAGAACCGACGACTGCAAGAGAAATTGAGACCAAGTTGAAGAAGGAAACAAGTTTTTGGCTAGACCCGATGAATACGCAAGCAACTGGAGTGTTCGCTACATGCGGAAGTAAGGACACAATATTGGTGGTGGTGGATAGGCTCACAGAGTCCACACACTTCATAGCCAAAAAGAAGACGGATGGTGTTGGATAGACTACAACGAAATATATTGAAGAGATTGTCCGTCTGCATAGAATTTAGACAAGTGTTGTCTCGGATAAGGATTCGTGTTTCACGTCTCACTTTTGGAAAGCTTTTCTAAGCTTTGGGGAAAAGGGTGAACATGAGCACCGCGTACCACCCTCAGACCGACGAATAATTGGATTGAAAAATACGGGTCCTGGAGGATATGCTAAAGGCATGTATCCTAGATTGGAGCGAGTCATGGGATAGGTACTTACCTTTGGCTGAATTCTCGTACAACAATACTATTGTAAAGGAGTATAGGCATGGTGTAATATGAAGCATTATATGGGCGTCCATGAATGACATCACTATGGTGGATCCAAGTGGGAGAGCATAGTGTGGTTGGTCTAGACATACATAAATACACTATGGACAAGATCAAGTTTCTTCATATCAAAATGAAGGAAGCACAAGACAGACAGAATATTTATGGAATAGGTCGAAAAGACATTAAATTTTCAGTGGGTGACCTTGTCTACTTAAAAACGACTACCTTTCAGGGGAGAGCAAGGATCTCAAGGCGAGGAAAGTTTGACCTGAGGTACATAGGCGGGTTTCGAGTATAGGAAAGGGTTGGGTCAGTCGCTTACAAGGTAGACCTGCCTGAGGAAATGAAAGCGTTTTACAACGTTTTTCATGTATCTCAACTAGGTAAATGTTTAACAGATCCAAGTGTGATAATGCCCGAGATTCCTGTGGAATTGAAGGGAAACCTCACCGTGGAAACCAGACCGGTCCGGATCAAAGATAAGATGGAAACAACAACAACGCGGAAGGTACCCCGACTGGTCATAGTCATTTGGGATTGTAACAAGATAGAGGAAACAATTTGGGAGACGGAAAATATAATGAAGTCTGAGGTTCCCGAGTAATTAAAAAACCTATAGCACATTGAACAAGTCGACCAAGATTTGGGTACAAATCCCTTTTTAGTGGGGGAGACTTGTAGCATCCCTGCTAGGATCACCAAGACGACTAGGGAATGACGACGCGGACAGTAAATCAGAATGACAAATGAACTAAGCGTTCCACAGTTTAGCTAAGCGCTACGTCTTATGAGAGAAAGACTTAGCCAGGAGAAGAAGAAGGTTTTGAGCTGGACTGAGCTAGCCAACGAGCTGGAACTAGCTGGGCCAAATGACCGGCAGCTCGACCCAGTTGAACGAATTGATGGGTAGTTGGTCTATCTGCATGAATGGGTGAACTACCTAGCTAGCTAATATACTCAAAAGTAATCCCTAGAGCTACTCTGTAAATTCAGAGACTTGCAATCGTAATGTAAAGGATTCGAATCCACAGAGACTCACGCACAATAGATGGTAGTTTTGAATTAAGCTAAACGATAATAAATGTAATTGATAAATAAACAAAGCAACAAAAAGATGTAGTTATCTGATTGGGAGAAAGCTAGGCGTAGGAAAATTCTCAGGTAGATCCAAATTATAGAATAAATTAATTGTCAAGCGTTTAATTAAGAACCGTTCACGAACTCGAAACACAGTTGTACAATTAACCAACTTTCGCTGCGGATTTTATCTATGTCTAAATGTAGAATCCCAAATTTCTTTGCAAATTCAACAATTCAATCAAACAAACAGGTTCGATTGTTCAAAAAAAATCTCTAAACCAAATTTCTTTGCGAATAGATATTTTGCTCATCTAGGATACTTCAGGCAATCAATCACACTTTCGTGTCTACCAATCAACCTAAGTTCTAAATTTCAGGTTGCGAGTATAGAATTAGCATTAAACACAATCGAGTAGAAGAACTCTATTAATAACCCTAACAAATTAAATTCCAATCCAAAATTCATCTTCTACCTTTAAAAAATCCTAAACCTAACAAGAAATCTATCCAGACATGATAAATGGAACAAAAGTCATAATTGAAGTAGAAAGCATAAGAAAAATTAATAGAGAATTAAAAGGGGTTCGAATTCTTCTATTATGATGAATAGTGATCGGAATTGTCTCCCCAAAAACTCTAGAATAAATCTCTCTCTAAAATCTTGATAGAATAAAACCTAGGTCTAAACAATGACCCAAATAACTAATAAATAGGTTAAAATCACAGAAGGGCTATTTTGCAAAAAGATAGAACTTCTGAGCGAATTTGTAATTTTCCAGAAATCTTTAAAAGAGATGTCAGAAGGGAAAATCAGTGGCGCGGGCGAGTGAGAAGGGAAAATCAGAAGGGAAAATCAGTGGCGAAGTGAGAATCCCGGTGCATCGTCTTCTGTTGCATCGAGAAATGAAATCGAGCCGGTTAATGAACAACCGGAGACGGAGAAGACGATCGCCGATGAGAGGAAACGAAAGGAGAGAGAAGCCATTGACGAGACCGAGTGCAGGAGCGAAGTGACTCGTTTATCAAGTGTCCAACTTTAGCTATCGTGCGCACAAATGGCTGCGTCAGTTTCAACTCCAAATCCAAATCTAGTGCTCCGTTTCAGAGACATCGCTGCATTGGCTTGTCTAGTTGGAGCTAAGTTCTTGAATGTTCAAGTTCCTTTCCTCTTCGAATTGGCTATCGATTCACTCTCCTCATCTTCAACATCAATCTCTGCTTCAAACCCTTATCTCCTTGCTGCTTTTGCTTCTTCTTGACACTCATTTTTTCTCAATACCGTGTCGTTTTGACTTTTCTTTTCGAAATTTTTTAAACGCAAAATGACAGCGTTTTGTTCCAATATTTCTGAGTAAAAATGAGTGGTAATACGGTGTCGTTTTGCCTAATTAAGCCACGTCACTGCCAGATCAGCGATGTTTAACGGTGTAATGACGGAGTTAACAGAAATGTATGTTTTAGCCGATTTTAAATTTTACAGGTATGTAATTTAAAATTTAGTCTCGATGATGTATAGTTTCGCACAGAGCGTACATTTATGTCCAGAACAGAACCGTTGGAATGAATGCAGGTATGAATTGGCCGATTTCCCTTAGAATCTATGTGCCAGGTTGGTGTCGACTGACACCAAGGCGGGTGTCGACCGACACCAAGTCTAGAATTTGAAAAACGACGTGACCTCTTCAACAACATCTCTTGGTTGTCTCCAAAACTCGCCAATGTTTCTAAATAAGCTCCAAATGTCCATAAAGCTGCAAAGACTCCAAAAGACTCCAAGGCATGGTGTCGATCGACACTCCGGTCGGCTCCTCGCTCTTTCGTCAAACTTTTTTTTCTTTTTTTGTGAAATCTGAAATAGAAAGACAAACAAAAGTAAAATCAAAAGTAAAAACAAAAATTGAAAGAAAAATCTACCTAAAAATGGGTTGCCTCCCACTAAGTGCTTGTTTTCAGTCATTAGCTTGACTGGGTCAGGATTCAGGCATCTGGTGGGTCAGAGCGTGGCAATGAATGCCTCTGTGAAAGGCGTCTGAACCATGGTGGTGTATAAGCATTAAGCGCATGAGGTCGACCAAGGAAATGAGGAACATCATTTGGGCTGATTGACGGATGGTATCGACCGATACAAGGAGTAGTGTCGACCGACAACAAACCTGTAACTCGAGTTTCTACACTTTTGTCAACATTTAACCCTGAAGAAACTGATGCAATCTTAGTATCTGTGGAGGTTTCTATAGAGAATGTCTGTTCATCAATGGTGGGTTTCATCCTTATCTTATCCATGCTAAAATTCATGACCATATCTCCAACATTCAGCTCTATCTTTCCTTTCTTGCAGTCAATCAATGTTCCTACAGTTGCTAAGAAGGGCCTTCCCAAGATAAGAGAGTCTTGGTTTTTCATCATATTTCAAAACCACAAAATCTGCAGGGATGAAGTATCCACCAATCTTAATTGGAATATCCTCAAGCAAACCCTCTGGAATGTGTACTGATCTATCAGCTAGTATTAGAGAGACTCGTGACGATTTGAAATCTGTCTTTCCTATATGCTGAGCAACTGATAGTGGTATGGGATTGACACCTGAACCGAGATCACATAGAGAATGTTCAAACCTGTTGTTAGAGATCGAACAATCTAGCACGAAGCATCCTGGATCCGACAGCTTCTTTGGGGCTGCACTTTGCAGAACAGCACTAACATCTCTAGTCAGCAACACCCCTTCCTCGAGGCCCAAATCATTTGCAACCATCCTCTTGACATACCGTTTGAAATCCGGTGACATCTTGACCTTATCAAAAATTGGGAGTTGGTCAACAACCCTATCCACTATCGCCTTGCATTTAGCCTCTTCAATCTCCTTCTTTGACTTCTTTGGCTTGGGGTATGGTATCCTAGGCTTGTACACACTCTCTTCAACTGTTGTAGGCGATTTAGAACTCTTCCGAGTGGTCTGCAGCAGGTGTCGACCGTCACAGAGTTGGTGTCGATCGACACTCAAACCTCTTGTCGACACTTCTGTATCGATATCGGTTGATTTCTCTTCATCAAAAATCGAATTGGTTAATTTCTGCACTGATGTCGACCGACACAAGGACGTTGCAAAGGTTTAAGGGATTAATAAATTTTCAAGGGTTTAATTAAGAACCGTTCACGAATTTGAAACACAGTTGTAAAATTAACCAACTTTCGCTGCGGAAATTAACCCAAACTTCTTTGCAAATTCAACAATTCAAACAAGCATTAAAGTTCAGGTTCAATTGTTCACAAAATCACTAAAACCAATTTCTTTTGCAAATAGATATTTTGTTCATCTAGGATAGTTCAGGCAATCAATCACACTTTCGTGTCTACCAATCAACCTAAGTTATAAATTCCAGGTTGCGAGAATAGAATTAGCATCAAACACAATCCAAACGAAGAATTCTATCGATAACCCTAACAAATTAAATTTCAATCCAAAATTCATCTTTTACCTTTGAAAACCCCTAAACCTAAAAAGAAATCTACTCAGACATGATTAATGGAACAAAAATAAAAATTGAAGTAGAAATCATAAAAGAAGTTAATAGAGAATTAAAAAAGGGTTCGAATTCTTCTCTCGGGATGAATAGGGTTCAAAATTGTCTCCCCAAAAACTCTAAAATAAATCTCTTTCTAAAATCTTGATAGAATAAATCTAAGATCTAAACAATGACCCAAATAACTAATAAATAGGTTAATGTGGAGGACTATTTTGCAAATAGATGAAACTCCTAGGCCAATTTTTAAATTTCCAGAGATCTTTAAAAGAGGTCTTAGTATCTATGTGCTAAGTTGGTGTCGACCGACATCAGAGCGGGTGTCGACCGACACCAAGTCCAGAATTTGCAAAACGACTTAATCTCTTTAGCAACATCTCTTGGTTGTCTCCAAAACTCTCCAATGTCTCTATATAAGCTCCAAACATCCATAAACTTGTAAAGACTCCAAAACCACCAAAACGACTCTATATAAAAGACATATATCATGGCTAAAAACTCAGAAAAATCATGATATATCACTAGCTGGTTCGAGCACGGATGTCCGTACACGCGCCAAGTGTGTGGGACGTTAGCGGAGAAGTTACCCGTGAAGGGTCACGCATCCCTTCATCCAAAGACGGTTTTGGGTTAGTTTCAAAAAGAGAGGCCTATTAATAAAGTCTTGGGTCGAGAAAAAGAAGGCGTTCACGCCTAAGGCAAGAAAACCCGAGAAAAATCAAAGTAATGAAATCACGAAGAGGTAAAAGAGATCGAGTGGAAAAGTTCAGGCCATTGGTTAAGGCGGTTTAGGTCCAACTCGGACCGCATGGGCGAACAAGGTAACCGAATCGTGGGAGCGGTTTAGATGGATCCTTCTGGGGTATAGGAGAAGGGTAAGACCGTCGCCACACCGGACAGCATGGCTAAGGTGAATTCATGGCCACGGTGTCCCTTGGTCGGCCATGTCTGTCGGTAAATTTGATCAGGCTACGGACCACCGGGATGACCAAAGGGTTGCACCTCTCTCTCTATTTTGCCTTAATCTATTATGTGTAAATGGCTTAAGAATCTTAAGGACGGAACCATGGTCGGATTAGGAAAGTTCTATGCACGAGCGTACGGGATGGGAGAATGGCTTGGGGATTGGTTAAATCCACCAAGACTCGGCCTATCCATGAACATTCTCTTAGGGCATGGAACAGTTAGAGTAAGAAGCGCTTATGAGTTATACCGGGAGAATGGGGGTATGATTGCATGATAAAACTTAGTCATATTAGCGGATGCATCATTAAGTAAATTATAGGTTCATTACGTCTTTTTATTGTAGGACCAGATGGTGCTCGTGGGAAGATACGGCTTAACTGCGCGAAACGGGGTGCTAGGAAGTCGGGTGGTGTGATACTCTGGATATTGGGATCAAACCTTGTATTAGCCTATAAAGCAAAACTATGTCTTTGTATCAAATTATATCTTTAATAAATATGAAATCCAGATTTGATTGACTCATTATAATTGCATATTGACTCTAAATAAATGAATTTCAGAATAATCAGAATGAATGAAAATATTAAAGATGAGACTTTAAAACAAACTGAATGGCTCGACTCACTTAATGAGTCAGAGGTATGGTAACTTCCCTTGGCTTAGAAGCCGGGATGGGGTGCTATAAATTTAAGAACACAAGCTGGCATTATCTCATCGTCTCTGGTTGCGGTTATGTTGGTGAGGAGTTTAGGTTAGTCTGGAAAACCAGGTTGGGTTCCAGAGACTAAAGCTGAGTAAGTAGTGTTTGTGCAGGGTTGGTTCTTGAATTGGTCTGCGATTTCATCAGCGAGACATTCTGTGTTTTCGGTTGGTGTTAGTGTGGTTAGGTTTAGGGATGTTCTCACAGTTGTTGATGCTTGCAAGAAGAAGGTCTTCCTCATCTGTGGATTTCAAAAGAATTTAAACACACAAACACAATTTTTACAGGTGAAGCAATTTACAAAAATTAATGAAAAAAAACATTAACCGGAATGGTAAATATGTATATTGAGAAACGATTTTTCCATGATCAAGATTTATTGGAGAAACTGAATCAAGAGGTACGAACAAATTAAGCAGGCTCAACAATTTTTTCAGACCAGGCCAAAGTCAAAATTACGATCGACAGTGTCGAGTTACTTACCGTTGTCGGAAAGAATAGGATGATGAAGGGAGAGAATGATGACTGAGAGAAGAAACAGTAGGTGGAGTTTGAAAATCTCCGTTAAAACCCCTTTAGTTTAGGTAATAATTCTTATATAACTATAAACCATATTAAACTAGGATTTGTAATCCTTCTCCCACAAAATATCTAATTATCCTTCTAATATTCTCTCTTCACGTTGGAGCGTGTAAATCTTGAACGTCCTACTTGGATTATAGAATCTCAAACTAAACACGTTTTAAGTGCCTTCTAATATTCTCTCTTCACGCTCGCTCTCGGCCAGTGAGCTATACTCTCGTCCAACGTTTGGTGTGTTAATTTGAGAGGCTTGAAAGATTTTTACTGAGCTGCAATCATGACGTGATCTTTTTGTGTGTTATGTTTTCACTTACACAACCAGAAATCACTTTCCGATATATCATCCATCTTTAAATTGCTCCAATTCATGCACGCTTGACCTTATTGTTCTTTTTAAATAAATGACCGAGAAGATAAGTGCACTGTATTGACATAGGTAGCCAAGTTAAGTTTTTTAATCATTCTCCACATGCATTACTATATACTAGAACTCGGAATGTTATAATCACTCCCACTTTAAGAGCCCAACGTTCTTGTTTTGCACCAGGATCATCACCTTCGACGGTGTGAGCACATATGACTCCACTCGTCTGGGTTCTCTCTGAAATCACTTGTAACACATCGACCGCCATCATCCATCGCTCCACACCTGCTCTAGGCCCATGGACCCCACCTTCGTCCGACAGTTAGTGCGTTATTTTGAGAGGTTCGAAAGAGTTATTTACAGACCCTTCAGTTACCACATGATGTTTCCCCTATTTCGTCCCCACTCGCATGATACTGGAAATCACTTCCAATATGTCACCCATTCTTAAATTGCTTCAGCTCAATCGCGCTTAACTTTGAAGTTCATTCTGGATAAGTGACCAAGAAGATAATTACACTTTGTTGGCATATGTAGCTAAATCAATTCTATCAACCATTTTCCATAAGCACCACCATATATAAGAAATCAGGATATTAAATTTATCATAAGTTTCCAAATCACATATCTCGCATGCTCATCCATTTGAGTTATAGAATCAAAATATTTGCAAATTTCAGCAATGGTGTAGGTAAACTTAGCACAAAAATTATGGTTTTCTACAAACTATTTTTTCTATGGATTTCTTATTAACTTTTCTATTATGATTTTGCTTTCTATAACATCTCTCTCTCTCCCTCCCCAATTATCTATCCTCCGATAAGAGACGGAGTAGATTAACGTGTGCTCTCATAAAATAAAAGCATTTTTTGTTTGATACCATAAAAGGTTCTCGGCTATGTGTTAAGTGACGGGATCTTTGGTTGTTCTCGCGATATCTTATCTTGTTTATAATGCTCCTACGTTCCTAGTTCAAAGAGCATGGATAGAGAACACCTCCCTCATTCCAGCTCCTAATTATTGTTGGAAAATACTTATATGAAATAAATTACTAGAGAACAAATCTTTCGCGAATAACAAAGAAACACAAGATAGTTATGAGAATCTGCCATATTGTGTTTCTCGGAGACTTATCTATCATAGGCCGATTAAAAAAAACTCCAAACTCAGTAAAAAAAACTATAAAAAATAGAAAAAAGCACTCTTAGAAAATGGCATTTTGTAGCCCTGGCCAAAGTAAAACATTTTCGGCGTATTTTATTATTTTAGTGACCAATTGTTTTCTTTTATATTTAATATTTGTTATAAAGTTTGGAAGAAGGATATATTCGAGTTAAAATTAAGGAAAATATTTAGGTTACAATTTGTTAACATAATATTTGGATCACTATATTTGGTAAACAAATGTAAAACAAAAACAAGTAAGCCAATTTAATATATAGTTAATTTTATTTTATAACTGGGTAAACAAGATACAATGTCTTAACGGATTGCTTTACATGTAAACCGACATATATAGATTTTATACTGAAATACACCCTTGTTTTATGTATACAATGATTAACACATTTTTGATAAAAGTCTTGTTCGAAATCTCCGGGAGCGTGTCCATGATTAAACTCTTTTTTAATCAGTTTGAGGCATCAATGCATCACTAGGAGAAGGAGCTTTTCTTTGTTACATAGAGTTTATCAAAATATTTGACTCACCTATAAATAAATCAAAAACAGATATGAATTTTTAATTTAATATTTTATTGAAGACAATCTTACAAATATATCATAATTATCCATGAATAAAACTTATATGATGAAATAAGGATAGTAATAGTAAAAAGCAAAACAATCGTTTTCATTTATTAATAAAAGATTCAATAATATTTATAAATTAAGATATATCTAATTTTGTTATAAAAAAATGGAGTATTGCTTATGATGTTCTCAAAGCATCCAATGATCGTATATATATATATTATATATTTTTTTTTACTTATCTCACGTTCTATTTACTATTTTAATATTTTACTTTTATTAAGACTCCTAAAATAACTTTCTTCTTTAAAAGTAAGGCTGTTTTTTAATGTAAATAAAGTTTAGTAATTGTTACTATAGATTAGTGTAAATTGATTACATGAAGTCAAGCTCACATAAGATGAGAGGTTTACAAGTTTGGAAATTTTTAATAGTTTATCTTTCAAAAAAGACATTTACAACTATTGGGTCACTTTCTGGGGTTGAAAACCCGGTTTTGACCCTTATCCAAAACTGTAAGAAACTGTTTTAACTTCTTTACAAGTTTAGCTGTTTTTAAATTTTTTACAGTTTAATTTTTTTTAACTTCTTTACAGTTTAATTGTTTTTAACTTCTTACCTTTCTCTTTTTTTTGCCAGCTTTTTTTCATCTTCTTTTCCGATAGCGAAAATGCGACCTAACACTAGAAAAATAATCTTTGCCGTCTACTGCGTTAAAATCACCTGACCCCGAACCAACTCCTTCCTCCAAATTAAAACATTTCTTCTTTGCCGGAGTTGGAGTTGTAAATCCAGCAACATTATCCTCTACCTCACTCCCCACATTATGTTTCATCTCTTTTCCAAAATGAACAAACATATTCATAGATTTATTGACACCGTAGTGCTTGAAGAAGTAGAGAACACCGGCATCGTTGGTGACCAGCACGGGGGGCATCGTGAGTCCGGTGGCTAGCTCCTTCGTGTTCGGCGGCCAGTAGCTAAGGGATACCGACGACGTAGACGACTCTTTGCCAAAAAGTTCATTGACTATGATTTTCTTCAGCTCAAAAATCTAACACCTATTCTAACAGCTATAGCTCTTGTCATTTGCGTTTTATCAATGCAAAAATCCCACTTTCCATCTTTGAAAGACCTCCATTCTCCAGAAATCACCATTACATGTTCTTCTTCAAGCTCCATTGATTTTCCTTTTCTCTCTCTCCTTAAGAACATGTAAAAAAAGGTGCCTTAAATGTGCATTAAATTTTTGCTAAGCTCAGTTAATATAAACCACACATCTTAATGGCTGAGGTTAACTCAGCTCCAAGGTTTGTTGTGCCAAAAAAAGAAGAAGAAAGTGAAACAGAATTTTGAGTAGGGTAAGATCGGTTTTTCCATCATCACTTTTATAAGACACTACAAAAAGTGTGTCTTAAACTCTTAGTGTAATATTCTCTAAGATAAATACGGCACTTAGCAGTATGGTCTTTGTCATCTGCAAGTGCATGCAAAATACTCAGCAATCATTACATTTGCAATTAAGTATTCAAACGAATACTAATTGGCAACATCGATGAAATGAACTATTCTGAACTCGATCGAAATAAGAACAGACTAAATCATTTTATATGTAAATTTAAATAAAAAAGGCTTTACATTAAACACGGATCACACACAATCTAGTTTTATCATGAGTTTCCAAATTACATATCTCGCATGCTCATATATCCAAGTCATAGAACTATGATGTAACGCTAATATTTCTCCTAACATAAACATATTAAGTTTCCGTTCTTAAAAAACATGCTCTTAAATCATCATTTTTGTAATCCATTCTTATTAAAATAAACCCTCATAAAATACCAATTAAAAATCATCAAATCCTCAATCTAAAATATGATAGAAACCCATTAAAACAGTTCTTATAAAATATTGTATTTGCTTAAAACGAAATAAAAACTGGTTCTCCAAATAACACCAAGAAGCAAACAAGCTCAAACAGCTACTTAATGACTTCCTCCTGACCTGAAAAAAACAGAAGAAAAAAGGGGATGCATATTGAATTACTCAATGAGAGAGATCATCTCTACCCACATAAAACATAATTACCATTTCTACGAATAACCTCGTGTTTTGGAGGCTGACCTTGTGTCACAGCCCGTTTATGGCCAACCAAATAATCAGACCGGTCCCAAAGGTGTATCATTTTCTTTAATTATTTTTATTTGATTTCTTATATATTTTGTAGATTTAGATAAGTACAGAATAATAAATTGATTCTACATGATCATGGAGGTTTCTAGGATATTTGTCAAAGATTATATCCTTACAAATCATTTTTAATCAAATTAGGTCAATTTCCATTTCATACAAAATCAATCACCTTTTATTGTATTTTTTTTTCATTTTCATCTTTTAATCTAAACTGTTAAATCGGTTTGATCACCACCCTCCATTTTGGATTTTTTTTTTATAAATAGGGGTTGTAATTTCTCATTTGTAATCATCCACAAATTCTAATAAACAAAGCATTGCTTCTATTTTTCTCTCTATATTCTGTATCCCTCTCTAAATATTGAGTTTTATAGTTTTCTGAGGCTTACTTAGCCATTTTACAAGAGATAAAAAGTCTAACGCTGCACGGTTTTGATCAAGATGATCAAGCCCGTGACATGTGGTATTAAAGCAAGGTTCAACCCAGTGGTGAGAGAAATAAAATTGAGAGGAATGGCAAGAAGTAATGATGGGGATGAATCTAACTTGGGCGAGAATAGGGGTAGAGATACCCTGCCCAACGACATTCCCAAGCAGAGAGGCGACAAGAGTAAGGCCCGAGATGAACTTGTTACCTTGACCTCGACTGTAGGGGAGCTTGGTGAAAGACTTGAATGGGTAGAGCACTCAACGTCTGAACTCGAGAATGTGATGTTTGAAGAGATCGTACAACTTAAAAATGAGATGGGCGATATGGGGGTCTGGTTCATGCAACTTGAAGAAAAGTTGTTCGGAGTGAGCCTTTGGTCAAGCATCAAGGAGATGCAAGAAGATTTGGCGTTCTGAAAACAGACGGTTTGCCATTGGAGGAGCCACACCCATGATGAACAGATCGTCCACGGTGGACGTTCCAAAACTATCATGGTTCAATGGATGCCCAAGAAGAGGAGAACTTCAGATGGGAGATGGAGTTGTACTTTGAAAATCTCATTCTTACGGATGAGGTGGCAAAGATCAAAGCCGCAAATTCTTATTTGACGGACACAGCCATGGTATGGTGGCGGAGGCACCATGCAGATATTAAACAAGGGACATTCTGGATGGACACTTGGCATAACTTCAAGAGGGAGCTCAAACGCCAATTCTATCCCGAGAACATGGTCGACGAAGCTTGCAAGAAGCTAAGACGGCTTCGACAAATAGGTAACGTTTGAGACTATGTGAATGATTTTACAAAGTTGATGATACAAATTCCAGGTATGTATGGGGAGGACTTCATGTTTCACTTCATTGATGGGCTGGAGACATGGAACAAGCAAAATTTGCAGCGAAGGGGTACTCGTTCCATTCACGAAGCGATCGAACTTTCATATCCAAGGTCAATCTGAGACTTTCGAGGAAGAAGGTAATGTTATTATTGGTGGAGGAGGGAGATGGAAGACCGAAAACAACGATCTGTCGAGAAGGGAGGAGCGCAGTTCATTCAAAGAGCGGTACAAACGGACCTATTTCAAGGGACACAGGAAGAGCTCGGGTTGGGATGAATATGAGGCAAAAAGGGACTTTTTCTACGAGGTGGGTGCTACGTGTGCAATGGATCGCACTCAGCAAAAGATTTTCCGAAGTTGGGATCCTTATGTGCTTTAATACAACAACACGAGGCCGAAGAAGAAGTTGTTATGACAAGGATGAGATCAATGCAGCTTCTCAACATTGGAGATTCAAAGGGGTAAGCATCGACGAGGACGTCGACGAATTATGTGGAGAAGAATGTCACGGTCCGTTTATGGCCAACCAAATAATTGGATCGGTCCTAAAAGTTTGTTTTATTTATTTTGTGGATTTACAGAAGTAGAGAGTGATAAATTGATTCTAAATGATCATGGAAGATTTCTAGGATATTTTTCAAAGATTATATCCGTAAAAATCATCTGTAATCAAATTAGATCTATTTTCATTCAATACATAGTCAATCACCATTTATTGCATTTTTTCATCTTTTAATCTTAACCTTAGATCGTTTTAATCATCACTGTCTATTTTGGGAGGTGTTTTTATATAAATATGGGTGAAATTCCTCGTTTATAATCATCCACCAATTCTAATAAAATAAGCATTACTTATATTTCTCTCTCTATATTTCGTCTCCCACTCTAGACATTGAGTTTTATAGTTTTGTGAGGCTTACTTAGCCATTTTACAAAAAGTAAAAAGGTTTAAGGCTGCACAGTTTTGATCAAGAGGATCAAGCCCGTGACACTCAGCTCAAACACTCCCATCCCGGACTCGTCAGCCAATCGTACTCATAAACATAAAAAATCCATATAATATATTTATATGTCTCATAACACATAACCAATATCATCATCTGTTACCAATCTCCTAAACATATCATCATACAAAACATATTCTAACAATCAGGTCTAAGCTTATGCACAATGACTCATGTGAAATAATGGAAGGAATGTAAACAATGTCTCAGCAAATCACAACCCTCACCTAACTTAAGTTGATATCTGGCTCCTTGAAAGATAGTGGTTGAAACTGATCTAAACAATCTAAAACTAAAACTGGCAGAACAAGAAACGTCCATTAGGAACAAAGTTATGGTTTCTGGTCTGCCTATATTTTGACAGAAAATGAGATTTCTTAACTAACAAATCAGAGGCGTGGCAGCTAGGGTTTACTTTTTTCAGTGGTGACGTCAGCTCATATGGCTTCCCATAAATGTCCTACACCAAAGACAAGAATTCCACGCAACCTTACAATCTCATCCACATATTTCTGAGCTAATCGGTCTGCACCATAGTCTTCTGAACCGCTAAGAATTCAAATGACTTAGTAAGTTTATCCACAATCACCCAGATCACATCTAGCTTACTTACAGTCATTGGAAGTCCAGTGACGAAATCCATATTTACAATATCTTACTTCCATTATGGCAATGGCAAACATTGCAATAATCCATATTAGGAACCTTGGGTTGTGCTTTCACTAGCTGCCATGTCTGGCACCTATTTGTTTTTTTTTTCTCTTAACACCTATTTCTTTTGTTTTCTCGGACCACAAACATTGAACACATTTTTTGTCTTCTAATCAATATAATACAATTTTTCTCCAATGAAAAAATATATATTATTCTGATTTTACTTAACTTCGAATTTTTCCTAAATTTTTGATCGACTTTCTTTCTCTTGTTCTTCACAAAGTAAATAGGTCTACCATTCTTAGACATATACGTATATATTATTTATTTATATTTATTTTATAGATATTTCTAGGCAGATTGGTTCTCTTGTAATTATGTAAAAGCTTAGAGTAATTCACTAGTCTACAATTGACTCATTTACTAAAATCTTATCAAATATGGGTTATCCAACTACCTTCATGAATTCACATGTGAGAGGAATTCAAATACTGGTCTCTATGACCTTGTTTCTTTTAGGTATTAGGTGTTGTTGAATAAGTTTGATATTGACAAGGACTAAAGAGTTGGGTTGCTCGTTTTTGAATGAAGTTAAATTATATGAAGAGTCTATGCTTCCATAGGAAACAATTCTTGTCGAGATTCATTGGAATTCAATTGGAGGTATGCAAGATTTAAAAAATGCCCAATTATATCCCCTCACATAAAACAGAGGGTCGATTAACGTTTGCTCTCAAACACAAAAGCAATTTTTGTCTGACACAGAGGGTCGGCTATGAGTTATATGACAGGATCTTTTGACTTTCTCGCAATATCTTAATTGTTTCCCGTGCTGCTAAGTTGTTAGTTCAAAGAGCTTGGATATGAGAGAATGCCTCCCACATTCACCCCCTAATTAATTATTCTTGAAAAATGCTTATATGAAACAAGTTATTGGAGAACAAGTGTTTTGAGAATAACAAAGAAACACATGCTTGTTATGAAAATCTGCTGTATAGTGTTTCTCGTGAACATATCTACCCATAGTTCAATAACAAAACCACAAAACTTAGTAAAAAAACTATAAAGAATAGAAAAAATCTCTGTATGGAAATGGTATTTTGAGCGCTGGATCCAAAATAAAATATTATGGTGTATTTTATAGATATGTGACCCCTTTTTATGATATATTTAAAATTTGTTGTAAGTTGAGGAAGAAAGAAAGATTCAAGTTAATTTAGAGGAAACTTTTTCGGTTACGATATGTAAAGATAATATTTTAATCACTATATTTGGTAAAAAAATGTAAAACAAAAACTAGTAAGCCGATTAGTATATTGTAAGTCTTATCTTATGAATGGATAAATAAAATACAATGGCTTAACGGATTGCTTTCGAAGTACACCGAAAAATATAATTTTCACATTGAAACACACTCTTGTTTTATGCATACAATGATGAGCACATTCTTGACAAAAATCTTGTGCGAAGTCTAGGGGAGAGTGTCCAAGATTATCTTCTTCTGAATCAGTTTCAGCCTTCAATGCATCATTGGGAGAAGGAGCTTTCCCTTGTGACATAGAGTTTATCATAATATTTGATGCACCTACAGATAAAATCGAAATAGATATATTTAGTTTTTAATTTAATATTTATTCCGGACAGTGGTCTATTTTACAAATATATCAAAATTGCGTATTAATAAACTTACATGATGAAAGAAGGATAGTAATAGTTAAAAACAAAACAACCGTCTTCATTTTTTTAATTAAATATTCAATATATTTGAAAGAAAAAATATATTTAATTTTTTTTATAATTGTTTTGGTTGTGATGTTCTCAGAGCATGAAATGATTATATTTATATGTATTTTATTTAACTTCTGTTACATTGTATTGAATCTTTTAGTAAACGTTTTATTTTTAATTATGACTCCTCGAATAAATTTTTTCTTTTAAAGTTTGGCTTGTTTTTTAACGTATTTAATTAAGCTTAGAAATTGTTACTATATATTAGTGTATATTGATTATTAAAGTCAAGCTCAGGTAACCTAAAATATATTATGAGTATTGTTTTAAAAGCTGAAATATTGGATATTTTTGGGTCCAAAGTACTTCCTTTAGTGAACGAAAATCTCTGATAGCGATATAATCTCTAGAGTTCTTAAACTATTTAGTTCCAATTGGTTTTCTTAAGACTTTGTCATTTGGGGGTTCTAAAGGTGAATGTGTGCGATGCTAAATATTTCACAAAAGATAATGGAAAAGCAACTTAGCAGTATAGTGGGATTTTTTATCTGCAAATGCATCCAAAATATCTGGCAATATTAGCACATGCAACTAAGTAGTCAAATAGATACCAATTGGCAACATCGACGAAATAAACTATTATGATCTCTGATTGAGATACGACAGACTAAATCATTTTATATGTAAATTTAAATACAAATATATTACGTAAAATACTGATCACTCACAAAGTAATTTTATCACGAGTTTTCAAATTACATATCTAGAATTTTCATCTATCCGAGTCATAAAACTTAGGTCTTTTAAAATTCCAGTAGGTGGTTAGGTAAACCTAGCCCAAGGATTATGGTTTTCTCGATACTATTTTCCTATAGAACGTGGTTCATGATTAAATTCCTTGTTATGATTTTGCCCTCTATAACACATTTTCTCTTTCGCTCTCTACGTCTCTCTCTTACACATACACTATGTCATTTCTCTCTTAACACTTAGTTCTCTTGTTTTCTCGGACCACAAACCCGTAACTCAATTTTTTTCTTCCACTCAATATCATAACAATCTTTGAAAAAACATTTTTACTCTCATTTTACTTAACTTAGAATATTTCCTACATTTTTTATCGACTTTCTTTCTTTTGTTCTTCACAAAGTAAAATACACTCTCTCACCTATACTAAAAGATAGGCCTACAATTCTTACACATATACATATATATATATATATATATATATATATTTAATACTTATTTATATCTAATTTTTATTTTGTAGACATTTCTTGGAAGAATAGTTCTCTTGTAATTATGCAAAAGTTTAATGTAATTCACTAGTCTACAATTTACTCATTTGCTCAAATATTATCAAATATGGGTTATCCAACTACTTTCATGAATTCGCATGTTAGAGGAATCCAGATATGGGTCTCTGTGGCCTTGTTTTTCTTTCTTTTTGGCATTAATAACATACAATTGCTTCCCCTCCCATAAAACAAAGGGTAGATTAACGTTTTCTCTCATAATCAAAAGCAATCTTTTGTCTGACACAGTGATAGGTGTTTGGCCATGATTTATATGAAAGGATCTTTTGATTTTCTCTCTATATCTTTAGTTGTTTCTCGTGCTCCTAAGTTTTTGGTTCAAAGAGCTTGGATATGAGAGAATGCCTCCCACATCAAGCCCCTAGTTAATTATTCTTCAAAAATACTTATATAAAACAAGTTATTGGAGAACAAGTATTTTGAGAATAACAAAGAAACACATGCTAGTCATGACTTATCTACCCATAGGTCAATAGCAAAACCACAAAAATTAGTAAAAAACTATAAAGAATAGAAAAAACCTCTATATGGAAATGGTATTTTGTAGCGTTGGATCGAAAATAAAACATTATATTGTATTTTGTAGATATGTGACGCATTTCTATGATATATATTATTTGTTGTTAGTTTATGAAGCAAGGAAGATTCGAGTTAATCTAAAGGAAACTTCTTAGGTTACATATGTTAACATAATATTTTGATCACTATATTTGGTAAACAAATGTAAAACAAAAACTAGTAACCCAATTAGTAGATTGTAAGTTTTATGTTATAAATGGATACACAAAATACAACGGCTTAACGGATTGCTTTCCAAGTACACCGACAAATATAATTTTCACATTGAAACACACTCTTGTTTCTATGCATACAATGATGAGCACATTCTTGACAAAAATCTTGTGCGAAGTCTGCAGGAGAGTGTCCAAGATTATCTTCTTCTGAATCAGTTTCAGGCTTCAATGCATCAATGGGAGAAGGAGCTTTCCCTTGTGACATAGAGTTTATCATAATATTTGATGCACCTACAGATAAATTTGAAACGGATATATTTAATTTTTACTTTAATTTTATTTCGGATAGTGGTATATTTTACAGATATATCATAATTGCGTATATATAAACTTACATGATGAAACAAGGATAGTAATAGTTAAAAATAAAAAAATCGTCTTCATTTTGTAATAAAATATTCAATATATTTGAAAGAAAGAATATTTTTAATTTTGTTTTATAACTGAATTTTTGGTTGTGATGTTCTCAAAGCATACAATGATTATATTTATATGTATTTTGTTTTACTTATGTTACATTGTATTTAATCTTTTAGTAAACGTTTTATTTTAATTATGACTCCTCAAATAACTTTCTTCTTTTAAGTTTTGGCTTGTATTTTAACGTATTTAATTAAGCTTTAAAATGTTACTACAGATTAGTGTAAATTGATTATTTGAAGTCAAGCTCACGTAACCTGAGAAATATTATGAGTATTGTTTTAAAAGCTGAGAAATCAGATATGTTTGGGTTTCAAAGTACTTCTAAGGGAATCTCTCATAGCTATATAATCTCTAGAGTTCTTAAACTATTTAGGGTAAAATATTTTCATAAGACTTGCTCGTTTTGTTGGTTCTAAGGGTTAATGGGTGCGATGCTAAATATTTTGCAAAACATCATGAAAAAGCAACTTAGCAGTATAATGGGATTTCTCATCTGCAACTGCATCCAAAATATTTGAGAATAATAGCATTTGCAATTAAGTAGTCAAACAGACACCAATTGGCAACATCGATGCAATAAACTATTATGATATCTGATTTAGATACGAGGGGACTAAATCACTTTAAATTTAAATTTAAATACAAATATATTATGTAAAACAGGGATCACTCACCAACTAGTTTTATCACGAGTTTCCAAGTTACAAGGTAAAAAATTATTCTCTATATTGGGTATAAAGCAAAATAGCATCCTTATAAGCTCTTATGAAAGTGTGAGAACTACAGATACTTGAACTATAACACAAAGTAATAAATGAGCTTTTTCTACACAAAAAAAAATTATTTTACTAGATAATCTTTTAAGTACACTTATAAGTTTTACCTAAAACGATTCCTAACAAGGTCAAGACACACCTTGACTTGTTAATCTAACCTCTCATGTTCAAGAATCTATAGACAACCCAAGAACCTCTCAATGAAACCCTTTAGCCCTTTAGTGTTTTTTTCCTTACAAGAAATTTTAAACCCTTTTTGCTAAAGCTCTCTCTCTCTATTGTGTTAAAGCATGTACAATGCTCCTCCATATCTATTTATATAGAATAGGTTTCGTGGCTAACCCTAACCAAGATCCCAAGTCAAGACCGATACAAATCCTCTTGTGAATATTCTCTTCCTTTTTCTTCTCCTAAGAATAAGGAAAATTTATTCAGTCTTGAATATACTCTTCAAGATGCTTATTCAATTAGGAACCGCCTCTTGGTTTGTCCTTATCAGCTACAATCGTTTGTTTAGTGCAGCACTCCACATTCACGTCAACGATTGCACAACTCACCTCCCTGTAGTACCTCCTGTACTACTTTGCGACTAGTACATGAATACTTTAGACAGCTGCAATTCATCAACTTCTAAAACTAATTCTTCACAACACTAACATCTTAGATCCAAAAGGAATAATAAAAACTTTAATCTAAGTGTTTTTGGTGACTTTTTTCCTGGGTGGTTTTGTCTCCTTCAAGGAAAGAGGCAAAAAACAAGTCGAAATAGCTTTCTAAGGTAGCTAGGGTTTAGTAAGGGTAAAAAAGTAATTTCTTTAAACTCGGGCTTTGGTCTTGGACATTTTAGATCAATACTTGATGCTTATGGGCCAAGACAAAGTGTACATTTTGGTCTAAATATGAGATTCAGACATACCAAATGGTTATTAGTCGAATCCATAACTTCTCAATGGGCTTCTCTTCAGAGCTAGATAGATATATTCTCTACTAAATCGGGTGTAATTCTCTAACCATGTACCCAAATGACTGTAAACCACTTTCGTTTGAAATCTAGCTCAAAGGGCTTTGTCTCTGTCAAATATTATCCAAGGGCTGTTCATATAAGAGTTCCGTCTAGGGTTGGAATTCTGGTACATTGAATATGTCATGCAACTGAGTTTTGCATTTCTTAAGATTTTGAAGCTTTGGTCGATTATTTTCCTTGAATTACATGTGGATCATGTTGTAGTCCTATTATACTCCTTTTTCCATATGTTTGGCCTTTTTCTTTACTTAGACTTAAAATAACCAAATTACGAAAAAAAACAACTCTAGTAGCACGAAATCATGCTAAAACACTTATATTAATTATAAGAAAAACCTATAAGAAAAAAATTGTGAAAAAATCACTAAATGGTCCTTGGAAAGCTACAATAATTGGCATTTACACGCCCTCTTATTGCTTATACTATCAACAGGCTACCCCATCTTATGCATCAACCTACAAATTCACATTGGCAAACAGCAAAACAGATTATGTGATATCTTCCGGGTACGACGTTACATGGTAGTTTTCTACGTTCAGATTATCATATTACATTACACTCTTTCTGCGACGCTGATTTGGAAGGGGATATGGATAATTTTTTCTCCACAAATGCTTACCTTCAATATCTTGAAAACACTCTCATTGCATGGTCTTCAAATAAACATACTTGTGAGGATTCTTAACCTCCGATTGACCAACAATACCCAAATAACCAGCTTAGGAATCTATCCAAGAACAACTGACACACGCAAGTTTACAAGTTCACGGCCTCAAACCGCTACGTCTCGTGGGAGACCGTCCTCCCAAATCTTCACTAAAGAAAGAACGATCCACAGACTACACACTTTGTAGTCAAGCTTGCGATTCTCTGGGTTTACAACGAAAACACCAACGAGAACCTTAAAGAAGAAAGATGAAACAATCTGCTGAAGCTAAACAACAAGACTAATCGAAAAACAACAGGTGAATTCAATCTTCCTTTGCTTGAACCCTTTGCTTCCCTCTGATTTTCTTTCTCTCTCTTATGTATCTTTTTCAGGTATTCTCTCTCCACCCGCGAAGAAGACAAAGTCGCGATCAGACGAATATAAGAGTTGAGCTGACTCTTGGGCCCAGTAAGCCCAAATCCGCTTCCTCCTTTATTCTTCTGACATAGGCCCAAACGGCCCGCTGAAGATGTTTGGCCTGGAGTCAATGCCCAACAAAACTCACCCTAGCTGACCTTCTTTATCGACCGTCGCCGAGACTCTTTGCATTCCTGACGTATCTCCGGTGAACGGGTCTCCAACCTTGCTGGCCTTTCATTCGGGTACGAGAATACTCTGCATGTAGGTGTTCTTCTCCTCATCTTTTCTGGTTTATACCTCCGATGAGCTCCACCTCGAACTGACTTCTCCTTCAACTGATTTGAATGTGAGTTGAAGGTTGGGTCCAGATTCTTGGATCGTGAAGGCCTCCTGATCAACGAGCTCACTGACGGGACTTCAGATCTGCTGACCATATCTCTAGATAAGACAGACTGAACGGTAGCCTCCTTTTACCCTTTCCTTTAGCCTTTTAGATTCCTTATGGCTAAGTGTGTGACATTTTCTTTTCTATTTATGTTCTCTACCTGCAACGCAAGAGACGTCACCCAACTCTTGGTCACAATGCTCCAGAGGTAACTCCAAAACCAATATGCCAACATAACATCTGATTCCTGCTAGTTTTAATGTGCTTGCATAAACCTATTTTTCACGTTGGTTTATGACGCATGATCCTTTTCGAGTTCTCTGGAGCCGTCCTTGCTCCATCACTAAATGTTGAGGAGCTGGCAGCACAGCTGAAACTTGTTACCATGTACGATTTTTGTCAGGAAATTAGCTGGGTTCACAGATGTGTGAATCTTGCATAGTACAATATCTCCTTGAGCCATTATATCCCTTATGAAATGATATTGAGTATCCATATGCTTCGTTCTTTCATGGTGCACTGCATTTTTAGCTAGGGCTATCGCACTCTGTGAATCGAAATGTATTTTAACACTGTCTGGTTGAAATCCCAGTTATGTGCAAATCCCTTTTAACCAAATTGCTTCCGCAGCTGCCATGTAAGTGTCATGTACTCTGCCTCGGTATTGGATAGGGCTACAACTGACTGTAGACATGATCTCCATGAAACAGTATTTCCACCAACCTTGAACACAATCTCTGATATTGAACTCTTTGTTTCTAAATCTGTAGCATAGTCTGAATCAGAGAACCCTTCAATCTGAAAATTTGAACCTTTCTTGAAAACTAGATTTTGGTTGAATGAACCAGCCATGTATCTTAACACCCACTTTACTGCTTCCCAATGTTCTCTGTTTGGTTTTGTCATGAACCTGCTAACCAATCCCACAGCGAATCCCAAATCAAATCTAGAACCAACCATGGCGTACATTATGCTTCCCACAGCACTTGCATAGGGAGTATCTTTCATACGTTCCATTTCCTCTGCCCTTTCATGTTTGTAAAGGCTTCTTAGCTTGAACTGCGATGCAGATGGAGTCACTACGGCTCTGGCTTCCAACATTCCAAAGGTTTTTAATACCTTTTCCATATAGTTACTTTGTGATAGTACTAGAGTTTCCTTCTCTCTGTCTCGAGAAATGTCCATTCCTAAGATCCTTGATGTTTTACCTAAGTCCTTCATTTCCATTTCACTCTTTAGACTGTCCTTTAAGTTTCTTATGACTTTGTGATTTCCTGAAGCAATTAGCATGTCACCCACGTAGAGGAGTAGGTAGGCTGCTTTTGGTGTTGACTCTTCATGAAGCCATCAAATCTCAGATTTCATTGCCTTGTGGACTGCTTCAATCTGTAAAGGGATTTCTTAAGTAACTAGACCTTATTTTCATCTCCTTTTATAACAAAACCTTCTGGCTGTTCCATTAGGATTCTTTCTTTTAGATTTCCATGTAGAAAAGCAGTCTTTACATCTAGTTGCTCTAGCTCATAGTCCATGTTGACTACCCGGGATAACATTATCCTAACTGACACATGCTTGACAAGTGGAGAAAAAATCTCATTATAGTCCATCCCTTCCTTCTGTGAGAAACCTTTAGCAACTAAACGGGCTTTGTACCGTTGTTCTTCAATACCGGGGATTCCTAGTTTTAGCTTGAATATCCACTTACAACCCACTAGCTTCTGATTCTCTGGTCTGTCTATGAGGACCCATGTTCCATTTTTCATTAATGATGATATTTCCTCATTTGCTGCAGTGTTCCACAATTTTCTCTTGCTACTTCTCATAGCTTCTGAGTAAGAGTTTGGTTCATCAACCTCTAGTTCATCTACCGCTGACAGTGCATAGGCGACTAGGTTTGCATCCTCGTACCTTGAGGGTGGTTTGATGTTTTCTCTTCTGCCTCTGTCTTTTCCAAGTAGATAGTTGTCAAATGTAGGTTCCTCATATGTTTTCGATTCCACTTCTTCGTTTTCTATTTCTGATTCTGAAGCTCTCTTGCTTCTTTCACTTTCTGACTGGGAACTATCGGATTCAGTTAGTTGAAAGGTGATCTCTCCTGATGTTATTCTTGAGGAATGAGATGGACCTCTTCTTAGATCAGAGCTGAAAGATACCTTCTTCCCTTTTCCCTTTGACTTCTTCTGTGTCTCCTCTTTCCTGGTTTCAATTTTCACTTCATCTGTCTGATTGGTTTTGATGTTATACATTGCCTCCTCATGGAAAACTACATTTCTGCTAATTTTTCACTTTCCATCTTCGGGTATCCAAACTCTGTATCCTTTTGTTCCAAATGGGTATCCAAGGAACACTCCCTTTACAACTCTTGGACTTGTTTTATCCTGAATGGTATGAACATAGGCTGAGAATCCAAATCTCCTTAGACGCGATAGATCAGGTATATGTCCAGACGAAACTTCTTCAGGCAATTTGAAGTTTATGGTGGAATTTGGTGATATGTTGATTAAGTATACGGCAGTTGAGGTAGCTTATGCCCAAAACTCTTGTCCCAGCCCTGTCTCTGTCAACATGCATCTGACCTTGTCCATGATGGTCATGTTCATACGTTCAGATACTCCGTTCTGCTGTGGTGTATACGTGCATGTTCTGTGCCGTTTGATCCCTGACTCGGCACAGTTTGTCAAATTGCGTATAGCAGAATTCCAGTCCATTATCAGTTCTTAAGCACCTTATTTTCTTTCATGTATGGTTCTCAACTTCCTCTTTCCATTCTTTAAACTTCAGAAATGTTTCATCTTTGGTCTTTAGGAAATAGACCCACACCTTCCTTGAGTAGTCATCAATGAAACTCAAAAAGTATTTGCTACCTCTGAGGCTTTCCGGAGTTGATGGGGAACCCCACAAGTCAGAATGAATGTAGTCTAGAATGCCTTTAGTTGTGTGGCTTGCCTTTTGGAAACTTTGTTTGTGTGATTTTCCCAGGATGTAGTTCTCGCAGCAATCAAGCTCTCCAATGTCTGTCTTTGGTAAGTATCCATTGTAAACTAGTTACTTCATATTCTTTAGACTCATGTGTCCCAAATCTAGAATGCCATAGGTTTGTGAGCTTCTTCTTTGTCATTACCAGATTTACTTCTCCTTCTGTCACATTCTCATACTTTCCTGAGAATACTCTCTTCCCATCCTTATGAAAATGTACAAGGAAATCTTCCCATTTGTAGTTGCATCCTGATTTTTCTAACATGCCGTAGGAGATCAAGTTTTTGCTCATGTTGGGTATGTATCTCACATCTTTTAGAATGACTGTGGTTCCATCCGGGTTTATTATCCTTATGTTTCCGATCACTCTAACTCCACTATGAGTGTTGTTAGCCATGAGAACTGTTCCTCCATTTATTTCTTTAAAATCAAACAATACTCCTTGATTTGGTGTAATGTGGAACGTACACCTGGAGTCCATTACCCATTCTCTTTTGGAGTCTTGTGTACTGGCTATCAGGACCATTAGTTCCTTTGAGGCTGAGACTATGTTTGCTGAATCAAGGTGATCCTTTCTATGTCCTCTTTTAGGACATTCACGTTTCCAATGTCCATTCTTTCCACATACAAAACATGCATTCTTGCTGTCACTGTTTCCTTTGCCCTTGAATTTTGGTCTACCATCCTTTGACTTTGACCTCCATTTCTGCTGTTTGTTTGTGGAATGCTTGTTAGACCTTTCTTTTGATCTTCCCCTTGACTCAACATATAGATCATCTGCATTTGATATGTATTTGCTGAGAAGTCCTTTCTGTCTCAATTCAATCTCCTTTGAATAGGCTGAGGTAGTCACCTCATTTACTGTCAAAGTTTCCCTCCCGGTGCCATACTTCAGAGTGTGCACTAAGGGTTCATATATGGGAGCTAGGCTAGTGAGAAGGTGGATTGCCTGATCTTCATCACTTATGTTGATGTTGAGACTAGATAGGTGAGCTACAAGTTTAAGGAAACCATCTAGATTTTCTTCTATGGTCTTTCCTTCTTCCATCTTGTAACTTGCAAACTGTTGATTTAGGTATATCATGTTAGGTAAGGTTTTGGTTTGGTAATCACGTTCAAGGGCCTTCCACATACCTCGAGCAGTTGGCTCATGCATGACCTTTCTCAAAATCATATCGTTTAGGCATGTCTCAAGTAAATTCTTGACTCTCGTGTCGCTAGCAACTTTCTTAGAATCTAGAACAGGATCTTGACCTTCTTCCTGTTTTTCAGTGCCCAGATACATGGTTGCTTCTTCATCAAGAACCGATGCTAATCCCTGTATTTCCAATTGACCTAACAGTTTGTATTTCCAGAGTCCAAAATCTCCCTTTCCATCGAACTTATCCATTTCAAACCTCTCTTGACTTGGTTCCATGGTTTTAGGAAATGACTGCTTCCATGTTTCTTGTTTTGGACTGTGTCTCTCCTTCTAGTTTTTCTTTCTGTGCAGCACGATAGGTGATCTTGATGCGCTGGATTCAATCGGCTCTGAACCTGGAAGCTCTGATACCAATTATGAGGATTCTCAACCTCCGATTGACCAACAATACCCAAATAACAAGCTTAGGAATCTATCCAAGAACAATTGTAAAACACAATTTCAACGAGTTCACGGCCTCAAACCGCTACGTCTCGTGGGAGGCCGTCCTCCCAAATCTTCACTAAAGAAAGAACGATCCACAGACTACACACTTTGTAGTCAAGCTTGCAATTCTCTGGGTTTACAACAAAAACACCCATGAGAACCTTAAAGAAGAAGATACAATCTGCCAAAGCTAAACAACAAGACTAATCGAAAAACAACAGGTGAATTCAATCTTCCTTTGTCATGAACCCTTTGCTTCCCTCTTATTTGCTTTCTCTCTCTTCTATATCTTTTTCAGGTATTCTCTCTCTGTCTGCGAAGAAGACGAAGTCGCGATCAGGTGAATATAAGAGTTGAGCTGACTCTTGGGCCCAGTAAGCCCAAATCCGCTTCTTCCTTTATTTTTCTGAAATAGGCCCAAACGGCCCACTAAACATGTCTGGCCTGGAGTCAATGCCAACAATAATGGAGTGGCTTGGTCATTAACCAAAGCTGAACAAAGGGCTGTTGCTACCACTGCTGTCAAGCTCCCATGGAACTGTTCTTTTCTCATCAAACTCAGAATCACATTGCGCTCAATACAAGTTATATACTGTGACAACATTGACACAACATATCTCTGTGCAAATCCGTTTATTTACTCTCGCATGAAGCACATCGCCATTGAATATACTTTGCTCGTGGAAACATATACTCTTGTAAAATACGCGTCACTCATGTGTCTACTAAAGATCAGTTGGCAGACACTCTAACAAAATCTCTACCATGTCCACGCTAATAACAAGGTTGGAGTAACTCACCTTCCTCTATCTCGTGAGAACGTGTAAAGAATAGATACGAAAATGATAGACTAATAAATATATAGTCCCTAATCTGTTGTCAATGTATTATGTATATATTATAATCTCATTCATCTAATAGAATTATTCAGCCTCTAATGTTAGAGCAAATCTACGAATTGTCTCTAATATTAGTATCAATGTTAAATTATTTTATGAATTTGTTTTCAGCATTTTCATAACAGTTTCAAATCTTATAAAAAATCCTCAACACCAACATATCGGGTTTCACGTCACAAAACCCTCAATACACCCATAACATAATTTCTACATAGAACATTAAAATTTTCTTCATACGGTGTCAGATTGTTCTAACCAAATCCCATAAAATTTTCTTTTTTTAATCAAACCTTAATAATCCTAACCGAACAGAAATGAAATAAGTTTAAAAGAACTTTATGTTGGTGTTGGACATGTAATAATTAAAAGACATGCCCACAAAGCAAAGAAATTAGGCCCAACTGAATAGAAATATAGTCGATCAAAGTGAGACCATTCATGAAGTGGATTGACAAAGTGAGACAACGCACTCACACCGAAAGAAAGAGTCAACCTCTGGTCAAGTTCAAAATAAAAAGTCAAACTTCAGATTGTAACCTTCAAATCAAGCGAAGCAAAGAGCATTTAATATGGTCAAATGCACAATTATCGGGAGATTAATGAGGTCAAGAAACGTAAATTTGGGCTATAAAAGGGACAAAAAAAAGAGCATCAGAAGGACAAATCCAATCCAAATAATCTACACTACACTTACACCTAACTCAAACATTAGAAGAGTTTATAAAATATATTTATAAGATTTATAATCATGTTATAAATTTTATAAACACTTGCAATATTTTTTATAAAACATATTTTATAACTATGTTTTTATAAACTTTTATAAATTCAAAATTTGTGATACTTATAAAAACTGTATTCTTTAAAATAGACACTAAAAATAGTAATTTTGAAAAGTGGTATCATAAAAGTTTTATTTAAAAAAAATCAATTTAAAAAAAATTCTATTTAAAAAAAATTCTATGTAACAATTGATCTTTTTAGTATCAAGATCCTATGAATCCACCTCATTTAATTACCTTTCTTGATCTGAGAACACAATAAATCTTTCACAGTCACCAATTATCAACAATGCGTGACCAATTATCAATGTTTTCCTAAGCTTTTGTATAGATTATTTTATATGTTTCTGACCAACCGCAATCAATTATATCTATTTTTAAAATACATCCTTCCATGCATAAATAAATCGATTAAACACATCTTCACCTTCACCATTTGGAAGAGTGTTAATTTCGACGTAGATCCAAAATTTGCGCTGACCATTAATATTCCGTACTATCCAAGATGTACAAAATGTTTATTATATTATTTCTTATTTATCTTCAATGCTCTATGTATAGCAGCTTGATATTGATTCCTTGAGGCATGATCTTCGATTGCTCTCTAATTATATCTTCAACTTTCCGAGACATCATTCATGGGTCGTTTTTTGTTATCAACAAATAATCTTTGCAAAAACGGGTAAAAAAACAAATCTATAATATTATTTAGGAAGTCAGATTATTGGAAAAGTCTGTTTTGGCGTGGTGTACCTATATAATTTCTTATAACGCTAATAATATAAATACTCTTAACAATTAAAATAGATTTAACAGCTAATTTATTTTCTAAACATTACGATTTAAAAAAATATAATCAATTATACATGCACAGATATAATGCATATATGGTTTCTTTGTTTAACAAACATTTATTATTTTTTAATTAGAGAATTGAGATATTTTAATTATTCATTTTTAATAAAAAATCATTAATGTATTCTTATAATCAACAACTCTTCTTATTAAAACTATTTCTCAAATAACAAAATAGATATTAAAAGAAGGAAATAAAAAAAGTTACTATGATCCATTTTTTGTAAGATAATTAGAAAAAAGTTAATGTGACCCGATAATTTGACAACATGTTTCTTTTCTAAAAAATTGTTTATTTTTCATCTTATGACCATCCTAATACCACATAAGTAATTCATATAATATATAATTATAATTTAAAATTATAACTGATATTTGATCTTAACTGAACAATATCAAACTAACTGAATTAAATTTGTTAGTTTTTGCATCTCATTACGTTCTCAACTCCTACTCGATTAATGAGTTTTCATAAGATTATTATTTTAGTTTGCTTATGCAACTCTCAACCGATCTACATGTCAAAGTTTTTTCCGGATTTTTTTCCTAGAACAACATATATAAAAATATATATAACTTTACGAAAGTATATCTATAAAATTAAAATTAAGAACCAAACTATATGAAATTAACAAAATTAGACTGATTGTTAGCCTAATTAGAACCAATACAAGTGTGGTTCAATTCAGAAATATTGTTGCAACCAATTTACCCAAAAAAGAATAAGATTCTGATTTTATAATCAAAATCACATATCTACTTAGGATTACATCATAAAATTATTTTAAATAATCTTTTCTTATTTTTTATACAAATATATTACAAAAAGACTTAAATTTTATAAACAAGTACATGAGCTTATATGAATCAATTATCATGATTTAGTTATTTTGCAAATATTCACATGTACATGAGCTTTCAAAATAGTACTGGTTTAGTTTGCTTATACAACCGAACCGATAACCACTTCAGTGTTTTTTCCTAAATTTTCTTCGAAACAATATATATATCAAATAAAATTTTACTAAAATATATTTACAAATCTAAGACGAAAAATCAAATTACATATATTTAACAAAAAAATTTACGATCTTAGTCTAATAAAAAAATGATTGTAGTTCAATTTGGAGGAAGATATGAAACCCAATATACTTTAAAAATGAATAACCGAACTGTTTATAATTTGTTTTATCCGAAATCATATTTTTAATTAAAAGAGTAACATAAAATTAGTTTAAAAAAATCTATTTATTTTTCATACATAATTGTATGAAAAAATAACTTAAAAGCTTATAAATAAATAAAAGTGAAATACTAAATAATTTTTATGATTTTATTTATAAATATTTATTATAACAGCAAAGTCGGTCTAAATAAAATTAACATACCAATGAACACACCAAACTAGTCCATGAATACACCAAACTAGTCCATGAACACACCAAACTAGTCCATGAACACACCAAACTAGTCCATGAACACGTAAACGTTTTTCATGCTCTGTAGTCTCGAGATTATGCATTAAGTTATACAACCAAGTTTTCTCCAAAGCAAACTTACACCCACTCAACTTTTTTAAAGAGATGTAATATTTGGTGGCCCAAAAGAGGTGCAAGACAAAGGACCGTGACAGATAGCGTTTTGGTGACCATGTGTAAGTTTTGGCGCAGTTATGTGACTTCCGTCAAACAAAATCAATAGCAGCCTTGCAAAGACAAATATTCTGGAATCAATTTAAAATTAAAAACAAAATATAAAAATATTTGGTACATTTGAAAAGCATATAATGACAAGTGTTTTCAATGGACGAGATCGATATTCTGCTGAAACTCTCGAATTTGCAACTAGAGAAAGCAAAACATGGTTTTTAGCCAATCAATGATTTTCCACAAAAAGTAAATATTTCAAAAAATGTCGATCCACCGTTTTTCACGTACCGAATTGATGGATCCTGAAAAAGTGATAAATCCACAAGTGGAGTGAGTTGGATCCTACAACTTCAGGATGGATTATTTAGGCCTTCAAAAAAGTCATAAAAGTATGTCATGGCTCCATCTTGAATTTCATAGTTTGATATGGGCATATTGTTTCCTATAAAGATACCATCAATTTTGCAACCACTTCATCACTGACTTACAAGAATTAGTCAAAATGGTCTCAAAACCAAAAGAGTGGGCAGCTTTCGCAGCAGAACTCACCAAACTTGAAGCCTTATGGAATGACTTCATTGACGTCAAAATGGTCATCGATCCAAGGTCCAACAATGCACAAGCGGATTTTCTAGCTAGGGCCTAGGAGCGTACACACAAGAAATCGTATATTCTCTTATGTAAACACATTGACATCATATCGGATAGATTGTATATATTTACCTTTCGTGGATTTGTACTAATTACTGTGTTTTTTTCTCCTGCAAAAAAAAGCAATTATATATTAAGGTGTAAATTTTATCTCAAACACAATCAGAATAAATGCCATTAATTATCAAATTATTTTTTTCAAAGTAATTAAAGGGATTGTATTCAATCTACTACTTGGGAAGCGATGGAACATTTGTTTTTTAAAGAATTTATTAAATAATATTTAGTGAATTAGAGAAGTTGCTTCGATGTTAGTAAAAACACTCTAGAATCCCATATAAAGCCATTATATTTTGAGTTATATATCTCTTAAATTAAAAAACTATATCAAAACACCTTAATATCACAATAAATCTCCTAACATCCACTATATAAAATATTTCCAACAACAGTGAATTTTAAAATACATTTTAAAATCACAAGTTCAATAGCAATGGATTATAAAAGACCTTTTAAAATTCATGTTCAAATAATAGAAAATTTGTCACTTCAATACAAAAAGTGAAACAACTGAATTCATTGATGTAAATATCATTAAATATCAAATCAAGCCTGCTAAATGGAGACATTAAATATGACTTCATGTTATTAAACAAAAAAAGAACAAAAGAAAAAGACAACAAATTCTCAACGTATGTATTAAACTTATGTATTTGTTCATATTTTTTGTTCATACGAGTTACGGATATCTTGGGATTTGATATGTTCCGTGATTCGGTCAACCGTTGCACATTTATCGAACTTGAAACATCACATAGATAGCGGACCAAAAAAAGAAAAGAAAAAAGAAACATCAGTGTAATGATGTCGTTTTCTCGAAAACTATTCTTATTTTCCTATAAAATTTTTTGACCGTCTCTCGTTTTCACTTCCAATCTTCAAGTGAAAAAGGTGTTCTTCTCTCCTCTCTTACGTTCTCTTTTTTTTTTTGCGTTTTCATTGAGTTTTCCAATAAAAGATCTTGTCTGATATCTCCATTTTGGTTGAAATTTCCGATATTGCTTCACTGCGTTCTTCCAAAAAACATTATTCTAGTTATGTCATTGATCCGAAAGTGTTCAAGCTTGGCTATGGCGCATGTTGAAGCGTCGAAATCGCCATCTTCCTCAAGTTATAGTAAGGCCAACTCTCATATTGAGGAACTAGCTCGTTGCGAATTAGCCTCTCGAACGGATGATGCCGTTCTTAATTCTTCTAACTTGGCTATTGACGTTCAAAAATTGATAAATGAAAAAATAGATAAAGAAACAGAGGAGCCTTCTATTATGCTCGTCAACAACGATCTACGAATAGCCCATCTTCTCGAGTAGGACTGGTCCGAACGAATTGTTTAATCAATATGGTCTACCAGAGATTTGATTGAGAAGATGTTCCGTTAGTGCAATATGCAGAACGAATTGGAATTTATTGTTCTGGGATCTCATCAACGGCCTTGGCCTTGGCCTCCAGGTTATATATGTTTGTATGAGTCTTTTTTACTGTAAGTCAGCTTTGGTTTCCTCTGCCGCACCTTCTCGTTGCGTACTTTAACAGACGTGAGATTGCATTCTCTTAACTATCCGCTGCTTCAATTCGTCACATGGTTAGACTGCTCGTCTTAGGGCTTGAGTGCGGCATGTCAATCCCTCTAAATGAATACAAGGTTTTAAAACAGAATTAGATATTCTATCATATTAAAACTAAATTTAATTGTAGAATGCATTAGACGGCATGTTTTAAAACGGGAAAGTTAAAGACTTACAGAAGAAAAAAACGATATATACTCTACTGGATAATTTGACAACAAGACTTAGCACCCATAAGTAAAACCAAAACTAAGCTGATAAAACGGTTATACTGAATAAGTCTACGAAGAGTAAAATCCTCGTCTAATCTACTTACGGAAGAGACACGAGCATATTCGTATCATATCGCTTCAACCACAGTCTGTAAGACATGGCGATTCACAAGATAGCAACCTGAACCTACAAATGACTAAAACAATGTCAATTTTTGGTAATTATTAAAACAATATCCACTATTAATAATACCATTTTTTTCTTTGTTGACAAAAAAACTTATTTATAAAAAATGTAATTATTTATTTTGCCAGGCAAGCAAAAAAATAAAAAAATAGGCGCGCCAAGAAAAATTAAATTTACCATTCAGTTATGGTAGATTTTTTAATGGAATGATAGATGTATATAAAATTTGTAGACTTCTTTTTCAACCGGTAGATTTATTAGATGAACGATATATTATTGTTGGAACGGTAAATTTATTTTGTAAACTCATTTTTTCGGTATGGTAGATTTACTAGTCAATGGTGGTAGATTTTTTCTTAAAAAGATAAATTTTTTGGTGTAACGATAGATTTATCAGTATCTGTGTATATTTATTTTTGTTTGGCGGTAAATTAATGTAAACGTGATAAATTTATTTTTATTGGTGGTAGATTTATTTGGATTCTTATTGATCATAGATTTATATTGTTTGATGATAGATTAAATTGTATTGGTAGATTTATTTACTTTGACAATAGATTATTTCGGGTTGTATATGATGGTAGATATATTTCTAGTGATGATAAATTTATTATAAAATCGTAGACTTTTTGGTTATGGCGTTTGATTTTTTATTCTTTGGCAGTTTACTAAACACAAGGTACAATTGGTAGATTTGTTTGTTACTATGGTGATAGATTTATTTATAACATTTGCCAATGTACTAGCAAACTTTTATTTTTACATACAATGATGGTAGACTTGTAGGTTTACAGACAATGATGGTAGACTTGTATGTTTAGAGACAATGATGGTAGAGTTGTATGTTTACAACCAATGATGGTAGATGTATATGTTTATATCTAATGACGGTAGATTTATGTGTGACTTGTAATATACGTACAATGAATTTCTAAAGTAAAAGCTGGTTGCAAACACCGAATGATATATGTCTACCATAATTTATAAAATATGTCGATATAAGTTTACTATCATTAAAAATGTCAATTGTAAACGTCAATTGCAACCGCTAATCGTATACACAAATCACAAATGCTTGTTAAAATTTTTTTTTATTAAAATATGTTTTATTATTGATATTATTATTTATTTATTTTTAATACAATGGGATTTTTGTTATTAAAAAATTAGGTTTAAAGAATTTTTCTTTTAAAATATGCATTGGTTGCAATCAAACGGTTATCCTCTTTTTTATAGGTATCCAAACTCGGAAAATGTTATGAGACTGAGCCGGCTACCGTACTTAGTAAGCTGATATTTTAGAAGATTGTTTTCATAATTAACCAACTTTTTTAAAAAAATTTAGTAACTATCTCTAAAAATAAATAGCGTAATGATTCCTATGCTGTGTTCAATTCAATTAGCTTCCTTCTTTTGGGCTTACTCCTCTCTCTTTCCATAAGAGTGTTTCACTTTTATAGGACGTAGAGCTTTGTGTAGAAATAAACTCTTTCCCTTTGCTCTAATCACCCTCGTTATAACACATGTGCTATTTGTTTTTTTACTAAATCGACTTATCTTCCCTTGTTTGTCTCAAGAGTGTTCTTCCTTTTTTGGGTTTGAAACCCTAAATTTCCATAATTAAGAAGAATTCGGGCCACTCTCTGTTTTGTGAGCTCTTGTTCATCTTTCTCTACCTTTTTATCTTTTCGGAGAGCTGTATTTTACAAGGTCGAAGCGGATTCAAGATGTCGGTGGCAATGGATAAGGCCTTGATGGCCATGTCGGTTGAAGAAAAAGAAGTTATGTTTGATATGTCGGATTTTCCACACTTACGCTCATGCAAATGCAATCATTTGAGTCTTATTGGAAGAATCCTAAATCCTGACTGCCAAAAAATGGCCAGCTTAATTTTAGTCATCGCGAGGAAATGGCAGAAGAATGGTATGTGTTGTGGAGTGGCTTTATAAAAAAACAAATTCCAGTTCATCTTTGATTCAGAGCATGATTTGGTGGGGATTTTGGAGAAGGGTGATCACACCCAAAATGAATGGACTCTCGCTATTGACTGTTAGGTTGAACACCCCCAGACGATTACCTTCAGTTCATTCTTATTTGGATTCAAGTTAGGAACTTACCGGTCAACTTTATATTAAAGAGGCATATCTGCATTGGGAGAGCTCATTGGTGACTGCCAGTCATTTTCAATTTTGTTCAATAGTTAAAAGGATTAGTCTTTCTGATTTTACTCCATCCGAAAAGCAAGAGATTTCAAAAATTTGGTGTGAATGATGGAGTTTGTGATCAGAAAAACAAGAAAAATGGGCTGGAGTGCAGTATCATACCAAATAAAAAACTAGTGAAGGAGATTCAAAGAACTTCTAAAATAGTAAGGCGTAACATTGATGAGGTGATCCCGAATGAAGGATCACCTGGGTATAAATGAGCCTAATTAGCTGGAATTGTCAAGGTATTGGACTGTTTGATGGCTTGACAATTCCGCGTCTCGAGGAGCTGCGTAAGAAACACTTCCCTAAGATGTGTTTCTGATGGAGACGTCAAAGCATAGGAATGTGATGGTTGACTTACAAGAATGATTAGGCTATGACAGAGTATATACGGTGGAGCACGAATGAATTGCCTAGCCAGATGAACATTTTTACTTGAGGAGGTATGAGATATGATCTGTGTATTCAAAGCAGGTTGGATCGTTGTTTTGGTATCAAGACTAGTTTAAACACTTCCTTCCATCGAATCAGCTATTCCATACATCGTCCTGTTTTAGTTAAGATCATGGAATCCTAAGAAACGTATAAAGGTAAGTTCAGATTCGATAGAAGATTCTTATTTAAGGATAAGGTGAAGGAAGCTATTAAGGTAGCCTGGAATTCAGCAAAGCCTGTTTTCTGTGAACAAAATATCTAATCACCTCAAAGCTTGTAGAAAAGCATTAAGTAGATGAAAACAGAAACAACAACATGAACTCTCGGGACAGAATTCAACAGTTTGAGATAGCCTTAGAATATGAGTGATCATCTCATTACCCAAGATTCAAACAAATGAATTTCCTGAAGAGAGAGCTAGTCAAAGCCTACAGAGATGAGGAACTGTATTGGAGACAGAGAAACAAAGAGTTTTGGTTAAAATGTGGAGGTGAAAATTCAAAATATGTTCATGCTTCAGTTAAGTTCATAAAAGCAAGAAAAAGGCTGGCAAAGCTATTGGATGAGAAAGGAGTCTTTCACAGAATAGAAACTGCTAAAAGGAAGTCAGCCTCTGATTATTTCAACAAGTTATTCAAATCATCTAATCCTGTCAATTTTAATGAATTCTTCCTAGGGTTGACACCAAAAGTAACGGTGCATACGAGTGAAGAACTCACTAAGAGGGTCACCAAAGAGGAAGTAAAAGAGGCAGTGTTCTCTATAATAGCACCAACTGCTCTGGGACCTGATGGAATGTCGGGGCTGTTTTTCCAACATTATTGGAACACTACATGAGATCATGTGATTTGCCTACGGACTGGAATTACACTCATTTATGCCTTATTGCAAAGACATCTAACCCAGCGAAAATGGCTGACATGTGTCTCTTTAGCTTATGCTCAGTATTATACAAGATTATTTCAAAAATTATGGTAAGAATGGTTGTTCCGCAGAGAGGACTAAGGCAGGATGACCCGTTGTCACCTTTTCTTTTGTATTATGTACTGAAGGACTATCACATCTTCTGCTTAAGGCCGAGCAAGAAGGTTGTTTGTCAGGGATCAGATTTGGGGAATAAGGTATGGTGATCAGCCCCTTACTATTCGCAGATGACAACCTTTTTGTTTGCAATGCTGAAAAAGCGCAGAGCTTTGTTCTCAAAAATATTCTGCAGAGATATGGCAAGGCAACATGGCACATAATCAATTTCAACAAATCTTCAATCACTTTTGGAGATAAAGTTGAAATGGGGGTGTAAACAGAGAATCTAAGAGACTTTTGAGATTTATAGCAAAAGTGGTGGAATGTCAATCTTCGAGCCACTGAAACAATCCGATAAATCTTTGTTTGCGAGAGAAGCTGATCATCAAGATTTTACAACTCGTTCTTCAAGGGGTAAAAGGTGGCTGAAACTACCCCTAGATTGGGTCAAATGCAACATTGGATTTTTCTGGTCTAAAAACAAACCTCTAATGGGTGCAGCATAAGTCTTAAGAGATGACTTAGGGGTTGCGCTGATGCATAGCCGGAGAGCTTTCTCCTGTTTTGGGAACATTGGAGAGGGTAGGTTGGGTATTGTGAAGTGGGCAATTGAGAGCATGATCTCCCATAAGAAAAGAAAAATAATTGTCGTCCTCGATGATAAGGCGATCATAGGAGCTGTTTCCAGTCCGCAGCTTTGACAGCGTTGGCCTGCCTTCAGGTCTCAAGCAGAAGAAAGAGAAAGTGCAACTGGTTTTTTCAATGAGTAGAAGTTATTGGCAGCAGCAAATAGAGGTCCCTATCTCAGTGCACAAAGTGTATCTTTTGATTTTTTCAGACAATCTTATGTTGCCAAAGGTAACCCATGTTGGTTTGGTGAGCTCTTTGTTAATGAGAGGGTTGCTGCCTTTGTTTAAATCTACCCTCCGTTTTGTGTTTGAAGATGAAGCCGTATTCTCGTTTTTGTATAGTGGGCTTCGTATATCGTTTTTTGGGTTTTGTTATAGAGAATGTTTTGTATAGGCTGGGTTTCGTTGATGTTCCACATGGAATCATGTTGGTTTTTTGCTGTATTGATCTTCTTCTCATAAATATAATTATCATAGTTGACAAAAAAAAGAATCATATGAAAAAATTTATGATTAATAAGCTTTAAAATAAAAAACAAACAATTTTACACTAAAAATAATTTTTATTTAACATATTTATTTTATCTTAAAAATATTTATTCACATGTGTCTAATCATATTGATAGTCTTGGCATGTGTCATGTTAACTACTAATTTTAAATATCAAACTTTATATAACAAAATAGATTAGGATCCGCGTGATACGTAGATAAAAACAAAATGTTTGAAATCTAAAATTAATAAATGCATAATTATGACATGCATATTTAGATTTTAAATTAAGATCTATATTAATTTATCTAAAATTATTTTTTTAACTCGTAACTGAGAAACCAAAAGAAGCAATTAATAAAATTTGAAACTGGGTTAAGATTACCCAAATTTTTTGGAAAGGTAATATATCTAAACGAATAAAAAAACTATAAAAACAGATTGAGATATTATATTAATATATTGATGAATAATGGTAAAAATTTTTAATAAATCCTATGAAAAAGTTATATATATATATATATATATATATGTATATGTAAAATTTAAACTATTAAAACAATTTTATGTTATAGCATCAATCTAACAGATAATCACACATAATAACAAACTATTATGAAATAACTAACATCAACATAATAAAACATTCACCTACTATATTATTACATTAGCTATCATTAATAAAACATAAAATATCTTATTGTTGTATAATCGCAAAAAAAGAAAAATATAAAAATAATATTATTATTTTTTAGATATTTATATAAAGGTGAATTTGGTGATGCGAAGTTGGCAGAGAAAGAAATTAAATTTTTTTTATGAAAGTATATTTTCTCGAAAAATATGTATTATCCTTCCTTTCATTTTAAAATTAGTAATTCTAAATATTTTAGTATTTATAAATATATTTAATTTATGAATAAAGATGAAATATGCAATGAATTTTATGAAAAAAAAATAAATGTTTAAACTTTAAAACTGGAAAAACATTTACATTATAAAATAAAATATAACATATAATCACACACAATAAGAAACAATTATGAAATAACTAACTTCATCATAATAAAATCTATTCTATTATTAAATTAAATATCATTCAAAAAATTTATATAGTAAAAATAAAAATAATATATATATATATAAATATTATTATTCTTATAGATATGTATATATAGTTGAATTTGATGGAGAAAAATTGTATATTTTTTTATGAAAGTATATTCTATCAAAAAAATAGTTGTTATAAATCTTTTCATTTTTTAGTTAGTATTTTTTTTATATAAGTGTTTTACACGTAATCAATTTTGGATATTTTTTTCTTTTAGAATTAATAACTATTGTATATTGTTTCCTAAATACTTTGATGGTGAAACATATAAAAATTTTTATTAAAAAGAAAAAAGCTCTTAAAATACCTGACATTAATTTTTTCTGGCAGAAAAATACAAAGACTATTAACATTGCCACACGAATACCCAACATATTTAAGAATACCTTTTAATACTTGAACTTTCAGAAATTGATAGTTTGACACCGCGATTTAAATGTGTTATTTTGTTAAACGAAAACAGTGAAACGCCGTTAGTTATATTAATAACATATGGATTAAATTATTCAAAATAGCAATATTACCCTTCTAATTGTTCCCAATTGACATATTTCCAATTTTATTTTTCCTTAAATCTTAAATCTCTATTTTTTGTTTTCTCTTGTCTTTGCTTCTCTTCTCTTCTGTTTACTTCTCTCTCGTTTTCATAGCACAACACTTATATTCACTAGGAATAGAACGAAGTCAAGGTTCATGCTCAAATGCAAACTCGCTCATGAGTTACGGCCAATTGGAGGGTTGTTTTCGCCACTAAAACATACAGATGATTATGTTAAAATAATGGACAGATGATAATCGAGGTCAAAAAATTTTCAAATGTGATGCACATGGTTTTTAATATGGGCTGATGATAAAAAAAACCACATGGATGGCAGAAGCTGAGTTTGTTGGAGGCAAGAGATCAGATTCGTCGTCAAGAAGAAGAAATCAAGGAGCTTAAAGAATCTCTTCGAACAAAGAATGAACAAATTCTGAGTGGAGCAGCTGTTGATTCAACCTTGGTCATATCTGATCCAAAGAAGAATAAAATCTCATATGGGAAGAAGAAGCTCGAATCCGAAGTTATAAAGAGGGAAATTTTCTGCACTAATTTGTTGGTTTTGTTGTCTTAATAAAACATGATTAGATCAGGATAGAGTTTCAAAATATTAAACTCTAAATGTCACTTAATTAAGACACCAAAATCCGTTCATCTTAAATACATCAAAAAAGAAAAAACCATCATGGAGTTAGAGTTCCTAAGGTTGTTGAGGTGGTTTAAAAGGAGGAACATCCATATATATAGATGTAGATTCCATACGTAATATACTCGGCTAGTGTAAGTGGAAATATAGCATCCATATTCTCTATGAATGGGAGGCTCACTAGTACAACCACAGCCACAGCCACGACAATGACCCGGGCCACGACCATGACCCCGGCCACTACCACGCGAAGTTAACCTCTCATAGATTATCATCAACCTCATCTATCCAGCAGCTTCTTCATTGTGGCTTTCTTCGGTAAACGGCTTTATTGGATCATTTCCTGCTTTTAAGACTTCATCTACAACTTCTTCAACGCCACCTTCTTCTCTTTCTACCTCACGATCTTCTTCTCTTTCTGCCTCATCATCTTAATTATCAGCTACTGCTTTGTCATCATTATCAGAACCTCCAATTTTGTTCTCAAGGAAGATATCAACTTCTCCTAGTCTGATAGCTTCATTACACATTTGATTAATCTATGCATCTGAATTGATCTGAAAGATTGCCTTTACTGAATCCATATCTTGTTGTAAGAGCTTGTACCTTGCTTGTTCAACCAAACCACATATTCCATTGTCTTCAGAAAATGCATCAAACATTGACCATGTCATATAATCTGGATCGATGACTCTTCCCTTCTTCAGAGATCCTCCCTTGTAGTAGAAATTATTATCCACATATAGTCATCCATAATGCAAATTGACCTTAATAGTCTCTGAATCACTGCAGAATAACAATGGAACCCATAATCATTACCCAAACATCACGTTCGAAATGGCAGACATGAAAAAATAAGAAACAAAATTGATTTCTCTTTATGGTACCTCATCTCCTCTGATTTGCGAGTCGAGCCTTCACTCACTCACGGCAGACCTTCGATTTTGCTATGTAAACGAGAGAGAAGAGAAGTAAGTCTTCGATTATGAGGGCGAGAGGAGAAGAGTTTGCTAAGAAACTGACAAAGAAGAGAAGAGGAGAGAAAATTTTACGGTTTTCCGTCTCATTTCAGTCCATCAAATTTCACAGCAACATCCGATTGTGTTATTAAAACGAGAGAGACGATAAGTAATTCTTTGATTATGAGGGTGATAGAAATCAGTTTTGCTGTGAAATCGAGAGATAGGAGAAGAGGAGAGAAATTAAGGTTTTTAATTTGGGTGAAAATGAAATTAGAGATATGTCGACTGAAAATGATTCCAGAGGTAATAGTGTATTTCGGATTATTTAACCACATGTTATTAATATAATTAACCCTGTTTATTATTTCTGTTTAATAAAATAACGATATCTAAATTGCGATGTCAATCTATCGAATTTTAAAAGTTTACGTATTAAAAAGGTATTCTAAAGTATATTGATTATTTTTTTTGCCAACATTAATAATTTGTATATTTTTCTGGCAAACAAAATTAATGTTAAGTATTCTTCAAGAGTTTTTCCTAAATTTCTTTTCTTTCAAAGTTAGTTATGTGTAAATTTTTTTTATGTACTATTTTCTAACTGATTTTTTAAAACTTTATTTGTTTTTAACATACTTTTCTTTGTAAGTGTGGCATGGATTGTTAGAGACTATCACGGTGAAACTGTTATGCATAGTCGAGGTGCTTTAATTCAATTGAATGTTTAGTGAATGCAAAAACAATAAGTTATTTATGGGCTTTTGAATGTATGACAAGCCACCATTTGAAAAATGTTAAACTTTTGGATCAGATGCTTCGGATATTACTGGAGCTCTTAATTAACCAGCCTAAAGATATAACTTTACCAAATCACAGTAAGTAAAAACACTAATATTTCACTTAAGAAATAAATCACAGCAATTCACATACTTCAATAGTTTTATTTTTTCAATGATTAAAACCACAATCTTTGAGTAAAACTAAATAGGTAAGTTCATTGTTTAGACTGATACGTTGTTTTATTCCAATCAAAGAGTTCTCTTCTAACAAGGCAAAGCCTGGCTCATGGCTCACATTCTAATATCTCTTTTTCCGATTACCCAAAGATGCTTTCTCTCACTTATGAAAACCCTCAAAACTGTTTGAGAATCGTGTTCCACAAAATCCATTAAAGCTGAAACGGTTTTGTTAATCATTAACAACAAAAGAAAACAAAAATTAAAGAAGAATAATAATAATAAACAACATGGAAAAGCCTAAACTACTTATTTCACCGATATATTAAAGATAAAATATACATCATCTAAGTTCAAAATATACATATATATATATATATTTATTTATTTATCGTGGATTTTAAGAATTATGTTTTATAAATCCATAAAAACTGAAACTGCTGTAATATTCAAAAGGGCACAAGTTAAAAAAATAATAAAAACACAAAAAGCCAAAATATTAAATGACAAAGAGTAAATATATGTTTATTGTATATCTATAAATCATATATGGTTTTCTAAATTGAATTTATTAATATTTTTTTATTTTAAATATCCAACGAAAAATAAAAGATAAAAGAAACAATACTCAAAATCTAAATAGTTTAAAATTACTTACTTATCGAAATTAAAATATTCATTTAATTTAGATAAAATCATATATGTAGATTTTTATAATTATTCTGTAAATAAATCTACTAAAGCTTTAAGAAATATGGTTTTGCTAAATATTCAACAATAATAACAAAAAAATAAAAGCAGCAACAAAATTAAAGAAAAAAAAAATATATATATATATATATAAATAATAAACTAAAAAAATAAAAGACAAGACAAACTAAAAATTAAAAGTAAAAAAAAAATAATATATATATATATATATAAAGCCTAAATTACTGACTGACCAACAAAAATCGCCGAATGTGTGTGTAAATCTCTGAAACCGACCCATAATCCCAAAATCCCAATCATCACTTTCCGTGTCACTCTCTTCCTCTCCCACGTTTCATCTCCTCTTTATGGGTTTTAACTTCTTCTTCTTCTTCGGTTTCTCATTACAAACCTCTCTCACAAGTTTCCGCTTCCTCTGATCAACGACGATGAGGCTTTACGTCTACGTCTTACAAGCCAAGGATTTACCGGTTAAAGAGACGTTCGTGAAGCTTCACGTTGGGAAACACAAGTCGAAGACGAGAGTTTGGAGAGATAGTTCGAATCCGATCTGGCATGAGGAATTCGTTTTTAGAGTCAGTGGTGTTGATGAAGGTGAAGATGTTGTTGTATCGGTTCTTCATCATGAGCAGGATCATCATCACTCAGGTCAGTCAAATGTCTCCACGTCGTTAATTGGTAAAGTTCGGATACCGCTTCGTTCCGTCGCCGGTGAAGAGAATCAGACGCTGTTGCCGACTTGGTTCGTCGTTGAAAAGCCCAGTGATGGGGGCAAGTTCGTTAACATCGATTGTGGTTAGTATCTGATTTCGTTGATATGATGATATTGAATGTTGTTTTTATTCGTATTGGATTGATTCTGGAATCACTTGCGCAACCATGAATTTAAGCGTTGAGTAAACGACTTATAGATTCATTTGAAATGGTGTTTTGGTGGTACTAGGGGAGAATTTGAGTCTAATGTTAGAGGGAAATGGTTTACGATTAGTGATATCAGCTTGAGATCGTACATGAGAATGTGTTAAGAGTTCTGTATTGCTTTTTTAATGAGGATGAATCTATCTGAAGTCACTGTTAAACAATAAGCTTGCTCTGCTATTGCTCATGTCAGATTGAGATACCAGAATCATCAAAATCTTTAAGTTTGATATCTTTCCTTATAGGCATTGGGCTCTGTATCTGTCTCTATGTCTTTGTTTTATCATCTGATATGAACTTTAACTTTGACTTGCAGGGAGAATCCTTCTCAGTTTGTCTTTGCAAGGGAAGTGGGAAAGCACCTCTGGTGAAAAAGTCCTCCCTGATAAGCAGGATGTGAACTTGGAGGGTGTGAAAGAACTAGAAGGATCTGCTAAAGATCCGGGTTGCTCCAAAGATGGGAGACGGCGTAAACACCATGACGGGAAGCACATAATGAAAAATTTCGTGAGCCAGATTGATAAGCTTTTTCATAAGAAAGAGGAAATCTCTAAGAGGCTCAACGATGAGCCGGCAGGAGAAAGTGTAACCTCGAATTATGAGGATGCCACAGACAAATCTTGCTCCTCTGCTACTTGTACTAGCTTTGAGGAAGGCCTTGATATGATGCGGTCTAGCGACGGCGACATAATAGAAATGCCTGACAATCTTCTAGGGGGAATTCTTCTTGATCAGAAATATTTAGTCTCACCATTCGATCTTAACAAATTTCTTTTCTCGCCAAACTCACAGTTTAGGAAAGAGTTGGCTGAACTTCAAGGTTTAACAGATGTACAGGAAGGGCCTTGGACAATGATACATGAAGATAGTACTCCTCGTTTAACACGGGTTGTCACATACACTAGACCTGCAACGAAGTTGGTCAAAGCAGGAAAAGCTACAGAAAGTCAAGTTTACCGGAAAGCGAGTGGTAACCAGTTCGCTGTTTTTGTTAGTGTAAGCACACCAGATGTTCCCTATGGAAACACCTTTAAAGTGGAGTTGCTTTACAAGATACTACCTGGAACAGAGTCAAATGCTGGCGATGAATCTTCTCGAGTGATTATATCGTGGGGAATACAGTTCAGTCAAAGTACTATAATGAAAGGTATGATTGAAGGAGGTGCTAGGCAAGGGCTGAAAGAAAGCTTTGAGCAATTTTCTGATCTTTTGGCTAAGAATTACAAAACTCTTGATCCGGCTGTTGTATTGGACAAGGAACAGGTTATAGCAACAGTGCAGTCAGAGCAAAAGACTGATTTGAAATCAGCTTTTCTATACTTCTGGAGTTCCTCTGTCGTCTGTGCTATTTTTTTGTCTGTGTATGTTGTGGTACATATTCTTCACTGTGAGCCCAGCAAAATTCAAGGACTTGAGTTCTATGGGCTTGATTTACCTGATAGTTTTGGAGAGCTATTCTCTAGTGGAATACTAGTTCTTCTTTTGGAGCGTGTTTATATGATGACAGTCCACTTTATACAAGCTAGATTGCATCGAGGTGAAATGATAGTTTCTCTCCTTAAAAAAGAACATCCAAACTTGTATTACTCGAACAGTGTAATTGACTTCGACATGTTTGTTTTCTTATTTTAGGAAAAGACCAAGGAGTCAAAACCAATGGTAAGGGGTGGATTCTAACAATAGCTCTAATCAAAGGCACAAATTTGGCTTCAGTGGAAGCAACAGAGCTCTTTGATCCGTATGTTGTTTTCACCTGCAATGGGAAAACAAGAACAAGCTCTGTCAAACTTCAAGCTCAGGATCCTCAGTGGAATGGTAATCAAACATTTTCTCTTGTTAATCTCTTTAATTATAGTGGAAAATCCTGTGTCTCGCTTTTCTATCTTCCATTTCTACTCTGTTTCCTTTTTTATTGCCACCATGCCACTATGATAATGCATGGTTTGGTTCTTGCAGAGGTAATCGAGTTTGATGCAATGGAGGAACCTCCGTCGGTATTAGATGTGGAGGTATTTGATTTTGATGGTCCATTTGACCAGGGTGTCTCCCTTGGGCATGCAGAGATCAATTTCTTGAAACATACAGCTGATGAACTTGCGGACCTGTGTGTTCCTCTAGTTGGTAATCATGCTCAAGCGTCTCAGTCAAAGTTACAGTTGAGAATTTTTCTGGAAAACAAGAACGGGGTTGAAACAATGAAGGATTACTTGAGTAAAGTGGAAAAGGAAGTCGGAAAGAAGGTAAACATGTGCCTCCACTGTAATGGGGTATCATTAATTAATTGTCAGCCTGTGCGATTCTTTATGGTTGGTTGAAAGAACCTGATGTCTGCGATCTCTTGTTGTATGTGTTGACAGTTGAACATTAGGTCACCACAAAAGAACTCCGCTTTTCAGAAACTTTTTGGTTTGCCCCATGAAGAATTTCTTCTCAAAGAATATACATGTTACTTGAAGAGAAAACTGCCTGTGCAGGTTTGCTTCTGAGTTCTTTTCGTCTTGGCTGATTCATGAACTATTTTTAAGTTATGTTTGGTATTGGAATTTAAGATATGCTTGCTACTAATGTTGTCAGGGCAAGCTCTTTCTTTCTGCTAGAATTGTGGCGTTCTACTCCAATATATTTGGACACAAGACAAAGTTCTACTTCCTCTGGGAAGATATTGATGACATCCAAGTGCTTCCCCCAACTCTTGCTTCGTTGGGTAGCCCTTTGCTGCTCATTATTCTGAAAAAGTACCGAGGTCTCGATGCAAAGCATGGGGCTAAATCTCAGGACGAGGAAGGAAGACTTTGGTTTTATTTCCAGTCATTTGTGTCATTTGATGCTACTAGCAGGTACCCGAAGCAATTTGGTTGACGTGATTATCAATTTAACCAAACCTATAGTAATTAGTTCATTGTTTATAGCTATCAAATTTGAACTATCCATGAAAATGGCAGGACTATCATGGCTTTGTGGAAAACGAGGACGTTAAGTGTAGATCATAGAGCACAAATAGCAGAAGAAGAACTAGATGTGTCAGATCCTTTCCTCTTGCCTGAAGATGTTGCAGTTGTTTCAGATGCTGATCCATTGAAGATGTCAAAGGTGTACGCGTGTGATCTACCTGGCGATGTATATCTTTGACTCCTCCTTATGTTTACTTCATACATATACAACTAATAGAGTCTATGCAACAATGGACTGTTGACCATTCAGAGTAGCGCGGATCGGTTTGAAGATGCTATTCTGTTACAGGTAGAATTGGTTATGAAGATCTTTGGTGGAGGAGAGATGGAGCGTAAGATCATGGAGAAATCTGGATGTCTCAATTACGCAAGTACCACATGGGAATCTAAAAGACAGGGGATCTACGAAAGACGCCTTTCTTACAAATACAACCATTATGTTTCTGTGTTTGGAGGCGGAGTCACCTGCTCACAACAGAAATCTCCAGCTCCAAATGATGAAGGCTGGATCTTGAATGAGATTGTGGCTCTCCATGATGTTCCATTCGGGGACCATTTTCGCGTAAGTCTTCTTCCTCTGGTTTTTATAAACGTTGTTCACTTCAGAGCGGATTAGTAAATGAGTAATGGTGATGAATGTAGGTTCATCTAAGGTATGAGGTGAAAAAAGCAGGAGTTGATTGTAAAACAAGTAAGTGTGAGGTTTACTTGAGGATAAGGTGGCTCAAACCAATAAAGTTTGAACAGAGAATAAGCAAAAGTATAATGGAGAAATTTAGGAATCGATTAAAGGTTATATTTGATTTGTTCCAGAAAGAGTCTGTTGCAAATTCATCTTTGACGCTTCTTTGACTAGTAATAAAACTGTACTTTGTTCCTGAATTTGTCGCCTTCACTTGCTCCAATCACGTGACTCACTTCCTGACAGAGGAATTTAAAAATGAGGAGAAAAAAGTCATTTAATTTTTTAAGTATTTAAAATTTGTATTTTTATTCTCTAAAACGTAGTTCTTCAAGTGTTTGTTGATTTGACAAATATTAGACATTTAAAAAATGCTATCAGGTTAAACAGAAAGTAGGCATCGTTAGTTTTATTAGGAGATATTCCGGATTACGCCCAGGTTTTTTTTATTCAATTATTTTATTAATTTTATATAGTTATATATTTTGTATTTAACTATATAGTTATATATTTTAAAATGTTTTAAAACGACTTTAGAATAATTAAAAATTAAAAACTTACTCTTTTTAAGAATTATTGGACTTTAATACAAAATTAAAATAATATAATAATTCTGTTTTTCTTTTCGTGTTGAAAACATAATTTTATGACTGTAAAAAAAATACAAACATTTATAGTAACTAATGTTTAATTTTCATTAGTTGTATCGTGTGTCATAGGTTTGATAACTCTGAGAGAAAATTAAAACTTATGGTATAGTACAAAAGGTATTGTTTTATGTTTTATTAATGGAAAATGTTTTCATTGTTTATTTGGAAAAATGTTAGATAATATGAATAATGATTATTTTTAAATATGTGTAAGTGTTATTGTTTATTATTTGATTGTTTTTTGTCCCACTAGTTACACTGAAGTGATATAAAACTAACTTGAATGTGTGTGTCCCTATTTCTTCCAAACGTATTGCTATCAACATACCTTATATTGTGTGACATTATGAATTGATATCAAGTAGTGAGTTCTTCTATGGAAAATTAGGTGTAATGAACGACCAAGCAACAAATTTAAATAAGAAAATAACTGAAAAACATGTTGATTATAATATTTAACATATAAATTATAATATATATCAAAATGCTCTCTTAAATACAATAACATTCCATTTGATTGTATACAATCATATAACAAAGTTCAGTTTTACATAGAAATTATATTATACAAATCTTTTTAAATTAAATTTATTTAGATAGTGTGGATCTTTTTTTTTCGTTTAAGGTTTGTATTTTACATTTCAAATTAAATTGTCAAAAGTTAAGAAAATAATATAAATATTATTGTATTCCCCATGTGGCTGAATAGAATGTTGTACTCTTCAATTACAGTGTTATTCAGTTTTTACAAAATTTATGTGTTTTTCAAAATTTAGCGCATCTTAGCCACATAAATAAATATGGTATGGTAGTAAGATCATGAAATATAAGTATATATACTAAGAAACTAAAACCAAAAAAATTATGAAATAAAATGAGTTTTTTTGTTCTATCCAGAAAAACCCAAATAATATAGATAAATAGTTTTTTTCTTTCCTTTAAGGGTTATAATCTTTAAAACAATACATATGTTATTCACTTAATTTCGAAATCAGCATGGCTATATTTTTGATTGTTAAATTTTCGAAACATGAAGCAAATTGGCCGTATTGTATGTTTAAAAAATAATTGACAAAATATTTTGAACTTCTTATTGCATTGAATATATATTCTATTTCGGTTATTTTTTAGTAGATTACTGAATCGATGCATAACGAAGTGTAAGTGTTTATATTTGAGGATTTTTTATAAAATTTTTTTGGAATTTTTTTTTTCCAATTTTGATAGTGTGTATAGTTCTACATCCTTTATGTTTTCATACTCTTCTTTAAAAAGTGAGTCAATATATTTTATTCATATTATGGCTTTCACAAATTCAAAATTTGTTTCTTTGTCTATACACGGATTTTGATATCTGCTTTAGTTAAATCTAGCTCTATTAATTAATACACCTCATCTTGTTTCTACTTAAAATATGCCAATAATATGCAATCAGACACACATGTTGTACTTAGAAATATGCATGCAATGCATTGCTCAGACATACATGACCTTTTGCCAACAAATACATATTCTGTTTTTTTTTTGTTTTTTTTTGTTTTCAATCGAACACATTACTAAGAGAGTTTGAGGAAGAGATCAAAATAATATAGAACAAAACAAAAAAAATGTTAAGTTTTTGAAGTTTTCTCATCTAAGAACACAATCTTATCTAAAGAATTCATCTAAATTATTTCAGCTCACAAATTGCATGAAGCAAATGGGGGAAATTTCTTTAGAGTTTTAATCTTATTCTAAGAAAACTATAATGACCAAATTAGATGACAATGAGAAAGATGTAATATGTCGAAGATAATATATGAGCCTACAAAAATTTATTAAAAATCTAAATCAATAAATATAATTGAAATAAGAAAGTAAGTTGAGGAACTCCCAATATGTAGAGGTTTGAGTTTCGAAATCAGTTAAGCTTTGACTTGTTCCTTTGTCACCCAATCTCTGTCAAACTCAATGTTTGTAATCCTTAATTTCTACCAAATTATGAAAACATTATGATAATTTTGAAGAAATGGAATAATATAAAAAAGATCCAGCAAGGACTATCGACTAAGCTGCTTTTTATCTCAAAAACTATAACAATGCATGCTCTATTTTTTCTCCCTTTCTTATACCTGCAGAAAAACTGAAATAGCTATTGTATAAATAGTTTGTTTTTTTTGCACGAATAATTTAACATTCATTCCAAAGAACAGAAATGAAATAATATAATTAAGGTTTGAACCTTTTTTTCATTTCCCCGTCTTTTCTATTGCTACCACGTATTTGCGAATACCAAGTTAAAAAGATCCTTACAACAAAAGGAAAACAAAACAAATCAGTTTATCGGAAACTAAAAGATGTTCGGTTAGAAATTTTAACGAGGACAAACCACTGATAGAAACTAAACCGGACTATCTAGAAAGAAGGAGAATGAAAAGGAAATTGAGCTAATACTTGAGCCACGACCAGTGCTAAACGTAAGAGCCTCGAAAGCCTTTTTGAATCTCCATGTTTGTTGCACTGTCAACGCTTCTCGAAGACAGTTTCTTGTGAGATTTCTGGAGATACAACGTAAGAGAACTGCTGGTTAGACATGTGGTCTTACCACAAACAGACACACATTCATCATAGGTTTCCTTTGTCTCCACTCCATTGACACCTTACCGTTACATTTCTTGTCAAGGTTACGTAATACCCTGCCAAACCCGTCGGTCGGTTGACCTCCTCTGTGAACTTTTCGCTGTTTATTAATCCCATCAGCTCAACAAATGAGAAGAAGGGGGGATTTTTTGGTTGTTGTTTTTTTCTCCATATATTGAATAGATTTTCCACAAACTTAAGTGTCCCCAAGAACTTACTTTAGATGCATTAGGGTTGCTTCTACCCCAACCTTCGAAGCATTGAAAAAAATCTTGCCGCCAGCTTCTTTAGAATCGTTAATAAAATCGAGAGATTCTTGAATGTTGAAACTTATCGATATCCACATATATTGATTTTTCTTAATCGAAAGCAATTAAGAGAACGTTATAAAAAAGAAATGGTGACTGTTGTGCTGTGGTTTCATATGAGTTAGGCGAAATAATACTTTATTGAAAACCCAACAATTATGAGGAAGGTAATTGATTCACATCAGAAATGGTTGTAATGGTGGAAAAAAAGATGGAACGACAGAAGGGGGATTATGTTAGTTCGGGCTGAAGGCTTTTTAATAAAGCCCAAGAATGAAATCTTTTAGAAACCCACAACATAGTCGACAATATATATGTAGATATGTTATCGTTGTGAGCCTTTATCAATTATGCAGCCAATAAAAAATAGCATATATAGTCTGCCACTTGGCAGCATTTTGGGATTGTTTTCTTAATCTGATGTGGCTGGCTTCTGTAGCATCAAATAGTGGCTTTTATTAGTAGATAGATAGAATTTCAAATTTATCCCCTGGATACTTATTCTTTTGACATCTGACTCTTCTTATGATTTCTGGCTCCTCTTCTGATTACTATGTTTTCATAAAGAATATTTATTTTTTATTGATCTTATTTTCCTTATTGGATTTGCTTCTTTGTCTTTTTGTATAGGTTAATTTTTCTTTGTTCTCAATAATGAATGATCTTTGAACTTTTGGAATAGCTGACCACTTATGGTTTTGGTTATTGTTGATTAAGTAATTAGTATAAAGGTTGAATTGTTGTGTTCCTTAGAAAAGAACCCTATTCATCTTTTATTCGACTTAATTGCTGTTAGATTCTTGGATTTGACATATGATCTTCTGTGGTTTCCAATGAGCAGAAGCTGTTGCAGATGCGAACAAAGCCATCGAGTTGGAGCTTACATTGGCAAAGGCATCTCAGAAAGGGGTATGGTAGTGTCATCATCCTTCCTCTATATTAAATTTAATGACACTTTGATTAAAATCTTAATGTTATCTTATGATACTATACTGTATTTCCAGCACTCCATATATGAAGCTAGAAGAATATAGTACCGCTAAAGCAGCCATAGAAAAGGGTGCTTCCGTTGCACCAAATGAATAAAAGTTTAAGAAGATGATAGATGAATGTAATAAATGAACTCCATAGATTAAGAAATAAAGTACGAGATGATTGTCGATATTCTTTTTGTACCTAGGCTAAGTTATTTAATATAATATTTCTATCTCTCTTCAGAAGAAGAGAAATATTTGGTTCAGTAGATGCCATCGACTTTACCTTCAAACTCAACAACACCACTAGGCAGCTGATGCTCCTCCTGTTCCAAGTCCTACAACAAATGCCAAACCGATGTTTTATTGAACTCTAAATGCGTACATTCCATTTTATAATGGTAGAGGTATGTTTAAGTGGTAAACTCTAAAGATTAGATTATTGTAAAAATTTACTTTCCTATGTACAATATGATGTATTGATACTTTCTGACTGTGTAGGAATTTTAGTTTAATTTTCTGGGATTTTATTTGAGGTGTCAAAGCTAATGGTAGCAAAACTGATAAATAGCTACCTTACTTGATATTGCGAAAGATCCAAATCTTCCTACACCTAAATTCATTGATCTTTCTGAGATTGTTTCTAGCATCTCTAGGCCTGAACGTGATGGACTCTAACCGGGCTATTAACATGTATCTTAAGGTACCAAGATCAATTAGAAACTCTGTTTTTCAAATGTTCTGTTCTTACTAAACTTGTAAGAGGCAATCCAGTTTGCCTCTCTGTTTTTGTATCGTTTTTTCGATTATAGAAAAACTGAAACCAAATAAAAACAGTTTGTAATCTGGTTTGGTTTCAGGAACATGCAGGAATCACAAAGAGACAAACGAAAAAAGATGTGCAAGCTGACGGATTGCAGGAAACTGTCGGTAGAAGCGTGTATGCACGCCGTACAAAACGACATGCTTATGTTACGTTTGGTCGTACAAGTACTCTTCTCTGAACAAGTGAGAGCGGCGGCTTCGTCTGGCAGTAGCATGCCTGATTTTCCTAAATGGTTGATAAGGAAACTACGTATATGTGGGACATATGGGAGATCAAAATCAGTGCCAACAGTAATGGAAGATGAACGGGATGCAGTTACAACGGAAGAGGAGATCAAGATCGGTGCCTACAGAAACTTGACTAGGACAGTTTTAGTTTTTAGATGAAAAAGTTTATACAAATATATATTCTAAACGTATTCTCAACATTTACTAAAGCTTTCTTTTTTGTAAAAACATTGGCATTTAATCGTATATATCATTTAACAGTTTTAGGTAAGTGAAGCGAATTAGTAGAGGAGTCAAAAAGGCATTGTAATTGTGAGAGATGGCTATCGAGTTTGGTGGTTGGAGGCGAGAATAAGATTCAAGTTACGTAGGCTGTCTTTTTTAAGAGTTTTCTTTTGTTTACCTTTGTTTTGTTCTTTGTATGTGATACTTTTAAAACATATGTTATTTTGACCAATAAACTAAATAACAATCAAAATATATTTTAGTATATTATCGTAGTTATCTATGTGTAAGTTCGTTTCAAACTTAATAATACTACTAAGAGATATATTTCAAGTTAAAAATATCACATACAAAGAACAAAACAGAGGTAAACAAAAAGCAGATTCACGTTACATAGGCTGTGTCTTTTTTTGAGAGTTTTTTTGTTACGTAGACTATGTTTTTTTTGAGAGTTTTTTTGTTTACCTCTGTTTTGTTCTTTGTATGTGACTTTTAAAACATATGTTATTTTGGCCAATAAACTAAGTAACAATCAAAACCAGAATTTAGAAATACAGTATAATATTTTTTAATAAACCAGAATGTAAATCTAAAATATTTCTCTCAATATAATGATTTAAAAAAATAATAATAAAAATTTATACCGATAAAAGCTGATTGGTTTGTTTTCTTGTTGAAGACCACAACGATAAAAATAAACCTGATTTGTTTGTTTGATTCTTCAGAATGTAACACAAAAATAAACTAGAATGTAAAATACAAACCTATTGAAGACCACAATATAATAAATATACTCTAACAATAAAAAACAGTAGACAAAGCTGATTGGTTTGTTTATAAAGACAACACATAATTAAAAAAATGTTAAAACTGGTAACATGGATGACAATGAAATACAAACTACCAAATATTATGATCTATAAAATATTGAAATAAGCCTTTCAAAATTGGCAATCATTGTCTGCATCAACCACATGTGGGAAATACAAAACCACACAAACAAAAAAGACATATTGAAAATGATCATTCTACTATTGGACAAAAAGGTATACAAATCATTAATTAAAATTAAATTATTTACTCAATTTTTTAATAAATTTTGTTTGCTCACAAACAAAGCACAATGCATTATTCTTATGGAGAAAAACAAAATAATAATTTAAAGAAAAAAAATATATGAATTTCAAACTTCATGGTACATCTGAAAAACATAAAATTCAAGTTCACATCCCCTTAATATATCATTCAAATCACAAATAAAAGAACAATACTCCCAATAAAAGCTAATGTACCCAAAATACCGTGCAAAAGTTAATGGGTTCAAAAGTAAAACGTGATACAATAACATAGTTACCATATAAACTTCCTCAATTCAAAATTTAACAATAATAAATAATTTAAAAAAAATCAGACTCATCTAACTAAATAATAATATTACTTGAAAATATGTTTTGACAAGATACACATCATACATGAAATAAGTATACAAAATCTCCAGTCATAAATATAGTTTATGATGTGATTGCAACCAAACATGTACGCAGTACAAATAAATAACTACATAAAAAAGTGTACCAAAAATAACATATTAACTTATTGCAAATGTACAATTTTTCGGCTATCTATATGGGATGAATAAGCCGTCAATTTTGATAAATCGTGAACATCAAATATCGGAAATACTCAATCGTCTTGGTCAAAAATAGTAATCCAAAAAAATATAAATGTACATACATATTAAATTAAATTTCTCCAAACATCGATGATATATTTAAAAACTTTTTGACATTAATGCAGAAAAATTACTATTTGCATCAACCCCATCAACAAGATTTTACTTTGACAAATCCATTAATACTATGGAAAGCTTTCGAAAAACAAAACTAAAATTAATTCAGATGCTTAAATGTCATATTTAATCCCAGTAACTATCATGAGAGAAAAAATAGAAGCAATAGGAATTAAGCAAAAATTTGTTTTTTTCTCGAATAAGTATGTTGTAGTTTACAATTAACTCAAACAGAGATGTTATACTTATAATAAATACATAATATTTTTTACTTAAACACCAATACATCTCTACAGAAGTGTGTGTTATACAATTACATCAAACCCAAAACCAGAAAAATAATTGTAAAAAATAAATAATCAATAAACAATTAATCAATTTCAAAAAAAAATTCAAATGTCATACTCTGAAAAAAAGAAAAAGCAATACAATAACCAAAAAATGACCACTAATACATACTATAACAAATCATTGTTATGTAAAATTTTATATTATTTAAATAAATGCAACTGACCTTATATGATGATAAAAATAACATAAGAAAATTACACCAACATAACTAAATGTTTGATAAAATCTAAATTTCCAGCAAACATGCGTAACTTCAAAAATTGACCATGCAGAGCACGGAAAAACAAGTAATTCAAAGCGTAGTTAAGAAGGTTTATGTTAGTTTTGTACTAAATGGTAGTGTTGCTAATTATCTTTCTACTGATGTTTTAACTGTTCTCCAAACCTGAAAACTAGTCAACAAAAACATTTTCTACAAAACAAATGAGGAAAAAAAGTTTGCTCAAAGTTATTATTTATTCTGCTACTGCTTATTATTATTCTTAACACGTTATTTTTCACTTGATGTCTCCTTCATGGTTTAAAAAATTAATGAAATTTAAAAGTTTATTACTTTCACTTACTTTTAGGTTTGATTTGTCATCTATAACATGAATTAGATTTACAGTTTCTTCTTCTTCATGATCTTTCAGTTAGAATTCTAATTTAACAACATAGAGAAAAACAATTTAGTTAACTTTCAACGCTCATGATGCATACAAAAATATATATAGATAGTGATGCTGAAAACCACTCAAGTGATATATATTAAATAACTTTAACTAATCTTCTAAATTTTGTTGTCAATTAAATAATTAGTTTTTTTTAAATAATAAATTACAATAAAAATGTATATGTATATTTGCTTCTCCTACGTAATTCAATCACTTTCTACACCAAAAAAATCATATATCTCAGAATCAAACAACCTCGAACACATCAAACCGACATTGATATTCAAATGTTATGTGTCACAAACGCAGAAGGTGATCTCACACCAACAGTGATCAGCCCCATTGAATTTCTTGTTATATACCATCAAGTTGAGCCAACAAATGCATCCAGAATCACACAAAGTTCCAGCCAATTCGTCAACATGAATTTTGCTCTCAACATAAATTTGGTGTTGATGAATTGGCTGAAACTTTGTGTGATTCTGGATGTATTTGTTGGCTCAACTTAAGGGTATGTAAAAGAGAATTCAATGCAGCTGATACTGTTGGTGTGAGATCACTGTCTCTGTTTGTTACACATGACATTTGAATTTCAATGTTAGTTAGATGTGTTTGAGGTTGTTTGATTCTGAAACATATGCTTTTATTGTTGGTGTAGAAGGTGATTGTATTTCGTAGGAGAAGGAGTATGTAATATGTGGTTGGTTAGACATTTTTTTAAGTATGAAAGAAAGATTGATATTGAAAGTTCTTAACCTCACATATTTATAATCTGTAAAGTGTAGTTGTTATGGTCTTTTTCGGGTTTTAACGTATGAATTGAATAAATTTTTAGACTTGTTTAATAATTCATCTTGTAACTTCTGTGTGTTATATTAAATTGGAAAAGGTGGGTCAAATGTTGTTTAATAAAAATAAATGACTAGGTGTAAACATAAATTTTGGAATGTTGAAATGAAAACCGAAATGCTTCAACAAAACTCGTTTTACGATTTTATGTTTTTTTCGGAACATAATAATAAGCTGTCCCTATTAAAATATTTAAATTCATTTGGAGAAGTAAAAGAAGAAGCTAATAGACATATATACTTTTATTGTAATTTATTATTTTAAAACAAATTAATTATTTAATTGAACAAAAATTAGAAGATTAGTTAAAGTTATTTAATATATATGACTTGAGCTGTTTTCAGCATCAGCATTTATAGTTTTTTTTTTATGCATCTTGAGCGTTGAATATTGACTAAATTTTTTTTCTCTATGTTTTTACATTTAGAATTCTAAATACAAAGAGCATGAAGAAGAAGAAACTGTAGATTCAATTAATGTTGATGACAAATCAAACTTCTTTTTCTTCTAAGAAGTAAGTGAGAGTAATAAAATTTTAAATCATTTATTGCTTAAACCATGAAAGAGACAACAAGCGAAAAATAACGTGTTAGGAAAAATAATGAGTAGTTGCAGACTAAATAATAACATCGAACAAACTTTTTTTCCGCGATTTGTTTCGTAGAAAATGTTTATGTTGGCCAGTTTTTAGGTTTGGAGAACAGTTAGACCATCATTAGAAAGATAATTAGCAACACTACCAGTTAGTACAAAACTAACATAAACTTTCTTAACGGCATTTTGGATTACTTCTTTTTCCGAGTTCGGCATGACCAGTCTTTAAAGTTCCGCATGTTTGCTGAAAATTTAGATTTTATCAAACATTTAATTATGCTAGTGTAATTTTAATTTATGTTATTTTATTTTAATAATCATATAGTTAGCTGCTTTCATTATACTGTAAATTTAACATAATTTTGGTTTTTTTGGCATGATTTTACATTTAAAATACAAGTAACAAATTAATTGATATTTTATATAATTATATATATTATTTATTTTGATATATATACAATCTAAAACTAATTTTATTTACCCTAAATTCAGCTTTCTTCCAATAAAATCAACAAAGTTATAAATAGATTTGAATTGCATTTCAGTTTAAATATTTTGGTTTGATTACTTCATTTGGTTATATTATAAGATCACATCAATAATTAACTCCTACAAATTTACCGTCTTATACATTGATTTTATATGTAATATTGTATTGTATATGCAGTACATATAAATCAGATGGCCGTATAATTTGAATCTATTAAGCTATAAATGATTTGAAAAATTATAGTACTTAAATACATCCTCGTATATACATATATCTATAGTATATTTTTATTTTAATTTTGGAGAAAAAAAAATTATCCAACGCATAATCTATTCGAACACTGGTTGTTATCCGCAGTGCAATTTAAAGTGCAGTCCAGTAACCACTATGTAATTTTTGTGTCTTTTATTTTTTCATGATTTTAGTTTTGTTAAACCACACATTTTTAAAATTTTCTTTTATTGGAAAATTAAAAGTGGTCTTACAAATTTCACTTTAAATTCTGTCCCTAACATGTTCCTATTCAAGACGTATATGTTTACCATTCAACATTATAATTAGTTTGCAAGAGAGTATAATAAAAAATAAAAAAGAATATAAATTATGTTTTTGTGGTACTTTTACTTGCATTAGTGTGAGAAGCCGAAATGTTCAGTTTTTATGTAGGTGTGGTTCATTATGCTCAGCGTGTTTTATTTTTATTTTTAACAAAAAAAGTTAAGAAAAATATAAAGCAATTAGCTTAATTGACACACACAATTTCAGTTTAGACATAATTATTATCATTATTTAAGTGTAAAACTATGTAAAAATGTGATAGGTATTGTATATGCATTCCACTTACAGAAGTCATCATTCAACTTTTGATGTTTTTGCTGTGCACTGCCTATTTTTCTTATATTCCGCTTGTTTCTCATTACCCGCACTTATCCTGCTACGTTCTGCCTAATTTTTTTTATTCACACTATTCAATCCGTTGTCACAATTCGAACCCTTACGCTGTCACTATTCGGACCGCTAGAATATTCCCATTAAAACAAAATGAAGGTGGTGGTGCGGTCCAACTGTTGTGAAAAGATTATAATCTTCCCGCTATTATTATAACACATGTCATTTGGTGTGTTGATTTATTATCATATGAGTTTTTGCACAAACATATTTAACAATAATTAAAAACGCACTAATTTTATTTACTGACTGATACAATTATAGTTAAACAAAATCTTTTTTTCATTGGAAATAATATAATTAAAATAATGAAGTAAAATTTGGTACTTATTATATTTTAACAGCACTTGTAATTGTCATCAATCAAATATTATTCTGTCATAACTGTAAATTATTCCGCATAATATATTTTTTGGGACAATAGTTAAATCGCACTGCACTCTCAATCCGTTTTTCCCGCACTGCCAATTATGTTGTTACCATTTGAAACCATTATATGGGACAAATGAGGTTACTGCAAACAATAAAAAGCGGTGAAAAGTAATGTTTAATTGGTGTAAAAATAATTAATGATACGAAATACATGTACATTTTTGAGAAAAATGTATTAAGATAAGTAAATTGTTAAAAAAAAAAATATCTTCAGCTTTTCAATTAAATAAGGTATTTAATATATTATATGTTCGAAAATTTTATAAAATCATAAATAAAATATGTTATTATAGAATGTATCTTTTAAAAATTTGGAACTGAGGTTAGTTTGAACGATTAAAGAAATATGGTATAAAGGAAATGAGTGACAATTTTTTTAATATAGCTGGATACATTGATAAATTAACATGTACGAATTGTCTAAAACAGTTATGAGTATTTCAAACAATAATAATAATAATAATCAATGATGAATAAAAAATAAAAGGACACAAAAAACCAAACGATAATTGGATGTGGGTTAAAATAGTGCAATATCTAAACTATAAAAGTTGAGCTTTTATTAAAAAAAATAAACGCGAAACGCTGCGTTTTGAAGGGTCATGTCTTTTGCTTTGAAACACAGCGTTTCGATGATTTTATTAAAACCTAAAATCGTCGAGATGCGTCTCATTTTTGCTAACCCTAAAAAAAAAGGTCTTTCTCTCTCGCCGTCCTCCATTTGCAGAGCTTTTCTTCCTCAATCGTCGCCTCACCGTGTTCTTTCCGTTAGATCTACTTTCCCGATATACTTTCATATTCTCTTCTTCATCTTCTTTTTCTCTGATGTCTTATCTCTTCTCTCCTCTGCTTTCACCTTCACCTACCTCTTGCATGCCGGTATAGATACGTTTTTCAGATCTATTTTCCTCGATCTGTTTTTACCATCTTCTCTTCTACTCAGATCTCCCTCTTTTTTATTGTTGTGAGACTGGATTTCGTCCACAGGTAATAAACTATTTCTCTCGAGTTCTTCATTAAATCTTCTGTTTTAATCTTTGATCCTTTGTATCTCAGGGTTATAACAAACAATTATTCTTCTTCGCAGATCTGTGCTGAGATCAACGTCTCAGAGGATACCAGGTACTTTTATTAACGGTAAATATATTTTTTAATAAAATCTGTATGAAGTTTTGCGATATTGATAAGGTTTTGTTTCTTTAATTTCTGGTCGATAACGATATCGCCACCACGCCCCTATATTCGTATTACCGGGATTTTAGGTATCACTTCCCAAACACTATTTGTAAGACTTCTTCGATCGTGGGAAGTAAGAAATTTCAAGCAAAATGGTTCTTTGATAATTGTAAAATCTTTTTGTTTGTTTGTCTTCATAGCTTCAATAATCTGTAAAAATTAAATAGTATATTAGAATAACTATAGTTTCAACAAAGATTCCAAAATTTTAAAATATATTAATATACAATTATTAACTACCTTTTACATATTTATTGTAAAAATTTATATTTATAAACATGTAAAACTTATAAATTTTAATTTTAAAGAAAGACTAAAAATATACTCTAATAATCATGTAAACTTGAATTTTATTACCTTGATCGTTTCTCTGGTGAATAACAAATCTGTTCGGTTGAAAATTAAAAAACTGCAATATGTATTTATAGAGTGGAAGGAAGGAATCTGAAATTTTTTTTGGTGCACAAATGAAGAGATGCATCACTTCATTTGGTATCCTTTCAAGAATAATTAAAAAATTACATGTCTTTGTTTACATTATATTATATTTAGGCTTGGAGTTTAATAATTGTGATTTACTTTCCCTTATTTTCGAATAATTTTGTTGAATTATTATAATTTCCTCTCTGTTGTTAATTACTATGCTGCAATCTCAAATTGTCGAATAATTTTGTTGAATTATTATAATTTTCTCTGTGTTGTTAATAACTATGCTGCAAACTCAAGGTAACTTACCTTCTTCTCTTTTTTTTTAGCAATTTAATATAAAATAATTATTTTGGAATGATCTCTGTCTGCTATTAAACAGTTTTCTTTTTGCGTTGTGATCACTTTTAATAATAGTAATTAGTAAAAATTGGTACTTTAATACAATAATGATTTTACAGTTGTAAAATTTTCGATTAAATATTCGTTTAACATTTCAAAAATATAATCATCCAATTATGTTAATATAAAAGAAAATAATTGTTAACTAACATATGAAGTTAATAAAAGCATACATTGTTACACCATCAGATATCTGTTATACAGTAAAGTTATAAAAATAAAAAGTCTAACGAAAACTTAAAAGTAAAAATTATCGGATCCTCTTCTTCTTAGCATATGAAGGTTTAACCTCATCCACAGTTGGGCTTTGCTTTTCACCATCGTTTTCTTGCTTGATCTTAGCTAAAGGGACAATCTCGGAATGACCTGTTGATTCCCCAGATGATTCATTCTACAATAATGTGAAAAATATATTATGTTCAAAAACGTGCAAAAATGAATAAAGTTATGTAAACAGAAGATAGAATATAATCATACCTTTCTTTTTGGATTGATTTTGATAACCCTGGTCACTGTAAGTGACTGGTAAGAAGTCCTAAAATTGAACCTTGAAATTTTAATCTGAAAAACCATAGTCATTCCAATAAGACTACAAACTCTTTCTGGTATGTCATCTGGATTTTGTTCTTCTCCATCACCCTAAACATTTGTAAATAATGTTAAGATTATAAAAACAAACCACGTTAAATTATAGATAATTCTATTAACAAATTCTGATCAAACCTTTTTTTTAATAATATCCTCAGCTGCTGTATTAGTCAGTTTTCGCACATCTTTGTCGAACAAAACAAATTGTGTACTGACTTTCCCACGTTGAACTATGGCCTCAATCCTATACCTAAATACAATTAAAAAGAGTTACTTTCACAATCCAAACTTACGCATATAACTTATTTCTACACTATCAACTTATGTTTAAAAATTATTTTCAGAATCTCTATTAAAACCTAACTTACGATCGTAATATATACTTGCGTACATAACATAATTGCATTAAATCTACCATATTTAATTTACCTTATAGCTCCGATTGTTTCTTTTTCATTACACATGTTGCAGTGTAAACTTGTCTCAATTCTCTCCAGTTTTTTTGAACATTTTGCACATGACAGATAATTTCATCCATTACGATCAGATATATCAGATATCTGACCTTCACAAATAACCTCTTTTTCCTAATTATGTTTTTAGCAAAAAAAAAAACGTATTAGCAAATGTATGACATACCAATACTTGTCAAGTGTACAAAATATAATTATATTTTTTTTCCAATGTGATTATAAAGCTAATTCGGCAAAGATAATGTAATTTATTAGTAATCTTTTTTCAATATATATGTAATAATTGATAAAATAACATAGAAAACAAAACATGTTTAAATATTTTTTTTTACACTACAAAGTTTTTCCATTCATCATAGAAAATATTAAGCATACATATTATATCAATGCATAAATATATATTTAATACACGTTAAAAAAATTACACATAAAATTATGTTTTTTTCAAAAATATACTTTAGAAAAAGAAAATAATTAAGTTGGTGCCCATTTAAATATATAACATTGCAACTATATAATTTATAAATAATGATATAAAACATCATTGAGAGTTCACTAAACATAGAATTCTACAATTTAAAATGTACGTACCTCTTCATTTCCTTCCGAAATGAAATCCAGCAGCTGCTCTATAGACCAAATTGGTAATTTGGATGAAGCATCAGAATCGTCCTCAACAGCTTTTTTAATGGCTTGATCTTTGATTCCCAACCTATTAATGAAATTAAAGATAAGATATGATTAGTCATTATATTGTGAGTAGTATCTTTAGCATAATTATTTAATAAATAATACCTTTTCATAAAAGCTTGGACCGCATCTAACTTGTAGTCTATATAGAATTTTGTTGCTCATGTGGAACTTAGATGAAGTTTACCTTCATCCCAAAGATAAATTGATAATTAGCTTACTGTAAGAGTGATATGAATGTAAAAAATTTAGTGATAATTTATAATAATAATTTAATCGTACCTGCAAATGTTTTAGGATTAAGACATGTTATAACAACTACATTACTCTTGCGTCCATTTTCATTAAAAATAGTGTTAAAATTAACAACTGACCATCCCAGAGAGTTATCTTCACAGATAAACGTCTAAAAAAGGAAATAGTGAATAAAATACTTTACTAACACAAAATATGAAAACAAAATAAGTAAACCACATACTCTTCTAAAAGGAGTAAAATAGTTATCTTTTTTGCCGTGAAGCTTTGATCCAAACTTGAACCCTGGACACCTAAGATTTGCCCTACAACATCTATTTATACTGTTAAATTAACATCTATTTTGGTGTAAGCCTCCTCTACACAACAGAATACTTAAACGCGTTGAAGAGAAAAATTTTCAAAAAAACAAATTTTAAAATATATTTTTTCGAAATTTATTTATTTTTATATTAAATTATTTTATTAGTTTAAGGGTAATTGTATATTTTTTTAATGAATGTTATTTTTGGGATTTTCACCTTTATAATTTCTTTTTGTGATTAAAACTTAGATTAATCTATTTAATAGAATTACCCTATTTTTAATGATGTCTCATTAATTAATTTTTTTTATTGGTGACATTTGTCAAATTTCATCAACACCACTATAAGTTCGTCCCACCCCACTCCCACTGATTCTATTCACAATCTAATTTTCAAATGCTTCTTTTGTTTGGATTTAACTTTCGAAAAAAAGATAGTTTTTCATCAACTTTGTTTCCGGAAATATTCTGCCGACTATATTACTTTCAAAATTTACTAATAAAATTCCAATGAAAAAAGTCTCCTTATTATATAGCCTTTTCTTCATTCTTTTTTCTTTATTCTCTTTTTCGTGTAGTGAATAATTTTTTCTCCTTTCTATGCTTTAATATATATTTACATAAATTTCATTAAAAAATATAATCATACTAAAATATATATAGATATTTTTAGAGATATGTAATAGTTTGAAAATTTGAAAAACGAATAACTATTACTAGAGAAAATAAATAGTGATTATAACCCGTGATCAAAAATAGATTTCTCCGGATGCTCTTACGCTGAGGAATTGAAGAAATCGACTAGTAAAACCTGAAAAATGAGTTGGGCCAGTCCAAAAAAGTAAAGCCTTTCGGCCCAATTCTATTAAACCCAACAAAGCCCACATGTTTTTTTTACTTGTAGTACGTTACTCGTGATTAGGGACAAACTTCTTTTTGGGGATTTTTCTTCCACTCTACCAACCCTAATTTGATTACTCAACCTCAAATCAAGAGCAAATCGAGAATTGGAGACGAAATCAAATTGAATCGAGTTCCTCCATCATCTCTACGTTTTCTCTATTTTCTAGCTAGTCAGTGAAAAAGAGGAGAGCTTTGATTGCTAAAAGATGAGCTTGATTCTCAGATTCAGGCAACATTTATCAATTAGGTTATTTCAAACTTCCAAATTGTCACTCGGCGATCGCCGGAGTTTTGGACAACCGGCGAGAAATGAAGATGAAGAAGAAGAAGAAATGGATCAGAGGAAGCTCCCAACCGATTACGATCCAGCGACATTTGATCCGACGGAGCACCGTAGTCCACCAACGGAGCGTGTGTTCAGACTCGTCGACGAGATCTCATCTCTCACATTATTAGAAATCTCAGAACTCAGTGCGATTATAATGAAGAAGAAAGGACTCACGGAGCTACCAACCGTCGCCGTTATGAAACCCGGAGCTGCCGGTTCTAGGCTCGTTCAGGGACAAAGCGTTGGTGGTGGTGGTGGTGGTGCGAATGAAGAAGCTAAAGTGGAGAAGACTGTGTTCGAGATCAAATTGGAAGGTTTTGAAGCATCTGCTAAAATCAAGATCATTAAAGAAGTAAGGAGTTTTACTGATTTGGGTCTTAAGGAAGCTAAGGAATTGGTGGAGAAGACTCCTTCGGTGTTGAAAGCTGGATTATCGAAAGAAGAAGGTGAGAAGATTGTAGAGAAGCTAAAGGCACTTGGTGCAAAAGTTGTTTTGGAGTGAATCAATCAATCCAGGTGATCTTTGTTTTACTTTGGATCTTCGATTTTTCTTGTTTTGATTCCATCTTTTGAGGTGATGAAGATACTGGTAATAGGACCATAATGTCATAGATTAGGTTTTGACAGATGAAGTCCATGAATCTTTGCTTCTTCAGCATGTATCGCAAAATAGTTTACTCCTTGGAAAAAATAATGGATTGTTTGGGAACTGTTATGTTCTAGTGTTAATTTAGGGCAATGGTCTTGACTCAGTTTCAAGCATATTGGCTTTGGTTGCTCAACTGATTTTGGTTGATCATAGATTCGAACGAATTACTAAAAAGAACCCTAGACACACGCAGATAAGTATGGTGGAGCAAACAAGAACGAGATTGCTACTTTTGAACAACAAAGATTTATGAGAGATGAAGAAATAGCATCAGTTGATACACACACTGACAGCCAAATCCATCCACCTACCGATAAAGAGGTTCCGAGATCCAGGTCGTAAAACAACTCAGGACAGAGTCAACGGCTACGAAAGGGGCAAGAGACAAATAGAGGCAGGGTTCAGATTAGGTTTACCAGCCTGTTGGGTCACAAACTAATTGCAGAAAACGCAATCAAGAACAACTGAGAAAGAATTCTCAATCAGCTGGATGACAAATTCATGGCCAGGTGGAGAAAGTTTTTACGAGCAGCAGCGAAGGGGTTACTACTACGACCTTGTTCAATCGTTGTTTGTGTTACTCTGCGTGATTGGTGGTTACCTGGATGATGCAGGAGCGTTGTAGTATCTGCCGATGAGATAATTCAGACAGCAGTTTTAATATCATCTGAAGTTGTCCTTTTGTAGGAACCAAGAATCTGTCTTGGCAAACCCACGATTGACTTTAGTTTTGTATCCTTGGAGAAGACTTTAACTAATGCAGAGTTGTATCAGAGTGTAACAAAGTGGAAACATAATGTAATGTTTTGATAGTTACGTTTGATATTAAGCGGTCTCACCATCTCCACAAAACTTAAAACGAAAGCTTGACAATTGGTGAGAATCTTTGTTAATGTTGCTCTTGTTAACGACAATAGATTGAATAAGACCATAATGTTATATCTAAACTAGTGCAGAATCTCTTATCAGTACAAATGACAATTACCAATAAATAATTATTTTTCATGCCCCCTTTATGTGATAGAAAATTTGTACAGGACTAGATATTCTTTATCTTTTTCAATCTCTAGAAAGTTGTCTTGCCCACTTAGTGAATTCTGATTCCGTGAAGAAGTAAAAGAGAAGGCGTTGGAGTATAGAGCAATGTCAAAGTAGGCTGGGAGCATTGAAACATGCCATTAATAGGAGGTATGATTGTGCTGTTTTATGATGTTAATACATTTTTTTTTAATAACGAAGAGGTTCTAGGCTGAGACTTGTACATCCTTTTAGACCTTGGACATCCTTTAATTTTGAACGTTTAAAGTTAAACCTTTTTATTGAATTTATTTGATATATATATATTTATATTTGTAGTGTATTTTTTAATATCCTATTATTGATTTTAATAACATAATACTAGAAGCGGTCCTGAAATATCTAAAACTATAAACAAAAAAATGATTGGAGACCTATAGTTAATAACATAGAGACGATATAATCACACGTATTTTACCTCCACAAAAATAGAATATAAGAAAGAAAATATTTAGACATCAAATATGAATGATATAACTTTTAAAACACTCAGAAACCAAAAGTTTATACCATCCATTCAAATGGTTTTTTTTTTGTTATTATCATCGTTTTTTTTGTAGAAGTTATATACTTTCCTCAAGTTTAAATATGAATTTTAAAACAAATTAAAAATGATCTATATATAATTTTTTTACAAAAAAATAAAAATGATATCTTTTTTTCAAATATTTTGATAAATGTGTTTTCTAAATAATATTAAAAAGGTAATTTTTTAAAAATATGGAGGTCAATAAAAACGGATGTTTAAACATATGTTTCATCTAGTTGTGTCCAAACCAGCTTTTGCATAATACATTAAAATAAAGAAAATAATTCAGTTGAGCCACCAAAAATAAATAAAAAATTACAAACAAAAACTTACTTGAACTTACTTGAAAGATTTCAAGCACTACATGTTTAACAATCGAAGAAACAATTTTTCCAAGGAAAAAAAAGATTATGGGGCATGATAACTCTTGGGGCCAAATTTGCGTGGACAAGTCTTTAGGCGTCATGTGGCCAATAAGCTCCACCTAAGGGTTAGAACATCTCTAACCCCACTTTATTTGCTATCCAAAACTCCATTTTGTAATGGAGTCTTTTCCAAATCCTCTTTCATTTTCAGCTCTATAATAGAGTTAAAAAGTGGAAATTACGCCCAATATGAAGTAATCATATTCATTATTATATATTTTTTTACTTGTTACTGTGTTTAGAGTAAAAATATAGAATATGGTTATAGTAAAACATAGAATATCGTTAGATAAAGTTCAACTCCATTTTAAAGTTACTCCAATTTGAAGTAAAATAGAATAATGCATTGAATTATTATACTAATAAAAAGTTTAAGTTTGGGGCTCTTGAGAGATGTCACATCAGCAAAAAATATCTCTAATGTTGACACGTTCCAATAATATCTTTAGTTCTTATTATGTTGCATAGCAAGCTATAAATGTGTTATGTTTGATGACGCTAACAAAAAAGTAGTTGTAAATCTCAAATAACTTTTCGAAAGAATTGAGTTATGATTTTTATTTCTATTATTGTTCAAATGTTAAAAAAAAAATCAAATTACGGTTTTAGATGGTCAAAAGGAGAAGAATCTGATCGTGCCAAAACACCCTTAGATCAAACTAATTTAGAAGATGGTTCAGAAGTGACATGTCTCGACCAAACCAGACCTTTTCGGCCGGCTGCGACCAATCTTGGACCAGTGCAAGATCTACAAGACCAAGTTGGCCCAATGATGCGTTCTAAAGCTAAGAAGATCAAGGAGATGGTGGGCTTGACACTTGGAGAAATTTGGTCCGAACCAAACCTCATGGACTGCATATTGAGTGAAATGCCAAAGGCCTTAAACCTCTTGGAAGTATTTGAGCTGGCCTAAGTCTTGAAGAAATGGCCCAATTGTGCGACCAAGGCAAGAAGAAAACCGCAAAGGGAGGCTGAGAGTCCCACGATCCAGCCTTAAACTCTACCTTTAAATTATAGTTTTTAATTTTAAGACGTTTGTCTTTTCATTTTTCCTCTTTTTGCAAACTCTATAAATACTTGGTGTTTGTTTCATTTTGAGACACACTCTTATTATTAAAAATCAACTTTGTTACTTCGAAACTTTTTCTTTTGTTCCTTGTGAACTCTTGATATTTGTGTGATTCAAAGATCTATAGTATATCAAGAGATTTCATCCCTCTTGTGCGGCCATTCTACCGACAAAAGGAGTGGCTAAGTGGTGTAAGACAGTTATATGCAATAGGATCAAGCCTATTGTTTGTGCTGCCTGTTTATTCAACCGGAGGTTCCACCGCCTTTCAAGCTTTGGAACGTTTTAGTGAAGATAGAACAGGTGTTGGACCGCTCCCAATATTGGTTCTACACGGTCCAATCCTTGCCAAAGAATTATCCTTACCACATTGGGACATGTCTGATAATTGCTGATCTCAATTCCATCCGATTTTCGAGAAAGAAAAGAGTGTGAAGATTTTGGGATAGACATTTGTCTAGTAGACTCGGGTCATGATAGAATGAGTCTAGTAGGTTCTTGGAATTGATGTCATTGATGAGGTCAGGCGATGAAGGATTATGGACAATGTTGTAAAATTGTGGGTTGAATCTGGAAGGCTGCAAATGTCTACAGATAAGTACATGATGGTTTGATTTTGGATTGATCTTGCAGTATGTAGATTTTAAATTAAGGTGGTCAGCATAACATCCTAAAGAGATTGTGACTTTCCGCGTTGAGATATCATGTTTTTTTCCGGGTTAGTGACCGATATATGTCTTTTGTATAGAATCTTTTTTCGTGTTTTTGGAGTCTTTTCTAGTCTTTGGCTTTATGTTGGTTTCACGCTTATTTGGAGACATTTGAGCATTTTGGAGCCAACCAAGAGCAATTTATGAGAGATCAAGTCGAATATCAATTTTAGCACTTGGTGATAGTCGACACCAACCAGGACCACAAATTCTGACATACATTTTAAAGATCTCTGAAAATAACAAATATGTCCATAAGTTTTTTCTATTTGCAAAATAGACCCTCTGCGTTTTTTTACCTATTAATTAGATTTTTTTTTTGTCATTGTTCAGACCTAAACTTCATTTTATCAAGATTTTAGAGAGAGATTTATTTAGACTTTTTGGGAAGACAATTCCGAACCATGTTCATCCCAAGAGAAGAATTTGAACTCCTTTAAACTCTTTATTGATTTCTTTTATGTTTTCTACTTCGATTTTTTGTTTATTAATCATGTTTGAGTATATTTCTTGTTAGGTTTATGGTTTTTCAAAGGTAGAAGACCAACTGTTAGATTTGGTTTGGATTTGATAGGGTAATCAGTAGAGTTCTTCATATGGATTGTGTTTAATGCTAGTTCAGACTTACGACCTGGAATTCAGAATTTAGGTTGATTGGTAGACACAAAAGTGGGATTGTTTGCATGAACTATCTTAAATGAACAAAATATCTATCTGCAAAGAAATTTGGTTTAGAGATTTTTTGAACAATCGAACATGGACTTTAATGATTGTCTGAATTATTGAATTTGCAAAGAAATTTGAGATTCAAGGTTTAGACATAGATAATTTATGCAGTGAAAGTTGGTTAATTTTATAATTGTGTTTCAAGTTCGAGAACGATTCTTAATTAAATCATTGACAATTTATTCATTATGTAATTCAGACTTACCTGAAAATCTTCCTACGCCTAAAATTTTCTCCAATCGAATATACTACATCCTTTTGTTGTATTGCTTATTTTAATTACATTTATTCTCATTTAGTCTAATTCAAAAATGTAATCTATTGTGTGATCTTGAGTCTCTTTGGATTCGACCCTTTTATACTACGATTGCAATTCTCTAAATTTGTAAAGTAGCTCTAGGGATTCATTTTGAGCATATCTGCCACCATGAGTGAGGCCTGACAAAAGGAACTTGTGTCTAAAGATATGATTTTTTTCGGGGAAAGGGCATATTTCAACCCGATCAAAACCCGTCATGCTTTTTAATACCTAAACAATAAGATAGTGTTTTTTTACCCCAAACAAAAATGAAATTCAAATTAACTATCCAAACTTAGCTCTGTAACCCGTAGATCTACTTTGACTAACCAAACCGTTAGTCAACCGTTAAATCGCAATCGCCAAAACACAAAACGACGTCGTTTTACTCAGTATACTCAAAGCGACTTCGTTAACTCCAATAACTTCAATAATTTATTTTCTTCAGCTTCAAGATGAGCCGCCTGCGCTAACTCCAATAACTCCTTGGTAGGAATCATCTCTATTGTTAAACATGTCATCTGTTTCTCTACATTTTTATTTTACAAAACAGAGTCCTCTGCTTTCTCTGCTTTCTCTACTGCCAATTCTTTTTCTTTCAACAGAGATTCATAATCATTTATATCTCTTCTCTTGAATTGGGGTAGAAAGAAAATTAAATCCTTAATTTTAGCCTGAAAATCAAAACGACGTCGTTTTGAATTTAATGAGTAAAAAAATGACGTCGTTTTGAATTTAATGAGTAAAACGACATCGTTTTATGTTTTGGCGTGGCTAAACATTGTGATTTAACGGTTGACTTATGATTTATTTAGTCAAAGTAGATTTATGGGTTACGGAGCTAAGTTCGGATAGTTAATTTGAATTTTATTTTTGTTTGGGGTGAAAAAAATACTATCTTATTGTTTATGTATTAAAACACACAACTGATTTTGTTCGGATTGAAATACACCGTTCTCCTGTTTTTTCCATGTAGATTCGATGGTTTCATATTGGTTAGCCCACGTGCTATTTTATTTGAACCAATTTAGTAATAGGCTATCAACACTCTTACTCGATGTACAATACAAATACATTGTGAGGACATTTTGCTTACTAACCAAAACATTATTATGTGAATTAAGTAACTAACAAATGAGAATTAACAAAAATATTATTTGAATTAAGTAACTAACAAATGATTGCTCTCATTCCAAAAAAATCAGAGGCATGCTCTCTTGGAGATTATAGGCCAATAAGTTGCTGTAACTTTGTTTACAAGATAATCTCAAAGATCATTGCTAATAGGCTGAAGCCTATCCTCCAGCATTGTATCTCCCCGAACCAAGCAGCATTTCAAAAAGGTAGGAGTTTGGGGGAAAATGTTCCGCTTCCGACAGAGCTAATCCAAAAATAACAAAAATGCAATTGCCCTAAAGCATCGTTTCTTCAAGTTGAAATCCGGAAGGCATTTGACACAGTCAGTTGGGATTTTGTGAACAAGATATTGGAGGCTCAGAATTTTCCGCCTCTGTTCAGAGAATGGATTAGGCAATGCTTCTCGACGACTAAGTTCTCTATCCTTTTAAATGGGGAACCAGCTGGGTTCTTCGAAGGAAAGAAAGGTTTGAGGCAGGGGGACCTTATCTCTCCTTACATTTTTACCATGGTCATGGAAGTCCTCTCTCGTTTGTTAGTATCGGCGGCAAGATCTAGAAATTTCTCCCTACATCGGCAATGCGAAAACCCGTTGATTACTCATTTGCTATTCGCGGATGATTTGGGCCTACCGCTAAGATTTCAAAGGCTAACCTTCTCTATTCTTCAATATTTTTTAGAGAATTCGAGGAAACTTCACTCTTGGACAGCAAATTTTCTCTCCTTTGCGGGCAAGATTAAGCTATTTGCTTTGGTGATCTATGGTTTGGTCAAATTCTAGAGCCAAGTGTACATTCTGCCCATGGAATTTTATACAAAAGTAGATTCGCTATGTTCAGCTTTCTTATGAAAAAATGGAACTCAATCATCTGCTGGGGCTAGAGTGGCTTGTACGGATGTGTGTAAGCCTAAATGTGAAGGTGGTTTGGGTATCCCTATGTTGGCTGATTTTGAAGTTGTTTTCAGGCTCAAGAAAATATGGAATATGTTCGCTAATGCGGGTTCTCTGTGGGTTGCTTGGGTAAATAATCATATTTTTAATAGAAAAAGCTTCTGCATAATTTCTGATTCAAACGGGTTTTCTAAAGCGATAAGAAGCATGATGCAACTAAAGCCTACACTAGCTATACTTCTAAAGTGTGAGGTCAGGGATGGTAAATCTGCCTCTTTCTAATGGGATTATTGGACTGAACTGGGTCCGTTGATTGGTTTTGTGGAAAACTCTGGTCCTAGGAGTCTTCGACTAACGCTCGATAACAAGGTGGTCGACGCGGTCAGGCAAGGTCATTGGTACATGCCAAATGCCAGAACAGAGGAAATACAAAGCCTCCAAATTACTTTGATAAATATATCTTCTTCTGATGCTTCAAAGGAAAAGGATATCTTCCTTTGGAAAACTCCTACATGGGCATATACAACTATCTTTATATCAAAGGGTACTTGAAAGCAGTTGAGGGTTACTCATCCTTCAGTTCGGTGGGCAAAGGTAGTTTGGTTTCGGAAATCAATTCCTCGAGCTTCTTTTACCATGTGCTGGTTTCTTAGGCCGACTGCCAACAATAGACATGCTTCAAAGGTGGGATATGTATGTCTCTCATCTCTGCCCTCTTTGTTGCACTGAATCCGAATCGCACAATCATTTGTTCTTCTCTTGTGCCTTCTCAAACGCAATCGGATGTGTCTCGGAAATCCTCCAACACTCCTTGAAGCAGTCTTGGACCATTTGTTGCTTCCTCTGCAGGCGTATTCAAGAAATGTTTCGATCATCTTCAAACTCCTCCTCCAAGAAATTGTGTATTCTCTTTGGCATGAGCGTAATGCATGTATTTTCACTGCAATGTTTACTCCGGTGGGTGCTTTGAAATTCGTAGGTGGATTGATCAATCCGAGACCGCCTCCTTTCCTTTCCAGCAATGGACAATAACTCCTTTCTCCTAGAATGCTGTTTTGGTTGTATTTCTCATCTGTTATGATATAATTATTTTTGTTGGCCATATTTCATTTTATGAGTAAATTTGTAAGGATAAGGATATTTTATTAGTTTTTTATACTTTGTAACCTCTTTTATTTGGTATAAAATCTTAACATTAAAACCAAAAAAAAATAGATGTTAGTGTTGGACAAAAATAAGCCTAAAAGTAAATAATTCGTTCTATGATATCAGCAATTCTCTTTTTCCTATACTATTTCGGTATATTCTATGTATAACAGAAAAATTTCCTTTAATTCATATGTTATGTGTAAGTGTGTTCTATATAGATTAACTCAAATACTATTTATGTTTATTTTACTATGACTTTTTACATAATTAAATTAAGTTAATATATCCCAAGCCCAAAACATTAAAAACTAATAAAGAAAAAAGATAAATTCTAAACCTTATAACTAAACTTAAACCATAAAAAATGTATTTGTTAATTTGGAAGAGTTAGTCTATTGTATATTTTCTATATAGAAGATGCGTAAATCTATATAGAACATGCACTTGAATATGACTATTTTATGTAGATGTATGAGTTCTCACTTAGTTATATATCTATTTTGTTGAATTATTACTATCCATTTATCGTGAATTTAAATTATAATATGTTCTGAAAAATATGCATAATATTTTCATTAGAAATGTGAGCTTGATTCAGCTTTTTAAAAAGATTTGAAACAAATGAGTTGAACGAGTGAATGAAAACAATCATAAGAAAATGAGAAAAAAAAAGAGTGGTCTTCATTAGTAAAAAAAGAGAGTTAATATTCTTGTTTAGAGACAACATGGGCATGTTCGTTTGCTCATCCAGGTGATCCATATGGATGAAGGTGATTCACTTAGATGGATCACTTGGGTGATTTTTTAAAATTTATCCAAAAATTTTGGATAATTGGGTGAGTCTAAATGGTGCATCTGGGTGAACCTAACTCAGCCGAAAATCATAAAAGACAAAAATGTCCTTCAACTTAAAAAAACTCTAAACCTTTTTAAATATGATACAAATATATTTTTAAATATTAAAATAATAATTTTTAAATTATTTGTTGTGTATGGAATTTATATCAATAATTAAAATTAATATGTTAAATATTAAGGTAACAAATATGATAAAAAAGAAAAATATGATTAAATGAAAAAGTATTTCTATTTTAGTCATTTGGTTAATAAATGCATATGAATGCAGATGTAAGTTCACAAAATTGTTTTAAACAAATGCAACTGCACCCAGATGAACCATCCAAATGCACATCCGAAAATAAAAATAAACATCACCTAACTGCATCATCTGGATGGATCACCCAAATGGATCACCCAACTGATCCATCTGGGTGAACAGACAAAGACAGGCTATATCATAATTACTATTCAAAGTTGGTTATGTAGTGTATTTTAATTTTTTTTAGTTATTTCTCCTAATTTTCCTCCAATGTATATGTACAATTTAGTTAAATATGAAAAGTATATATTAGTTGATCATATTAAGAACATATTTAAGAACATATTTACAGCATATAGGTGGTTCATCTGGATAGATCACCCAACTGCTCCATCTGGGTGAGCTGACGAACAAGACCTTACTCCCCACTATAATAATTTAAAATTTGAACCAGTTACAGTTATAAAATAGTCTCTCTTGTGTATTTGGTTCTTAAATAAATAATATAGGTTTATAATAATTAGACTGCTTTCTGTAGGTTATTTCAGAACCGAAGTGTGAGATTCATGGACAGATGGACCATCAATCCACCAAGCAACTGAGGGACCAACCTTCCTCAAGTAAGGAATTAGGATCGTGACTACCACTTCAACCATATCATACAAACTCTTCAAAGATATTTTCAACACTAACCAACTAATTTAAAAAGTCATGCCCATCAATTTGTTTATATTTACATTTGTTTTCTTTACATTTTTTTCCAAGTGTTATATTTCTAGTAGAAAATTACTTGCTTATGTTCTTTCCGGAATATGCTTTAAAATCATGATAGCTGTTTTTACCAACAAAAAATGAAAAAAAGTGAGATTTAGTGGACTTCTTGGAATCTAGGTAATTGGACAATATGTGTCAGTTCCACTCCTTTTTAAAACTCTAATATATGTCTTCTTTGAGGTCAGGCTAAGCTTATATGGTGTTTAAAATTTCTCTGCCTTGTTACATTTGCCTTATCATATAATCAGGTATTTTCTGATCTAATACAAAGAGATAATAAGAAAATATTATTTTCATGATATAAGCAATTCGGATTTTTTTTAATTATATTTATGATGCATAGTAAGTTGGTAATCATATTGAAAACAAATACTAAAGAGAGAACATATTATTTCTGCATATATGTGTGATTCAAATAGTATGCAGAGTTAAGGGTTGAAAAAAGAAAGCGAAGTGAACCAAAACTTTTCAACCTAGCAAAGTGAACTTAATTATAAAAAGAACACTAGCAATATTTATCCATCGGAAAAAATCAAATATAGAAGTTAAACCACCGAAAAAACATAGAAGTTAAACAATTGCAATATAACATGGATTATTGTCCGATTGTAATACACTTTACAGATAATCAATGCTTTGTAGCTTTTTTAAAATGAATGTAAAATTTATTCTATCAGAAAAGCTGTTGTTAAATCATGTTTGTCTACTGATAAAACTTTCAAACAAATGAAAAATAAAAGATGATATTTTGATGCATATTATGTTAGTAGCTGTGAGTCAAACCAAATATATAGTCCTTCTTCATACCTTTGATCCTCCATTTTGCGAAGTGTAACTAGATGGTTTTTTACTGTTTTGTCAATCGGTTTAATGAGCAGCGTTGGTCGTAAAGGGTTCTCGCCGTGTTTTCAATGCTTTGTAACTTCATTAGCTTCACAAACTACAACTGAGATATTGCAAACCAAGAATCTGTCCTCTGTCTTTTTTGTAAACATAAGTCTGCTGCATGTATATTTAAAAATTAAGGATTCTTATGTGTTTATACACGGGTATGAATATGTCATTTTGTAATTTTATAATATATATATATAAAACGTAAATAGAAGACTGTTTTAAATAGTTTTATGATGTTATATTAAGAAAACCAATGATTTCGAATATAAATTTTTGGATCAGATCGGTTATTTATTTTTAAGAATATTGGATTGCAACAATTCCTCTAAGTTAGACCACAATTGTTTTTTGGGTTCTAGTTAGGCTAAATCGGATTGCTTTTCTTAATTTCATTTAGTTTGGTTTTTTGTCTTATTGTAAACATATTTTTGTAAGACTTATGTATAATTTGATCTATGCTTTTTCAGGTAACAATTAATAAAAAATTAAAGTTTTAGTCGGTTCGGTGTTGCATAAGTGAACCGAACTGATAATCTTTTAAAATCTCATTGATTAGTATCATAAAAAGTAATAATAACCAAAAAATAAGAAATCTGATTTCATCAATTTGGTCTTGTTCGGCTCGGAAAAAGTGATAACTATATTTTTAATTTTAATCATATATATATATATATATATATATATTTTTTTTATTTGGTATTAAGTTAGTCGTAACATGAAAAAAAATTTGAAAAGGAAACATGTTAACTAATCTGGTAATGCTTTTTTAAGGATTTCTTTTATTTTTTCTAATTATTTGATCAAAAATGAATTCATAGGAAAAAGCTATTTCAATTTTCTTGTTTTACTATCGATTATGTTATTTGTGAAATAACTTTGATTAAGAGTACAAGTTTATGTTGTTGAATGCAAGAATACCTTGATGATTTATTTAGTAAAAATAAAAAAATATCAGCTATTTGAAAACAAAATAAGCAATGTTTCCGTGACATGTAAATAAACAAAACAAATATAACGTATTATATATTTTTTAAAACCATGATAATTAGAAAACAAATTAATTTTAATTCAGTATAATTTGTGAGAATAGTAGACTTCTCAAACAATATCATAATGATTTTGAGAGATTTTCCAATTTTGTAATTTTTCAAAATATAATATGAACAGTAATTGATTATGACAAATGAAACTAAAAAGTACTAATAATGGTAACTGGTAGTAGTAATTGTAAATCATTAAAATTATTTATGTAATTAGCTTTTATAAAAACTAATATGAGTTTGATACGTAAAAACTTGACTTTTTAAATAATATTATAGAGATATATCAATTATGTAAATGGTGATTAAAACGTCATGGCTAGGGCTATCTAAAACACCAACACCGCGATGAAAATCATGGCAACTAGGATGCAGACTAGTGGATCCCATTTGAGTAATGCCCTTTAAAGCATGCATATTCAATCTTGTCCAAATCTATTTTGTAGTACTATGATTGGGTTTGTACACAGATTACCTAAGACATGAAGTTAATTCATATGATAGGTATTCAAGACTTGGTAAGTTTTGTATAAGTGTGTATGTAAATGTAATAAATTTGTGGTGTGACTCGTGCGATGTAAATATAATAGAAGATTTAGAAGAGAAAGTGACCAAACACAAAGAAAAAAGTAGAGAAAGATTTCCTGCAATTTCTGGCTGGATTCTTTTGTCTTCTTTTTTTTATGAGAACCTTTTTCTTGTTTGTTATTATTTTATTTTATTTTGGTTTTAGTGTTAAGTTTCTTCCTCTTTTCTTCTAGACAGTAATCCAATAAATATAAATGCAATCTTTCATTTATCTTTTTGTTGATTTGGTTTTTGAATTTTTCATTTATTTTCTATTCTTTCTAACTCCTTTTCTTTTCCTCTCTTTTGCATTCCTCCTTTTTTTATTCTTTTTAAGTTCATTACTCTAACACAACATCAGCTACACTCTAGAATCTACAACTCCTGAAAGTAAAAAAGAGTAAAACATAGTAATAAGTGTTTAAGTGACAGAAGATTGTGTGATATGGTGGTGGAGGCCTTTTATTTTGTCTTCTTTCTTTAGATTCCATATAAAGAGAAATTGGAAGAAGCCGCACAAAACCAAACCACCCTCATACATTGGAACTAACTAAATTAGTGAATAGAAAAATGGCTAAAGTGTTGACACTGCTTGTCCTCCGCATACTTATGAATATCTTACTTATAGGTTGGATCTCTCTCTGGATCATAAAACCAACCACTCTATGGATACAATCTTGGCGTCAAGCTGAAGATACCATCAAACATACTTTCTTCGGCTATTACGGTAAGTAACCCTCAAATCAACCACCAATCTTCTCTTACTTTACTTTTGTATATCTCTGATTTCTTCATTTATGATCCATCAGGTCTCAACTTTGCTGTGTTCTCATTCCCTCCGATTGCTCTTGCTATACTTGGACTCATTTACTTGAGTTTACTGCCACAACATCATCGTCCAACAAGGTAAAATAATTTCAATCCTTAAATTCACAATTAAAAGTACGTAAACATCAAAACTTTGATGTTGTGTTTTGTCTACTTGTATAATGAGCAGTAGAGGAGGGAGGAATGTAGCTATTAATGTCTCAAGACCAGCCATTATGAATAGCTTCATTGGAATTGTGTCTTGTTTCGAGATCATTGCTGTTCTTTTGTTCCTGATCTTTCTAGCTTGGACCTTTTATGCTCGCGTCACTAACGACCTCAAGAAGCTGATGCCTGTCAAAACCATGAATCTTGAATTGTAAAACTTCTCTCCAATTCAATAATTTTCTACAGAGAGTTGTTTACGAACATTTTTGACGAATTATATGTGTTCAGATGGCAGCTTAAGTACTTTAGAGTTGCAACAAGGTTTGGTCTATTAGCCGAAGCATGTCTCTCTCTGCTTCTTTTCCCTATATTAAGGGGACTTTCAGTGTTCCGGTTACTCAACATTCAGTTTGCAGCATCTGTAAGATATCATGTGTGGCTTGGGACCGGTTTGATCTTCTTTTCTTTGATTCATGGTGGAAGCACCTTGTTCATTTGGGCTATTACTCATCACATTGAAGAACAGGTGATCTTAGTTTATATTCCAATTCCTTATAAAGATCTTGAGGTAATGTTGCTGACTCTTTCTTGTTGTAAAAAGAACAGATTTGGAAATGGCAGAGGACCGGTCGGGTATATGTGGCTGGAATGATCAGTCTTGTAACAGGATTACTGATATGGATCACATCACTTCCTCAAATTCGAAGGAAAAAATTTGAAGTTTTCTACTACACACACCATTTCTATATAGTCTTTCTTGTATCTTTCTTGTTTCATGCTGGTGATCGTCACTTCTACTGGATTTTCCCTGGAGTCTTTCTCTTTGGACTCGATAAGATACTTCGGATTGTTCAATCACGGTCACAAAGCTGTCTTCTTTCCGCTCGTATCTTCTCATGTAAAGCTGTTGAACTTGTCTTGCCAAAGGATCCAAGTAAGAAACTATATGTTTTTATATATTTAAGATTTTACACATATAAAAAAAGTTTCTTTATTTGGTGAGAATTCTTGGTATCTTGCAGGGATTAACTATGCTCCATCGAGTTTTATATTCCTAAACATTCCTTCGATCTCGCGGTTTCAATGGCATCCTTTTAGTATTACATCGAGCTCGAGTGTAGACAAACAGACAATGTCTGTTATGATGAAATGTGAAGGAAAATGGACAGATTCTGTTTACAACAAAGTAGAAGAGGCAGCAGTTTCTGGTAACACGATTAACAACATACTCTTGAGAGTAGAAGGTCCTTATGGACCTGCTTCTGCAGATTTCCTCAGGTTTCTAAAACATTCTCTACATCATCTCAAATTTTGATACATTGCTTAAACTTGAAAGTATTGATTTGTTTGGCAGGTATGATACTCTGTTACTTGTCGCGGGAGGAACCGGGATTACGCCATTTCTAAGCATTTTGCAGGAACTGGCTTGCGAAAACCGACTTAAATCTCCCAAGAGAGTGCAGCTTGTGTTTGCGGTTAGGACATTTCAAGAGATTAACATGTTGATTCCAATATCATCTATACTGTTTAACCCAATACACAACTTAAACCTCAAGGTAAAAGTTTTTGTCACCCAAGAGAAAATGCATTCCAATGGAACAACAATGTTACAAGAGTTCTTGGCTCAATCACAAGTTCAGACTATTCACCTTGGAACTGACGAGGACTATTCAAAATTCCAAATTCTTGGACCTGAAAGTTTCAGACGGCTTGCCACATTAGTCCTTTTAACCGTGCTTATGTTTCTCGGTTTGCTTATCGGTTTAAGCCATTTCTTTATACCTTCTGAACACAAGAATCATTCAGAGTCAATGAAATTTGCTGCTTCAGGAGCAATCAAGACATCTAAAGAAAAGGTTCCTTCATGGGTTCCAGATTTGGTTATCATTGTTTCTTACGTTATAGCTATAACAATCGGTGGCTTAGCGGCAACTATTCTACAATGTAGAAGACAACACAGAGTGGCACAAAGAATGACTAAAGAAGAAGTAAACCTACAGCAAAGAAACTTCACCGAGTTAATACCAATTGTTCGTATTGAGGAACATGTGATACATATCGGAGAAAGGCCAAAATTCAAAGGTACTAGTGGAGTTAGTTTGACATTCTTGAGTTATAGTGTCTCTTAAGAGTCTACGGCATTTTTTTTTCTCACACAGAGATCTTGTCGGAGTTTGAGAAGAGCTTGACAGGGTGGTCAAGTATAGGAGTGTTGGTATGTGGACCAGAGTCAATGCAAGAAGCTGTGGCATCGATGTGTCGCCAAAGGTCTCAGTCTTTTGGAGTAGAGGATTCAAGAAGAAAGAAGATGAATCTCAATTTTCATTCTCTCAATTTCAACCTCTAATCTAAAAGCATTTCGTAAGTGTATATCGTTAGTTTCTGGTTCTCGTGTATTTTGTTTTTTTTTGCTTCTTACAATTGTGTTATTTGGGTCTTGTATCTTTACTTTGATGTTTGAAGTTTGGTCCTCGAGAGATTTGCAAATAGTGCAACTTTTTTTTTTCATTTTGGCTATTTTTCTTGAAATTCAAATGATTAGCAAAGTATGTAAATTTTGGTTGTGTGAACTCTTGTGATCTAGGAAAAGAATTGAAGAAATGTCACTATGGAGAAGATGAGAAATATCTCAAGAGCTTGAGACATGGGCACCAATCTAAGCAAAATAGTTATGAGAATAGATTTTTAGTAAAGGAATTATTAGGTTCAGTTAGATGGGTTATGAAATGGTTTATTCTTAAACATAGAGGTCAAAATTCCTGCATTGGTGTATTCCAAACAAAACAGAAGCCTAAGGCTTAGACACTGGTTTGAAAACATGAGAACTCTTAAAAACGGTACTTTTTGATTTCTGACCTACATACCACATTAAAAAAAACCAACATTAATTTTTTTACTATAGTCATGTATCTCTAGAGATTTCATCGCTGATCCATCATTCGAATTCCAAACCTATGGAAACTCTGCATTCAACTCTTTTAACTTTTACATTCATTAAGATTTTCTGTTAGTTTTCTAATTAAAGATATCATTCAGGTTATACAATGCTAGAAATCAAAAAGTTATTAAGTGGTGAGGCTGAAAGGTATTTAGCGTTACGAGAGTCTCGAGGAGGTGCATATTACTATGCAAAATCGCAAGAAAGAATGGACCAATTAATATCTACAATTTCCAACAAGTTTTTTAATCATCTACCTCTCCCAAACTTAGACATTTTTTTGTTAATTAGCGTGAATAACTCCATAAATATCTATGATGATCCATAGCATTTCCGAAGATTTATTTGCGCCATAAGGTAAAGCAGTTTTTATGCTTAAGAATCTTATGGACACGAAATTACACTTTAATTTTATATATCCTAAGGAAACACCAAGCGGTAAACTCCAATAATACCTCATCACCAAGTGTTTCTAATGTCCACGGACTGGAAAATTGTGTCGTTCCTTTCTCTCCAAATTTTTGACCAAAATTACATATGTGGTGGATACTAATTAAAAATGAGTTAGTCATTCAGGATTAACAAGAGCGGTAAAATGAATAAAGAGTCTTGCATAATATCTCGTATCCTGATCTAACGTTTTAGTGCGAAAACAATTAAAGTTAAATTTAAAGTCCAATCACTAAAAATTGGATTAAAAAAAATTCATCTTCCATCATAAATTCCAACAAATATTTTTATTCAAAAACAGTTTTCATAAAATGTATATAAATAAACCACACATAAATGTAAACTATCTTGGAAAGTGTGTGGTGCACCGTAGGGGATCAAGAAGGCGTGTGGCGGACCATGGTCAAAGTTTGGAAGAAATCGGTAAACTTTATATTTGGTTAAAATAATATTGTATGTGTGCTTTTGTGAACCATTAAGCTCATCTTCATATGAGTAATCTCGATTACTCATTCCTCATCTTTTCTTGCAGGGTAGTAAGACAAAATTATCTTTATCTTGGTAGATTTTCGAGATCATACGATCCTACTATGGGAGAAGGCATGATATACCCTAATATTGCCGATCTATCAGTGTGGTTAGGGTTGGATTGTCACTAGTGGTATAAGAGCCTAGGAAACTCCACTTTATCCCTAACCCTGAGGTGAGTCCCAAAAACCCTTTTTCTAAAAATGTTTGCGAAAGTTTATGTGCACAAAATTTAATACGGTATCTTTTAGCTTTGAGCCATCAAAGAAGAAAGTTCAAGATACCTTGTGCAAGATAGAATGCAATTTTTAGGAGCATGATGTCTACTTCAGCACAACTTTCAAATTGGTTGTGGACCAGGTGCAGCCCGCTAACCAAAACCAGCTCTAATTTAAGCCAAGCCACATGAACTAGACCCAATACCAATGCAGCCTACCAGCACGTGAGGAAGATCTGCGAAGAAGCTTCGGAGGGTGGTGTTCAATGAGAAGGATTGATCAATGTTCCAATACACATAAGATGGGGGATCTGGACAGTTGATGCAGGGGAGAAGTACCATCATGACTTGATAGTGAGATTTTTCAGTGTTTACTAACCAATTACCCTATGCACTATTATTATCATTGCAGTACAATATCTTATTAATCCAAATGGGTGAGATGCTAGCAATTAGGATATGATCAGAGCTAATTAAGTTAAGTCAAGCAATTCAGTTTTAGAATCTAACAATCTAAGTGACAGAAATAAAGTGCAATATGAAACTAAAGATCATGAGCTATCAAAAGCATAAGTACATAAATAAACTACTGGAATGAGATTAAACAAAGCTAGAAGCAAAATAACTGAAATTAAACAAGCAAACAGAAATAGTAAATAAACCAGAGAATGAAAGCTCCTAAGGATGGAGGTAATTGACCGGTGACTCTCCTTAGTCAACCCTGGCTGTTTAAAAAAATAAGACCATAAGCAAATAAATAAGACCAATATGGAGAGGAGGTTTGAAGGAGGGGACTCAAAACCAAAACATGCTGGCAGAAGAGATAAAATCAATGTCCAAATTAATAGTTCTGTGATGCAAGGTGAGTCAGTTCTACTTAAAAACTTTAGCCAAACTCTTCACAACACAACTTAACTTCAGTCTCAACATAGACATGCATTCCAATTTACCAATCCCTTTAACATTCATTAAGTAGAAACCGTGAATCAAGATATGCACATTCAATGAACTCATTTGGCTAAGGGTAAAGTTAAGAGACAAAAATGGTCTTTTCTGATCTGGTCTATCCAATTTACAACAGGGATCTCTCAAATAAAAGAATGAGGTTTAGAAGAATGCTAAAGATTAGGACCAACCTATTCATAGAAGGATAAAATCTCATCTACCCAGAGAAATAGTGGTGACTTCATTTTCCTATTTCTAAATCCAGAGAGATAATCCTAATTCTACCATTTTTCCTTCAAACACTCTTTTGCTTTGATCACTTCTTAAATAAACTCATATTTTCCCTGTTTTTGTTTTCATCCCAAGGAGAGGTTTTCACTGACTTGATAATATTTAGCGGATTGGGTTTTTTCTCTAACAAATTATGTCTCTTTTTTCTTCTTCTTCATAAGACTTATCTAGGCTTTTTGCCTTTCCTTTTACTCTTTATTCCTTTTCTTTTATTCTTTTGCACAAAGCCTATCATTCTCCTTTTTAATACCCACAAATCCTTTTCTAGATCAGTACCCTTTTCTCGTTTTCCTCTCCGAAGAGCTCTTACCATTTTCTTTCTGTCTACTCTTTTCCCAAATCTTCTCTTTTCAGCACAACTAATTCTATACCCATAATCGAGCTCCCACCTAGTCATATCTAGTCCATAAATCATGAACTAGAACTACTTGAGATACTATCCTTGTCGACTCAAACCCAACACTTTCTACCAAGCTCATTCCACAAATAAGGCCTTCCACTCGCAAAATGATTAGGGTTTGAAAGAAAGGCAGGCTAAAGGTATGGGAACTGTTCCAATGAGGGGAATCAGCTTCTTGGATTAGCAAGAATGGTAAAAAGATGAAAAAAATCCAAGTATGTATATCCATGAGTTCAAATGCAATGCATAGACATGATAATTATAAGTCAAGTTCAGGTTCAGATAGATAGGGAAAGGTGTCAAATCATAGCATGATTCAATCAAGACAAGAATGTAAATTTATGCATTCAGAGCATGCTGTCTTACTTCAAACTCACTCGATCATGCATCAGACAACTAAAAACAAGGACATTGAGGCTATCAAGTCTATCAGCATGCTTACAAGGTCATTATCCTAGTCTCCTAAGAAAATTCATCAGTCCTAAATGAGATGCAACAAATCTCAATCCTAACATGTACATGAACACTTTGTTTTTGTAAGGTAATTTTTGAAAAAAAATATATTTTTTTTTGGTTTTTCTATGCCTTAGATGATATGCAGACACAAGTATGCAAAAATTGAAAATAAGATTCACAGAAAAACTTGATTAGTCACATCTCAAACCCTCCCCCAAATATAAATTACACGGTCCCTTGTGTCATAAAAAAATTTGAAAGAAGATTCAAGAACAACAACAATAACAAAGATGCATTGGTATATACAATGAAGGAGTGGAGATGTTACGTCCGAATTGGGAGAAGGAGGTGCTTATTGCTTCCTCCATGCTCTCCCTTGTGTAGTCCGGGTTGGCGGGAGCGGTTTCTGTGGCGATGAACTATGGCTCGAGGTGTTAGTTGAGTCTAGAGGTCGAGCCAGGGATGTCAAAATCCTCAGATCTCATAGCTCGTCTTTTCCTGTGCCGTGGGTGGTATGACGATGCTCTAACTGGATCTGTGGTAATGTTTCGCCTTGGCCCCATGATAAGAGACCGGCTCTGTTGCAAAACTCCTGACTTCGATTCTCGGCTTGCCCGTTGGGAGGTGGAACTGCCAACTTTTCCTTACAGCTCCCTTATACGACCTTTCATCTCCTGAATTGTGTCCTTCAGTGACTTCATGACCTTATCTTTCCATTTGCACCATCTATTAAGCATATTGATATGCTTGTGGGCTGCTCTAAGAGCGGGGCTCTTGTTTTGTTTCGATGTGAAATTTTTGAAATGATATTACTCTGGGCCAAGCTCTGTGTCATCTTCAGATTCTTCAGGAACTTCTGGGGCGTTCAATGATGCGGTGTTGAAGAGTAGATGGATGGGTGATTAGAAGTCAATGTTGCTGCCTAGCCGGGTTTTTGTGAGCTCCACGCAAGGGAGTGCCAGCTTATCTTCTCCACTTTCTAGGTGTGTAAAACCTGTAGAGGTACAATGCATTTGACCATTTTTAGTCAAGAAATCCAGCCTTGATAAGATATTTAATGTCGATGGGCTCTGAAGGTTGTGATGCATCCAAGTGCACACTCCACAAGCAACCAAAATTGAGGTAATGATCCTACCGATGCTGAGTTCAACAGTGGCATTCGTCTTCTTATGTACCATGACTGCCCACTCTTTTTACGACATAAACTGATCTAGCTGGACGAGTAGAAGTCATGTATCTGACATGTCACCTTCTATTGCCCTCCCGTCGCTTGTAAAGTCAATAATCTCCTTAAGTGCGAGATCCAGCAGCTGAAGCTCTCCCTCATTGACATTTTCAGTGGTTGTCTTACGAATAATGTGTTCACAATGGCTTTATGCGCATATCTGACCACTGGGCTTCTTATCTGCGTGCTTTTGATCCTGAAGGATTGGTAGCCGTCTTTGCTTTCTATCGTTTTCCACACTCTGTCTTATCGAAGTCTTGGCTCACTCATGTCCCGCTCTAGAAACCAAACAGCGTGTCTAGCTGTTGAAAGGAGATGACATGGTTATGACCTATGAATGTGAATGTGATGTACCCCATTCCACATCTGATTCAACATGTGGTTCGTCCTCATAAAAGTGCACTTGAAGAGAAGCTAGAAAGTGACAGATATCTACTTTGTATGCTTCGGTGCGTATGTTTACCAAGTATGCGAGGTTGCACATCTCTAGGAAGTACTCCACATCTCTGTGGATTTCTAATACCTTCATGGTCTCGCGGTGCAGGTACCTTGTTCATTTGAAGCGTATGCTGAGGAAGATAACAAGGAGATCTTTCTTAGAGAGCACGCTTTTCGCCTTCTATGCGGGTCTCTTCACAATTTCAGCCGCAACCTCTTCCTCCTCATTGCTAACCTCTTCTACCATAAGTTTTGGGATTAGCTTATTTCCTCTGGAAATGTCAGCTCTATCTTTTGAGAACGGCCTAGCAATGTTGTCATCATCTGCAGATTTCTCTCTTAGATTTCTCACTTGTCTTCTTGGATAGCTCCTTAGGGGTTTCCTCTTCGTCCACTTCCATTGGAACTTGGATTTGAGATCTAGATCTTCTCACTCGGGAGATGTCTCGCAATTTCTGTAGCTGAAGTACGTGGTGCTGGGTGCTTGAAAATAAGACGAAAAAATTGAAATTATTAGTCGCGTTCACTAACTCGATGGCTTGACTCGAGGTGGTGATCGAGCTAAGTGAAAATTTTGTTGGAGTGCACACTCGATCAAGAGCTCGAGCTAAGGATCAAGTCAAAACAGAATTCTCAGATTTTGTAAACTTGATTAAGATTTACCAAAACCTAGCAGCAAGTGTAGATCATGACTAAAATAAGCTACGAGGGAAAGAAACTTCAGGTTCTATCAAGATTCAAGTGAATAAAATTGATTTCTGCTCAAGAACAAGAAGGTTTCAAACCCATAATATCCATCAGTTATTAAACAATCAAGCATATAAAACGGTTGTAGCAGCACAATTCACCTAATCTATGTTCTCAATCAACGATTCCTCATCAACTCTAAGCAAAAACCCAGAAAATCTTAAGAAAAACCGAAGAATATTTAAGAACAGCTCAAGAACACTCAAGCTTAAACCCAAAAAATATGAAATCATGAATCAAACTTTGGATTGTTTAGTAACATACCTAGGCCGCATCCAGGTTCTGATTTTGCTAACCATTTTCGCAAAGGAGCTTGGCGAGATCGTGCTAATGAATTCTACGTTTCTAAAAACAAATTTTAAGAGAGAGCAAGGGGGAAGTCGAGCTATACGGCGCAAATGAGAATGTGGGTGAGGTGTGATGAGGTCTACCCCTTATATAACATAATTATTAGGTTAAATGAGGAAAATTCGCGTTTTGGAGGGGGGTACCTGGTTGACTCGAGGTGAAGATCGAGTTAACTTGTTGAGTTAAGCAATTGCCCATTTGCATTCTGGCTCGGCCAATACATCGAGTCTGGGCATCGAGCCAGGGCTTTTTCCGGTTTCACTCTCTTGTGTCTTGATCACACCGGGCGCGAACTCCTTTCTTGCGACCTGATCAACACAAACACTAGGAAAAAGTTTAAAAATACCAAGAAAACTAAAACTTTTATGTACAAGGATAGGCATGGGAAATCCTCCCAAGTGAGCTTGTTTTAAGTCTTTGAACTTGACCTCTCACTTTTTTAAAGCTTGGGAGGGTTCACAGAGAGGAACCGAGGTCTCCTCTGGTATGATTTGATCAACCAAGTAGCACTTTAGCTTCTGCCATTCACCGTGAACTTAGTTCCTTCCTTGCTGACCAGAGTGATGGCACCGTAAGGTAAGACTTCTTTGATGGTGAATGATCCTGACCATCTTGACTTTACCTTGCCTGGGAACAGCTTGAGTCCTGAGTTAAATAGGAGAACTTGGTCCCCAGCCTTAAACTCCTTGGAGAGAATCCTCTTGTCATGGAAGGTTTTGGTTCTCTCCTTGTAGACCTTAGAGTTCTCATGGGCTGTCTTGATGTCTAGGTTGAGGAGCTTGGTTGCCCAAATGGTTTTGTACTCAATTTCTACTGGCAAATGGCATGATTTCTCATAGAGTAGCTGGAAAGAGATTCTTCCTATGGGGGTCTTGAACGCTGTCCTGTAAGTCCGAGGGTATCATCCAACTTAACTGACCAATCTCTCTTAGAATCCCCTACTACTTTAGCAAGTATGGCTTTGATCTGCTTGTTGAAAATCTCTACTTGGACACTGGTCTGAGGATGATATGGTGTTGCCACATTGTGCATCACTCCATGTTTCCTAAGAAGATCCTCAAATACCTTGTTGACGAAATGGGAACCCCCATCACTTACCACTACCTTTGGCACACCAAATATGGGGAATATGATGACACATAATAAACAACAACCAGAATGTAGCTGTTCCCATAGGATGGTGGGTTGAAAGGTCCCATGAAGTCTATTCCCCAGAACTTCAAACACTTCCACTTCTAATATCGGGTTATGAGGCATCTCGTTCCCTCTGCTTATATTCCCCATCCTTTGGCAAGAGTCACGTCTGGAGATAAAGGCTTGTGCATGCTTAAACATGGTTGGCCACCATAACCCAGCTTGGAGCACCTTCTGAACCGTCTTGAATGCTGTAAAATGACCTCCATAGACCGAACCATGGCAATGCTCTAGTACTCCTCTTACTTCCTCCTCAGCTATGCATCTTCTAAAGAGACCATTTGACCCCTTCTTGTAGAGGTATGGTTCATCCTAGTAATAGTGATTCAAATCCCTAAAAAACTTCTTTCTTTGGTAAGCATCTAGATTCTTGGGAATTTTTCCACATACTTGGTAGTTCACTAGGTCTGCATACCAGGGCAGCTTCTCCTCCACCAATGTTTTAGCTCCATCGAGCTTAAGCTTCGTTAGATTGTTCTCCTCACAAATCTGGGAAACCATGAGTTGTTCTTCAGGCATAGAGTCATCTATTGGAACTGCATCTTCTATCCTCATTCTTGACAGGTGATCAGCAACTCTGTTTTCTATGCCCATTTTGTCCACTATCTCCATGTCGAACTCCTGAAGCAGAAGTATCCATCTCAGCAGTCTTGGCTTTGTGTCCTTCTTGCCACAAATGTGTTTTAAAGCTGCATGGTCAGTGTAGACAATGACCTTAGAACCGACTAAGTAGCTTCTGAACTTCTCAAATGCAAACACTACTGCCAACAGCTCCTTCTTTGTGGTCGCATATCTCCCATGTGCATCATCCAGTGTCAGGCTAGCACAATAGATCACATGCAGCTTCTTATCTATCTTCTATCCTACCATAGCTCCCACTGCCTAATCAGATGCATCGCACATAATCTCGAATGGATAGTTCCAGTTAGGAGCTTGGACAATAGGAGCAAAAACTAGAGCATCCTTGATAAGCTTGAAGGCATTTAGACACTGAGAGTCAAAAACGAACTTTGTCTCCTTGCAGAGCAGTCTTGTGAGTGGTCTAGCTATCTTGGAGAAATCGTTAACGAATCTTCTGTAAAAACCAGCGTGTCCAAGAAAAATCCTTATATCTTTGACATTCCTTGGATGATGCAGCTGCACCATCACCTCAACCATAGCCTTATCAATCTCTATCCCATTTTCAGAAATCTTGTGCCCCAAAACAATTCCTTCCTTGACCATAAAGTGGCACTTCTCCCAGTTCAGAACAAGATTAGTCTCTTCACACCTGGTCAGTACCCTGCATAGATTCAACAAACAGGAGGAGAAGGAAGAGCCATACATGGAAAAGTCATCCATGAATACCTCTACCATCTCCTCTATTAAATCCGAAAAGATAGAGGTCAAACACCTCTGAAGGCATCCTCTTATATGTAAACATTCCATAAGAACAAGTGAATGTAGTTTTTTCTTGATCATTAAGGTGTATAGGGATCTGAAAAAACCTACTATACCCATCAAGAAAGCAGTAATATGAATGATTTGCTAGCCTTTTTAACATTTGGTCCATGAATGGAAATGAAAAATGACATTTTCTAGACGCAGCATTCAGCTTCGTGTATTCTATGCACATCCTATGACCAATTATTGTTCTAGTGGAAATAAGCTCCTCCTTATCATTTTTCTCAACTGTTATGTCATCTTTCTTAGGAACACAATGCAAATGAGACATCCAAGTATTATCAGAGATAAGGTAAATAACACCAGCATCTAGCAACTTAAGAATTTCCTTCTTAACTACTTCTTTCAAATTAGGGTTCAACCTCCTCTGAGGTTCAATGATAGAGTATGATTCATTTTCCATATGAATTCTATGAGTGCACAAGCTAGGTGAAATTCCCTTAATATCATCCAGTGAATACTCTATAGCTCTTCGAAATCTTTTTAACTCAGTCAACATAAAATGCAACTCATCAGAACTAAGCTGATCATTCATTATGACTAGATAAGTAGAATTGGGGTCTAGAAAGGTAGTGGTTTGAGGTCTACTTTTGGTGCTTTGAATTCTGACAAGTCATCAGATGCAACGTTGTTTGGCTCCCTGTGTACCTCGAGCTTAGAAATCGAGCTTGTGCGTTCTATATGAGCCAAGCCTTGACTCTAGGTAGTGGTCGGTCTGAAGGTTGAGTCTGTTCTGCTGCAAGAACCTCTAACAATTATCTGGTCAGATCCTCAAAGTATTATGGACCCTCTACTGCCTTGTGTGAATCTAGCAACTTTTCATATCCCAAGGTCTCATCATGGAAATATCCAGCTTCACCACTCTTAGTCAAAACAATTTGAAGATGATCTTCCACAACAAGCTCCTCCAGCAACTCATTAGCCAGCTGTCCATTTCCTCAATCCAGAATATCTTTCCCTATATCGTTGGCTTTTTCATGGAGTCCTTGATGTCAAATTTCATCTTGAAACTCTTTCCCATGTTAAGATCAATCTTTCCGTTCCTAACATCTATCACTACTCCAACTGTGGCTAAGAAAGATCTTCCTAGAATTAGAGAGTCTCTGTGCTCCTCATCCATTTCCAATACCACAAAGTCTGTAGGTACTTCTATATGGCCAATCTTGAGAGGTAAGTCTTTGAGAAAATCTAATTGACCTGTCAGCCAAGACTAACAAGATCTTGCTAGGCTTATATTTGTTGAATCACAGCCTTTTAGCTATTGAATCACAGCTTTTTAGCTACATAAAGTGGCATGAGGCTTACAGATGCTCCAAGATCACATAGACAATTACTGAAAGCTAATGGACCAAGAGAGCACGGTAGAGTGAAAGAACCAAGATCTCCTAGCTTCTTTGGCACAGTCCTCTGCTGAATGATGGCACTGCACTCGTGGCTCAGAACTACCATCCCTTGAACTTCTTTAATTCTTTCTAACATTGCATCCTTCAAGAATTTTTGATAGGGGGGTATTAGCATGAAAGCGTCTATAGGCATCCTGACTTGAATTTCTTTCATCTGCTTGTCAAACATGGCTTGATACTTCTTCACTAACTCCTTTTTGAATCTTCGTGGGAATGGGAATGGTGGTTTGTATGGAGGGGGAACACATGGTTTTGGCTCTTTCTTGGAAGCGACTGGTCTTTCAGCAATGGTAGGCTTGACTCCATCAGTACCTCAAGTCAACTGGTCGTGCTTGTCTCCCTGTGCAGGGTGTTCGGCTTGGACTTCATCTGAAATCACATCCTCTCCATCCTGAGCTTCACTGTCCTCAGTGATTATACATGTGCTGTCTCTATTAGGTATTTCCCTGTCACTCCTCAATGTCATAGCATGGACATACTCCTTGGGTTTCGAATAGCTTTCCTAGGGAGTTGCCATGTAGGCTTCGCAGATGATGTGGAAGCTCCATTGTTCTCAATGTATTGGACCTTGGAATTTAATGCCTCTATTTTAGCAGTGAGGTCATATATCTGGAGTTAATCTTGTTGTGCACTTCAGCAAGCCGCTTGGATAGCTCCATAGCGCCAGTTGCTTGACCTTGGATTATATGTGGTAGCATACTCTTCATGTCTGGCTCTGGGGCGTTAGAGATGTGGGCTTGCTGAGGTGAAAATCCTGGTGGTGCACCCATCAATGGCTTCTGCTGATAGCCACCTTGAAACTGCTGCTTAGGAACAAATCCATGATTCTGATTGTAAGAAACAAAAGGTTGGTTCCAGAGTTGTTGCTGCTGCTGAAGGTAGACCTGATCATGTGGGTTCGTTACGTTAATGCTTCTGTAGGACAAGTTGAGATTGTTCTTGTAGTTAATGAAACATTTGTTGTAGCCTCCCTGGTTCTGAATTTACCTTATCTCTTCGAACTGGTCACTCTCTCATCCTGAACTATGCATTGCTCATCTTCACTAACAAAGTGAACCTGCTTCTGCTGAGCAAGAATGAGCTTATCTAGCTTCTCGTTCAGAGCTTTGATTTCCTTCTTGTACCTATCTTCAGAGTCGGCGCTTCCTCCTACATCAATATGTCTTGGAACCCTCTGCTGAGGCCCTTGTGCAACATGTCCTTGTTCATTGCGTGGGTTTTCCATTCCCACTAGATCCGGTTGATCGGTTCTGATTTTGTCCCTTTGCTCTCCCAGTTTGTGTGGTAGACGGTCAATGTTGTCAACGTAGCGAATGAGATTATGGTTTCCCTTTGATCTGGTTTGCATGCAATTGTAATCAACTTGACTCTAAGTGAGAGCTCGCGCTAGCAGGTCGAGCCAGTGGGTACCTGAGACATACACATACAAGAAGAAAAGCACAGAGTCAGTAACCAAAGTAGAGTGAAAAAACTTGATCTTAAGAGATCTAAAATCCTAACTGTAACAAATGATCACCCAATTGGCAACGACGCCAAATTGATAGTAAGATTTTTTAGTGTTTACTAACCAATTACCATATGCACGATCATTGTCATTGTAGTACAATAGGTTATCAATCCAAATGGGTGAGATGCTAGAAATCATGATATTATCAGAGCTAATTAAGTCAAGCCAAGCAGTTCAGTTTTGGAATTTAACAACCTAAGTGACATAAATAAAGTGCAATATGAAACTAGAGACCAGGAGCTATCAAATGCATGAGCACATAATAAAACTACTGGAATGAGATTAAACAAAGCTAGAAGCAAAATAACTGAAACTAAACAAAAAAGCAAAAGCAATAAATAAACCAGAGAATGAAATCTCCTAACGATGGGGTAAATGACCGGGGACCCTCCTTAATACACCCTGGCTGTTTAACAAAGTTCAATCAGAGCTACTCTCTAGACAATAGACATCAAAACCAGACAAATCCACTTTCATGGCATACACTCTCAAGCCAAGCTACTTACAGACCTAATCATCATTAGCAAAATATAACAGAGCATGTACTAAGATTTTGTCTATTAAAGTCAATATGTTGGTTCAGACATTTCCTCAAACTTCAATTGATCAGAGAGAAACATGCATTAAAAACACTAATCAAGAAGGCATCTACAAGAATCTAAGCTTAAACACCTAAGGAGATTAATTTTTTTCACTAATCTATCACATCCTCAAGAACCCTAATGACTACTCACTAATCAGCATTATGAACACAAACCCATAAATCAATAAACACAACATAATTAGATAGATGAAGGTGAGAAGAATAGATATGATCAAATAACCAAGTGCAAAAACTCAATAGATCAAGAGAAAATTACAAAGTTGTTTAAGAAGTGTTTGAAAACTAGCTAAACCCTAAAAATTTCGGCAGGCCCCTGGGTAATGACCAAGGGTGAGTATTTATAGGGTTGGTTTAAAACCCAAAAACAAAAAAAGACTAAATAGCAAAGCGGTTGGTCGGGCTCGAGGTGGTGATCGAGCTGGATGGTCGTGCTGGTGCAAAGGTGGCTCCTTTAACTCCAGCTCGAGGTGAATGTCAAGCTGCTCTGTCGAGCTGGGTTCAAGACTGCTCCTTTGGCTTCAGCTCGAGGTGAAGGTCGAGCTGCTTAGTCGAGCTGGGTTCAAGACTGCTCCTTTGACTCCAGCTCGAGGTGAAGGTCAAGCTGGGTTCAAGACTGCTCTTTTGACTCCAGTTCTAGGTGATGGTCGAGCCAAGTGGTCGAGTCAGGTATAACTTTCTCTCCTTATTCTCTCTCGACTCCCCTTTTAGTCTGGTTCTAGCAATAGAGTCCTTGTCTAGTATAGTTCCCAAAGTGTTCAACAAACATCTAATAACATCTCCAAATACAAGGATGTATGCAACGCTAATGCAAACAATACTAAGTATACAAAATGGATGAAAAAAAATTAAAAATGGTTTGAACAAAGGATGAAACAATGCTGAAATTGTGACAAATGAATGTTTAAATCATGCAAATTATAGAAATACGATGATTTGATAAGGCAACATAGGCCCTAAAATTGATAGTTAAAGCGAAAGAGATGGTCGAGTTGTTAGTCAAGGGACACATGAGGGGCTAAAGCAGTTTGAGTATGCTGTATCTTTTTCCAGTGTTGATAGCAACCTGAATATAAAAATTGTGGAGACGTAATAAACCGAGAAGCAAACCGCCAACATCAACATCAACACGAACCCATCTGAAAAATTGGAAGATTATAATAACGACATGATAGTTTTGGAGAAAATTTTCCGAAGACCCCAATATGATAGTCCTCAAATATACTGATTAGGATCATGACCCCGACTCGCACCCAAAGGATGCATCATGGGCCATATGTGGCTAGAATCGGTCGTTGTGTTTCGTTTAGAATTTGGACTAGATTGATTCATTCGTTCGTTTTTTTCTTACCGTTTTGCTCTTCTTTTATCATTGAGAATATGTGTTGTTTCTTTCAAATTTGTTTGATACTTATGTCCTACTACACCATCTATTTATTAGATGTTACCTAAAATTTCGTCTTCTTTTATTTCTCTTTACTAGTTATGTAAAACTGTTTGAGTAGATGTTAGTTTCTATATTACAATTTAAAAAGGTAATATTAAGCCAATTAACCATTTCTTTTATACTTGTAAGCTTTCAGATAAGCTATACTAGAAAAAATTTCCCCGAACGGAGACGTACAATTTATGCGAATTGTCTAACAATATAGCAGACTTTTCAAACGAAAAAGCTTTGTGGCCTAATATATGTGCAAGATAAAAGAGTGTGAGAGATATAGCGGCTGTCCTTGGTAAATAGATTTTAAAGCTTGTGAAAACTTTTTAAAAAAATATATTTTGAAAACCACAAAGTATATAATCAAATTTAAATAATTTAATTCTCAAATTTTTCAGATAGACGAAGTCATTTTCCTCTTCACTCTTTCTGATTAAAATAGGAATCCTTTTCCGGCAAAGTCCGGATTCCTTTTGCTTCCGAGTATGTTTGGGTTTTTTGTTTGTTTAGTTTTTTTTTCATCCTTCCTTCATGTGTCTTAATTTTTCGGTTTTTGAAATCCTCCATTTAGGTTTGATTGGTATGTTTTCTTCTGACCAATAGCACAATTTTCTTCCTGATGGGAAATAACTTTTTCGTCATCCCATGTTAGGCCTATGTGTTAGGTTTCCATGATGTTTTTCTACCACGTGTTTAGGATCATGAAAATTCTAATCAATCTAGTCAAATTAGGTACGGTGTATTGAGGAAGACATGAACAGAAGGTACACAATCCATACGATTTGAAACTTGAAAGCGGCGGTGGAGGACAGTGGAGCTTGCCGGCATATGCATCCGATAGGTTTTTGGTTGTATAACATCTTCATCTCTTCCAATTAATACCATATGGTAAAAACTCATCTCAAAAGCTTATATGTAGTCAGTGAAAAGTTACAACATGATAGGAATCTCGGTACCGACCCCGACCAAATCGAGGCAGACGGTACCGACCCCGACCACATCGAGGCTGACGATTTAGAGGTTGGAGCGCAGCTTGAACCGGTAGGACCAACCCCACCCCACCCATCTATCCATCGACCGAGCAAAAGCCTTTCCTAGGCAACCTCTCATCACAACGTGTAACTTTTATATCAACTAGGATTATTCCCGCACTAAACGTGGATGATGTAAAATTTTTTTATTATATATATCACATTGTGTAAAAGTGTTTCCTGTACAATTGACTGTTAATTTTTTTTGGGCTCTATATTTTTTTTCTTATCGTATTGGATAAAATGGTAGGATGCTGAACCTTGAAGATTGTTTTAATGTTTAAACCAAAATAATTAAAAATAACTTTAACGATGACAACTTTTATAGACGCATAACACGTATCCAAAAATTATTTTAAAAAGCGTGAATAAAATGTTATAGCATCATTTATGGCGCTTCTATTGGTCTTTTTAGGAGAGATTTAGCTTCATCCCATTTGTGGTTTTTGAAAAGTTTTCCCATTTTTTCTTCGGAAACTTTTTATTGCAGGAATGGATTTGTCAAAGTAAAATCTGGTGCCTAAGGTTGACTAGAGTAGTAATCTTCCTGGATTATTTCAAAATATGTGTTAACAAAGTACATTTAGATACATTATCGATTTGTGAATATTAGATTAATATGTACATACTTTCTGTTTTTTTGGATTTATATTTGTGACCAAAACGGTTGAGAACTTATGTTCCTTGATTCTTGAAAGATGACGAAAGTTGACCGCTTGTTTACCCGTTATAGATAGTTTCACCATGGGGGACCTAGAAGAGGTTGATGTTTTAATTTTTTGTATGGAGAAAAATCTTTTATTTTATTTTGTTTGGTGTGTATCTGTCCAGCAACAACCTAACGCTAATTTCTTAATCATGTTGGGGGTTGTATCAGGTGTCTTCATGTATCATGAGTATCCTGCTAACAACATCTTATTTTGTGATTAGTTTATTTTGATAAATTAAAGTGGTATTTAAATATTAGTTGATTATTTACAATTTAGAACTAATAAAAGTTACCTGGTTGTTTAGTGTTTGTGTCGTACAACTTTAGCAGGTGACGATAGTGTTGAACCCAAAACTTGTTGACATGTATTTTTCAGCATAATCTTGGGAGTGTCGTTGTATCACTTGTAATTTTAGTGAAATATTTATGGGATGCGAGTTTGAATCGGTTGTTATGTAAATCGACTATGAAATTTGAAATTTCATATACTTCACCTTTTTTTAAAAAAAGTTTCTCGCTCTGTAATTAAATAAATCATTTTAATTTGTATCATTTGAGCCTGTTTAAGTTTAAAGCAAGTATGTGTGAAACAAATTTAGGTTTACGTATGAACTCATACCTTGTTGTCCAATAGTAACATGACCATCCTCATTTCTATCTTTGTATCCGAGTGATGTTGTATATCCCACATGCAAGTGATTCGTACAATGATTGGGAAATTTGTTGTACCAATCTGGAGGTTGTCGAAATAATTTTCCACCCGAACTTCTTTTTTTTCGTCATTCCTATTCATAATTCACGTAGTTGTTAATTTTTATGGTTCGCTGATCTTAATAAACTTAGGTGTTGATTGGTTTACCCGCTACCACCCGCAAACGCTGCGTTTGCGGGTGGTAGCGGGTGGTAGCATTTGACAACAATCATAAAAACCGCTGAGTACCGTCTCTTACCGCTTTGTACCGCCAAAAACCAAAAGCTTCTTCCCGCAAGCATTTGCGGTTGCGGCGGTAGCGGGGGTAAGAAGTATAATTAAAAAAAAGGAAAAATTAACGTTAAAATCTAATTTAGATATGGACATATATAATTATATAATCAACATCTATATCTCACGTTAAAGCTTTAGAGCTAACCCTAATCTTTAACTTTTGGTTTTCACCGTAGACAATATGGCTTCCCCACATATTGAAGAAAGTCAAGATACAAACGTAAGTATCATAATTTTTTGTTTATTTTATTAATTAGTTTACTACCGATTTGTTTATCGTGATGATTTTTGATATGCTTTTCTCGTTTAAAATATTGAATATTTGGTTAAGGATTCATATATATATGTATGTATGTTTCACATACTAATTTTTAATGACCTTTTGTTTTTGGTGAAAATAATGACTTCACAAGATCGTTCTGCTGCCAAATTTAAAGTAGTAAGTTATTATTATTATATCTAATCTAATATAGAATTTGAATTACAAAAAATAGGTTGAGTATATTTTGCTTTATTCGAGAGATTTATGTGGACAAAGGAGAATATATATGCTTTACTGCACGTGATTATTGTGGAGAAACAAAGTGAGGATGAAAAAAAAAGTTTTTTAACAACATTGCAGAAAGATAATACTCTTAAGAATATTAATACCCGATTTGGAGTTGATTTAAGTTGGGGTTCCATAAAAAATCATTTAGATTCATTGAAGAAATTTTACATCATATATAGGAACAATCCGGAAGATCCACGTCTTGAAACAGGTTTTTTCGAGTTTGTTACATTACTTGGTGTAATTTTTGGTGATCATATGAATGCATGAAGTAATAATCATTGTATGAAATTTATTTGTTTTTGAATCATTATTTATTATTGGGTTTTTATTATTAATCATGTTAATCTAGCTATTTTTGTATTTTGTTATAATGTAATGATTTTTAATGTTTTTAATAATTATATATTTGTTTCATTTCTTAATTTATTATTTAACCGCTATTGTACCCGCTAATCAACCAGTCATAAATATCCCGCAAATGCAACCATTTTTAACTGCTGCGCCAGTCATATGAATCGCTTGATAACGCTTAAAACCGCAACCGTCCGCTTCCATAAACTTCCGCATCCGTACCCGCACCCGCAGCGTTTAAACCAGTCAATCCCTAATTAGTTTAGCTTGGGTTTTTTTTTCTTTTAATTTTTTTTTGCCCTTTTTGTATGTCTTTTTCCAAAGATTTATATAGCAGAATAGTTTTTTTTTGGAAAGAAACAAAAAAATTTGGCAATGGTAATCTTTATGTGAGAAATGTTTGCTTTATAAAATTAAGCAAAACCAATATCGGTTGTATGAATTTCGTATCATATATAGTTTTTTGTACACAATTTTTAATACTTTTTGGATTATATAATCTTCAACTATATATTTTTAAAGTTTGTTTTAATAGGTATTTAATAAAGAACCTTTTTGAAAGCCAGAATTAAATCTTTTTTTTTAGAGAAAAAAGACATTTTTTTAGAAACTAGATTTAAGTCCACAACTACATTTTCTTACAGTTTATATTACTGAAGTTAAGACTTTGAAAAACTAATAAACAAACAATTGAAACATAAACAACCAATCATATTTCGGCAAGAAGAGCTTATTAGCCTGTTTCAGTAAGGACTTTTCCCTTCAGAGTTGTACTTCTTTAATTTGCAGTTTTGTTAAGCTGTTTGCATGTTTGTAAAAAAACAAAATCAAACAATAAGAGTTATCAAGCAAGAACTTATTATATAAATTAAAAAAGTTATAAAAGGAGTTTCGTGTTTAATTATATATATAGATGACAGATGTACCTGGCTTGATGGAGAGGGCACGAAGAGTCAGCTGGTTAGGAGGAGTTTTTTTTTTATGAATGTCTTAATTAATGTTAGGTTAAAATAGTTTAGGGTGAATTATATTTATTAAATGAACTTATTTGTTGGACCATAAAAGTTTGGGTGCATTTAGAGTTTACTAAAAATGTCCAATTTTAATTAGTAAGCAAAGCAAATAAATATTTTGTTTTTTGAAAAACTTTTTTTATTTTAATTTAAAGCACAACAAATAGTTGTATTTAAGCTGAAATATCTTGTGAAAAAAATATTAATATATTTATTTCTGTGTATTATTCCATTTGTAAGATTGAAAGACTATAAACTTTTTTGGTAAGCTCATAATATTTTAAATATAACCTTTAAAAACTTTTGCCAAATTATTTCTATTTTTTTAGATATAAAGAATATTTTGTTTATGCTCTAAATATTCAGATTAAAGAAAATAATAAATCCAATAGGTAATATTCCTTTTCAAGATATTTAAAATCAAACCAAATAAAACATTTACTGCAATTTTAAAAATCAATCTTTAGTTTACAATTAGTTAATGACTTTTTTAAAATTTCTGACAAATTATAATAAAGTATTTTTATTATTTAAAAACATTTCTTATTTTATAGTAAATTAACCAATTTAAGAAGTAGAAACGAAATTCAAATATTTTGGAAAATTATAAAACATTTAAACTTGTCCTAAACAAATGGAATTTTACTTTTCTTTTTAAGAAATCTTGAAACAGTTTGTCGTTTCAATTATATTGATACAAGAAGTTATTTTTGTATAAGTTTTGATGGATTTATTTTTTTAAACGATTTGGGCTATAATCAAATATGTGGCGAGCCATCATAGTTGTTAATTTTTGTTCTTTTTTCCGATCTGAACAAAATTTAAAACGAAGGGAAAAGACGCTTTGATTAACAACTATGATGGGTCCATTTGGAGTTTAATTCCATTCTTCTTCCCGTGTTTTTACCAAACCAAAGCAAAGGAAAAAAAAACTTATCTATTCAGTTTAAACATTAAGACGGTTCAACAGGTAAACTAATAGAAAAGAATTCGAGATGGACCAAAAATGCGGTAAATGAGTAATACTATACGAAATTATAATAAAGAAAACCACGTTGCATTAACTAATAACCAAAAGTCTGATAAACATTTTAAATTGTTGGAAATAAGCCCGAACATTGTTGTCAATACAAAATCAAAACAATGTAAACTAGGTGGAGGAAAAAAACAGAAACACAAAATAGAAGGATAAAATGTTTAATTCAAACGAAGTTGTTTTTCTTTCGACTTACTATTTTCACCAGGCTCGTCCGCTTCAACTGAATCTTCGGAATGACTTCCTCACCATCTGCAAATAGTCTTCAATAATGTGGGAGACAGTTATCGTCTGCTGGGAGGCAGAGAAGTTTAATGAAGTCAACTTGACTTGGAACTTGCAAATCCGCCCAGTAATGCCCAGAACACATGCCAGAGTCACTGGATCATCCCCCTCAACCTGCCATAACAAGAGAGTTATTGAACTTGCATAATTATGTAAAGTGGTACCATAGTACTGACTTACCTCGCCCATCAAGTCAGGCGCCAAACTCCCAACCAGCTTTGTTGCCTCTTTGTCAAAGATGATAATAGTTGCACCGCCCTCTACATCAGTTATAGTTGTTTCCAACCGATACCTAAACATTTGAGCAAAATGAATTAATATCTTATCCAGAATCTATTACGTAACAAGATTAATCATATATGGTTTTCCAAGAACCTAACCTTATAATTCCCACATTATTTGGTCTTCTGCATTTAGGATTGGTGCAGACCAATCTGGTATCAGATCTATCCATCTTAGACCGACAACTAGTACATGATATAAAGTACCAGCCATACTCTTCAACGACTTCCTTAATCGTAGAAACACAAATAAAGCTAGCCATCTAAACAGTTACTATGAGGTTACTATATGAACTAAACTATTTATTCAGTGTCAATGGAAGAAAAGAAACCTGTGGAGTTTCATTAGACACGAAATTGTGAATTTCATTCAAGCTGACAGTCTCCGGCTTAGCAACCACAAGGAAAGAGTTGTTTACATCAGCTGCAACCCCTGTTAGTGCACCCAACATGTGATCAGAATTCTTGGCATTCAAGGTAGTGATCAGAAGGACAACATGTTTCTTTACCCTCTCATTCCATATGCGACGGAAACAGGCTGCAATGTCCTCCCATAAGGAGATACGGACAGTCTCCGCACTGCGAGAAAAATGATCAGTTTAAATAGAGTAGATGTTTAGTAATTATATGTGCAAAAAATATTCAGCTAACACTTACTCTTCAAGCTGTATATGTAAAAAGATCATCTCCTTCGATCTTCCACCCCCATTGGTTGGCGCAGTACACCCCCTTCCACCCCCATTGGTTAGCGCAATAGCTAGAGGAGTCTCAGACTGAAGACTCTCTCCATTGATGAGTCTTATGTGCCCACTCAGATCAGCATATAAAAGACAGCAGAAGGATAGACCAACAAAATATTCCATCAAGTTAAACTAAACTATCATATACTTGATTTAATCACTTATCAATCATTCACAAATTTCTCTAAACACGTGATACATGCAGACATATGGTGAATAAGAAAAAAAAACAGTAGCTAATATTATGCTTACTAAAAAGGTCAATATGCTTATCAGCTACGTCAGTGAAATCTTGGAAATTCCGGAGCCTAAAGCTCTATGTCTCAATCTCAGGAGGGCTTTCTGTCTCCTCGATAAAGGCCGTCTGGTCTGTAAAAACAATCATGTTCGGATAGGATTTACCTTATAACTTGTCTTGCAAGGTTTCACTATGAATTTGCTAAGATTGTAAATTGAGTTGGCCTTCAGCTTCCCCTTGAAACGGGTAGAAGGGTTTGTCGATATAAAACCCTGCATTTTTGACGTCTGTAGGGATATTAGAAAGAGCAGTACATAAAATTTAAAACATCAATTAAGCAGACTGATCATTCACGTACCTTAGAGTCGATCAGTAGGACTTCAACGCTGATGAGTGTATTCCCCCTTCTGAAGTTGCGAGCCTCCCAGGAATGAATGAGTCTTACATAAACTGTGTCTTTACAAAACTCCCCCTGGAAACCATCAAATGTTTTAAGAGAACTCATTGTTTACTGATATAAACATCTGAAAAAACTTGCGGTAACAAATGAAAAGAGGGAGGGTATATAAACAACCTCGGAAGAAGTTCGACAGACGATGCCATTAAGAGTCGTAGTTGTGGCATTGAAGATGGTTTTAGAACATGGGGGAGATAGACAATCATGAAAGGCGAACATTATGGTAATGAAGAGAGTTAATAATGTACACTAAACTGCTTATTGGGCTTGACAGTTCAAAGCAAAATTTATTACCGAACCTGGATTTTTTGGCTCATGTATGGTTGACCGTCTGAGAAGACGCTAACAGGGCCACCAAAGCCCACGAAGCCCAGCCGAATCAAATTTATTAATTGCATACTTCTTATTTCATGATGTTTTTTCTAATCACCATGTATGAGTAGTTTGCTTGTTAGGATTAAGGTTAATTCAAAGGTAAAGAATGAATTGTTAGATTGGAGTTGAATCTGTTAGGGTTATCAATAGAGTTGTTAATCTGAATTGTGTTTAAGGCTAGTTCTAGCTTGATCACCTGGAATCTAGATCTTAGGAGGATTGACAGAGACGAAAATATTATTGATCACTGGAACTATCTTAGATGAGCAAAATATATATCTGCAAAGGAATTTGGTTTATAGTTTTTGTGAACAATCGAACATGAACTTTAATGCTTGTCTGAACTATTAAATTTGCAAAAGAATTTGGAATTCTAGGTTTTAGACATAGATAATTTATGCAGCGAAAGTTAGTTGATTTTACATTTGTGTTTCGAGTTCAAAAACGGATCTTCATTAAAACCCTTGATAATTTATTAATTCTACAATTCTGATTTGCCTGAAAAACACCATAAGCCTAGCTCTCTCTCCAAATTGGATTTCCTACTTCTTATGTTGTTCTGTTTATTTTCTTACATTAATTATCGTTTAGCTTAATCCAAAATCATAATCTATTGTACGATCTTAGAGTTTATGTGGATTCAATCCCTTTATACTACGAATGCAATTCTATGAATTTGCAGAACAACTTTAAAGATTACTTTTGAGCATATCAATTTCTCTACTATACTTTCCTTTTTCTTTGCAAGTTCTCTATGATTTATGTGAGTTGCGTTACAGTTTCATCTTTTTCTTTTAAAGCTTGGCATTCTCATTGTGGACTTTGATCTAATCTTCATAAAGTTCATCTTAGGTTCCTTTAACTACACACTATATTCTAACCGTCCTAAGTTTGATTTTTTTTTTTAATTTTTCGATAATATATATTTGTAAATATGGAAGTTTAAGATGTGTTAGGAGTCTCAATTTTGGTATAAAAATGCTATATATTTTAGTAAATTTTAACTTGCTCTGAGGATAGATGATATTTTTTAGTTTGTTTTCAGTTTTGTATTTTTTATTTTGTATGAAAATATGCAATGAATTCAAAATCTGAGATGTACTGATAGTTTTATTTTGGTTTAAATGATGATCTTATATAATTTGTTTTACTTTTGTATTTATAGTATGATTATATAATTGTCAATTTAATATGCTTTGTATCAAATAATGATACTTTTTCTAATTTGATGGATTAAACCGCATTAAAACCTACTTATAGCTATGTCCAGTTTTTTTGTTACTAAACGTTCACAATATTTTTAAACATTTATTTAACTTTATCAAATAATTTATATTTAAACGAAAAAAATTGTTGAAAAGTGGGACCCTGTATTTTAGATTATTTGGAAACTGGTTTAATTAGCATAATGTTATTTTAATAATTATCTTTAGTGAGATGCCAATAAAATTACAAATGTCCAATGACATTTTCAGTAATATAACTCATGACTGAAGGTTATTTTAAATTTATGATCATATTTTAATAGTATAGGTTTACCGTTTCTGATTCATTCTTGTTGTTATTTTGGACTGTAGTAATCTCATTATGAAAAACAATAAAGTTTGTGAGATTTATTTCATTTTCTTCCTCATATTCAGAGTCACCAAAGATGATATAAAATTTTTCTCTCTTCCTATATTCACTTAAATAATCAGTTTTTGTTGTCCACATACTTTACATTTAAAGTTTTTTGGATAGTAAAACATTTTTTTTAACATGACAAAAATTTTGCATTCACTTGAATTATCAGGTTTAAGAAATTTTTCACAATATTGTATATGTCCATTATCAAATCTTTTCCAAGGTTTTTCAAAGTTTTGGTCTTTTTCCTAAATGTTGGTTTTTTGTCTTATCTTTTACATGTTTGTATGTTGTTTTCTTGTCCAATTTCAGATGTGTTAGAATCCATTTCCATTTTATAGACTTGAAACATTCTTCACCATTTTAATCTCTTTACACTTCTTACCAAATTCAAAACCTAATTGGAAACAGAACATATATTGCACTAAAGTCTGCTACTTTTTCTTGGTTCACATCTTGAAACGCTTGTTGTTCCTTCGAAAGCTTTATGCAAAATATTCAAGTTTCCATTGCAAAAGTACATCATTAAGTTAGTGTAAACTGATTCATTTTTATTGAATAAATATGGCTGATATTTGGGGTGGATACAAATCGGATATCCGGAATATTTAGTGTATCCGGATCCAGACCTGGATCGAAAATCCTTGATATCTGAATTTCGTGTATTTACGATAAAACCAGATATACGGGCATCACATATCCACATTCAAAATCTTTCATTATTCGGATCCGGATATTCTTGACACCCGAATTCGTGAAACATATTTTGGATCCCTAATAATTTTTCCACGCTTTTCTATGTCGAAATAAAAACATAGAGTTATGTAATAGATCTTTTTTTCTATTTGATTTGAATTACCATTTACAAATAATGACAGGAATTTCTCTATTGTTAACGCTTATCTTCGCATTTTCATCTGTCATTATGATCCACCATTCTTCTGTAGCGACTTTCAAACAGTGGTGCATAGCAAATTCGACAGCGCCAGACAAAGAACTACAAATAACAATTTTTTTAGGGTGCTACCATCAATTTCTCAATTGTACACCAATTCAACCTGGTGGATCTTGCTACAACCCCAATACTCTCGTTAACCATGCATCCTTTGTGATGAACACTTATTTTCAAAGCTATGGTCGCACCAAAGAAGCATGCAATTTCAGAAATACTGGCATAGTTACTAGTACTGATCCAAGCTATGGTGATTGTGTGTACAGATCTTAAAAACTTCAAACTGATTTTAAAGGTTGATATATGGAATTCTTTGTGGTTCCATAATTTGTCATCAACTATATAGTTATCCAAAATTACAATATGTGTTCAAACATTTCATAAATTTAATAAAAGTTGTAATAATTTTATCTCTACTAGGCTATCTAAATAATTTTATTAATCTGTTATTCACTTTTCTCTTTTATTTTCTGAGATTCCATTATTTTCGAACAGGAAAACAAAATTATAACTACAAAATGACATAGATTCTAAAAAAAATCCTTTGAATGCCAATTAAAATAGCATAATGCCATAAATTCTAAATCTTTGAAAAAAAGTCTACATCAATAAACTGTTTTTTATATAAAAATATGTTGAACGTAAAATACTTATGTAAGAGATTAGATGTACTAATCTTGATTCATGAATTTTATTTGGTTTATAAATCAATATGAGATATGGAAATACTCACTAGTAATCAGATGTAGATTTTGAAATAATAGAAATTTTGGTCGGATATAAATATTGGCATTTTAATTTAAAAAAATTTTAATCCGTTAAATTTAACGTGAAATTTAAAATTCAATGATAATAAATAAATAAAGAACACCAAATCTCAATTAGTATATAGAAGTCATTGAATGAATAAGAGTATATTTTTAGAAAAAACAATTAAAATGAATTCCAATTCCCATATATTTTTTTCTATTTTTAAATTAAGTGAAGTCCATTAACCAATAGCCCTCACTTAATATATTGTGATAACCTCCAAAATTGTTTTGTTATGTGTTTTTCGTGACAAATTTACTTTGCTATTACTTAAAATCTTTGACTATAAATTACGTAGCTATAGTACCAAGGTAATAATTTAAATATTTTATGCAGGGAACTCTATTGAAATATCTTTTATAACTTTTAGAAAATCAAATAAAACATACGTATATTAAAATACAATAAATATAATATGTTCTTGGATTTAGTGTGATTATATATATAAATCACATAGATATTCAAAATACCAAACTTTTTAATATTAAAATTTATTACTTATATAATTTTAATAAAGACTTCAATAATTTTTGGTGTTTAATAACGCTGGTTTTAGTATTTGTTTTTAGATTTAAAATGATTTTTAAGGTTATTTGGATAAAGAATGGATAAAATAAGGTAAAATGAACATTTTCATCCATAGACAGTTTCAATATTCAAAACATCATAAGTTCAACCATATTTGGAGGACTTTCCACTGACGGATTGAGCCAATTCTTGGAAACAAATGATTCAGTTTTCATTTTAAGCTGGTATTAGAGTTTAATACGTAAACATGTAAACTGAACGCACACATATGCCCAATTTAGCGATAAATAGGGATTATAATTTGTTCTAGAAATGGACGCATGAGTCGATGAAGAGATCATATACAAAAATCAATCACTTTTTAATATTCAAGTGTCAGTCTGATTGATTCCTCAAAGATTTATCTCTTTCTAAAACATTTTTACTTTCTCTATAAAATCTCTCAAATTGCTGTATTTTTTTCAACAGTCATTAACTGTTATTTCTGTTATCTTTCTTCTCTCTGCAAATGTCTGATATAGATACCCAACCAAGAGACACATTGTGAAGAGTCACATATGTTAGACATATTGTGAAAAATCGTATATGTTCATTCAAAGGGTTATAAGAGTAACTTCCCATAACTACCGGTTAATCCAACCGGTTTAGTATACTGTCTAATCATGGATGCATACCGACTAGAAACCAATTGGTTGTTTGAATGAGATTTAATAGTGCAATCAAAATTTATCCCAAAATGCTGGAGACTAACTGTCTATGTTCTCAACGGGCCAAATTAAGAAGGAAGCTTGAGATCGACCGATCCCAAGAGGGAATACGATCGGTCCTCCACTTGACAATCTGGAAGATTCTGCCCGACTTTTGATTAAATCAATCGATCTGGATCCTAAATCAGTCGAATTATATCCATTTTTTAATAAAATTTGCCAGATTCGCTCATATTCAATTATATCTGAGATTGAAAGTTATGGCCAGCGTAAAACCTCTTAAATCTTTCTATTCACATTCTCTGAATATCATCCACTATCAACCAATTATTATATATTCATAGTTCTTCAATTCATTGGAGCTCTGGTTGGAGAGATACACCATTAAATTTTCTAGTTTATGATGAGGAAAATAAGAATTAATGATAGATAGATAGGATGGATATAGAGTTCTATAAAAAATGTGTCGTACTCTATTTTGGTTAATGGATCAGCCTATAGTGAGATTAAACCAGAAAAGATAAAGAAGAATAAAAAAGATTTGTTTAACTTTGTAACCAAAAGGATAGATGATAAAATCCGTGGTTGGTACAATGAGTTCTTGTCTCCATCAGGAACAAAAAAATCATATCAAGATGCTGGCACTAGCATATCGGAATCTTGAAAACATTATGTTAATGTTGTCACAATTTTTCTTTTGAATCAAGAAGCAAAAGAAAAATCAGTTCTTGATTCAAAAAAAAATTGTGACAACATTAACAGAATGTTTTCAAGATTCTGATGGAGACATGAAAATAGAATAAAAAACAAATTTTTTGGGTATCATGGGGCGGATTGTTACTACCTAAACGTGAAGGTGGATTGGGATTTAGAAATCTATACAATTCAATGTAGCTATAGTTTATAAATGAATATATTATCTTTCATTAGCATTGTTATAGTCGGCGTACAAATGAAAGAATTACTACAAAAATATACGAGCTGATAAGTGGCTTCTCACATTGCCTCCCAAAAGTGGTTAATAGTAGTGGAACCAAGCCAACATTGAAGGTTATTGAACTATGGAAATACAGACAACGTCAATGGGATAATGCTAAGTTAAAGTCGCTGCTAAATTTAGAGGATGTGGTACTAGCGATAAAGATCCAATTATCAAGATACTCTCTGCAAGATAAGTATATATGGCCATACATAAAAATATCATAAGATAAATTACAATTAAGGTATTGGGTGGTAATCCATACAGCAGATGTAGATGAGTAGTTAGAACCACGACATGGTGATTTGGAATTGAAAGGAACAATATGGAAAATGAAGATTTACCCAAAGATTCAACAATTTTTTGGAAAGCATTACCAGGAGCATTACCAGTTTCAGATAGATTAAAGAGTAGAGGTATCAAAGTTGATCTGACATGCAATCGTTGTTGTATGGCTGAATAAACCATCAACCACACCCTTTTTGAATGCCCCCATGCTAAAGGATTTGGAGAACAAGCTATACTACAAAAATTGATCTACCTTCACTAACTTGGAAGAAAAAGTGAAAACCATGTTACATATATATATATATTGCTCGAAATAATCCAGAATATGTGTGTCTTCTTGATGCGATCATAAGCCTACTAGACTTTGGATCTTCCCAAAAGATCGTCAAAGTTTGAACGTGTAAAGCCAATATTGAGTATATTAAACCCAACACTTGAAGTATCTTAAAACGCCCAAGCAATCCAAGGCGGTGGATCCTTCCAAATGCGACTTGGTGTAGAATCAACAATGAATATATTAAACCCACCGCCTGATCTATCTTAAAACACAAAAATCACTCTTTAGGATGGTAGAATGGTAACACAAGTGTTTGCGGAATAACACTTGATTTACCAGTTGATCTTTGGATATTACACACCAAAAGATTGAAAGTTCCAATGGGAACAAAAGACTTGCTCTCTAAGGAAACAAGAAAAGAAGTTGATTAAAAACTATTGGATCCTCTTACAAAATAAAGATCCGAGTTTTTAAAGACAAATCAAAGAAAAGGAAAATGAAGAGTTTGGCGGTTTCAAAATTAAAGACTAAAATTTAAAGTGGATGTTTAAGGCTCGAACGTGGGACTCCCGGCCTCCTTTGGTCGGTCTTAGGCCGGGCCAAGCATCTCCAAAACGTTTAAGGCATTTGGCCACTCTACTTCACTTCGGCCCAAGGTGTTTCGTTCGGACCAAATTTGTCCAACTGCTAAGCCCACAATCTCCTTGATCGTCTTAGCTCTGGAACATGTCATTGGGCCAGCTTGGTCGTGTAGATTTTTCCTTGGTCCAAGTTTGGTCGCGGCCGGCCGATCAGGTCCGGTTTGGTCGAGATTCTTGATTTTTGAACCATCTTCAAAATAAGTCCGTCCCAAGGGTGTTTTGGCACGATCAATCTCTTCTCCTAGTGTCTTTGGTTGAGAGAAATGGCCTCCATCCTTCCTTTGGTCATCGGAATTTTCAAGTTCCATGTCAGGTTCCATGTAAGGCTCGTCTGGCTCGTCCGGCTCGTCCGGGTCGCTTGGTTCCATCGGGTCGGTCAGTCCTTGGCCGTTTATGCTCATATCAACCCCACCTCTTTCTTGAAAAGGATTTGCCCTCAAATCCTGCTCATCTGCATCATAGGGAATTAAGTCAAACTCATTGAAAGTTGAGCTCACATTGTACTTACTTGGTAGGTCGATTGTGTAGGCATTGTTTTCAATCCTTTGAAGTACTCTGAACGGGCCATCGGCTCTTGGCAGTAGTTTGGAATTTCTCTCATTTGGGAACCGGTCCTTCCTTAGGTGAATCCAAACAAGATCGCCCGGTTCAAACATCTTCTCCTTTCGTCCTTTGTTGGCTTGCTGTTGGTATTGGACCGTCTTTTGCTCCACATTCTTCCTTGCCTAGGCTTGCATTTTAAACTTAGATTGCTTACACGTTGTGCATCGGTTGCAAAGCCTTTTTACGTCTTTCCTTACGTGCGGCCAGTAGAAGTGTTCTTGCAAAATGCTCAAAGTCTTGGCGAGACCAAAGTGTCTCATTAGACCACCTCCATGGGCTTTCTTGAGGAAAAAATCTCGTAGAGAGCAGTTAGGCACACACAAACAATTTTCAAAGAATAGAAATCCGTCTTGCCTAAAATACTTTCCAAAAGCAAATTTTTCACAAGATTTGAACACGTTTTTAAAATCAAGGTCATTGGCATACATACCTTTTAAGTGTTCAAAACAAAGAAGCTTTGTGTCTAGGAAGAGTAGAGTGTACCTTCGGGATAAGGCGTCGGCCACAACGTTCTCATTACCTTATTTGTACCGAATGACATATAGGAATGTTTCAATGAATTCGACCCATTTAGCATGTCTCTTGTTCAGCTTATGTTACCCTTTCAAGTGTTTTAACGACTCATGGTCCGTGTGAATCACAAATTCTTTTGGCCACAACTAATGCTCCCAAGTTTGAAGGGCCCTCACCAACGCATACAACTCCTTGTCATACGTAGGATAATTCAGCGTGGCTCCTCCAAGCTTCTCACTAAAATAAGCAATTGGTCTTTTCTCTTGCATTAGGACAGCACCAATACTAACTCATAAGACATCACATAGGAAGTGAAAGAAGAGGTGCATTGGTCAACTTCCCCTTTAACATTTGGAATGCATTTTCTTGAGCTTCTCCCCATTTGAAGCCAACGTCTTTCTTATCACCTTGGTGAGTGGTGCGGCTATTGTACTAAAGTCCTTGACAAACCTCTTGTAGAAGCTGTCTAGCCGTGAAAGCTTCTCACCTCTCCAACGGTTTTGGGACTTGGCCATTCTTGAATTGCCTTGACCTTCTCTTGGTCCACCTTAACTCCATCTGCACCAACAACAAAACCTAGAACAACTAGATTATCCGTACAAAAATTAAATTTCTTGAAGTTAGCATAGAGTTTTTCTTCTCTTAAGACCTCTAACACGCATTTGAAATGCTCCACATGATCATCTAAGTTCTTGCTATAAGCTAAGATTTTATCAAAGTAAACCACCAAAAAAACGCCTATGAAATGTCAAAGGACATGATTCATTAATCTCATAAACGTACTTGTGCGTTAATTAATCCAAAAGGCATAACAAGCCATTCATATAACCCATGTTTGGTTTTAAATTCGGTTTTCTATTCATCCCCTCTTTTATGTGAATTTGATGGTACCCACCCTTAAGATCTGTCTTAGAAAATATACTAAAACCATGTAATTCATCAAGTATGTCATCTAAACGTGGAATGGGATGGCGGTACTTAACTGTTATGTTGTTGATGGCTCGGCAATCAACACACATTCTCCAGCTACCGTCTTTCTTTGGTACCAAAAGGATTGGTACGGCGCATGGACTCATGCTCTCTTTGATGTATCCTTTGCTTATGAGTTCACCAACTTGATTTTGGAGCTCATTGGTCTCCACGGGATTGGTCCTATAAGCTGGCCAGTTAGGTAGTGTTGCTCCGGGCACAAAATCGATTTGGTGCTCAATTCCTCTTATGGGAGGTAAACCACTTTGTGTTTCATCCGGAAACACATCCTCATAATCTTGTAAAAGAGCTGAAATCTTGCTCGGGAACTCCGGCTCAAAGTCATAAATGGTTAATAAAGATTCTTTATAAATCATTAAAACCATCGGTTGTTGGGTAAACAACACTCTTTTGATATCACAAGCCTTTGCAAACAAATTCGAAGCTTTAACCTTTTTTTCTTCTATTGCGTGAGGTTGGGCTTGGCTTGAGTTCTCCTTGACGCCACTTGTGCTTTCCTTGATGCCCTTTTGCTTAAATGCTTTTGATCTTGGTATACCTCAGCTGGCGTTAAAGGAACGAGAGTGATATTCTTGCCTTTGAACTCAATGGTGTGTTTGTTAGATCGCCCATCATGCACAACTCCTCGGTCATAATGCCATGGCCTCCCTAAAAGTATGTGGCTGGCCTCCATAGGCAGCACATCACATAAAACCTCATCCTCATATTTTCCAATAGACAAAGGTACCTTGACTTGGCAATTGACCTGCATCTCTCCATGCTCATTTAGCCATTGTAGTTGGTACGGCTTAGGGTGTTTGGTAGCTTTCAACCCAAGCTTCTTCACCATAACTTGGCTGGCCACGTTTGTACAACTGCCCCCGTCTATGATTAGGCTGCACACTTTGCCTTGTACTACACACCGCGTGTGAAATAGGTTTTCTCTTTGCTCGTTCTCCTTAGCTTTAGCTTGAACCCTCAAGGCCCTCATGGTATGAGTAGTACACCCCTGGTCGGTTCTTGCTCTTGCTCATCATCAGTTGTGTCCACGTCAGCTTCCTCCTCATTCTCCGTCACAAACTCGCCATTGTCAAGAAGAAGCATAGTCCTCTTGTTCACACATTCATTAGCATAATGACCTTGGCCATGGCATTTAAAGCATGTTACCTCGCGGTTCTTTGGCCTTGGGTTTTCAGTCTTGCTCTTGGAGTCTTGTAGATAGTTCACGGCCTTGTTGTCGTCCTTTGGTTTGGGTTCGATCTTCGGTTGGTAACCTTGCCCTCTTTCTTTGTTGTAGGCCGGCTTCGAACTAGAACCGTATGACTGCCTTGGGTTGCCCGTCTGTGTGTTTTGTTGCTCAACCAAAATGGCTTTGTGGAACATTTCTTCAATGCTTTCATACTCTTGCATTTCTAGACGATCTTGTATATCTCTATTCAACCCACTTAGGAACCTGGCCATTGTACCTTCTGGGTCCTCATCAGCGTCTGCCTTGATCATCAAGGTCTCCATTTCTTGGAAATACTCTTCAACACTCTTGGTGTCTTGTAGTAAACGTCTAAGCCTTTGGTGTAGCTCACTGTGGTAATGGCTTGGAACAAATCGTCAACGCATGAGATTTTTCATCTCATCCCATAAAACTATTGTTCTTTCTCCGGTTCTCCTCCTATTTTTCACCACTTGATCCCACCAATTAATAGCATAACCATGGAATTCGGTAGCAGCAACTCTAACCTTTTTGAGGTCGGAGAAGTTTGGGCAATCGAAGACTAGTTCGATCTTCTTCTCCCATTCAAGGTAGGCGTCTGGGTCATTCTTGCCGTAGAAGGCAGGAATCTTGAGCTTAAGACCTCCTAGGTTGTCATCATTTATGATGGTGTCGTCCCGGTCCCTCCTAGGTCTCCTTTGGCTTTTGCCCGAGAGAATCTCTTCTTGGCTCTCATTGCCGTCATCACTCATCCTGGAGCGTCTAGAGGCGGTTCGTGGTCTCTGACTAGACCCTTTTTGGTACATGGCTTGTTGGTCTTCTTGGACTCGGTCTAATCGTGTATTGACTGCTTCTAGACCTGCATTAAAAAGACGAGTCATCTCACTAGTTAGTGCTTGCATTTGCAATCTAGATAGACCGGTGTTGCGGGTGGTCTCCTCATTGCTACTCCTATCTCCGTCCGACATGGTTCCTGAAAATACTTAACAAACATGTTAGAAAAATCTTCTCACAAGTGTTTCTCTCATTTTGTGTTTTCACTCACGGCTTGTCCTTTTCAAGCAAGAAATCCTAAGATGTTCCCACAAAAATTCTTAATCACGTGAGGTGGAGTCTACTAAATCCAACGGCCGATCAAGTTTAAAGAAGGAAGATAGAAAGATCAGAAGATAGATATATTTTTTTTATTGAAGTAGAATAAATCAAACCCCAAGGATATAATTTCTCGTAGACCTTTTTAAGCTACTAGCTTGAAATAAATTTTTTTAAAAAAATTTTTAGGAGAAAGAAAAAAATTGTTCAATGATCTACTAGAATCCGTGAACCAAGATAAATATTTTGGGAAAATGATTTTGAGGCTACTAGCACTCGAAATTAAAGATAAAGTTGTTTTGGAATACCAAGCTTGGAATTGTCCTCTGATACCACTTGATGCAATCCTAAGCCTACTAGACTTGAATCTTCCCAAAAGATCGTCACTCCAAGATGGTAGTTGGATAACCCTTGACAAAGTTTGAACGTGTAAAGCCAATATTGAGTATATTAAACCCAACACCTGAACTATCTTAAAATGCCCAAGCACTTCAAGGTTGTGGATCCTTCCAAATGCGATTTGGTGTAGATTTACCGGTTGATCTTTGGATATTACACACCGAAAGATCGAACGTTCCAATGGGAACAAAGGACTTTCTCTCTAAGGAAACAAGAAAAGAAGTTGATTAAAAATTATTGGATCATCTTACAAAGTAAAGATATGAGTTTTTAAAGACAAAGCAAAGAATGGGAAAATGAAGAGTTTGGCGGTTTCAAAATTAAAGACTAAAATTTAAAGTGGATGTTTAAGGCTCAAACGTGGGACTCTCAGCCTCCTTTGTTCGGTTTCTTGTCATTTTAGCTGCGGTCTTGGGCTGAAATTGTAGTCTTAGGCGGGGTCAAGCATCTCCAAAACGTTTAAGGCATTTGGCCACTCTTCTTCACTTTGGTCCAAGGTGTTTCGTTCGGACCAAATTTGTCCAACTGCTAAGCCCACCATCTCCTTGATCGTATTTGCTCTTGAACGCGTCATTGGGCCAGCTTGTTCGTGTAGATTTTTCCTTGGTCCAAGTTTGGTCGCGGCCAGCCGATCGGGTCTGGTTTGGTCGAGATTCCTGATTTCTGAACCATCTTCAAAATGATTCCGTCCCAAGGGTGTTTTGGCACGATCAATCTCTTCTCCTAGTGTCTTTGTTTGAGAGAATTGGTCTCCATCCTTCCTTTGGTCGTCGGGATCTTCAAATTCCACGTCAGGTTCCATGTGAGACTCGTCCGGCTCATCCGGGTCGCTTGGTTCCATCGGATCGGTCAGTCCTTGGCCGATCATGCTCATATCAATTCTTCCTCTTTGTCTTTACTGGTTTACGTGATCAAGAAATGATTTCCCTTTCAATAAAAGACAGTGCATCCGAAAGAAGATGGAGACTGAAGTTACCAAGCGGTAATATAATTGATTGTAGCACAAGAAATTATGGATAAAGAAGGAGAAAGAAACAAGATAAATGGAAGAGAAGCAAGATCCAGCTTTCGGGAACCTCCACTACCGGAATGTTGAAATGCAACCTCAATATAGTAGTTATGAATCAGCTAACTTATTTGCAGGAATTGGATAGATAATTATAGATCACACATGTGCTCATATTTTCTCCGGTTCATCACAGATACATGGGATAACTTCTTCACTTCGGGCTGAAGCGGCAAGTCTACTAATACTTTACAATTTGTTTGGTAAGAGGTTGGAGGAATGTCTGATTTGAAAGCAACAACATAGAGTTAACTATGGTGATCAACAAAATAGAACACAATCTATAATTGGCAATCAGTTGTATGATATACGACATTGAATGATGAAATTTCATGACTGATCTCTTGATTACGTAACTAGAGAGAGTAATCAAGCTGATGATGTGCTCTTGAAGAAAGTATATGACATAGTTTTCATTTGGGGTTTTTTTTGTTTTTTTTCAAAAATATAAAGGATCTACAATGACTCAGGTAATCAAATCGGTAGTAAAACAATGTGTGAAATATTTTTGATGGTTAAACGCAAGCATTTCATGCTAACTTGTCAGTCTTTGTATTATTTGTACGTGCAATCAGGAAGAGAACGAATGTGTTAAAGAACCCTTACATCTCTGAAACATTGTAGATGGATTGAAAAAAAAACAGGTCATTTATGTGGTGTAGTCACTATCTTCGGCAAATCCAAATAGTCTATTTGGAAAGCTATAGTTTGGAATGTTACTGTTTGTTAAAATGCATTCATATATTCCATAGTTCAGATAAACACTTCGAGTCCAACATGTAATGGTGAGAGACTATCTCTGACGTTTTTTCGCCTTCATCAATCTTGACTAATGAACCACTCTTATCCTCAAAATAAATCGTTTTCTTTCTATGAGCCATCTATATGTCACCATATTCCATTTTGAACCAATTTGGATACTTTTGAAAATTCTATATGTGGTTGAACATGTGGTAAATTATTACTTTCAGATAGTTGGACATCTTTCCATTGTAATGATTTTGTCTCCCCAATTTACGAATATCTCAGGGACTCCGATCAATATTATCATATAGTGTATCATTCCTGTACTTTCAAAAATATCGCAATATCCATGAGAAGTGTCAATTAAAATTATCTGGAGAAATCTTCAAGAACAAGTAAGCCATATTTGAAAATAACAAAGACATGAGAAACACTTCGAGATTGGATTAAACTTGTGAAAAAACACACGTTTGTATAGCCAAAAGACATTCAACTGGTACATGATTATTTGTTTCTTCATATGCACCACACCAGACAAATTGCATATCAAAATGAATCCCTCTTGACCTTAAATTTTATTGTTACTGATAAAAAACCTTGATATAATTTACCAAATAAATGTTTGATTTTGGGGGAGGGGGGCATTTTAATTTCCGTGAAAAAAAACTGCAAATATTTGTTGACATCTGACTGCATAAAAGGACTATTTCTATCTTTATCAGAATATGCTTGTTATGTACGATATACTGATTTTACTATATTTTTCCCATATTTTGTATAGTGTCATTCACATGTATCTGATTTTAAAAATCAACTAATTGGCAACTTAAAATAAATGTTGCATCCTTTGGCTCAATAATCATATCTATGAATTGGGTATTCCACGTCTTTTTCAATGGTTTAATCAAATGATTATCCTTAAAAGAAGGATAATACTAATATGTTTTACAGTTTGTGACCACGGACAAGAGGTTGAGATCGATGTGTCCTTCCATACTGAAATATACGTTGTTTTCCATCCTTTCGATAAGTCTTTTGTTCACTAGATGTCGAGTTGATATAATACTCCTCCAACCATAATATAGAAAGTAATATCCAATCGGGTACAAAGGATATGTATTCCGGACCTATCTACCTTTAGAAACCTTTGAAAAAAAAGAGAATTTGGTTTATCAATTAATTGCCATAATCTTTTTACCAATAGAGTCTTGTTATTATCCTCCAGTGCAAGGAATCAAGTCCACCATTACCTTTATCTAGACATTGCTTGTTCCAAGATATCCTATATATACATTTTTGGTTTCCACAAGAGCTCCACAAAAACTGAGTTACCATAATTGTGAGTTTGGTAGTCACCAATTTAGGTAAGCGAAAGTATGACATGATAGGTTGTGTAACGCAGTTGCTACCAATTTAATCAAATCGCATATTATATTTTAGCCATAATTCTAACTTCTTAAAAAAATTTTGTTATACTATTTGCTTTTCTGTAAAGGAGTTAGTCTATTTTAGTGGTACATGTGTGTAATATCTAATTATTAGAATAATACAACAGATGGAATTGTTTGAGACCATATAAATCTGTCAGTTTTCTTCATAGTACATACGATTATGAAGAAATTGGCTCACCAAAATTTTGTATTTATTGTTTTTGAAGAATTGTAATTTAGATTTTGAGTTCTACCTTATATTAACCACTTAACATTTTATTCTACTTTATATATTTTTAGAGTTCACATCTTATTATGGAATTCAATTTCCAGTTGAGATACTATATTATAAAAATGATTAGCATAAAATACATAAAAAATAGTATAGGACGATTTATCAATAGCGTAAAAGTCTAACACTGTCAACTTTTAGAACAATTGTTGCTTTCTTTATTTTATTCATTACATGATTATTTATTCTATTATGTGTTCTACTATCACGATTGGGCTAATTCACCCAATTTTAATTGCTCTTTTGACAACAACAACAAAAAAAAATTATTTCCCATGTTAGACAATCCTTCATCGATCAGAAGCCGGACACTCACTGATTCATTCTTCCACCATTCCCATGCGTCTGTCTGTTCAATGTTCTTACCCATATTATTTAAATATTACGTTGTACCCAAAAAAAAACGAACAAACAAAATAGAAAATAGACGCCCAATGCCTTTATGTGTCTCCTACTTCATGAATTATTTCCTAAACAACCCATAAATCTCAACCTCTCTCCATGTGCCCTCACATGCATTCCAATGAACTAAATAATTTTCTTTTTTAATTCTATTAAGCATTGTTGTTAACATAAAAGTTAAACACACCCACTTGTGATATCACATTCAATAAGCTATGGATCTCCGCAAAAGCAGAGCAACAACAACAACCACCGTTACTCTCTCATGTCTTCTTTTCTTTACTTCATTCTACACAATCTCCACAACAAAATCAGTAACAAATCCACTAACATACCAACTCTTTCTATTCGTGGGCTTCGTTCTGGCTGTAGCTTTGTCGCTTATGGTACTTGTCACCGCTGTGCGAGCCACCATGGTCGCGTGGATAACGGTACTCGTCCTGCTGGCTTTCTCGGGTACTCGCCGCCGTGTTCTGGCACGGCGGGGGAAGATGATCACGACAGACGTGGCTATGTGCTTGGTCAGGGTTCTGATTGGAGAGGCAGATCCTCGCGGTTAGTCTGATGGCGGTAGTACGTTGTTAGAGAATATTTTACTAGTTACATATCATGTTTGTATATAATCTTAAAAAGTTATGTCTTTTTTGTGAATGACTTTCAGGTTTTGTTTCTATTTATACGGAATCAAATGTTAATTTCCGGTATCTATATATATGTGTGTGTGGAATTCTTTAAATGTTCATTAAATTCTATTTAATTTATGAGAGATTTTTTAAAACCCTTCAAATACAATTTTTTTTATGGTATATCAGAATTGGTTAGACCCTCTACAATATTTTTTTTTATTTTTACTAGGGGAGATCCCGGACGTATTTATTTTAATTTTTTAAAATTAATTATAAATAAACTCAGAATTGTTTATATATTTTCAAATCCAGATAAGATAAATTTAGAATTCTTTAAGATTTAAAACTTACTACTTTAAAATCCCAAAATTATTCAGTTGCACGTAAATATAGATCGTAGAGTTAAGAGTTATTGGATTTTCAGTACCAAAATAAATAAAAATATAATAGTTATGTTCTCACATTCGTGCTAAAAGCATAACTTCACAGCGGCGGTGATAAATCCAAATATTTGTAATTAGTCAATATTTTATTCTCAGTAGCTATACCAATCGTCATAGGTTTGATAACCTAAAAAGAAAATATTTTGATATATAGATAAGCTATAATCTTTGTGGAGTGATTACCATCAAAACAATCCAATGAAGAAATATTTTTTGTTACTTTGCCACATTTAAATCATAAAATTCCATGTGAAATTACAATTTGTTTTCCCACTCGTTCATGTGATTTTGTTTCTTTTTGCTAAGCCCTTAAACGTTTTGCTACCGTTTCTTTACTATTATAATATTATTTGACCCTGGTTATATTATTCATGATCATGTATTTTTTATTTTAGTCAGTTTAATTAATTTATAACTTCTTAACAATGCGGTAATTAACAAAATTGAGAAGATCATAATTCCAAGCAAAAAATACAAATAGTAGAACAAAATTTAGTTTTTTAGTTAGACTCCTACGAAGCAAATTACGAAAATAATTGAAAAATCAAAATATTTTACATTTCTTGTAGCTAGTATAGATTCAACAAAACTATCTTTAACATATATAATTTTCGTTAAAGTCCACGGCACTCTTTAAAAATATCTCGGTTTTTCTACATTGCAACATTACATACTTTAAAGCTTAGAGTCTACATAACACGCTTTTCGGTTGATTAAAATTTTTTTTGTTCAGTTTTACCGTCTATGAATCTTGTACCAAATTTAACTACGTGCAAACTATTTTTATATGTACATTTTTATTATTTTGTTAAAAAAACTTGTTATAAGAAAAGTAACTATTTTCATTCTAATTAAATTATTTATATATTCTACATATTATGTCTATCTATTATTTAAAATTGTTTTTTGAGGTTTTTTGTCACATTTTATTGAGGTTCTAATAGGCCACACCCTGGGTTTTTATATAAAACTTTAATTAATTTTAGATAACTATATACTTTGTATTTGATTATATAGATTGTCTACATATCTTAAAATGCTCATTAGACGAATTCAGAATTTTTAAAAGTTAAAAGTTACTGATTTATTAATGTTCAAAACACATAAATTTATGTATTAGAGTTGAGAGTATAAATAACCGATCTTGTACTCCTCCCTTGGCCGCATCTCTTTGGTGCCAAGATCAGGTTTGTTTTGTGAAGACTAACCCCTAGCCGCCATAGGGTTCATCGACTGAAATTTTAAGGGAGAGGTAATCAGGAATTGAAGTGTTAGATTACAAAGAGAGAGTGACATTTCGAAGAAAAATTGATTTGAGGAAGTTGAATCATATTTATAATAACGTGGAGAATTGGGAATGTTTGAGAAACCATACAAAGGATGGATTGATGTCAAAGTTCACTTATGCTACGTGACGTAGTGTCAATAGAAGTTTAAGAGAAGATCGGTTTTGGGTCAATAAGATATGGGCTTGGCCTAAATTTTTTTGTCTTTAAAATGAATTATCATAAATTTTGAAACTGCTTACGTGGCATGATTTTCGAAATTCATTTTTGCTGAAGTGGCACATATTAGAAGCCTCAAACTTAAACTTTTATTTAGTACTAGGGTTGATTCCACACTACACACGGATTGTGTACATAAATTTTAGTTTTATATGTCAGTTAGAATGTAATGTTTGTTTTGTAATTTTTGTAAATAATTAATTCTATTTTTATCGTTTTTAATTGCAATTGTTATTTTAATTTGTATTTGATGTAATTGTAGAATAAAGAACTCTGTAGAGCTGTTCGTGTTTAAACGAAGAAGATTATGAAGTTTTTAAAGTCTACATCAAAAGTAAGTTACAACATATTCATTGAGAAAAAAGAAAGACATTTTCGGCTGAATTCATATTGCTACTCTATATCCCACATGTCATTGTTTTAATCTTGAGTTTTTGCTGAGATGACACCTCTTAGGAGCCCAAAACTTAAATTTAAGTTTCTATATGCCACATGTCATATTTTAGATATAGTCTTTTAAAAAAATAAAGAGAGAGTTTTGCTCCAATGGTCACGTTATTTGTTTTGGTTTAAATATAAGCCAATTGTCCTATATAGACCAATTTAATTTTTACAATAAGAAAATAACAATTTGATTATAACATAAACAAAATTCATTAAAATAAATAATTACTAAAATACTTCCATTAATTTTAATATTTATTTTCTAATTAAACTATGATATTCATCTATTAAAAAAATATATTTTTTGTTGACGTCGACAAAAACAATTGTTACCGAAATTCTTTATTGTCTCTCTCGCTGGCCACCGGAAAACCTCTCTCGATTCTCTCGTCGACCACTGAATATTCCACTGGAAAATTTCTTGTAGAATTCACATGAATCTTCTCATCGCCAAAGAGTAAGTTTCTAATCTTGTTCTTCAATTTTCATAAATAGGGGTTTTTAATTTGAAATTTTGCATCTCTAAACTAGAAAATGTGCTTAAAAAGGTTCAGATAATTCACTTTTCGAGCAGTCCTAATTGGCAGTGGGTGAATCTCGACCACTTCCACTTGGTCCCCAGCCCGTTCACCTTCTGAGGGTAAGGTTGCACGGACCTTGGTTGACTGACCCACAATAGGATTCTCGGCCGACGTGAACGTATGTATTAGGACGGCCAGTTGGTTAAATATCGTCTTCAGCGCTTCCCACACTTTTCCAACAGAAGGTGTTACGACCTGATTTCTATCACCAGCCGCAGCGCCATATCCAACACTATTGGAACAGACTGGTGGCCTGTGTTTGACGACTCTGCCACCTCTGATCAATTCTCTGGGTTACGGTCATCACCACCAACGACTCTACTTAGAACCTACGTTGGGTGAACCAATTGCACCGCACCCATTTTCCCAGTCTCAAGTCCGAATGGTTAAGAATGCTTGGATTCACCTTATCGACCCCAGCCTGATTCAGGTCTGTCATTCCTTTCTTACTTTTTCTGGTTTTTCTTTTACTCCCTGAAGATTCATAATACGTTAGTGCACCCAAAGCATTATCAATCTCCGCGAGTATAAGCAAAACCTAGCGCGAGACCTACTACCCGATGAGTGGTAATTGATTATGCTTATAAGTAAACTCAACATGTGGCAAACAATCTTTCTAAGTTTGTATGTTTTTTATAATGATAGCATGCAATGTAGTAGAAAAAGTTATATTCAGTAGAAAAAGTTATATTCGGCCGAAATAGTGTTGCTATATTTGTAAAACTCGAATAAAGCATAAAACTCATTTTCATCAGCCACGTATTTCAAGGTGGTCCATTAAGAAAGAAAATCACCAAACACCGTAAGAGCTTAAGTGGCTGAAAGAGGGGCATCAAAGTTTGTGTTGCTTCTAGATTGGTGTCTTTTTCTATTGGAGGATATGACAAGGATAAGATATATTCTTACATTGCTCTAATAGATGTGAGTCATCTTCTTCTGGACGTCCAATTGCAGTATGATCGAGGAGCACTTCATGATGACAAGCGAAACATGTATAGCTTCGTCTTCTACACCTGACAATCCTAATAACATGGAATGTGGTAAAACTAAAAACCAATTTCGCGTTGCTCTCTTGCCGTCTTTGAACGAGAGTTTTAAGAACTGGTTTTTCTTAGACTTTGCCGCTTTGGTATCGTCCTTTGTACCTCCAAAAACAAGTTCTCAGGCTTTAACGCAACTTGATGAGCTTCTCCAAGAGTTTTCCAATGTGTTTCCTTCAGAACTGCCACAAGGTATTCCTCCGTTATGAGACATTTAACACCAAATAGACGTTGTTCCATGTGTAGTACTACCAAATCGATCTCATTATAACATGAGTCCGCAAGAACACAAATAATAATGGCACTAATTGGGAGAGTTATTATCAAAATGGCGAGCTCGGGAAAGTCTTAGTCCTTGTCCAATTCTAGCATTGCTCATTCCTAAGAAGTATGACCCTGGAGAATGTGTGTGGAAGATTGAGCTATTAACACAATCAAAGTGAGGAATAAATTTTCAATTCCTTGTCTTGGTCAGGCCACAATTTTTTTGAAACTATCTTTGAAGATTGGTTATCACCATATTCCAATTGGACATGGGGATGAGTACAAGACATCATTTAAGATAAGAGAACAGTTAGTAAGGGATGGTTATGCCTTTCGGCTTATCGAATGTGCCAAGCGCGTTTATGCAGGTAATGAACTAAGCCGTAAGGTCATATATCATTGCAAAAGAGAAAATATGTACATATTCGCTTTTGACTATTTTTTATCTATCCTCTTACAAGAAAGATGAGTTTTAAGATTTTAACCTTATGTTTAGTCGTTTTATACGGTTTTAAGACATATTTGGTAGTGTTAGAGTGTTTTAGTGTTTATAATTTTTTCAGGTAAAGAAAACAAAAATGATGTAAAAAAGTAAAAACGGAGAAAGAAAAAAAAGCGAAATTAGCCTCATGGTATGGTCTAGAAGGAATCAGCCAAGATTAGTCCACTATTAGCCAAATTAAGCCTTTAGGCTAGTCACAAAGACCAGCTAGTGGCTTACATGATCGGTATGTCCCAGAATACCACATGCCATTCAAACAGATCGATTGACACAGTTCCTCCTACGGCTGTTTTGCTTTCCAATTGTAGAATATCACCCTAGACGGGCCACAAAGACGGAGATATTTTTCAATTTCTCAAAAATATTATTTTTTCAAGAAGAAAATTTTTTCAAAAATTTTTGTTCATTATTTTTAGGAAGGATATAATAATTTTTTAGGAATGGTTTATGTACTTTTAGGAAAAAGTTCATAAAACTTTAGTGAGTTTCTAAAACTTTAGTAAACATTTAAAATAGTTTTAAACGACTATCAAAATGATTAAAATATGTTAAAATAATAATATAAAATATTATAAATATTAAAAATGATATATAAATTTTATTTGAAATGTTATGAAGATTAAAAATATGTTTTAAAATTTTAGGAACAATATATTTATTTTAAAATTTTAAGAATGATTTACATATTTTTAGGAAATGATTCCTAAAATGTTTCTTAAAAAAAATTTTGAAAAAAATAAATTGAAAAAAAAATTTGAAAAAAAAATGAAAAAAAGTTCAAAAAACAAATTCTAGAAAAAAAGTTTCGGAATTTTCTATTAGGGTATGAATTTAGATGGGGTGGGTTTAAATGAGGCGGGTCTATTCATTATAACATCCCTAATCTCAAGTGTTCTTCATATATCGTTGTTCTCAAATCAAGAAGTACAATATCGAACTAGGTTTTGATCTTCGGTGACTTAACACATCAGAAGTATTAGATTATTTTTTTGATATAATTTGAATGAGCTATGCTTCATAACCTTTTTTTTGTCAACAAGATGCCATCTATCAAGATGACTCAGAAACCCATGTGGGTAAAGAGAACCCTATATGACTAGTATTCGATGGTTGAACTAGTGCTTTCCGTGCCACCTTGTCCGCTAAAGTGTTGTTAGTCCTTGATATGAGTGTTAGTGTAAAGCTGGTAAAGTACTCCTTATATCTGTGGAACTCCTCCAAGTGAGCGCAAAAAAACATGCCATTCTAGTGATTCTGATACCATCTTCAGCAGCTCTGAACAGTATGTCGCAAAAGTGACCTCCTGTTGGTTGGTTACATGCATGCATTCCATAGCCCATATAAGCGCCTCCATTTCTGCATGTAGAGAAGAAAGGCTGTTACGAATATTTTTTGTTCTCATCCATCCGGACACACATGTCTGTAGTATTCCATCCTTGTCCTGAAAAGACATCTCCTTCTTTCCATGATCCATCTGTAAAACACTAGAGCCCTGATTGGGTCAATTGAAAGTCTCGTTCCCTAACTCCAGGAAAGTTACTAGCATCCTTGTTCTCCAAATCTTTAATACATGTCTCCTCCCATAAGAGAGCTTCTGATACCGCAAGCTATAAAATATCTCTAGGATCCCGTTGAAGATTCTTAAAAACTTTATCATTTCTGCGTTATAACCTATAATAGTTGAATGATGCAAGTCTAGAGAACTTATCAAACTTTATCGATTAAAACATGTTTCACTTCTACTAATAACAAATGAGAGTTTAATCTATTCAGTTGCTTAAACATAATGGTTAGCTCTGCGAGAGTAAGTTAACTATACATCCGTTATTTGAGATCTAAAATGATTTTACAAAATTTTCTATCTATAGATTCTATCTTATGATTCCATGCGGTTTCTCTATTCCCCAATGCTTTCTAATACTTGTTTCACATCGTTTTAATTTTCCTTGCAATCTGATTTTCTTCACATACCAGTCAATCTCGTGTTCTTCATCTTACCTTAATTTGATTCTTATAATTTATAGTGTGACAATTTTATTTCTAGTAGATGTGACTGAGTAATAATGCAGCATATTTCTACGGTTAAAACTCTGAGATACTAACTCTCTTTCGCCGCATTATTGCATCGTTGTCGTCATTGTAGTCTTGTGTTTGGTTACTAGTTCTTTTCTTACAAGAAATTCATGAGAAAGTATCACTCCACCAGGAGAAGGACACAATTGTCTGGTTAACTTCTTCAAAATTATCTTTTGGAAGAATTGTGAACACAATAATTATTTCTAAATATTATATTGTGGGATTTGGTTAAGCAGTCAGAGATAGATAAGTTAATATCTAACTGAATATTATAGTTGCAACTCGCTTAACAAATACGATTAGCTAATATGTACTTCTGAATATTGACTACGTTAATCTTAACTAAGAAGAATGTTTTGAAAAACAGAAAACAAGAATTTTAATTATGTGATTATTGTGGTATCACAAATCTTGACATGATTTAGTGAAGTCAAGAATCAAGATATCTGTTATCACATAGTTCAGTCTCTTGTAGAAATATTTACATATATATATTGTAAGATATTTATGTGGAAGCTTTAAACAAGAATATATGTCTTGATATGGCTCAGTGATACATTTGGCTTTGAACTGGATGCAAAGGTCAGAAAAGAGATCAAAGACAAAAATCGACCACTTATCACGTTTGAAGTTTTTTTATTTCTACAAACTCTTTAGAATCCTCTTAGTTGTCTTGAATGCATAAACAAAAGAAGTTGAGACAATTGTGAATCCGCTAAGTGGAATTAGTGCAAACTAACTTAAGGCCATAACAACTAAACCGGTTCAATATTATCAAATCATAGGCACAAACCGACCTTAAACCAACAACCTTCTTCTAGCTTATCTTTCTATTATCATTTTTGACTCACCAGTCCACATATAGTCCATTCAACATTATTCTCTGGGACTCTCTCTCTCTCTCTCTCTCTCTCTTCTCTGGACGTCTCTCTCTCTCTCTCTCTCTCTCTCTCCTGCCACACTGTCTTCACATCAAGACGAAGGCTCTGCTATTACAACCATCAAAGATAAATTAAAGAAACCTCCAAACTCAAAAGAGTTTGAAAACAAGTGAATCTCTCTAGTTTCTTATTAGATCAAGCGATTCATTTCTTCCTCTGTTTCTCACTTTGTCTTGTCAAGATTCTTCTCTTATCCATTGTATTTTCAAGAAGAAAAACAAAATTATTTACTCTCTATAATATTTTATATTTATATATAAATAACTTTTTTAGTTGGGGGAGAGCTTGCCTGGTGTCGCCTTCTTCTCTCTTTAAGAGTTGTGCTTAATTTTCGGACATGTGAAGATACTTGCTTTTGCCTCATCAAGGCCATGTTAGCCATTACTTATCTCTTCTCTTCTTTGCCTCTGTGAGCTCTCTAAATCTTCAGAAAATACAAATCAAGAAAGAGAGAGAGAAAGAAAAAAAGGACAAGTCTTTGGTATTTTTAGATAGAGAGATCGGGAAAAATGTGGTTGCTTTGTGCTCTGAAGCAAGGTTTGAAGTAATCTGGTGTTTGTGTAAATTCTTTCTATGGATTCTATAAATGGATACAGATTAGAACCCAAATGGGAAATTGATCCTCAACTTCTCTTTGTTGGCCCAAAGATTGGTGAAGGAGCTCATGCCAAAGTCTATGAGGGAAAGTAAGCTCCTTTATCTTCTTCTTCTTCTTCTTGTTTTCTCTTTTTATCTTAGCTGATGAGATTATTGGGAAAGTTTGGATTTTGATTTGTGGGAACTGAAATTTTAGTGTTTGTTTAGAATGTTTGCTATGTAAACTCATATCTCTGGATTTGCCTATGTAGAAAGATTGAAATTGGAGTATGAAGAGAAATTATGTATTCAGCAAATTGAGTTTGTTAATGGATCTCTACTGTTTTTGGTGTCTACGATCTGAGATAGATACAAGAATCAGACAGTTGCTATAAAGATAATTCACAGAGGAGAAACACCAGAAGAGATTGCAAAGAGAGATTCAAGATTCCTAAGAGAAGTAGAAATGCTCTCACGTGTTCAACACAAGAATTTGGTTAAGGTTCTGTTTTTGAGATCTATGGGTGATTTTGGCTTGAAATTTCTTTATCAGTGTTGGCTTAAAATCTTACATAGGTCATTGTCTTTTCTCTTCTGAAACAGTTCATTGGTGCTTGCAAGGAGCCTGTAATGGTGATAGTTACAGAACTTCTTCAAGGCGGTACACTGCGAAAATATCTGTTAAACTTGAGACCTGCGTGTTTGGAGACCCGTGTGGCTATCGGTTTTGCGCTTGATATTGCTCGTGGTATGGAATGCTTGCATTCCCATGGGATCATTCACCGTGATCTCAAACCTGGTAAAGATACCATTTCTGTTTTTCTCTTTAAACAGATATGTGTCATTTAATGATCTCCTTAAAATATTAGCAAAACACCTTGTTTCATGGAAACCACATGCTCAGATCTCAATCACAAAGAATCTTTCTTACTTTTTGTCTGACACCACACACGCTTCAAGTGCCTTTAATAATCTTGTACGATTAGATTTAATCTTGAATTGAAGATGTGTGGTTATGAGATCTTTTGTTCTCCCTTGCAGAGAACTTGCTCTTAACTGCAGACCACAAAACTGTAAAACTGGCAGACTTTGGGTTAGCAAGAGAAGAGTCACTAACTGAGATGATGACGGCCGAGACAGGAACATACAGATGGATGGCACCTGAGGTTCTTTGTTACTGAAAAGATTGTTTTCATTTCTCAAGCTTCTTTTCAGTTACTTAAAGACAATCTTAATGGATATTTCAGTTGTACAGCACGGTTACTCTTCGATTGGGAGAGAAGAAGCATTACAACCATAAAGTAGACGCATATAGCTTTGCAATTGTTCTCTGGGAGCTTTTACACAATAAATTGCCTTTTGAGGGAATGTCCAATCTCCAAGCAGCATATGCAGCCGCCTTCAAAGTGTGTTATACTGTCTTGTTGTTTTGATTGTTTTGGCAAAGCTTTACTCTTTTGTTTGACATATCTCTTTTGTTTAGAATGTGAGACCAAGCGCAGAGAGCTTGCCCGAGGAATTGGGAGACATTGTAACATCATGCTGGAATGAGGACCCGAATGCTCGGCCAAATTTCACTCATATCATTCAGTTACTACTTAACTATCTATCCAAGGTTGGATCTCCAGTATCCGCGATTCCACATCGAATGCTTGCTTCTAAGAACACATTGTTGCCACCAGATTCTCCTGGAACTAGCTCTTTGATGGCTACTAAGCTTGATGAATGTGGGGACACTCCAAAGGCAAAAGCTGAAGAGAAACGAAAAGGTTTGTTTTTCTGCTTCAACCAATGTTATTAACCTTTTGATCACAGAGAGTTTTATTTTGCTCTGGATTAGGACCAGAGATGTGGTAGACATCACTCAAATTAATGATGTAATAACATCATTCACACATATTATAAACTCCATATGAATTTAAAACAAAAAAAAGCAAAAAAAAAAATACTATATAAATAAAGAGCTCTGTAATTGTGATGAATTAAAAGTAGAAGTAAAGAAATAGTGTCCTAAAGAGGCTCATGTTCTTTATATTAATGTTTAAATAAGAAAGTTTTAGTTGTGTTAATTTAAATTTTACCCTTTTGTACTTTTGTATCTCTTCAATTATCAAGACGCTAGGAAAATATGAGTCTAAGTCTTCATTTTCAGCCTATTTTTTTTTTCTTCTTAATACATCAGATGATTTCAAACTTATATCACAAATGCCACTAGACAAGTGAACGGTTTACAATTTATTTGACGTGTTCGGTATCTTAGCCACACATGTGTCGTGTCCGCTTCATGAGACAATTGGGACGTTATTGTGGGTTGAAAAAAACAAACCCATGTCAAACCCAAAAAACAACCTCTATAGAACAAAACTTGGACTGGACTAGAAATCTCATAAACTTGATTAAATTTCACATATTTCTCGTTATATCCAAATAATTGACGAAAATGGAGCTTTAGTTCCTAATAATCGAGATAACATCATGTTTTTACAAAATTTTGAAAATCCTGGACCAAAGTCAAAATAAAATCCTCTTTTTTTATCATCAATTTTAATGCCTACCACATTTATCGATTTTCTCTTTAAATGAAATATTATTTATCATCAAACTCATGGATTAAGTCTATTAAAATTAAAGCTGAACTAACAATGTGAATTGCAGATAAAGACCATTGTATCTAGCAATAAAACACTTTTTTATAAATTCTCTCAATCTATTATTGAAATAACTAATAAAGTAAAAAAACAATCAATTAGCACTGTTTTCTTCATAATCCATCTACAAATCTGTAAATTAGGCTTATGAAAACTCATAATAGATTTATGTTATTTTATAACACAATAATAAATCAAACATCAATCTCATCATATCACTAATATCATCATATTTATATGCTTGGGTCTCATATTCCTAAGCTAATTCCAATTTTTATAACATTTTTTTTTGAAATTATCCCATTTCATCTAGAATTATAGATGAATTAGTTTCATCCATAAATTATAAACATTTTATCTTTAAACTCTGCAAAACCATATAATCAATTGCGAATACAAAGCAATGCATGAACATTTCTATGAAAAAAACAATTATGTACGGATTCAGCACCTGACTTCTAATATTCAAATTTTACTCTTACGCAACAATAAAGAATGGAAATGATGAAAATAAGTAGAGATGAATATAAATGGATATGAATACAAATATATAAAAGTTTTACATATCTAAAATCAGAATAATATACATAATGATGTAAAAGTTATATTTACTTAACCAATAAATATACCATAATATTATTTGAACATTAGCTAAATTTTTCATACTTGTATGAAGTTAACATTGGTCATAAGATATTGTATTCCCGAGAAATAAGTGATGATAATAATAAAATAATTTGATGTAACAAATTTTTTTCCACCATTTTATTTAAACTTCTATAAAGGCAATGACTTCTTGACACATAATTTTAGACTAGTAAATAGAATAAAATTTGGAGCCAGCAATGATTTCATAAGGGGAAAATACCATCAAGTAAGTACATCTGAAGAAAACACAATTTCATACGATATGCAATTTAAATATATGATTTGTTTTTTGTTCTCTATAACATTAGTGATCCGCAATAATATACGTTCGATTTAAAATTATGATTTATCAATAGTAACAAACTGTAGCTTGTTTTTAGTAACAGTTGAATTTCACAGACTAATTAATCAATGGATGATTGATTTATATTGAATTTTTAAAATAAAATAAGTATATTATGAATTTTTTTTACTTTTTTGGATGTTTTCACCAATTTAACAATGTCTCTTCCACTATGAGATTCAAAATATGAACACATCATTAAGCATATAAGAAGTTTTCATCACACAATAGTCTATACCAATAATCATCTTTAAAGATCATATGCATACTATCATTACAAGTAACATTTTCTAAAGTGATAGAAATAACAGTTTTCTATGACTTTTCTACTCCTTCAAAGCGTCAAAAGTATTTTTAGTTATTTATTTACTAATGTATAAAGATTGAATAAAAAAAGCTAAAATTTTGTATGTTAACCGCCATCTCTCATCAATATAGTGAGCAGTTAACAAATATATCCTGTCATAGTGCTAGGGAATGACTGCATATATATTAAACTACATATTCGGCATTTATGATTTGTAAAGTATATTTCAGCTTTACTTTTTCTATTTGGTATGTTGACAATTTAGATTCAAGTATCCATATTTATGATACATGCATGCTTCTCGGTTTTGTTTGTTATAGTAGGTTCGGTTTTATTTATTCTTCCCTACATGTAGAACTTTTATTTTTAAAAGATAGTTGACAAAAAAACTTAAATATATATTATGATCTTATGTGATTAAAAGAAAATTCAAAATGTTCAAATTTTGAAATTTGAAATTTGAAATTTAGATAGAACTTGATTTAAGTCATTAAGATTTCTGGAATAGTAACATTTAGGCAAAAGTACAAAAAAAATATTTTTGTTTATAATTTTATGAAAATTTACTGACATGCCAAATGACTTGGCAATTAGAAAAGCTTTAGATGATGTAGTACCGTGATTAAAATTACCGTGATTAAAGAAGGGGTTAACCACGATTTTGAAGTTTGGATATGCAAATTTATAACAACTTGAGTTGAGGGATAAGTATATACAATTCTTGAGTTTATGTACTAATAATCGGATATGGCCATAATTGAAGCACATTTATGTTGTGTTCCCCCTAATACTCTAGAAACAAAAATCTTTTTATAAAAAACGGTAATAAACTTGATAAAAAATCTTTGGGAAATTGTTCAAACTCCTAAGTTATGACCTACCAAAACAAATACTTATTCACTAAATTTAATGTTTGATTGATTCTCCCCCTAACATTCACAAATTCTGTGTTTGGTAGTGGTAGTGGTTATTGGCATTCGACAACAATAGTAGAAAAAAACTCCAAATCTCTTTAAATCAAAAGTTTTGCGGTTGTGAGAAGATAATTAAAAAAAAAAAATCAATCTTAAAAAGGTAAAATTTGTATAAATTAAGGACATATATAATAATTTTAAAAAAATTAAGACTTGGATTTTGTAAATACAAAATATATGATTAAATTGAATATTTTTAATTAATATTCCCAAATTACCTATCTTAACTTAATAATTATCTTATTTATAAATCAAAAAATTCTGGATAATTTTTTCTCAATTACTAATACATATATTATATCTGACCATAATCTCCACAAAAAATATATTTTCTCAACTAAAATCATAAATTTTACCCTAACCAAAGAAAATTAAGAAATAAATGCAACTATTCTATGCATACTAGTTTTTATATTTTTTTATTATTAATTATGTTGAACTAATTTTTTTTATATCTTATCTTAATAATATGGTTTTGATTTTTTATAATTATATAATATAATTATATTGTTAATTTTTTTGTTTAAATCACTAATCCGCTCGTTAATTAACCAGTCATAAGCACCCTGTAAACGTATTTGTTTCCATCCACTGCATTATTCATAGAAATGTTTGATAGCAATCACTAGATGTGTTTAAACCAGTCATGCCTTTAATTTGACTCCAGGATGCCATAACCATATTTACTAAGTGTGAAAAAGAAAATCAATCAGTTTGAATCTTTCGAGAGTAATTACATTTTTCAAACTTTGATTTTGAATTAATAAAAGTGCAAACTACTCCCTCCCTTTTTATTATTTGATGTTTAAATTTGTTGCACACAGATTAAAAAGCATTTAATTTTAAACTTTTGCAAACAAAACGTTATTTATCTATCTAAATAAATTCAACCAATAGTAAAACAAACAACAGAATATGAATGGTCATAAGACATAATTTTTTTTAATAAGATCTTGTATTGAAAGTTGAAAACAACGTCTAATTTGAAAAGAAATTTTTTGTCTAAAACATCAAGTATCAAAAGAATGGAAGGAGTATGATTTTGGAAAAGCTTTTGCATTTATTTTGATGTGCTTGTTTATTTAATAGATCTCATAGTTAATCCTTAATGTATATGAAAAAAATGAATGCATCAATTTTTTCTAAGTAATTTTAAATAAATCAATTCTCTACATTTTTTGTTAGCAATCTCTAATTATGGGCAGTGTTCATTTATCTAATTGATGATGAACTAAATCAAATGATAATTAAGTAAGGGATCATAATTATAATGTATGTTTATGTTTCTGAAACTTATGATTAAAGATTATATTTGAAAAATGTCTTTGAGTTGTCATAAAAAATTTCCATGAACTTTCGTTTTTGAATTTTGATAGAAGAACCGTAGCCACTGCTGAATGCTCCACGCGACACTTATTCAACTTCTTGAAGCCATGTCGTACCTTTTCTATACATGACTCTAAGGAAACTTGTACTTTCTCCAAATGTAATTTCGTTGTGGTCATAATTCGGCTAACCTAAGAAAACAAGATAACACGTGACCAAAATGATTATTTATTTAATGTCCAAAAGACAAATGGATTAAGATAATAGAAGCATATATTAACCTCAAGATAGTAGTATGAAACGTCAAATTCTTGAATGAGATTTGGTGTCAAAGCCTGATTGGCCGTATATAACACCTTGATGGACTTATATGTTAAATAATGAAATTTTGGTTCGAGATAAGTGGTCAATGTTACACTTGTGTTTTTGATGCTTGAAATCCATATCTGTAAAAAAAAAGGGTGATGGATTTTCATGTGTCAGTATCAAGTGAATGAAACATAAGCAATGTAGTTTCGGAGTGCATAGTCAAAAATGATGATTTTATGTATTGTGTAAAATAGAAATGGATAAAGATAGTAGAAGCATATATTAACCTCAAGATAATAGTATGAAATGTCGAATCCTTGAATGAGATCTGGTGTCAAAACCTGCTTGGCCGTATATATTACTTTGAGGGATTTATCGGTTAAATAATGAAATTTTGATTGCAGATAAGTGATCAATGTTAAACTTGCGTCTTTGATACTTGAAATCCATATATGTAAGAAAAAGAGGAACAATTTGGGTTGAAATAAGCACTGGTCCTGAGTATAAGAATTAAAAAGTACGACGGAAAAGGTTCGGGGTTGAAATAGACACTTTTGCCATCAATATCAAGTGAATGAAACATAAGGAATGTAGTTTCCGATTGTCATAATTCGAATAACCTAGGAAAAGAAGACAATGCATAGTCAAAAATGATAATTTTATGTAATGTGCAAAATACAAATGGATAAAGATAGTAGAAGCATATATTAACCTCAAGATAGTAGTATGAAACGTCAAATCCTTGAATGATATATGGTGTCAAAGCACGCTTAGCCGTATATAACATCTCAATGGACTTATCCGTTAAATAATTACATTTTAGTTCCAGAAAATTAGTCAATGTTACACTTGCTTCTTTGATGTATGAAATCCATTTCTGTAAAAATAAAAAAATGGTGGAAAAATTATCATGTATCAATATCAAATGAATGAAATATAAGAAGTGTAAATTAAGGATCGACAAAAGCACAGAAGATTTCTCTTTAAAGCAAGAACCTGTTTCTGAAGTGCATAAACCTTTTCTTCTGCTTCACTTGCGTGCGTCACAAGATTCTCAGACTAAATATAGCATTAAAATCAACAAAAGCAAATAAGTTTCGTTTACATCTCTTACACAAATGAGTTTAACTTAGAAAAGAACTTACTTGGGAAAAATCTATGTCACTCTCAAACAAGTAGGATTTGTCCCTGATAAATAACTCGAGTCCTCGGATTTTCTCTTCCTTGATAAGCAGTTCTTGATTTTTTTCTTTGATGATTGATTCTTATAAGAGAAAATAACAATCACATCAAGAGAAAATAAACATGATGCAGCTGAGTTATTGTAAAGTCATCAACTTTGGAAGTTGAAACAAAATGTTAAAAGTGATTTCTAGAAACATAATGGAAGTTGAAACATCTCTTCTTTCCCAAAACAATAAATGGTAAAAGAGATGTGAGAGTATACGGAGAGTGGAAACGGTGGATTTGAGTTTATAACAGTCATTATTCTTTGAGGAAGAAGCTTCTTCATTGCCAGTGGATGATAATTGAGTATAGTTATAAGTAAAAATGGAGAGCGATACAAGAAGAAGAAGCAAAAGAATCTTTGAAAACGCCATTGGTTTCTCTCTGCCTCTTCAACTGTCTATGCTGCATGTGATGTTGATATCGAAGAAGACTCTTCGACTCCTTTATGCGGTATACTTTCTTTTGGGCTAACTCTATTGGGCTAACTCTATTGGGTTAACTCTATTGGGCTTTCTTTTCTTTTTTGTTTTGGTTAAGGCTATTGTTCTCTTGATTGCATAGAGGGTGAATAAGAAAGAGAGAGAGACTCTTAGGCGTCCGTAAAGGCTTATACTACTGTAAATTGACGGTATACTTTCTCTTGGGCTATTTTTTAATTTTTGTTTTAAGTTCAAAAGTTTACAAAGATGGCTGACAAAAAAAATTTTCAAAAAAGTAAAGCTGGCTAAAATTATACCGGAGACTGATACATAAATTTGAATATCCGGTAAATATTTCAAATGCATAGCAACTGCTAATAGTATAAAAATGTTCGAACTCAAAAGAACCAACGTGACACTACCATTCTACAATGTGCGGTTAGAAGCCTCGCACGACTTGCTTTTGGATTCAAACTAAACTATAAAAGAGAAGAACGAGAAACTGATTATCAAACTCTTTATCGATGGGAGTCTGCAACTTGAAATGAGTTCCCATTGGAGTTCCTACTGGCTTCGAGTGATCCATTCCAAAGTTGCCGAGAACCTTCTGAAGATATTGGGATTAGATAGAGATTAATGGGCAATGGGCCTTAATCTCTAGAGAGTGTGTGAGTAACGTCCCACATCGGAAGTTGGGAGGGACCTTGAATAACATATAAGTGACTTGGGCCAATCCACTAATTGCCAATTGGTTTTGAGTTGGAAGTCCATGAAACTTGACATGGTATCAGAGCCCGATCCACACACTCTTATAATCCAGCTCAAAAAATGGCATGTGCTCATCGACCCGAAATTGATGGTCTGGCGAGATTAATGGTTAGAAGAGTCATTATCTCGAGGAGGAGTATTGGGATTATGTAGAGATTAATGGGCCTTGGGCCTTAATCTCTAGAGAATGTGTGAGTAACTTCCCACATCGAAAGTTGGGAGGAACCTTGAATAACATATAAGTGACTTGGGCAAATCCAATAATTGCCAATTGGTTTTGAGTTGGAAGCCCAGAAATCTTAACACGGTATCAGAGTTGGAAGCCCAGGAGTATTGGGATTACGTAGAGATTAATGGGCCTTGGGCCTTAATCTCTAGAGAATGTGTGAGTAACTTCCCACATCGGAAGGTTGGAGGGACCTCGAATAACATATAAGTGACTTGGGCAAATCCACTAATTGCCAATTGGTTTTGAGTTGGAAGTCCAGGAATCTTAACATGGTATCAGAGCCCGATCCACACACTCTTATAATCCAGCCCAAAAAGTGGTCCGTGCTCCTCGATCCGAAATTGATGGTCTGGCGAGATTAATGGCTAGAAGAGCCATTATCTCGAGGAGGAGTATTGGGATTACGTAGAGATTAATGGGCCTTGGGCCTTAATCTCTAGAGCATGTGTGAGTAACTTCCCACATCGGAAGTTAGGAGGGACCTTGAATAACATATAAGTGACTTGGGCCAATCCACTAATTGTCAATTGGTTTTGAGTTGAAAGATCAGGAAACTTAATAGAAGATAACGTTTCTTGAGAGATTGTAAACAAACCTTTCTCTCTATCTCTAGTTATTTCCATTCCCAATATTTTATTTGCATCTCTTAAGTCTTTCATATCAAATTCTGAACTAAGAAGAACTTTTAATTCACTGACCTAATTTTTACCCTTAGAGGCAATCAAGATGTCATCCACATACAACAACAAGTACACGTAGTCACCATTCTTTGGACTGTTGTAGTACACATAACTGTCATAATCACTCCTGCTGTACCCATTTGTCTGCATGAACCCATCAACCATGTTGTTTCATTGTCTTGGCGACTGTTTCAGTCCATACAACGATCTCTTCAGAAGGCATACTTTCTCTGGATGTTTAGAGTCAACATACCCCTCGGGTTGTCTCATGTAGATTGTCTAATCCAGGTGTTCGTTCAGAAACGCTGTTTTTACATCCATCTATTGCAGCTCCATGTCGAAGTGAACAACCATGGAGAGAAAGAACCTAATGCACACATGGTTTACCACCGGTGAGAAATTTGTTAGTAGCACTTCGATCATTATGAGTAACTGGTTGTTCTTCTGATTTGATGTTTTTGAACACCAAATCCACTCTGAAAACCACAGTCATGCTTATCATGCATTTGTTGTCTTCCATGATCCATACTCTGAAACCTTTAACTCCTTTAGGGTATCCAGTGAACACGCCCTTATTTGCTCTTGGGTTTAGTTTTCCCTCGTCTGAGTGCACATAGGCAACACAGCCAAATCTCTTTAGCTTTGAGAGATTTGGTACAGCTGAAGTCCATCTTTCCTCCGGTATGTCAAAGTCTATTGATGAAGATGCGTTATGTTTATTAGGTTGACTGAAGTGGATGTAGCTTCAGTCCATAATCTTATCTAGGCCACTGTCGCTCAGCATGCTCCTTACTTTATTCATGATGGTCCTATTGAGTCTTTCTGCCACATCATGCTGCTGTGGGGTGTACGTGCATGTCTTGTGCCTTAAATCCTGTGTTCTTTGCAGAAGTTGTCAAACTTAATGTTGCAGAATTCCAGGCCGTTGTCTGTTCTAAGTCTTTTCACTTTTCTTTATGTTTGGACTTCTACTTGCTTCTTCAATTCCATGAACTTGTCGAAGGCTTCGTCCTTTGTCTTGAGAAAATAAATCCAACCCTTTCTCGACCAATCATCAGTAAATGTTATAAAATATTGACATTTACCTAAACTTACAAGGACATTTGGTGACCCCCATAGGTCTGAATGTACATAGTCGAGTTTCTTCTTTGTGACATGTTGAGCTTGAGCAAAGCTTACTTTGTGTGTCTTGCCAATAACACAATCTTCGCAGAACGGGATTTCTACGATCTTCTCGTTTTTGAGACAACCCTTTTTGACTAGTGTATCTAGTGCCTTTTGCCCCACATGTCCCATTCTCCTATGCCAAAACTTTGTGTACTCCATTTTTGAAGACTGCTCTATAACATTTCCCTCTATTGTGCATGCTTCTGAGATCTTTGCTGATCCATGAAGTACATATAAGGTGTCTCTATCATTTTGGCATCTTTCAGTATCACCTTACATCCCTTTATCACTTTCAAAATCCCATTTGATCCTTTGAACTCCCATCCTTTGTTTTCCTGTGTGCCTAAAGAAATTAATTTTCTGCCTATCTCGGGAATGTACATTACGTCGTGAAGGACAAATGTAGTGTCATCTAGATTTGTGAACCTTAAAGACCCGATGCCCTTAACGTCTGCACAAGTGTTTTTTGCCATCTTGACTTTCCCAGTGGTGAGCTCCCTGAGTTCTATGAACACGTCCTTTCTTGGTGTCATGGGTAAGGAACACCATGTGTCTAAGATCCATTCATCAAAGTCTGTTGTTCCTTGAGTTATGTTTGCTTCTGATGCTATTAGACCTGCCATATCTTGAGCATTGTCCCTTACCATCCTTGATTCTCCCTTGTCATGTGACTGAAGCCTTTGTTTGTTGTGGTCGACCACTTGTAACATTGCTTCTTATAGTGTCCTGCCTTTCTGCAAATCCAACATATCTTCTATTTTTCAGTGGATTTGGACTTTCATCTATGACCTTTTCGTTTGGTTTTTGTGTAGCCTTTCTTTTCGGTTCTGCCCCTTGCGAATTGACCCTATGAGCTACTCTTGCACCCTGACCCATCTTTTATCTCGTTTTCTGTAGATCTTGTTGAGCTTGTGACATCCTCAAGTTTGATCGCTTCTCTGCTGTACTTTAGGTTTTCTTTAAGTTGGTCGTATCTAGAGGAAGCGCATTAAGGAGGAGTATAGCTTGTACCTCTTCTGGTACTTCAATGTTGAGATGGATTAATTCTCCTATCAGCTTCAGGAAGTCATCTATATTTTGATCAACGGTACAATGATCCACCATCTCGAAACTGTATAACTTGAGTTGTGCGTGCACTCGATTGGGAAAAGACTTAGGGAGATACAACTTATCTAACAAGTCCCAGGTCTGTGCAGCTGTGATGCAGTTTTCAATCTTTCGCAGTACATGATCCCCAGCATCAAGGACAATTCGCAAGAATTCAGAATCACAAAATCAAAGAATCAAACAGGAAAATCATTAAACACGTTTTAGAATTCAAATTACCAATTTATACTTAATCTACTGTCGTACTATCAATTACTGGTCTAAACATCTAAGATTCTAACTATCCTTTGAAATTCAAGAAATTAAGCATGCATTAAATTTGAGTTTGATATGTTCACAAAATGCCTTAACATCAACTTACGTTAGCTACAGACGTTTTTCACATCTTTGTTCTTTCAGGCTTTTAAACAAATACTTTTGGTACGTTGAACTACCTAAGATTGTAAATTAGGAAGTTAATCAAGTTTCAGCATTAAGATCGGTAAAATATGAAGAATTATAACATAAATCCCTATTCTAAAGCATATGATTCGACAGTTCATGAATTATATTGAAACCCTAAACCTAACTATGAAACTACTCAGACATAACAGATGATAACAAGCAAAAAAATATGAGAGAAAACATAAATAATTAGAAATATTTTCAAAATTTTATCATCAAAGGTTTAGAGATCTTCTCCCAAAAGCTTACAAAAAAATAGCGAGAAGTCTGAATAAAAAATAAAGCATAGTCTGAAAGATGACTAAAAAGCAAGTATAAATTGGTTTACAGTCGGCTGACATAATATTTGGGATGATTAGGTCAAAAATAGAAAAGTGTGAAAATCCTCATTTTTCTCTCGTCAGATCGGGAGCGGTCTTTTCGGATTAGATCGATCGCTCTCTTTTCTCTTCAGGATAGTCCTTTATTCTTCTTCCGCCTAGATCGACTACTCTAGATTGGAGCGGTCGCACTCTCAACTCCCAGTAATAAACTTTGCATTCCCTTCTGCCTGGATCGACCGTTGCACTCCTTGGAACGAACGTACCTGATATCTTTTTGGCACTTTTGCTCGTTTCCCCTATTTTTGCTCCAAAAACTCGAATCTTCCTCCAAAGCTATGTTTTGACTTATAATGGTTCAATTTAGACTAAAAGACTTGATAAAAACACGAAAATGCTTTGGAAATAATTGTTTGAATTCGTCAAAAACGCAATACATTAATTCCTCTGGATTTAGAATTTTGTTATCATTAAACATAACATATTTTAGTGAAGATTGAAAACATATAAACTCAAATATCCTTAAGAATGATGAATTAACCAGCACTCTTGTAAGTAACATCACCAATATCAAACTTAGCACTTTTTGGCACTTTTGCTCCCCTTTTCTCATTTCCTTTGTCGATGTTTCCCTACTTTTCTAAGGTCTCATTTCATTTTTTCTATCGACTGCTTTTTTTCTCATATTCTTATGGGATTATTATCTTTGGAAAAACTTCCATGATATGAAAGAACTGATATGATTAATCGCCAAATTCCCGATTCACTTTCTTACCACCTATATCGTCTTTTTATTGAAAAGGAAGAAAGAAAAAAACCGTACTCACATGTACTAGTCTTTACATGCTTAGATGAGGAATTCGGTTCGAGCTATGCCAAGCCCAAGATGAGAGAATTTAGTTTATTAGGTATGAAATCAGATTTATCTTTCAAATACCCAAAGAGATATAGGGAAATTGGTAAGTTAATCCACTTTTGGGATTTCCATTAAGTAAAATAGACTGTCAATGATCGACGGAATGGTCACTAAAATGTTATTTTATTGTGTCAGGAAATAAATACCATATGCTTTTTAAAAATAAATTCATTGTGTCGCAAAAGTATAATTCTCAAGAATTCTTTTGCAAATTATCGATGCTAAGGATTTTTACCTCCGCGTTTGTGTATTAGATTTTATTTTTATTTTTTTCTAATTTTTATATTTAGGTAATAGTTATTGTTATATATTTTATTTATTTACGATGTGTTTATCTTCATCATTGTAATAATACTAATAAATATATTTTTTTATTGGTATGCATCCAATTTTACTTTTGAATTTTTTGAAGTTTTTTATTAATAGAATATTGATACTTTTATTTTATTTTATATGTCTTTTTATTTATTTCTCTTTATTTTATTTTTTATAAGTTTAGTAGATAATTATTTTTTGTTTTATGAATTTTTGTTTTTTTTCTGGTAAATTTTTTTGTATGAGCATTTATTTTATTGTAGGATACAACTATACTTATATGTATTTATGTTTTGATGTGGTACGAATTTTCAATTATTTTTTTTACCTCCCCATTGGAACTTTTCTTCTTTTCTATCATTCATCTTCGATCAGTCTTCTCTTTTTGTTTATTATTGAATTTTATTTAATTAATTTTGTAACATATTTTTCTTTTCATTTATTTATCGATTATTTCTCTCTTTTTTTACTCGATACATATTTAGTTTTGTTCTTTTATTTTTTTATTCTAAGAGATTCTATATTTGGTTCTAAGTACTTATTGGGTTTTTTACTTTTAATGATTTTAAATTTTTATTTTCTAAGAAAATTGTATATATGATATTTATTTTCTTAAAGATTTATTTAAAAATTAAGTTATAATTATACTTTTTGTTTAAAATAGAAAAAAATAAATATTGTATTTTTATTTTAAATTTTTATTATAATCATTTATACAAATAGTGTGAATTTAAAATCTATTTGTTTTTATTTGTTGGCCTAACTTTTAGTCTTTGATATATATTTAGTTATTTGTGAAACACAATAGATTTTTTTGTTGGGAAGTGTCACATATCAAAAAATGTGTTGATGATGTGGAGGTTTTAGATGGAGAAAAAAATCATATACTAAATAATGTAATACTAATATTTTTTCCCAAAAAAAAAATAGTTGAAGACAAATATATGCTCATTGTTTATGTGACTTTGGATTAATGTTATAGACAATTTTCATGAGCAAAGAAACAATACATGGCAGTCCGGAAAACACTTTTGGTCATTTGTTTTGAAGACTTTAACGCTCAAATCAACAAACAAAAAAGACACTATGATCGAATAATCAAAAACCAGAGAAATTAGAAAAAAAATGGAGTAACTAGCCGGGTAACAAGTGGAGATTATAAAGGCTCAAAGGTAACTGTCCAAAGCTTGAAAAGAAGATATCCCTAGGAACTAGTCACTGGAGGCTTTAATATATCAAATCGGCTGAACAAGGTAAGTTTTGATCAGAAGGCTTGAAGCTTGGCAGCTTGGACGGCTAGATGCATTGAAAAAATCCCTAAAATGCAGCAGCTTAGAAGAAAGTGTCGTTTGAGAGTTAAGACCCAAAATGTGAATACGTCCATATAAGAAAAGTGTACAAGCAAGAGGATCCGCCTGATTATGTAGTGTTGGGACATGGGAAGGTGTGCATGGAATTATTTAGATGCTTGTATCTCCTTGTTGTAATATTATGGTTTGCAAGTGATTAAACCAATCGGCCCTCATGCTTGCCATAACTGGCACTGGTTGGTTCAATTGAAGGCACAAATCGATCCGCCTAATCCAATGTGTCTTGGTGTATCTTAGGGTGTTGTAGGAAGTTTCCAAAACTAGCACAGAGTCCCTTGGATGCCAATGATAGTTTTGGAGTGAACAAAATATAAAAAGGTTCAAACCGATTGATATTTGATTTCCTGATCCGACTGAGCTAGTTCATGTATCATCGGCTGAGCTAGTTTGAAATATGATTTCACTAGGCTCCAATGTTTAGTAGTTTTCATCTTGATGTACCTCTGAGATTTTTTGGTCGTTATCTTTCAGTTTTCCTATATCATTGGCTCTTAAATTGTCTTCTTACTTCACTAGCTCTGATGCATTCCATGATATAGTTGCTGACATACTTTTTGATTCATCCTCAGATTCACTATCCGAATGGCTTGAAGGCTTATTGGTGATGGGATAGGAGTCTAGGGAGAGAAAATTGTCTTGTTTAACAAGGGAGATTGTCTCTTCTTTACCCTTGTCTAGACTCTCATGTATGTTGCACCTAACTTCTCCATGGGTACTAGTAATGATGACCGCATCATATTTTCCTCAGATCATATGAGACATTATGGCCGTGTGGGACCTTCTAACTTCAGATCGTATGGGATCTTTAAATTCTAAGTAGCATTCAGATATGGTATGAGAATGAAAAACGGATGAAGATGGTCTAGCATGGAGTACTTTATTTGATGGAATTTTTAGTATGTTTTATTTTCATGTTGACGAATATGATCGTTCTCACTGAGTTTATACTCACGCCTCCTTTTGTGATGCATGTGATGATTAGCTTTTTGGCTGAACTGCAAGATTATATAAAGCATTGGGAATATGGGTGTTTCGAAATTGGAGAATTTATGGGGCGATTTCATTTAAACAATATTGTAGCATGCAGGACTTACAATATTTTGGTCTCGGATTTCTCTCAATAAAGTCTTGGTATTTTCTATATGTTTACTTAATGGAAAATGTTCGGTATTTTACTTAAAATTTTCAAAGTTTTTCCAGAATTTTCGGGTTGGAGTATTTTAAATTGGTATCAGAGCCAAGTTGGCCGAGGCGATCTTTTTCCGGAAGGTTGCTTTTAAAAAATAAGAATTATGGGAAAACGGTGATAAGGTGTCGATGGCGTTTTGATTATTTTTTCGAAATACTTTTGACATGTTACGACGTCGTTTTGTCTAGTTTATTTTCCAGAAAGTCGCGTTGACTCTCTTCTCCCTTGTCGTTCTAAGTGGTGCGAAAAAACAACAAAAACCCGAAAATTTCTTCTTGAGTAGAACAATTATTGTACGAATCCCAAGCTGGTGCGAATTACAAGCAAGTAGATAGATGCGACAAATTTCGTATGAACATTCTCGTTTGGACCGAGAGCAACCACTTGGCCAAGAATGAGGTTACACTAGTTTTAAAGTTTGTAGTCAAATTTTTTAAGATATAGGATTAGATGTATATGTTTGGTTGAATACGGGTAGGATTTTAGGTTATAAGCTTGTGCATGTTTATGGATTGAGTAGATAGAGTAAATAGATTATGCACACAAGGTGTTCGATTAAATGTCTGAGTGAACATGTGTATGTCATATTTACTAATATTTTTCGTGTTTTTAATTGTGTTTGTAGCTTGGAAAGCGACTGTAACTTCAGTGTCGCTTACGGTGGGATCGTTGAGACTCGGGATGGAGAAGTGCTATATGTCTGTGGTGAAACTTATCTACTTCATACAGCCCCTCAATCTCTATTTAACCGTCTAACGGCAGCAGAGATAGTTGATTTGTATGGGCAAATTATTTAGTATAAACTGCCCTTTGAAGACTATAGGTTTGAAGATTTTGTGTGATGGTTCACCAAATTTTCAAAACATGTGTAAAGCTGCGGTGTGGATAGGGGCTGTTGAGATGTACATAAAGCATGAAGATGCTCATAACAAAGAAGAAGAAGGTATTACCGCCAGTGGAATATACCGAAAGAGGATGCTGATACACCAAGTAATTCACGTGTTGAAGTAATTGTGGGAGACTTTGTTGATGAAGAGAAGGAGAATGACCTTCATCGAGATACTCCTCCTACATCCGATGGTGAGGATGAACATAATCACACATAAACCGAGTGATGGAAAATGGGAAGTGGTGAACTTAAGATAATGCAAGTGTTTGAGAGTGTTGTGGAGTTCAAAAAAGCTGTCTTGGAATAGGCATTGAAAGGAGGATGTAATATTAAGTACACAAGATGGGGGAACCATAAAAATGAGGCTAGATGTATTGTCAAAGGTAAACTTCCTTGTAATTGGAGGATATACTGTTCCTTTGAAGAATCGTTGGGGATGTGGATGGCGAAGACATTTCAGGAAGAGCATAGTTGTCCAACTGATGGCTATTGCAAGTTATTGAAAAAATATGTCATTGCTGATTTGGTGATAAATATCATTAGGAACGATAGTGGATTAATGCCTAGAGCCATTCAAGCCCTAATTCAGGAGCGTTACAACTTGGTTGTAACACTTGATATTAGTAGAAAAGCAAGGACGAGAACTTCGGACATCATCCACCGAGAATTTGATGAGCAATATGAGAAGATCAAACACTACCGAGATCACATTCTTCATTAAGTTTTATAAATTATTTGATAGCTTATATGTCTGTTTAAAGTTTATATGGCTTGAGATGATGAACTAACTAGATGATGAAATTTTTTGAACAGAACAAATCCAGGATCGGCAGTCAATTTAATCACAGCCACTAGAGATGATGGAACTGAAGTATTTGACAGCTTCTATGTTTGTTTTAGAGCACTCCAAACTATATGGCTTCAACACTGTCGACCAATATTTGGGATAGACAGTGGCTTTCTGAAGTCTACTATGAAAGGACAACTACTTGCAGCAGTGGGAAGAGATGCTAACAATGGTTCATCCTATAGCATGGCTCATTGTTAAGGTAAAGAACACTGACAGTTGGCAATGGTTCATTTAGATGGTCAAAAACGATTTGGATCTTAAAGATGGTGATGGGTTTACACTAATTTCTGATAAACATAAAATAAGTAAATTATCTTTTATCTTAGACTTGTGGCTGTTGAATTACACTATATTTCACGATCAAGGGTGTAGTACTATTTGTAGTAGCGGCCCTTCTATATCGTATTAACAATCATTTTTCTTTCTTTACATCGATTCATCCATTTCAGGGATTGTTTAAGGCTGTTGAGCTATAATTACCAGAGGTGGAGCATAAAACCTGTGCAAGACACGTCAACGGTAATCTAAAGAAGATCCATTTGAATAAGCCTCAGATGAAAAAGTTGTTTTGGGCAGTTTCAGAGAGTTTCAACAAGGCAGACTATAAAGCCGTTTTGAAGAAATTAGAGGCAGGTCTACGAAGATTTACAGATTTGATGACGAGGAATCCCAAAACATGTAGTCATGCATATTTCAAAACCACCTCCACATGTGAAGACGCGCTCAACAATTTATTTGAGGCCTACAACAGTGGACTTCTAAAAGCACGCTCTCTACCTTGCTTTGGAGAAGACACAAGTGAAATGGTGCAAACAAATCCTTGGACCTAATGGGACATCTGAAGTTTCTGAGAAAGGGACTTCATACACTATCAAAATTTTGGAGAAGACATGTAGCTGTACGAAATGGGATGGACAGGGATTCCTTGTCATCACACGTTGAAGGTTTTAACCGATAAGAAATATGATGCAAAAGATTAATTGGCAGATTGCTACTTGACTAGCACTTGGCGTGAAATATATAGTGATTCTATCACTCCAGTTGAAGGTCTAAAGTTTTGGATAAATTATAATGCAAGCACACTTGAAGCACCACCGAGAGAGGTCAATAAAGGTCGGAGAAAGAAGCCCGAGAAACGGAAGAAGTCCATTAACTTTGGTGTTGCTATTGTACTTTTTTTTGGTTTGGCAACACATACGATTGGATATTGGTTTATGTAATTTGGTATTTGGTAATATATGAATGGATTTTTGGTATGTAACTTGGTTTTATGGTTTGTGTAACATGAAATTTAAACTTGATCATTAGATAAAGCCAAATATGCCATATAGGTAACACGAATACATTTCGACTTCTTACTATGAAACAATATTACACGACAATTATACCAAACCCAAAAGCGAATACATTTTTCAAGAATTGTAGCTCGCTCACACAATCTTTGAGTTCTTTTTCACAACCCTTTTCCTCCACTTTGTTATATGCCATCTCCTTCTCAAATCCAGCTACAACAACCCTCATTTCTTGTAATTTTTTCTCATTCATGTCGATAACCGCTTCACAAGACCTTGTCTCAAGAACCAAATTCTCAATATCATCTTTAAGTTCACATTTTAGACCACCAACCATTTTCTTCATATCTTCAATCTCTTCTACAACAGATTCGTCTGTCCACTTCAGTATTCGTTTAAAATCAGCAACTTTATTTATCTTTTCCAATCCATTAGGACAACAATGAAAAATTCTCCATGGATTGTCATAGGTTTTTGAAGTTCTAATCACAGAAGTTTCGCCACACCTACACACTATTGGTATGCCTCTCTCCCGTCCATTACCACGTCGGCTCCAATATGCCCATGCACCTATTTCAACCCACAATGAAAATTTTAGCTTTTTCTTACCAATTTCATATTGAAAAGCTAATTAATCATGAAATCGACTGCTCGTCCACATACTTGAATTCGAGTGAGACATGATCTTAAGCTCCTCTTCAGCCAAATGCAGCCTGCACTTTTTTTTTCCCAACCCGATTTTGTCTGACGAAGAAGAAGGAGAATAAAGCAACAGTGTATGTGATTTTGAAATTAAATTAGCAATAAAACGGTGTCGTTTTGCATAATGAATCCACGTCACCGACAAAATCAACACTGTTTAATAGCGTAATTAAAGAGCTAATGACAATATATGTGTTAGTCATTTTTATCATATTTTATCATATTCAGGTATGTAAATTCAAATAAAATAGTGATGGGATATATGTTAACACAGTAAATAAATGTATGTTCCGATCTGGACCGTTGAAACGAATTCAGATAAGAATTGGCCGATTTTCTCGTAAGATAGCATGATGGCCATGTCATCCAAAAGTAAAGGCTAAAGATCTAGTAGCCACACACTAAATTTTTTTTGGGTCATTGTAGAGTAAGGTCCAAATAATTACACGGTTAAGTTAATTTCGTCACTGTAAAAAAAACTCAGCCAACTGCATAGTAAAAATAAATAATCACAATAAAGTTGGTCTAAATTAAATATATGTGGGTGTTAAGAGGGTCACCTTATTGAAAATAGATTTTTTTAAGCCAAACACCAATACTTGAGCGTATAAAATAATACGCTTAAAAGCTCTTTGAGATTCAAGTCAGAGAAGGATAACACGACTAGCCAGTGAACTAGGTTCTAGGACAAAGATGATGTTATTTAGTAAAAAACATATATCTCCTCTCATGGTGTGCAAAAGCATTTAGTTTAGCATGAACCGGTGTTTCCCTCGCATAAATTATTCTCTCGTATTTATATGATTGAATATTTGTGCAGTCTGAAACATTCTTATTTTTCTTATTATAGATTATATGAAAAATATTAACGAAATTTTATTTAACGAAAAATTTTATTTGCTTCATATGAATCCACAAGAGACGAAAATTATCTACATCACACGCACAATGAACATTATATCCTTAATAATGCAAGACCACGATGAATGGCTGTATTTACATTATGTTAGTGATTTCTTGTAAATTTATCTTTATTAATTTGCATAAATTGCATTTTTCTAAAAATCAAACCGTATACTTAGGATGTAAAAGCATTAATTAACTATTTTTGGTCAAAAGACTAACAAAACTTTCACTGGTACTTGTGTTTTGGAGAGATATTTTATGCGTATAACATGTATGCGATTTGTTTAAAAAGATTTTCCATCTTCCTTCTCTAGAAGCAACAAGAAGGTATTTATAAAAAAAAACAAAATACTTGAACCAAGTCTTAGATTCGGTTGTGTAGATAAATCGGATACATTTAGTCCTAGAGTTACGAAATTGATTACATAGTAATTATTAATTGTGCAGCCTGATGTGATCTAATGTTCTGATTAATTCGTCTAAAATACCAAATAATTCGTATAATTTACATATCGGATTGGGTTTGTAACCCTTATAATTCGTATAATTCGTGTAATATCAAATTATTTGTATAATTCAAATAATTCGTATAATTTTCGATATAATTTATAATTTTCAGGTATAAGAACAATAATTCACAAAAAAGAAGTGCATATTCTTATATTTTTCTATGAAGTAAAATAGTTTCTAACCGATTAAGTCTATCTTTTTTAGAGGATTCATAAAAGCTTATATAATTAGAATATAAAGAGTATCTTATAGGTGATGTATCCGTTGAATATAGAATTGTTTGGAATCTGAAAACTGAATTATTCAGATGATTAATAATGAAATAGAAACTCATATCTCATCCTTTGGCATGTTTAGGGGGCCATCATCTAAGCTGGAAGGAGACAACAGAGACACTTGTGCCAGAGAGGGAACACAATCTTCCCAAGTCTTCAAAGGGTAATCTCAGACCAAACCGTTGACTTTATCTCTATTAATTGTTAATGCTAACCCCAAGATATTTTGACCCAAGGATTACCATAAATCACTATATAAAGACATAAATGTGCTCCCCACCTTTCTTATCAAACATAAAAGTCAGCAAACACACAAAGGCATATTCCTCTTCTCCTTTTAAGCCTTATTTTCTAAATATTCAGATTCAAGAATCCATGGCCATCAAGAAGATCCTCTTCGCTTCACTTCTCATATTCTCACTGATCCAATCCATTCATGGTGCTACCGAAGAGAGACTCTTCACCCAGCTTGAGAAAGATGCATTTGAAGTCACCTGTACACCCAGCCGAGTTGGAGAAGGTGTCGGTATGTATATATTTTTTTGTCTATATCTCGTTAGGTGTTCAAGTTTGTAACTTTGCTCTGATATAATCATAGAATTTAAAAACAAAACATTATAAGTTGAAAACGTTAGAAGAGACCAAGATTCAAGATTGCTCACTCATGGCAATTTTAATCGTGGTTACACTCTGTAAAAACCTTAAATGTCAAGAATATTAACTGCACCAGAGAGCCAAATCATATTATCTAACATCAATTTATAGATTATTGAGTCGATACTGATATACATCAAGACTGATCAATTTCGGATTTTTATTGTTTTTAGTTTTGGATGCCGGAATCGATAAGTTAAGCATTACATGGAAGGTAAGCCCTAAAGCTACCAAGATGTCTGAATTTGTGACCATTAAAGTAAAGCTATGTTACGCTCCGGCCAGCCAAGTTGACCGACCATGGCGTAAGACCGAGAATGAGCTCTTCAAGGACAAGAGCTGCCCACACGAGATCTCTTCATTTCCCTACGACTCAGCTGTCAAAACCGGTAAATCATTCGACTATACCCTCGAGCGTGACATCCCCACAGGGTCATACTTCGTTCGTGCCTACGCGTATAATGCCAAGAACCATGAAGTTGCCTTTGGACAGAACACGGACGAGGCTAAGGAGAAAGATCTCTTCAGCGTTCAGGCTATTAGTGGTCGCCATAAGTCTTTGGATATTGCATCCATCTGCTTCAGCGTCTTCTCCGTCCTGGCTTTGCTTGTCTTCTTTGTCAACGAAAAGAGGAAGGCCAAGATTGAGCAAAGCAAATAAGTCGTTTACTTTCCGTAATTGCGACGTTAAACAAAAAGGCGTTGACTTTGAATTTTCTTTTTTATCAATTGCTTTTGTTTTGTTGCTTACTTCTTCTTTTCTTTGTACTTTTTACTTACGTGTCTGTATCATTATATAAGCCATTTATATGGAGCCAAAAACTATACGGTGGTGATGTGTTGTGTGCTTTCTATATTTTTAAATGCACTTTTTGATATATTCATATACTCTTTGTTTCACAAAGATTGATATTTGAATGTTTTAGGTGGAATAAAAAAATAAGTAGAGAAAGAGGAGAAAAATGAATGTTTTAAGGGTAATAAATAATAGTCAAAATAGGATATATATATATATATATAATTAAAGGACAATTTTCTCTATAATCAATTTTATTGTTGTAATTAAGAAACTAGCATCGGTTTTTACATAATTAAGTAAGTAATATTTTTAATAACTGTAAACTTTTATACCCTTTTTTTGCAATAAAACTAGCAAGAAATGAGTTTTGATGATATTATTTCCACTTGCACTAAGGATATTTAGTTGGTCAATTACAAACTTTTTGTATGGTTATTTACCCTATTTTAAATAATTAATTAATTTTAATACAAAAAATTAATCATTTTTTTACTTTGAGAAAAATAGAATTATTACTTTTACGGCTACCAATCCGTCCGTGACATATAATAATAAAAGTGTGTTTGAAATTATTATTTAAACTTATTTAAATTTAAAAATATAAATATTTTATATATACTTGAGAAAAAAGCACATAACTTCAAATTCAAGAAACAAGTATAATATATTAAAATAACAATACATTACTGATTCAACAAGGATTTTGATAATTTACTTCGTATTTACAAAGTTGCAGGGAGATGAGACAAAAATAATGTTTGTCGCGTGAACCTGAAAATTTGATAATGTTATAAAAAAAAGATTAAAAGTGATAAGCATGATGAATGCTGACAGCGATCCTGATCATCTTCAAGATCTAGTTTGGGGTTACTCAAAATGTCAAATATGTCGACATAAATAATAACATTAACATATTTGTAAATAATAATAAATGTACTGACGTATGATAATGTGTGTGTGTGTATAATATATTAATACGAAGTTACTTGCATACGTACATTGAGGCGAAAATATGAATATAACTTTTAAAGAATTAAGAAAAGTTGGCATAACACATGCAAAAGTCGTTGATATGCTTTCTATTAAAAAAAAAAGCAAACTATTTTTAAAGTGAGAGTTGTTGCTCACCGTCTTTCTCATCTACCAAATTGAGCCACTTGTTTGGATTACCAAATGGTCATAATCAATAGGGCTTATCAATAAGTTGTGCTGGTTATTACTAAATTCTATCTAGCCTAATCACGATATAATTTATATGCTAATTTATTTGTTATTACACATTTTTTAATGAAATAATTGATTTATTATTATCAAAGATACATTTGACTTTTCATCTTTTAAAAGTATGGTAGGGCCCATTTGCCAAGAGACATGGAGCCAAACAAGGACATGTTAACAAGTTTCAGTTTTCTGTACGGAAGAAAATAGGATACATCTCCATCATCCTATTTTTTGTTGCTTTTCTTGAAAAACTCCAATTTATGTATAAACACTTTTTTTTGTTGTCATATGTGTATTATATAAAACCATAGCATTCAAAGATCCATAACAAACATACAATGTACACCAAAACATAAGAGTGGCCTCGTTATACAATATCAGGCCCAAACCAACTATTCACACGGAGCTTTCCAAGGAATGAATGATCACACAAACCCATTAATAAAAAAAGAAAGAGTTTTCAGAAAAACGATACCACTTTCTATTTTTCTAATCAATACCAAAAAGATAATGAAACCACACGAGAATGACTAACCACAACATAGTATCGATTGCTCATTACAAAACTGAGAGCAATAAGATTGGCCCTCGAACCAGTGTCGTGCCTACACTTTTAGAGACTTAAGGCAATTTTTTTCTTTTAAAAACTAGTCTCTTCATTAATTTTTATTTTATTTTACAAAAAACTGAAATTATAAATAGCGTAAATATATTTATAATGAAAAACATTAAAAAGTAAAAGAGCTCAAACGAAAATGTAAAAAATATATAAACAGTAAATTTCATATATAAATTTGTATACACATATAATATTGATAAATTAAGATATTGTGTATAAATAGGGGCCCTAAAAAATGTGGGGCCTGAGGCTCTTGCCTTTTTTTAATCAAGGTAAGCACGGTTCTGCCTCGAACCTTGAGTTTCCAACACTAGCTTCCAAACCAAAAAGTGATTCAACAAGAGCAATAGTTCCAAAGCATGGAACCTAAATATGGCCAAGTTATAGATATATTCACAGTACCTACCAATTTATTGGCCTCCAAACCAAAGATCAAAGGAAAATTATTGTGAGAGATCATTCCAAAACTCATAAAAAGCTGACAAAACACACATCTCTATAACTTTTCATCCGACCAAAAACTATATGAATATGTAAAAGGATCTTCCCTAAAAATGTCTAAGAAGCAGTAACGTTCCACTTAACAATTTCCACAAAAAAAAATATTTTACAAGACGTTAAAAGGTTTCATACCAGATTTTTAAACCATTTAAAAGAGGACATGATAGAGGTTTCATTACGAATCACTGTATTATTTAGAAAAGTATTCAACTAGTAACCAGATTTAACCGAGTATTCTCCATTAAAGTTATGTTTCCAATACCAGATATCATCACAATTAACCATCAACTGCTTTTGCATAATGAAATTTTGCATAATGAAATTTACATCATTTGGATAAAAAATATCATCCAACTTTTGTTTATTCCATCTTCTATTAGGAAAATAAATAAGATCCTTAGCCATCAAATTGACCAAAAAAAAGAAAGAACAAATTATCCAATTCATACGTGATTCCAATCATGTCATACATAATGGTAAAAATAGCCTCTGGAAAAAAAAAATTTGTCCTTTAAAAATTACTTAACGCTCAAATTAGAATGCTTCACATGACTAGAAGAAGAACAATATCCTCCAGGTTATGGTTCTATACACTTTTCAAAGAGGTTTAAAGCTCAATCTAATTTTTGTGAGTTGGTTTGAAGAAAAAAAGTGTCATTAAAAGAAAGTTTGAGCTCTCTGATAGTCAGGTTGGATCGTTACATTGGGGTTTTAGAGAGGAGAATACGTTCTTGAAGTATATTTGTGAGTTGATGTTTTAGTGTTCTCTTATTCTTGTATTGTATGATCTTCTTTATTAGTCGTGTTCATCTTATATAAAATGTGTTAATTGTTTTTTCTATTCTTCTCTTTCCGTTCTCTACCCGTTTTTGTAGTGTAGAGCTAATCTATCATAGTTTTTCGAGTTTTTAACCGTGATGTAGCTCTTTTATCTAGTCTTTTTGGTAATTTTCGTGTTTTTTTCGAGAGGTTTAGCTGCATTTGGAGCTTATTTGGAGATATCAGATCATTTTGGAGTCAAGCAAAAGATTTGCCTGAAAGATCAGATCTTTGAGCGATTTTGGACCTAGTGTCGGTCGACAACGTATGTGAGACCATCATTAAAAGATTTCCTAGAAATTGTAATTTGGCCCAGAAGTTTTATTATTTGCAAAATAGTCTCTCTGCGATTTCAACCTACTTATTTGTTATTTAGGTCATTGTTGAGAAAAACGTTTTATGTTATCAAGTTTTAGAGAGATTGAGATCTAGAAAGCTTTTGGGAGACGATTCCAAACCTTGTTCTTACCAAGAGAAAAATTCGAACCCCTGTGTATCTTTATTTCAACTTCATAATTGCATACTTTTTTTTCAATGATGTTTGTTGATGTTTGTTCCAATCACCATGTATGAGTAGCTTGCTTGTTAGGATTAGGGTTAATTCAAAGGTAGATAATGAATTGTTAGATTGGAATTAAATCTGTTAGGTTTTCAATAGAGTTCTTCATCTTGATTGAGTTTAAGGTTAGTTCTAGCTTGATCGCCTGGAATCTAGATCTTAGGAGGATTGATAGATACAAAAGTATTACTGATCACCGGAACTATCTTAGATGAGCAAAATATCTATCTGCAAAAGAATTTGGTTTAGAGATTTTGTGAACAATCGAACATGAAGTTTAATGCTTGTCTACACTATTAAATTTGCAAAGCCATTTGGAATTCAAGGTTTAGATATAGATAATTTCTGTAGCGAAAGTTGATTGATTTTACAATTGTGTTTCGAGTTTGAAAACAGATCTTCATTAAACATTTGACAATTTATTCATTCTACAATTCTGATTTATCTCAGAAACACCCTAAGTCTAGCTCTCTCTCCCAATCGAATTTACTACATCCTGTTGCTTTATTTATTTTTAATTACATTTATTATCGTTTAACTTAATTCAAAATTATAATCTATTGTGCGATTTTGAGTCTCTGTGGATTTGAACCCTTTATACTATGGTATGCAATTCTCTGAATTTGCAGAGTAGCTCTAGGGATTACTTTTGCGCATATCAAATTTTGGCGCCGGTTCCAGGGACTCTTTGATTCGCCATTAAATTTAAGTCTTGGATTTTGTTTAAGCTTTTTGTTTCTTTTTTACTTACACCGCTCTATCTCTTCTTTTTCTTGTGTGGTTCAGGTGTATGCCTAATTGCAGAACCATAAGCAGCAAGGACAATCAGCTAGTTACACTTTCTAATGGAGAACTAGCAGAGTTAGAGCGAATGAACTGGAGAACTAAAAAACTAGCAGATATGGTAAACCTTGTGGTTTTAATCCAAGATGCTGCTGGAGTCTTACGTGATCAAGAGGGTCATGTACGTAACGTAAATGGCCAGAGATTGGATGGAGAAGGGAATGTTATCCCTGACGTAGTCACTGTTGATGAAGAAAACGCACAGCAAGCCCATGACAAAAATGGTGCAATTGGAGTTGGTCGTGGGAGAACACTTGGTGACTAAAAAGACCCGATCAGTTCTACGCTAATCGATCTGCGATTCGACCTCCTCCGTTTCCGAGAAATGACTTTGAGCTGAAGCCCGCATATTACACTCTTGTGGGTCAGCATCTCTTCCATGGTTTCTCTCATGAGCACCCTATGGACCATATTGAGAAGTTTGAGGACTAGGTGACGAGCATCTAAGTACAATGGGGTGTCCAACGACTATCTTTTCTTTAAGCGTTTCCCATACTCTCTTGCTGGAGACGCCGCTTATTGACTTAAGCAATTGCAGTCGGGACCGCTGACAACTTAGAAGGAGACTAAGAACGCATTTTTGAACAAATTCTATGATGATGCGAGGTCCGAGGAGCTGAGAAACAAAAATCTCTACACTTTCTCATGGACCGACAGAAGCATTCAAGGCTGCTTGGGTGCGATTCAATGCATATCAGAGAGATTGCCCGCATCTTTTATTTTAGTGAGGTTCAGCTCTTGGGTATCTTCTTTAGAGGTGTGGATTGGAGGTATCAGATGACTTTGGACGCTGCAAGCAATGAGAACTTCAACACCAGGTATCCAGAGGATGCTTATGTGCTAATTGAGAACTTGACATCTACCAATAGTACCAAGATTGCAGACTTTGAGAGGAAGAAGCAAGCTGGAAACATGGATGGTGGTCAGATTGCTGAGCTAAAAGTTAAGTTGGATTTCATGCACAGTCTTCTCGTGGGTAAGAAATCAGTTCAATTTTCTGGCGAGATTGTGACTTTTGAGCCAGTTGCAGGATATGAAGAAGAATACGTCAATTTCGTCAATGGAACTGGATTTTAGGGTCAGAGATTTGCTAATCAGTAAGGGAACATGAATTTCAGCGGAAATGGTCAAAGGAACAACTTCATGGGAAATCATAATTCTTCTATTTACACTTCTAAGCCGCAGTTTCAGAAGCCGTATCAGAGTGGTAGTTTCACACGAGACTACGGTTCTTCATCATATCAGAAACCTCATGCGCCAATCCCCGATAGCGAAGTGAAATCTATGCTGGTACAGATTTTGGAAAGGCAGCAAAAGATTACTTTTGATTTCAATGGGAAGTGTCGACCGACACCACCTCGGTTGACACCCTTCGCGGACAACACCGAACGTTTTGAAAACGCTAAAGATAGTTGAGGAGAAGGTGTATAAGCCCAAGAGACCTTATCCAAAGGCTCCTAAGAAGTTGAAACAGGAACTGGATGATGATAGATGCAAAGCGATGTTGGATAAACTTGTGGTCGAGTTTCCTTTGATCGATGCAATTAAAACTACTCTGATGATTAGAAGGTACGTGAAGAGAATGGTAACCAAGAATCTGAGCCTTGAGAAACGAGTGATGATGATCTCTGAACAAGTCAGTGCTGTGATTCATAATCGAATTCCTGAAAAACTCTTGGATCCGGGTAGCTTTGTTTTGGACTGCACAATTTTTTTCGACAGGTGCAAGCGTACTTTGTGTGATCTTGGTTCAAGCATTAATCTGATGCCATATTCAGTTTCTGCAAGCCTTGGGATGACTGATTTCAAGGCAACTAGCATTTCTCTTATCCTAGCTTATCGATCGATAAGGATTACGTCAGGTCTTTTAAAGGATGTTCCAATTAAGATTGGCAATTACATGATTCCTACAGACTTCGTGGTCTTGGAATATAATGAAGAACCTAAGGATCCTCTTAATCTAGGACGACCATTCTTAGCTATAGCGGGTGCCATCATTGATGTCAAAAAGGGAAGGATAGCTTTGGATGTCAAAAAGGTAAGGATAGATTTGAATGTCGATATGGATCAGCTGATGAAGAGACACACCATTGATGGACAGATATTCTATGTTGACACTCTCACTGATCTCGCAGAGCAAATCTTCTCAAGATGCATCCTGTAGACTTTTTTGGAGAGAGCGTTGACTACTTCTACACGAGAAGAAACACATCTCGATGACATTGCTGATGGGTATGTAAGGATGATGGATGCTAATGAGCATGTGATGCAGTTGGTTGTCCAAGAGGAGTTTGTTGGATCTTCTGAAAAATCTGCACGGTCTAGCAATTGGAGTGAGGAAAAGGCTTCCAAATTCAAGCTCAAACAACTTCCTGTGGGTTTAAGATATGCGTTTTTTAGACCGAATTCCATTAATCTTGTTATTGTGAATTCTTTCTTAAACAACGCATACTACTGAGCAAGCTCTGCACTTTTCGCAAAGCTCTTGGCTATTCTCTTGATGATATTTCAGATATTTTTTCGGACTTGTGAATGGATAGGATTTACCTTGAGGATGAGACCAAGTCGTCGGTTGAGCATCAGAGGAGACTAAACTCGAATCTGAAAGAGGTTGTTAAGAAGAAAATCATGAAGCTTTTGGAAGCTGAGATCATCTATCTGATTTCAGACAGTGATTGGATTATTCTATTGCATAGGATGTGTCACAGTGGTGAAAAAACGAAAAAGAACGAGGACTGTGACTGGGCACAGGATGTGTATTGACTACAAGAAGTTGAATGATGCGACACGAAAGTACCATTTTCCATTACCTTTCATTGATCAGATGCTACAGAGATTACCGAACCATCTTTAGCAAACCATACTTACTACTGCTTCCTAGATGACAACTCAGGATCATATATCTAAGAAAGGAAGAGTCACAATGGTGAAAAACGAAAAGAACGAGTACTGTGATTGAGCAAAGGATGTGTATTGACTACAAGAAGTTGAATGATTCGACACGAAAGGACCACTTTCCATTACCTTTCATTGATCAGATGCTAGAGAGGTTACCGAACCATCCTTAGCAAACCACTCTTACTACTGGTTCCTAGATGGGAACTCAAGATTTTTCCAAATTCTGATCCATCCCGATGATCAGGAGAAGACCACTTTTACATGTCCATATGGTACGTTTGCATATCGTAGAATGCCTTTTGAATTCTGTGATGCTCCTGCGTCATTTCAAATATGTATGATGTGTATCTTTACGAACATGATTGAGAATTACATGGAGGTCTTTATGGATGACTTTTCTGTCTGCTGGTCATATTTTAAGAACTGTTTGGAAAACTTTTGTAAGGTGCTGGCCAGATGTGAAGAGAAGCATTTAATTTTGAATTAGAAGAAATGTCACTTCATGGTGAGAGACGGGATCGTGTATGGACACAGAGTTTCAAAAGTTGGGATTGAGGTCGATCGCGGTAAGATGGAGGTTATAATGAGTTTACAACCGCCAGATAGTGTGAAATCAGTGAGAAGTTTTTTGGGACATGCTGGGTTTTCCAGGAGACTGATGATTGCCTCTCAGCATTCAATCAGATTAAGCAGGCTCTAGTGAGTGGTCCAATTATCCAACCTCTGGACTGAGAATTGCTTTTCGAGGTGATGTGTGATGCCAATGATTTTGTAGTTGGGGCTGTTTTGGGACAAAAGAAGGATAAGAAACTAGATGATGCGCAGAAGAATTATGCGACTACTGAAAAAGAGTTGTTGGCCGTTATGTTTTCTTTTGAGAAGTTTCGTCCTTATTTGGTTGGGTCCAAGGTAATCGTGTATACGGATCACTCTGCTCTTAAGTATTTGATGCAGAAAAAGCACGTCAAGCTAAGACTACTGCAATAGATTCTACTTCTTTAGAAATTTAATATTGAGGTTAAGGATAAGAAAGAAGTCGAAAACGAAGTGGCTGATCATCTCTCACGGATCATGGTTGAAGATGACGTTCCAATTGATGATTTCCTACATGAGGAGAATGTCTACTTCATATAAATTGGTTTGCAAACGGATTGGAAAGGAAATTTGGAAGTTTTTCTGGTTATGGACACAGTGTCGGTCGACACCAAACATGAAGAAGCAGAGGGATGTCGAGTTGCCAGCCTAGAGGTTTATACATACACTCGACACAGAAATACAGTGTCGGTCGACACCCACATTGTGTCGGTCGATAGCCACATTGTGTCGGTCGCCACTAGTATCGACCACTGCGTCTACGAGACTTTGGTGTCGGTCGACATCATCACCAGTGTTGGCCGACACTATTACCAGTATCGGTCGACACGGTGCACAGAAGGACAGAGATTCCTTTCTCCTCACCAATTACGCTGTGGGTGCGTATACAGCTGCAGTAGCTATTCCAGATCAACCGTGGTATGCTGATATCGCGAATTATCTGGCTGCAGACGTTGAGCCAAACGATTTCACTGGGTACAACAAAAAGAAATTATTACGAGATATCGGAAGGTTTTATTGGGATGAACCCAATTTGTACAAGCACTGTTCCGATGGAGTTTACAGGAGCTTTATCGCATAATCTGAGGTATCTCATGTGTTATTCGACTGTCATGGTTATGAGTATGCCAAACACTTTGCCACTTTTAATACAGTGTCCAAAGTTCTTCAAGCGGATTTTTGATGGCCTACAATTTTTAAGGATGCTCAACTCTTCATATCCCAATGCGACGCCTGTCAGAAGCGAGGAAAGATCAGCAAGCAACACGACATGCCGCAAAATTTCATCCTTGAGGTTGAAGTCTTTGATTGCTGGGGCATTGGTTTCATGGGTCAATTTCCTTCATTTTATGGGAATAAGTAAATCTTGGTTGCTGTGGACTATGTGTCCAAGTGGGTTGAAGCAATTGGATAAGGTTTGCAACAGACAGATCAACTAAATTTTGGAAAAGACAGTGGGCAAAACAAGAAAGGATTGGTCTCAAAAATTGGATGATGCATTATATGCTTTTCGGACCGCCCTTAAGACACCACTTGAAACTACACCGTTTCATTTGCTTTATGGGAAAACATGTCATCTTCTAGTGGAACTCGAGCACAAGTCAGTAAAGATGACGAATTTTGATATCAAGTCTGCTGCAGAGCGGAGATTGGTTCAGCTGAATGAACATGATGAGATCCGACACCCTGCGTACGAGAACTCAAATTTGTACAAAGAGTGGACCAAGGCATATCATACCAAATAGATCATCTCCAGTCAGTTCGAACCCAATGACCAGGTACATCTGTATAACTCTAGTTTACAATTGTTTTGTGGAAAATTGCATTCTCGTTGGTCTGGTCCATTTACGATCAAGAAAGTCAGACTAAATGGCGATGTTGTCCTAACGAAGGCTAAGGGGAACGAGTTTCACTATGAACCGGCAACGGGTGAAACATTATTGGGCGAAAGACGTGATTCTAGAAGGGCATATCCTGCCTCTGGATAACGCACCTCCACTGAACTTCCGTCCCGCCGAGTCAAGCTGACGACTAGAAACAAGTGCTTAGTAGGAGGCAACCCACTGGTGAGTCTTGTACATATGAGTCTTTGCTTTTTTTTCCTATTGATTTCTTTCACTTTTGTTTTTCATAAAAAAATAATACAAAAAAGAAAAGAAAAAGAAAAAAAAAGTGTCGGGCATGTGAAGAAGGTGTCGAGCATGTGAAGAAGGTGTCGGTCAACATCTATATTGGTGTCGGTCGACACGTGAGGTCAGGAATCGGGAAGCACGTAAAGTGTCGATCGGCACAGTCGTTGTGCGTCGGTCGACACTATAAGTTGCAAGGTAAATGTTTTAAATCCGGAAGTTCTTCTTCTTCCCCATTTTTTTTCTCACTCGAAATTTCGAACATGCTCTTCAAATCTCCATAGCTTTCTCAGTTCTTGACCGATTTGAGTGATTCCACATCCTAACATGCTCGGATTTTCACCCTCTTTCTCAATCTTCCATCCAAATTCTTGATCTTCAAGTTATGCACCCCAAAACCTCAAATATTGAATTTGGCCATTAATGTACTTTATGTGCCAACCTATAGCTCTTCGAGATCATATTTTAAATTACATACCTGCAAAATTCAAAAACAGCAAAACTATGCATTGTCATAAACTTTGTCATTACACCGTTAAACACCGATGATCTGTCTTTGACGTGGCTTAATTAATGAAAACGACACCGTTTTGTGGCTAATTTTTTCTCAAACAACAGAGACACTCCTTCTTCTTCTTCTTCGTCGGGCAAAGTATGGTTGGGGAAAAAAAATTGAAGACTGCATTTGGCTGAAGAAGAGGAGCTTCATAGCTACCAAATATCGAATTCCATGTCTCATTCGGCTTCAAGTATGTGGAATAGCTATCAATTTCATGATTAATTAGCATTTCAATGTTGGTGAGAAAAAATCAAAATTTTCATCGTGGGTTGAAATAGGTGTATGGATGAGTGCAAACTGGAGACGACGTAGTAATGATCGGGAAAGAGGCATACCGATAGCTTGTAGGTGTTGGGAAGCCTCTGTGATTAGAACATAAAAAAACCATAAAAATCTAGGGAGACTTTTTCACTGTTCGCCACTGTTATGTTTTAATTTTGAAATATTTTAAACGAGTAATGTGTCTTCTGGTAGGAGAAAATCCATTTGTTCAAATGGACAGACAAATCTGTTGTGGAAGAGATTTAAGATATAAAGAAAATGGTTAGTGGTATGAAATGTGAACTTAAAGATGATATAGAGAATTCTGAAGCCGTTATCAAAATGTACGAGAAAAATGTAGAATAAATGAGGGTTGTTGTAGCTGGTTTGAGAAGGTTGGGATTTTCAATATTTGCCTCGTTTAGTTTGTTTAATTGCTTGATTAATGCCTCTATAGGTCGGATTAGAGGAATTTTGACTACCCCATGTGATTTTTTGTGTATTTTTGGAAATGTTTTGGAATTTTGGAGAAAAATTGTAAAATTTTGGATTTTAGAACGGTTTAATGATGATGTTGAGTGGCATTGTTGATGAAATTGATGTTGTGGACGTGTTTTGGTGATGCATTGTCCATCAATTTGTTATTTTTTTATTTTCGATTTTTTGACTAGTTTTTTTTGGCTGTTCGGAGTGCTTTTCAATTTTTGATCGCAGATGACTATCTGGGGTAAACGCCGCTGGGGCATCGAGCTCTGTACCCCCAGCGGATGGCTCTTCTTCTGCTTCTCCTCCGCCTCATGAGGTGCATTCTCTGCCCCCTGGCCCAAGCGGGAGGGTAAGCGCATTATCTCCTACCTTTACCGGCCAATCTTCGAGACTTCGGACGACTACGAGACGTTGTTTTACAACGCCTGGCTGAACATGAATGTTTGTCCTACTCGGTTTGCAGATGGTGTCACTATGGGCAGATTGAGCATCTAGGAAGAAGTCATCCTGGATATGATAGGATCGGGTACGATGTCGATGAGGCAATTCGATCTGTTTCCGATCTGGTTCGTCAATTTTTCGCGGCAGTACGTGTCTACTACCGGAACGAGATAGTGAAGAATGCTCAGGAGGATACTTTGACATTCTTGACTAGAAGCATTTGGTACTGGATTTCACTACCAGAACTACGTGACCTTTATGGTTTCAGGAGAGATTTCACTCTTGTTGCTCTCCCACCGCAGTTTCCTGACGCTCGGTCTTCTAGGTCAATTTCGGAAATGGGCACTAGGACTCCAAGACGTTCTCTCAGACAGACATTCGACACCCGACATTGCGAAATCTTGTACAGATCCTCGGTATCAGCATCCTCTGCAAGATGGAGCCGAGTAAGATGTGATTATCGGTGACTTGATCTCCGACCAGCTCCCAGTATTCTACGATTGATACCGAGGGCAACATGAGCACCCTCTTCGCACATCACGTGGTCTCTTTGAAGACCATGCATTTTTTGGGTACGGGGACGAAGATTGAGTCTGTTGGGAGTCTTTTGACTCCGATCTTTCAGCATTTTAGGATCACCACAGACAAAAGCATCGTTGTTACCAGGAGGTCATTGATGGACGAGACGCACTTGATGAGTACTAATGGGATTAAGGCAGATTGGCTATGGTCTTTTAGAGATGACAGAGGCCAGCATTTGATTCAGCTCCCTTGGTGCGAGCTTACCACTCTTCGGGCGATTATCTACAGCTTCGATTTCAGCCTGACGCGAGTGTCCTGATCGCCGCCCCACCAGCCCGACTTCGTCGTGGAGCATCTTCTCCGGCTGCTTCTACTCCTGCAGAGGACGACCCGGTCTCTGACCTTGCTGGAGGTCCCGGACTTGAGTTTCACGCAGCTTGTGACATTCCTATGGAGCCCGCAGTTTTTCAGCGATACGTTGTAGACAGCTTCCAGCGCATCTGGAACGCGATTGCATTGATTTGGCGTTGTGACTGGGTTCGCCCATCGAGCCCGAGCTCCTCGATCATTCCACCCTGATGTCCCATCTCTTCCCACATGGACGGGATTGACAGCGCCTCCGATAAGGACTAGCTCCTCGGTTTCCTTGTTATTTTTTGCTTCATTTTTTTTTGTTTTCTTTTGAGTCATTTTGTTGCTTTTGCTTCATTTTTTTGGAACTTTATTGAACTTATGTGTTTATGGTATGATTGTCGTTTCTAACATGTGTTTTCATGGTTTAACAATGCTAACATAGAGAAAACAGCATGACACCATACTCCCATTCGTTCACAAGGAAAAATTCATGTCACCATCCACTTTCAAACACGGTGTCGATCGACACCAGCGTTGGGTGTTGGTCGACACCATGAGCCACAAACCGTACATTTTTCCGCATTGTTCCAATCAATTTTTTATTTTCTTTACCAACTTTTGACTTGTTATCATTGGGGACAGTTTTAGTTAACTTTGGGGGACGTTGTATTTTTTTTAAGCATCAGTTGTATTAGTCCGAGTCGGTTTTTATTGAGTCAAAATTTGGTCGGAAATCATGATCTTTCTTTTTGTTTATCATTTTGGCTGTTTCGTCTGAGTGACCATTACTGCAGAATCAGTTCATTTCCAACAAATGAAAAATCCAACGTCCGACCGGTTAACTAGAGACATCCATATTTCCAGCAACGTTCTCTAAACCCGAGTCAATCTATGACTTATTCGATGTGACCAGTGTCGTAGGGTTTGATTCCTCGTTCATACATGACAATTGTAGCACGTGAAGGTTCTTAGCATTGATATCATCGTTTAGGTCTGACAATGAAAGGTTTATTGGAAAATGTTGTGAAATTGTGGGTTGAAGTTGGAAAGCTGTGAAAGGCTGCGGAGAAGTACATGGTGGTTTGATTTTGGATTGATCTTACAGTATGTGGATATGAAGTTGATGTGGTCAAGGTAATATTCATAAGGTGAGTTTCTGCGTTTTCGAACTTCTTTCACAGGTTTAGTTTTCTGTTTTGCGTGAGAGCAAGCAAAACCTAAGTCTGAGAGAGTTGATATATCATGGTTTTTCTTAGTTTTTAATCATGATATAAGTATTTTATCTAAATTCTTTTTGGAATTTTCATGTCTTTTCGAGTTTTTACAGGTTTAGGTGCGTTTGGAGGTTATTTGGAGATATTAGACTAGTTTGGAGTCAAGCAAAAGATTTCCCTGAAAGATCAGATCGTTGAGCGATTTTGGACCTAGTATCGGTCGACACCGTATGCAAGACCATCATTAAAAGATTTCTTGGAAATTGTACTTTGGCCCAGAAGTTGATTTTAACATATTTATTTGTTATTTTGGTCATTGTTGAGAATGAAATTTTATTTTATCAAGTTTTAGAGAGATTGAGATCTAGAAATCTTTTGGGGAGACGATTTCAAACCCTGTTCTTAGTGAGAGAAGAATTCGAACCCCTTTGTATCTTTATTTCAATTTCTTAATTGCATACTTCTTATTTCATGATGTTTGTTCCAATCACCATGTTTGAGTAGTTTGTTTGTTAGGATTATGGTTAATTCAAAGGTAGAGAACGAATTGTTATATTATAATTGAATCTGTTAGGGTTATCAATAGAGTTCTTCATCTGGATTGCGTTTAAAGCTAGTTCTAGCTTGATCACCTTGAATCTAGATCTTAGGAGGATTGATAGATACAAAAATATTATTGATCACCGAAACTATCTTAGATGAGCAAAATATCTATCTACAAAGGAATTGGTTTAGAGATTTTGTGAACAATAAAACCTGAACTTTAATGCTTGTCTGAACTATTAAATTTGCAAAGGAATTTAGAATTCAAGGTTTAGATATAGATAATCTTCGCAGCGAAAGTTGGTTGATTTTACAATTGTGTCGAGTTTGAGAACGAATTTTCATTAAACCTTTGACAATTTATTTATTATACAATTCTGATTTATCTGAGAAACATCATAAGTCTAGCTCTCTCTTCCAATCGAATTGACTATATCTTTTGCTGCTTTGTTTATTTGTAACTCTTTCTTCCAATCGAATTTATTACATCTTTTGCTGCTTTGTTTATTTTTAATTATATTTATTATCGTTTAGTTTAATTCAAAATTATAATTTATTGTGTGATCTTGAGTTTCTATGGATTCGACCCCTTTATACTACGATTACAATTATCTAAACTTACAGAATAACTCTAAGAATTACTTTTGTGCATACTAAGAGCTGATGATCTTCTTCACCAGCTTTACTAAGCTATCTATAAACTAAGTTTATTAAGGTTTTAATCGGGCTAGCCAGTTTACCCGTCATATATGTTATGTCTCGTTCCATCTTTTTTACGTATGTAAAGAAGGAATCATTATAAAAAAAGAAACTAGTATACATATGTGATAATCATCTAGTAATAATAATAATAATAAACTGCAACTTCAAGTTTCAATATGACAAACAAGTCTTGCAATATAAAAATTACAAAATTTAATACTCTTTTAATTATAAGTTTGTCATTTTTTTATAAATTGTTGCATTGTATTGTATCTTTAAGCTTCAAATTGTTTGGTCTCTTAATAAACAATTTACCGAAAAAGAGTAAAAAAGAAAAAAAATCAATATAAATCTTAAAACAAAAGATAAGTCCATAACAAATTAATAGTCAAAGCTGTATTAAGATTAATGATGTTTCTTATATAAATTATATTCTTCCCGTTTGGTTTTTCCCATTGGGGTCTTAATTAATTAGCTGTGGTTAAAAAAGAAATTATAAAGTCAAATCTAATAGTCTAAGTCAAATAACATATTCTACCGTATATAGTATATAATTAAAACATGAGTCCATATATTTTAATATATATGACACATCATTACATATGCGAAAGACTTTAAATTATTCGGTTTGAACAAAAACAAAAGAAAACAAATTAAAACATAAAGATCAAAATGATTTCATCAGGCAAATGTGTTTTCTTTGCGTTCTTGTGTTTGGCGATTCTCTTGACTCTAGGTATGCAAAATTACTATGCTTTATTTTTTCATTTGATTCTCTGTTATATATTTGTTCATACCTATAATGGAACATATCATATAACATTTTTTTGGTTACATAGTATTGGGATTTTCTATGTTTTTAAATAATTAACTTATTTGTTTCGAAAATATAAATTCAGATCATGCGGAAGCTGTGGATAAGGGTAAGCTAATTCCTATAGGTCCTTGCGCAGAGATTCCTGATTGCAATCAAAGATGTATTGCATCACAATTTACAGGCGGAAAATGCATCAAATGGTATCGTAAATATAGTATAATAGTATGTGCTTGCTTTGTAAAACCTTCTCTATCGCCTGTTTAAGAAAAACCTTTGTAACTGTTCCAATTTTAAATAAAAATGATTCAAATTTTATATTTTCAATCAAATATTTAGTTTATGGTAATTCTTTTGATGCAGAACCATAGATAAAGAAAACATGAATTTTATGCAAATATCAAATGCATAATATGTAGAAATGCAAATTCTACAATATTATTAACTGAATAATTGTTAAATATGTGTATAAATAAATCAATAAATATGTAAAACACCAATACATGAATTTGAAAATATAGATTCTAGAGTTGAGACAAATTTTTTTCTTTAATTCTGTAAATGCCATGTAGTGTGCTTTGCATGGCGTTCTGAATCGCATGATACAACTGCATATATTTCTATATTTCTTCACCGTAAAACAAAAGTTATCAAAAATTTTGTGGTGTTGTACTTTAAGAAAAAAAATAAAGAGAGGAATATAGAAGAAAAAAGAGAAACAGATTGTTATTGTTCTTATCAACAAAATAAAATGAGAAAAAACAGTGTATCTTTTTGAAAACCAAAAACCTATTTTTGGTCACACCGGAGATGAATATTGTATTAATTATGAAATCAGCCATGTAATTAATTACAAAATTTAAGATACTATTTTCTTATTTGACCAAAAATATTAACTTTTTTTACAGAATATTATTTACTTTCTGACTCGGATCAATTTTCTAACCAAGATTAGTTATTTATTTTTGGACCAAATTTAAATTTATGTAATGATCAATTACACAAATAAAAACTTTATAAAAGATAGGTTAATTAATCATGGCCCATCCACATGAACTCGTACATAAACCAGAACCTAAGTCAGAGTCCATCTTGCTTTGCCTTGAAATGCGCACATATTTAGTATGAATTCACTCTTTTCTACAATTATTCTAAATTGTTTAACCTTGCTACAATAGTATCCCTTATTCTTAGTTTTTGCCTTTCAAACAACAAACTTAAAATACAAATTCTAATTTTGACATATGAGCACATTCCGTTATATTTTTGCAGTGATGCATTCATTGATCTCATAATCCAATCATTTCCTCGTGAATATATCATAAAGTTATCCACAAAATATTTTACAACATATTTTTAAATTGAGTTCCAAATTCATATTTATAGTTTAATTAAATGAAGACTAGTACATATGAGCATATTCTGCATCAAATAAATTGATTTGATCAAAGTTAACAGTCCACAATCATTAATTTTAATAAAAAATAAAACTGAATTCAAAAATTGATTCTCTAGTTCATATCACTAGCATAAATCATATATCTCATTGGTTGGTCAAAAAGTATTTGATTCGATAGATACTACCAAAAAAACGTAAGTATATGTTGACAAAAAAATTGTGTATCTTGAATCAAAAATAAGAATCTTATAATGAGATGTATAATCAGCAGCTACACGGAGGGCGAATATATAGTTAGTTATAGGACATGGTGCATATACGCTCACAATTTTAAGAGAATTAGTGTATTTTCAGTTATTTTGTTATGTACATACACTCTAATTTGAAAATTTTCACCCACTAAAAATCTGATGAAACCCAAAACTAGAAAAATAAAAATAAATAAAGAGAGGAAGATAGAAAAAAAAGAGAAACAGATTGTTGTTGTTCTTATCAACAAAAGAAAATGAGAAAAACAGTATATCTTTTTGGAAAACCAAAAACATATTTTTGGTCATAGTGCAGATGAATATGGTATTACTTATGAAATCAACCATATAATTAATTCCAAAATTGAAGATAATATTTTCTTATTTGACAAATATTTTTTTTGCAGAATATTATTTACTTTCTGACCGGGATCAATTCTCTAACCAAGATTAATTGTTTATTTTTAGACCAAATTTAAATTTATGTAGTGATCAATTACATAAATAAAAAATTTATAAAAGATAGATTAATTAACCATGGTCCATCCACATGAATTCATACATAAACAAGAACCTAAGTCAAAATTCATCTTGCTTTGGCTTGACATACATGGTTTAGAACCTAAGTCAGAGTCCATCTTGCTTTGGCTTGACATACACACATATTTAGTATGAATTCACTATTTTCTACAATTGTCCTAAGTTGTTTAATTTTGCTACAAACTCTATAGTATCCGCTATTCTTAGTTTTTTTCTTTTAAGCAACAAACTTAAAATACAAAATTTTCACTCACACAAATTATAATTTTGACATATGAGCATATTCCGTTATATTTTTGCAAGTGATGCATTCATTGATCACATAATCCAATCATTTCTTCGTGAGTATATCATAAAGTTGTCCACAAAAGTTTTGACAACATATCCTAAAATTGAGTTCCAAAATTCATATTTATAGTTTAATTCAATGAAGACTACAATACTAAATCTGCAATCACATTTTCATGAAGAACTATGCTTTTCTTGATACGTCTTCACCATCCACATCCTCAAAAATTTTTCAAAAGAACAATATATCCTCCAGTTGCAAGGAACTTGACCTTTGACAGCACATCTAGCATCGCTTTTCTCACTCCTCCATCTTGTGTATCTAATATTCCATCCTCTTTTCAATGCATATTCTAAGACATTTTCTTTAAACTCCACAACGCTCTCAAACACTTGCATTCTTAAGCTCGCCACTTCCCCCTTCTCTATCTCCCTATTGGTATGTTATGTTCATCTTCACCATCGGATGTAGGAGGAGTATCCCGATGAAGGTCATTCTCCTCCTCCTCATCAACAAAGCCTGCCACAATAACTTAAACACGTGAAGCTTGGTTAAAAATCATCAGCATCGTCTTATGCATTATTCGCATCATTGGTTGGTCTACTCCCAGTGGCTGTGTTTTCACCTTCTTCTTCTTCGTTATTAGCATCTTTGCTCCATGTAAATCTCAATTGCCCCTGTCCATGCTGCAGCTTTACACATATTTTGGAAGTTTGGTGAACCATCACACAAAATCTTCAAGTCCTTTAACTCTTCAAAAGGCAGCTTATACCAAATCTTTTGCCCATACAAGTCAACTACACATGCTGCCATTAGACCACTAAACATAGCTTGAGGAGCTGTTTGAAGTAAATGAGTTTCACCACCGACATACACAACTTCTCCTCCCCGAGTCTCAAATTTCCCATTGTAAGCGACACTGAAATTACAGTCACTTTCCAAGCTGAAAACACAATTACAAACACGAAAATTCAGTAAATTTTACACATACATGTTCACTCAAGAATAATCGAATACATTATGTGCATAATGCACAAACTCTATCTACTTCAATACATAAACATTCACGAGCTTATAACCCTAAAATACTACCCGAAATCAACCAAGATATACATATAACGCTATGTATTACTCAATTAAGACTACAAATTATCAAAGCAAGGTTACCTCATTCTCGGGTTATTTTCCTTCCTCCTGAGTCAACGAATATGTTGAACCTTCGCCCAATTCATTCTCTTTCTCTATCTAATTGCAGGTAATTCTCACTAGATTGCGATTCGTGCATGCAATTCTTCAATTGTCTCTCGAATTTTTTTGGACTTTTTCTCTAAAACTCACAGTTTAAAACGGCAGGGGAATGAGAGAAAGAACCCGAGAATTTAAAGGTTCAATTAGACAAAAACGGCGGCGTTTTGTGTTAAAACAGTTTCGAAACAATAAAACAAAATGATGCCGTTTTGAACATTTTTTTTCGAAAATTTTTAAACGCAAAACGATCCCATGTTGTTTAAATATTTTTGAGAAAAAATTAGCCACAAAACGGTGTCGTTTTTATTAATTAAGCTATGTCTCGACATATCAGTGGTGTTTAACGGTGTAATGACGGAGTTAACGATAATGTATATTTTAGACGTTTTTTAATTTTGCAGGTATGTAATTTAAATTATAATCTCTATGAGGTATAGTTTAGCATATGAAGTATATTTATATCCGGATCGGAACCATTGAGACGAATGCAGGTATGAATTGGCCGATTTCCGTGATGAACTATTTGCAAAATACGGGTTAAGCTTGGAAAAGCTAAGAGGACAAAGTTATGATGGATGTGGTAATACGAAGGACGGGTTTAATCGGTTGTGACAATTAAATTTTACAGAAAACAGCTTTGCATATTATGTATATTTTTTACTTGGTTGTAGTGGCGGTCGCAATTTTTGTTGTTGTTGATATTGGTGATTTTTGAAGACGGAAATATATGGTTCATGAAAATTATTGAAAAGAAATAGAGGATAGAGTTTGTAGTAGTGACATTAGCAATGAGTACAGAAAAAAATCAAAAATTCTATTTTCAAAGGCCATGAACTACTTGGTGGGTTCTCATTACAAAACATTATTGCATTTGGTGGAGTTATTTTTGGTTATAGTTAAATCTTTGGAGCATATCAAGAATGAAGGCATAGAAAATGTAAAGGAAGTCAGACACATGATCTTCTCAAATAATTTCACACATTTAACTATACATTCTATATTCAGCTAATGTTACTTATTTTGGGATTAACTGAGAATTTGCTGCTGACTTTGCAACAAAAAGATCAAGATTTTTTGGAATACTATTTCACTTATACAATCTTCTAAGCAAAAATTGTAGAATCGTGAAGATGATGGGTGAGATTTGCTTATGATCAACGTTTCTTTTTTTATAAGAAACATGATGCATGCAAAAAAAGAAAACCAACATAACCAATCTACATCGCTATAAAGTCAATTACTCTCAGGATTTATTGCTCCAAGAATATAACATTCTTTTATCGAGATAAACACTGAACTACTTACATTACGTCTTCTTTTAAGTCCTGCTAATGCTTTCAATCGATTCGACAAGTCAAGTTGTATCCAGATGACTTAGTTTCGTGAACTGTTTATCTCTTGAGCAACAATTTGAATTTACATTGATAATGTATGAAAAGATAAACTCTCCCATGACTTTGAATCTCTAATCGACTGCTACTCTTACTGAGAGGATATTAATAGACTAGAATATGGAAGAAGCATTCCTAAATCACCAAACCAAGAGCCTCTCCACCGATCTAAGTACCACATGTTTTTGTTAGGTAGCAAGTTACGCAGCATGTGTATTTGAGCCGATTTTGAGAACAATCTCTCGTTATGAATTATTATAATTATAAAACAGCCCAACATGAGTACTGAAAACATTTTTTCCACCTCTGTCGATAGTCATTGGACCGTTCCATGAAATTCATATACAAACAAACCAATTGGTACTTTACAAACACTTGTAAGGGGTATTTTATTACATATACTTTCATATTCATTTTAAGGACAAACAATACTTTGACGAATAAATTAGCATGAGCGACATACCGACAACCATCTTTCATTAATTATATATATTTTTCTTATCTTAATCGTTTTCTAAATCGTCATATAACTAATGGTTTTTATCGACAAAAACAAACAGACCAATTGGTACACAAGTTGAAAGATGTGTGCATTTTTAAAGTCCTTTTTTAGTTGGTTAACAAATTGAACACGTATTCTTGAAAATTGGAAGCACATATGACCAAAACCATGTCTTCTGTGTAATTAAAAAGGCATATGTCAGAGACCCACCAAAATATTTACAATCTCCACATGTTGTACATTATTTGGTAATGGAAACTTCCATAACAGTATCCAAAATTGCATGTTCTATAAAAAAAACACATTCCAAACAACTTGTTTCAAGGAAAAAACAATGACTCAGTTAAAAGTAGTAGAGAGAAGTCGTCTCTGCCACACTTTCATAGATGCTTACCCGATCAGGCAAAATACATATTTTTAAAGAACAAAATATAAAACTAAAAAGAATGAGAAAAGTTCTGATATTCTATAGGACCAAAGGACCAGTAGAAGAAAAAAAAGAATAAATCCTTTGAAAATCCCAATAGCCAAAACATTTTTCAGATACCACAAAACATCAGTTGGTATTATTGGATGTGTCCCATATATAATTTTTGATTTCCTTTGGAGTAATTAGCAAAAACGGAAATAAAACTGAAAAAGCAAAAGATGTGACTTTTATAATTTTTTTTGTCCATTTATAAATTGTTATATAGAACACACAAATTTGTTTTCATAATATTTTTATATGTAACCATTTAAATCTACAAAGTAATAGTTTGTTATACTATATTATTTTTAAGTTAATTAAATTTGATAAAAATGCTATTTTCCTCACCTAAATATTCCAACAAAAGAAAATTAAGCTACACATAAAAAATGTTTTAAAAAGCAACTAATTAATTCTTTCACATAATTTTATTATTCAGCTAATTAACTTTTTCTTTTTCGAGTGTTCATAAAAAGTTGAAATATTATTTTTCAATTGAAACGCTTCTTGAAAGAAATAATATTTCATAATTTCATTTGCATACAAAGAAACTTTTTCAAAGTGGAACGCTTTTCATTTTGCATTGAGCATCAATTCCCCACCATCCCCTCTCCTACTTCACATCTTCGTCGTCGTCAAAGATTCAAGGCAGAGAGAGCTTTTGCTTCTATTTCAGAACCACAAGGTTTTTTTGGGTGTTCTAATGGCGAAAGTTATCTCCGTTACACCAACATCTTCTTCTTCTTCTTCCTCTTGCGTCCTCTCTCGGAACCCTACTCCTAATTTCAAAACCACCCATCTGAATTTCGCCTCTCCAAGGAGGACTCACGCCATTCATCCTCTCCATAGATCCTTCAAACGTCTTCAATCATCCTCACGACACCTCAATGCGTCTCCATTCTCAATTTCAGCCATTTCATCTTCTTCTTCTTCACAAACCACAGAGCTCGTTCCCCATAAGCTGCAGAGATTAGTCAAAGAATTCAAATCCTTGACAGAGCCAATCGATCGGCTCAAATGGGTTCTACGTTACGCGAGTCTCCTCCATTCGATGCCCGATTCCTCCCGGACCGAATCGAACCGGGTCATGGGCTGCACGGCTCGTGTTTGGCTAGACGCAGAGCTAGGTCAAGACGGGAAGATGCGGTTTTGGGCAGATAGTGACTCAGATGTTTCGAAAGGGATGTGTTCGTGTCTGATTCAGTTGCTTGATTCTGCTACGCCTGAAGAAGTGTTGGAAATGAAGACTGAGGATTTGGTTGAGCTTAACGTTGGATTGTTGGGTGCTGAGAGATCGAGGGTTAACACTTGGCACAACGTTCTTGTGAGTATGCAGAAGAAGACACGACGGTTCGTGGCTGAGAAGGAAGGAAAAGCTCCGACCTTTGAGCCTTTTCCTTCACTGGTGTTGACTTCTGATGGCATTGAGGCTAAAGGAAGCTTTGCTGAAGCTCAGGTGAGAATCTTCTTTATTTAAATTCTCACTAGTAAAGATCTGTTTTTTTTAATTGTATTATAAGTATCTAGAGTAGGAGGATGAACAATTGAGGTCTTTATCACTGTAAATGTCTCTTCTAAATCATCTAAATCGGTTTTATATTTGGTTTGGAAGGAAAAGATTGAGTTTGCTACATTTTGTTGATGTTACAATGGTTCTCACGGGAACGGTATGGTTTTGTTAGCTAGCGTTATGTATGCTCTGCTCATCTGCGTTGGCTTTTCTTTCAAGTCTTTTGGAAGGCTTTACTCTGTGTCACTGCTAAGATTCGTTGTTTGGTTTCATTTGCAGGCGAAATATTTGTTTCCGGAGGAGTCACGGGTTCAAGAACTAGTCAAGGTGCTAAAGGAAAAGAAGATTGGAGTGTCTGCTCATTTCTATATGGATCCAGAAGTGCAAGGGGTCTTGACTGCTGCTCAAAAGCATTGGCCACATATCTATATATCTGATTCCCTTATCATGGCAGATGCAGCTGTCAAGATGGCAAAAGCTGGATGTCAGTACATAACAGTTCTTGGTGTTGATTTCATGTCCGAAAATGTCCGTGCCATTCTGGATCAAGCTGGGTTCGGAGAGGTTAGTACAGTTTCTTCAGCTCTTATCTTTGTGTGGTGATAGTGCTCCTTACATATTTTTTGGTTTGTAGGTTGGTGTGTACAGGATGTCAGATGAGACCATTGGTTGTTCTCTTGCTGATGCTGCTTCTGCTCCTGCTTACTTGAACTATCTCGAAGCTGCTTCTCTTTCTCCCCCTTCGTTGCATGTTGTTTATATCAATACATCTTTGGAGACAAAAGCTTTTGCTCACGAGCTTGTACCTACCATTACTTGCACTTCATCTAATGTTGTACAGACGATCCTGCAGGTTTGTTTCTTGCTTTCTTTCAACCTTTTTCATTTTCTTTTGCTTCATCTTGATTTTCTAAACCTATTCGTTTGTCTCCTGTCAACAGGCGTTTGCTCAAATGCCGGAGTTAAATGTTTGGTATGGTCCTGATTCTTACATGGGAGCGAATATTGTAAAGCTATTCCAGCAGATGACATTGATGACTGATGAAGAAATTGCCAATATTCACCCTAAACACAACCTAGATTCCATTAAATCATTGCTTCCTCGTCTTCACTTTTTCCAGGTAACTTTTGCCTTTTGTTGTTCATGACAGAACTCAAGTGTCAGAAGATGGTTTGCTTATATGATTGTGTTTTCAGGAAGGAACGTGCATTGTACATCATCTTTTTGGTCACGAGGTAGTAGAGAGAATAAAATACATGTACTGTGACGCCTTTCTTACTGCACATCTCGAGGTTCCAGGTGAAATGTTTTCATTAGCAATGGAAGCAAAGAAAAGAGATATGGGTGTTGTCGGATCAACAAAAAACATACTAGACTTCATTCAGCAGAAGGTTCAGGAAGCTGTGGACCGAAATGTTGATGACCATCTCCAGTTTGTTCTAGGAACAGAGTCAGGAATGGTAACATCTATCGTCAAGGTGATCAGGAGTTTGCTAGGTTCTTCTGCTAACTCGAAACTGAAGGTCGAAATAGTGTTTCCTGTATCATCAGACTCGATGTCAAAAACTTCTTCCTCAGAAGGTCCAAACTCCATTAGAGTTGGTGATGTAGTGTTACCGGTTGTACCAGGAGTAGCAGGCGGTGAAGGCTGCTCCATTCATGGCGGATGTGCTTCATGTCCATATATGAAGGTTAGTTCTTCTTGCTTTGTTATAATCATCTGTTCAATAGTGATAGCGAAATAAATCTCCATGCTCCATCAAATGTAAAGCCTGAGTGATGAATGATGCAGATGAATTCGCTTAACTCCCTCATGAAAGTTTGTCACAATCTACCTGATGTGGAAAACGTAATCGGAGGATTCAAAGCGGAGCGGTTCAAACGACAAACTCCTCAAGGAAAACTCATTGCGGATGTTGGGTGTGAGCCAATACTTCACATGAGACACTTCCAAGTAAAGCAAATAACTTTCATATCTTATAAAGTTGTGTTAATGCCATTGAAAGCTTGAACCAAATCCGCATTTTTTTCAGGCAAACAAGGAGTTGCCGAATGAGCTTGTTCATCATGTCTTAAGTCGTGAGAGCAAGAGATGACCAAGTTGTCCCTTTTATATGAAGAAATTGAGTGAGTTTTTAGTTATCGACAAGTTAGGTCGACGGAAAACGAAGATTAAAGTTCTTCCTGCAATAATGATTAATGATCATATGATCACAAGGACTTCATTATGTTGTATACAATGATATAAATACAAGCAGAAGAAGCATGTGGATATATATTAGTGAGGCTTAGTAGCGAGCTTATGGATGTATTTTTGTTAAGGGTTCTTTGCAAGGTGCTTAAAGTGCGGCCTTAAAGGCTTCTAACAAACTTGAAACTTTTCCATCATCATGAATTCAAAACTATTAGACATTAACTTATATACAGATATTCTAGAGTTAGCTTTACAAAAACATTTCACTCGATCATAACATATTTGATGAAATGCGTTAGAGCCTAATGATCAAACTGGCATTGGGTGTTTATTGTATATCTTTTTGAAACAAATGAGCAAATACACTCAAATGAACATTAAAAAACAATTATATACAGAAACATTTCATCAGGCTCAAGTTCTTTGAGGGAAAGAACGGGACGAGACCAGAGTATACACTCACGTCTATCCTTTTAATCAAACCAATGTTAAACAGTTTAACAATCATGTCCAAGTACACACATACCCGTTTTTATCAGCCGATGCCAATGGTTTTCCCATGCCACTCCAAGAACAACACAATATTGGAGATGTATGCTCCTTGAGAACGCTCACTATATTGCCTTTCGATATAGACCAGACATGTACCGTCCCATCCACGGATCCAGCAGCCACGTAATCGTCATCCGGACTTATACATGACCGGCTCCAATTCGATGCCAATCTGTTCCCTGATGCTCTCAACGTTCCACAAATTTCCAAAGTCCTGGTATCAAATACATTATGCATGTTGTCTCTTCCGCTCGTCAAGATCCTGTTTCCATTCCGGGACAATGATACAGAAGTCACAGCAGAAGAATGTCCAGCTACTTCAGAGAGAAGTTTCCCAGTTTGGATATCCCATAACCTAAGATTCCCATCCATGTGGCCTGAGAATACCGTAAGCCCATCTATGCTGAGGCAAATTGCGTTACAGTTGCTGGTAAAGAGCACTGTGTTAGTACAGTAACCTTTATGCAAATCCCAGAGTTTTATGGTACGGTCATAAGCTGCACTGACAACATGTCGGCTTGAGAATTTGCTCACATCCACAGCACAAACTTTATCAGTGTGGCCTGTGAGAGTATGACGTACCCTACCCGAGTTGACATCCCACACAAACAAATTGTTCGAGCTGCTTGCTGCGATCAAGGATTTATTGTCATGGGTTATGGCTAGATCAAGTATATTCCCAAGGGAACCGTGTAAGCTTTTGATTAGAGACCCACTATTAGTGTCCCACATTTTTACTGCCCGGTCTTGTCCGCCAGTGAACAGAGTCCCAGAGTTGTATTCAAAGAGTATTGAACCACAGCCACCTTCGTGAGCATGGATTCGGTGCCCACATGTTGACGGGATGGTCGACTCAACAAAGTGATCGGTTCCATCTTCATTGCGCCGGACAATTCCATCAACTTGTTGCCGAGCAAGATTTTCCAAACCATTGGCCCTAAGCTTAGCTAGCATATCTTCATAGAGAGCATTTGCCTAAGTAATAAAAAAAAAATGAAGCCCAACCTATCCAGATCGAAGAAAGGGTACAAATAAACTCTCCTATTGTAGACTATTGTGAAAAGAAGGTCCCCAAGTACCTCATTAAGTCGTTCTGCATCCTGCATCTTCTGTAACATCCACCGATCAATTAACATTTTGTTCTCAGACTCTGCTTTTTGAGCTCTATCTGTCATCTCCTCCAGCTGAGACCGGACTTCCTTGTTTTCAGAAATAAGTAAATCCAGCGTCTTGGTCTTTTCCTCTAACTCTTCTTGTAATCGTGTACACTCCTCCCTACAGTGCAAATATACTGTTGAGAACCGCACAGCTTATTAATTCCTTACAGTCACTGCAAAACCATTCTGACCTTGTTTGGGAGAAGTTCTTCTCCAGGTCATTAATCAACAACTCCTTCTCTTGTAAAGAAGCCTTTGAAGTTCTGGATTCAGCTACTTCTATCACGAGTTGTTCGGACAATCGTGATTGTGCTTTGTAACATTGCTGTAGCTCTAATTCCAGTTTTTCTGTTTTCTCCTTCCATTCGGATCCCTGCATGAATATAAACAAACTAGATCAGAACATGTTTCAGGAATTCCAGGAAATAAAGGTAGAAAGGACCAAATCTACTGAGAAGCTGAACGAAAACAACAGAATATTATTTAATTAGAAGCAAAGTATGAATAAAACTAAACTACTTGCAAGTTTACACTTCTTGGTGACACAAAAACAGCATAACAACATAACCAAAGAGAAGAGAAGATTAAAAGAATAGAGAAGTGGATCAACGTTCCATCCATTTCGGGGGGACAAAATCAGAGGTCTCAGCAAGAAAAAAAGGAAACAACATTGACAAACAGAACGTGAAAAGGCGAAATAGAACAAACATATCACTTTCTTGATTAAGAGATCCAACGAAAACGCCCAGTAAGAATCCACAAGGACTAAAATAAGAACCTTTATTCTACCAAATGCTTAAATACATAACATTCCATAGTGCGAAATCATAGACCAGAGCCTTAACCTTCTCAATGTTTTAACCTTCTTATACGAGCATTTGGAACTAGATAAACCTCCAGCAAGAATCCACAAGGACAAAAACAAGAACCTTTATTTTACCAAATGCTTATAACATAACATCCATAGTGCAAAATCATATACCAGAGCCTTAATCTTCTCAAAATGTTTTAACCTTCTTATACGAGCATTTGGAACTAGATAAACCTCCAAAATTGATCAGCTTACAAACAAATTGTTACGATTCGATAACGAAAAGTCCTATAAGCGATTCTAAGCTAAAGGTTGAATTGCTGAAATCTTAATCAATGGAGAAAATGATACCTGAGAGATAATAGGCCTAGAGAGAGCAGAAAACGCGGGACCATGTGCTCCTTCTTCCAGAAGATGACGCTTCCGCAGAGCTCTTAAAGCGTCTTTTATGGCTTCCATAGCTTTCTCCTCTTGTGACCCACAAAAAAGTTCCGATGATCATCAGAATCAGAAACTTCATTTTCCATTGAATATATCAATCACAACAAAACGAGATCCAATCAGACTTACATCTCGTTCGAATCAAAAGGAGTCGTGGAAGGTGAAATTAGGGTTTGAGTAGAGAAAGAGAAGGGAAGGAGAATTTGATCGGAAGAGATGGCTACTTTAAGTTCACCCGCCGCTTACGGCTCCAAATAAAATAAAATAAAACTCTACAGACTGCTAGTTTTACTTGCTGAGCGAGAGAATTGGGATTTTTCACAACTATTAGATTTTGTTTATTGAAAATACTTACATATATATTGTATTAATGATGAAACATTAAATTTTTTAAATCTACAAGATTATTGATTAATAAAGTAAAATTTGTTGTTAAATTTTTTTTTAATTTCATTCTTCTCTCCTTCATTCTATTTAGGATTTGACTAGTTTAAACGTTGCGGATGCAACTATGAGTGAGAGAATTTCTAGAAACAAATGGTTGCGGTTTTAAACGTTATCAAGCGATTCAGATAACTATACAACAGTTAAAAATGATTGTTTTTGCGAGATATTTATAACTGATTGATTAGCCAATACAGTAATGGTTACACAATAAAGTAACAAAATAAATACATTATATAATTATTAAATCATTAATGTTGAGCTAATAATACATATTTCACTAAATATTTATTATCCAATGATAGACGGTAAACCACCACTTGGAGTTAAGAATTTCAAAGGCGAATAAGTAAATTTTGATACATTTCTATTAACTTTATTATATTTTGGTTAGTTTGTTGCTTCAATTATTTTGGGAGGAAACAATTTGGAAATTTCAAAACCAGTTAGAATATAAAAATATTTATAAATTAAAGAAACTAAAGAACCGACTAGGTTGGATGTGCTGAACTAAACCAAATTAAAAATTGAAGTCATTGTTCATGTCACAGGTTAGTTTGGGAAAACTGAAAACCAAAAAATTCAGTTCGGCTCCATTTGATTTGGGGTTTCAAAATCCAATGCACTTCTTAGTGAAAAACAATTAATCTATCAGATCTCTTCATTATTTTAGCACACAATATAACAAACATGAACATAACTAGAATTCAAAAAACAAGAACTGAAAAAAAGCCCCAAAAGACCAAGGACATAAGAGCAAAGCATAACAAGATAACAACCGCAAGAAGAGAAAGGACTGAAAATGTAAGTTGAAGAAGCAAATACCAACAAAATGATTTTATCAAAAAATAATGATGCAAAGGAAAAGCAAATAAGTGGCAACAACCCCATCTGACATATCTCACACATAAGCTTACGTAAAGAATCATATATAAATTAATACGACTATAAGAAATCATTCATTACAAGTCAGAGAAGACAACTTCTCAAAAAATGCGAACACCGATATAATCTAACCAAATTAGAAAAGCCGACCAAAGACAAACTATACGATCTTCGAAAACCAAAACTAACTGTTACACTAGTAATTTATCCGAGCGGACAGATATAAGCCTTCAACCAATTTAGAAGATCCGTTACTTTTTCTAAATGAAATATTTTTGTAAAACAATATATTTTATTTTTTGGATATTTGTATTTTGTAAAAATAAAAATTTAACTTTAAAATTTAATTTTTATTTTAAATTATAGATCATTTAGTGTATTATTATAAATTTAAAAATCTATTTAATTATTATATAATTTTATATATATATATATATATATTTTATACGATTTTGCAAACTCCTCTTTAGCATCTATTTAACAACGATTTTATTAGAAACGAATTTGCAATGATAGATTTAGCGACGATTTAACACTGATTTTGTAACAAATTATTTAGCATCTAATTTGCAACAAATTTTGTCGCATCAAATTAGCAACGATTGTTTTGCAAAAGACTTTACATTGATTTTTCTTCTACGTACTTGTTTCGATTTAACATCTTTTTAATGTCTAACCGGTTGTAAAATAGCGACGGTTTGCCAACGAACTTTTACTATCACATTTGCGACGAATATATCCTCAACGCAAATTACCGACGATTTTTCATCGATAGTTCATTTACGACAATTAGTTAACAATGATTTGTGTATCGTCATTAATCGTTTGGAAAAACTATTTAGAATCGATTTTGCATCGAATACGGTGATTGTAAAGCTTATGTTTTTTTGTAGTGATAGTTATAGTTTATATGTAATGCTTCTCATATTTCAAATGGATAAAGTGTATAGAAACTGAAAAGAAATTGGACGATGTACAGCAGGTAAAAAATACATCTAAAAAGTTTGTTTAATTTTTAAATGACACAAATGGCCGAATTGGAAGAGATTATAAAGACGTGCATCAAGAATGTCACCCTCTTCTAACATAAGAATGTCAGCCTCTATTTTCACTCTCCCTTTGTCGTTGTATGTAGTTGTTTTGTGCTATGACTCTGAAACTTATCATTTGATTAGGATCCTTCTTTTAACACAAATTACTTTCTTTATAAACAGGGTTTTTTACAGATTTAACGCCACAAATCAACAAGGAAGTTAAGCTTCTATGGTAACAGTCCTTCTAGTAATATCATTATAAAACTGTGTAGCAAGGTTACATACATTTCTCTTAGCAAAAACGTCTCTCCTTTGCTATTTACAAGTGAAGTTGTGATTCGTTGACAAGATGGCATGCATCAATAAAACAGATGATTTATGTAGATGGATTTAATGGTTAGGCCCTAGAGATTGGGTACATTTCATATGATATGTTTCTTAGGGATGGGAAGGGAGAAGTGAAGTGTGTTGGAGCCAGAGCTATTCCAAGGTTGACTACTGACTTGTGAACTGAAGTAGATGCATTGAGATGAAAAGTTCTTTGTGTAAGGAACCTTGCCTACACGAAAGTCGAGTTTGAATCTATCTCGAAAGAGCTAATAAAAATTCTATCTAATTTTGTGGGATGGTATGCACTCGAACATCCTTCTCTCAACATCAAGAAGCTAACTTTCGAACTCGGAAGATTTCAAATTTCGATTCCATCCAAAAGAACAAAATGGTGTCTCAGATGTTGTCATCAAGAAAGCTTTCAGTTTTCTTAATTACGACCATGTTTCGTAGTTTCTATGCCTTCAGAGCTTCAGACTGATGTCAAGGTTGACAAATCAGAGTTTTATAAAGATTTTGTTTAACTAAAGGTTGTGTTGAGACAACAATATAAAAACATCAAACAACTGAAAAAGCAAGAAATTTTTGTATGCGAAGTTAATATCTTATTAATGTGTGCTTTGTAATCCATCAGTCATTCGTTGCACCTCAAAAATCACAGATAGAGAGACATGTTTTGACTTGAAATTTTAAGCATGTAAAGTTGCATTGTGCATGTAATATTGTTTCATTTATTCGCCACAGCTCGTATCATATGTCATAAGCTATTATTAAGATATTTAGATTATCATGAGCATACTTATCCCAATCTCATTACATTTGTTATTTTTTTTCTACCTAATTTAACATTCAATCTCTTCTTACATATCAAACTCTATTTCATTGAATCTCTTTGTTATCAAAAGTGGCTACAATGGAGGAGGAGATGTGCAGTAGAGTTGGAGGCTCACTGAATACACAACGTAAAGTACTTATTGGTTCTTTTATGAACAAAGTTCTGTCTCAAAAGATCTTTTTTTTTGGTGTAGTTGAAATCGTTGAAGACATAAAGTAAAAGTAAAAACGAATCTTAAGACATATTAATTCTTATGCTCTAAATTTTAAACAAGACAAAATCTGACAAAAAAAAAGAAAACAATTTATCATTTATGTATTATATATTATATATAAAAAAATTTCTGATCTATAGAAGTATTATGTATTTTTTTTGAACAAAAACAGCAAACAATTTGTATATAACAAATTCGGATATACTTTGAAATATTTCATAATATATGATTAAAAAAAGATTAATTTTTCATTCCATAAGTATTATAAAAAGGAGAAATTATATTTCCAATCCATAAAAGTGGCTTAACATTTCATTATATAAATATAGAAATAAAAAGAAATTTCATATTTTATCTATAAATATGTTTTAAAAAGATAAAATTTACTATACGATCATTGGTCATAAATATATATTAATTCTGAAATATCGAATATTCTCTTTTGGATTTCGGAAATAATTCTCAGAGATCTTTTTTTTCTTTTTGTAAGATATAAAAAAGAAACAATCAACCTATTGATATTGGGAGACTTTTTTATAAGATCAGCTCTGGTTAGTGCTGGTTCGTTTAGAAAATATAGTTGAAAAAACTATAGACGGAGCAATTAGGTATAAATTGATACATATTCCTCAGAATCTGATAAATTTAATTCTGTTAATAACTATTTATAAATTTTTCTCGTATTACACTCATATTTATCATTTCGCAAATCATAAATCTGAAATAAATTAAATTAGTTGGTCGAGAAATTTTGATAATATTTTAGAAATTATGATATATATGATATGATATATTTGTATGTATTATTGGTATAAGTTTTTTTTTATATATTTATTATTTTTTAATTTCTTTACGAATTTTTATATATAGAGAAAACAATGATAATAAAATATGTAGTAGATAAACACGTTTGATTTGTATAAACGTACTAACACATAATTATATATGATATTATGCAAAATTGATTAATGGAATATGTTTGATATTATCTAAATTTAATGTTTTTATAATACTTTATACGCTGTCTTTCTTTTTTAGGAAGTAGATTACATCATGACAGACACATGGCAACCAATGAATCCAAGTCTAGATAAATGTACACGCAGTCGCACACACACACAAACAACAAGATCATGAAAGAAGAAACTAGAATTTCGAAACCATTAAAAAAACAAAAAAAACAAAAAAAACAAAAAAACCAAAAATGCGAGCTCAGGTTTTATGCCCAACATTAACAGCATATGGTCGGCACTATTGTGCGCCACGTAGACTCGTCTCCTTAACCTTCACATCTCTCCACCGCCACAACTCTGTTCCGTTTCTCAATCTCAGTCTCTTCACCGCCTCTCGTTCTCCCTTCTTCCGCATGGAGGTTCGCTACTTCTCTCTCTCACCATGAATCTCTGCTTCTGTTTTCTTGCAGTAATTCTCTGTTTGCCTGTATCTGCTGAGATATATTCCTCTGTTTTTTCTGACGATGTCTCTGTTTCGATTTGTCCGGTTGATTTGATTTTGCTAGAGGTGATCATTTTGTGGACACGTTGATGTATTGATTGTATTGCTTGTGTTTATGATCTAAGAATTTGACTTTTAGTCTTATAGACGGTTTCTTGTGAATGTTAAGCTATTCCAGACCGGAACTGGCTCGTCCGGAAAGAAAACAATGGTGGAGAATCTGAAGCGATTCGGTGTGATATCATCGAAGAGAGTAGCTGAAGTTATGGAGGGTTTAGATAGAGGTCTCTTTGTACCAGTTGGAGCTTTAGCTTATGCTGATACTCCCTTGCCTATAGGTTACAATGCCACCATCTCTGCTCCGCATATGCACGCGACTTGTTTGCAGCTTCTGGAAGATAAGCTTCAGCCCGGGATGCGCGCTTTGGATGTTGGCTCAGGTTCATAGAGTCTCTACTGGTTACGAGTTTAGGATAACAATCAGCTTCATGTTTTTGGGTCGTGTCTTTTGTAGGAACTGGTTACTTAACTGGCTGTTTTGCGCTGATGGTTGGAGCTGAAGGACGTGCTGTTGGTGTTGATCATATCCCTGAGCTAGTTGATATGTCTATCAAGAACATCGAAAAGAGTGTTGCTGGTTCTTTGCTTAAGAAAGGATCTCTTTCTTTACATGTTGGTGGTATTTACATTCTCTTTTCGACTTCTTATGTATGATTCAGTCATCCTCATGGATACATGTTGAAGACGAGAGCTTTCTCTTATGACAGATGGAAGAAAAGGTTGGAAAGAGTTTGCACCGTATGATGCGATACACGTAGGAGCAGCAGCTTCAGAGGTTCCTCAGGCACTTTTGGACCAGCTAAAACCTGGTGGAAGAATGGTGATTCCAGTGGGAACTTATCTTCAAGAGCTGAAGGTGATTGACAAAAGCAAAGATGGTTCCATCAAGGTACATACCGAGACTTCAGTTAGGTATGTGCCTCTCACTAGCCGCGACGAACAGATAGGAGGATTTTGAAAGAAATCAACAAAAACTCTACTTCCCAACGTCTTAGTGTACATATAAAAAGGTTGTGTATGTGTTTGTAATATGTTCTGATGGGTAATAAAGAAAAAGATGTTTATGAGAGCTTGAGTTTCACATTATCGCCACATTGAACTGCAAGTGAGAGAACGTTTAGTATCATAGCTTATAGTAATATGAGACAGAAACTTACTTAGAAGTGTCAAAGACAGTAAATCTTAACTAAGGAAAGTGAAAGAGAAGCATTCAGGTTTCAGAATCCACGCCTTGGTCGTTCTTCAGCAGCGTTCACTCTAATTGCTCTACCTTCCATATTCTGCAAACACGAACAGACAAGTTCTCAACTTCTGCAATCTCAAAGAGAAGGAGAAGCAGAAAAAATCATGGATGGATTGGAGTTTCTTTACCTGTCCATCAAGAGCAGCAATAGCGTCATTAACTTCAGTTTCACTAGACATTGTAACAAACCCGAACCCTCTTGAACGACCTGTCTCTCTGTCGTAAACCACTCGAGCTTCAACTACTTTCCCGTGCTCGCTGAACACTTGTTCTAAACGACCATTGTCTACATCCCATGGTAGATTCCCAACATAGATCCTAAACGCAGCTTCATATAGACGAGGTTGGCGTTCTGGTCTTGATCCTCTAGGAGCTGCTCTGTTTACTGTCAAAAGCCTCCCATTCACTTCCTGAAGTAGTAATCAAACAATCGAATTTTAAAACATCTTAATTAATAACCAAATGGCTCAGAAATGAGAAACAAGATGATAAAAATTGGCTTACATATCGGTTAAACTTCTCAACAGCTTTCTCTGCTTCCTCAACGGTGCTCATTGTTACAAAACCAAATCCTCGACTTTGGTCAGTGTCCCTATTGTATATAACCTGCACAATCAGAATCCAACAAAGCAAACACCCTTTAGGGCAAAACAGACTATGGATTTAAGACACTAAGCTCCGACAAGCTCAAAAGTTTCTCAAGGAAGTAGCAATTCACACAGAAGCCAATAGCTCAACTATTCTCAACCATTTGGATACACTGTCGAGAAATGATATTTACATAACCGAGATTTAAAAACTTTCTCAAGAAATAGCAATGCCACAGAAGCCATTAGCTCAACTGTTCTATACCATTTAGATTCAATGTTGGAGAAGTGACATTTACACAACCGAATTTTGAAAACTTTCTCAAGAAGTACCAATGCCACAGAAGCCATTAGCTCAACTCTTCTCAACCATTTGGATACACTGTCGAGAAAATGACATTTACATAACCGAAATTTGAAAACTTTCTCAAGAAGTAGCAATGCCACAGAAGCCATTAGCTCAACTATTCTATACCATTTAGATTCAATGTTGGATAAATGACAATTACATAACCGAACGTAAGAAGAAAGTACCTCTGAAATCTCAACTGTACCGGCTTGCTCAAAGAGCATAGCCAAGGCTTGGCTATCAACGTCGTACGGCAAGTTTCCGACGAACAATTTAGCCTCTTCCGTTGGTTCTTGGAATCCGCCACCGTCTTCTTCAGTTTCCTCGTTCTCCTCGACGGCGATGGAAGCACTTCCGATACTCCCATCCTCACCTTCTTCCTCTGCCCAATCCGAAGTTTGAGCAACAAAGGTAACAAGAGGAGATAGATTACGGTGAGTTCTTGATTTGAGAGAGAGAGTGAGATTAATGGGTCGTGTAAGGAGGGAAAAATTGGAGCAGCAAGATTTTGAGGAAGAGATGTTAAAGATGGAAGGTAGACAAAAAAGATTTGAAGATGAAGAGTCTGCCATAGCTAAAGGCTTTAAGCTTGAGGTTACTCTTGAAGAAGTCATTTTTGATTTCCCAGAGATTACAGAGGAAGAGGAGAAAGCGATAAGGAAATGAGAGAGAGAGAGAGAGAGAGAGAGAGAGAGAGAGAGAGAGTGATACGTAAAGAGAGAGAGAGAGAAGTGATCGATTAATATTCTTTATTTATTCTTAACTTATTAAAATATTAATACCATGTAATATATGATATATCAAATCGATTGATGGGTCGGCCTTTTGGGCTTTTCGTTAATAGATTTTGCGACATCTCTCACTTCAAAATCGCAAAAGATTATCTGGAGGATCTAGCCGACTATGACAAAGATTACAATCAAGAAAGACGGTAGATAAAAAAAAGGATTGTTTTATAAAATTTTATGTTAAATCACTGTTGAAAAAGTTATTAGAACTCTCATCTAATTTATCAAATTTTTATTATCCCGAAATGCAATTTATCAATTTTAAAACATAATTAAACAAATCATTCTTTTTTATTTTTTTTCAACTGCGGCATGTTAAATATACTTAGTTATCTATAGGAAACACTTATTTAAATTTTGTTTTGGAACCATCTTGAAAATATAATTTAAATTAGAAAGATTGATGACATTATAAAAATTCTCGGATTTAATGGATCCAGAAAAGAGTTCATGTTTGTAAAGCCAAATGACACACAAATAAAACATGTTTTATGGTGTCTTCATCCGACCAACAATATGCACATTGCATATCACAATCAATTTTTCTAAACCATAATTTTTTGTTACCGCTACACATTCTTAAAGGATTTGAAAGTAAAGTATGTATTTTTGGTGGACATTTGAATTTCCATGAGAAAACCTTTAAATACTTAAAATCAGTCCAAAAAAAAATTCATGATTTCTTAAAGATGGGTAAATCTGATCAATATAATACCCAAGTTTGACCAAATTTTTTTCAGATTTTGTGAAATGTTATTCTAGACTTTTTGGCTTAATAATGAGGCTTACAACAAAATCTGAATAATAGCAATGTCCTTTGGAATAATGATTACATTGAATCAAAACCAGATTCCACGTTCGGGAAAATGGATCAATCAACTGATTGACAATAAATAGTTGTATCTTTTATACGTTGTGACCTCGGACGAGAAGCAGATATTTATGGATCATTCCATATAAAAATTGATGATCCTAACTCAACCCTTTTTAATTAACCATTTGTTAACTAGAGGTTTAGCCGAGATAGTACTCTTTCACTCATACGATAGAAAATACGATTTAACTGGATTCAGAGGATCTCAATTCTGAAATTACTGGCCTTTGAACACTTTTGAAATAAGAATCTATAATATCAATTAATCTACATAGTTGTTTAGCCATTAACCTTTTTAAAATCTTTTATTGCGCGTAAACCAAGTCTACTAAGTCTACCATTTGTTTTATTCGTCACAACTTTTTCTTGACATCTAATGTAGTACTTTGTGATGAAAACCATAACTCTACCAAAAGTGAGCTATCACGCTCATGAGGTTTGTAGTGATAAATTTGGATAATTGTATTCAAGACATCTGGTTTGCTACCAATTTAACTAAGACCTCATTTTTCCTTTTGATAATAATTTGGACGACCGTCGTTTATCTGATTTTGAAGCCTTTCTCTTGGAAAATTAAATATATGGGTGTTGGCTTCCCCTCCACTCTCCATGATGCCTAAATATGATCATATACCTTTAATGTTTGTGGTCGCTAATTTGTTTTTCACTTCATCTCTTACCAAATCATTTAGGTTATGGCCAAATTGTAATGAAGATTTGAAACATTTAATTTGTTGTACAGACACAAATTCATATTGTTTACGGATATTCTTTTTTAATTACCTGACAAAAATTTATCATATGCAAAAATGAGATGCTAGACGGATGGACTTGTCGTTCCAATTATTAAACCGTTAATGATTTCTCCTGATTAGCTCTCCGTTTATTTTCTATTAATACCTATGTAGAAAAAATCAACAAAATAAGGTGACAAAATATTTTCCTGAGGGACATCTTGCATGGAACAATGTTTCCTCGGGGTTGATCATTAGTAAATATCTTACAATGAACAATATAATCCACGTAAATCATTGTGGAGCAAATCCAATTTTTGAAAGAGGTACTCAATAAAACACAAAAGCTAATTATGCATATCTATTAAAATTACCATAAATGTACCCTTACATGATGCATTTGTTCGCAGTCCATCAAAAAATGTGTGGACTATTAAAATGTTATGTGAAACTAAACATTCTGCCACAAAAGCTAATTGTTCGATAAAAAATATTTTAGTCGTATGCAGAGAATCTTCAAAATTATTTTATATTCTATGTTACAAAAGTTAACCGGTCTCAACTCTATCATTCTGCTTAGTCTTTCCAGTTTTGAAATCAAACAAATATTTTTCATGTTTAATTAGTTTTTTTTTGCTTTTCTTTTGACTAATTTTAAGTTGTAATTATTTCAAACTTTATTACAAAAAAAATCAATTAAATAAGGGGAACACAATGTTACATATTTAGCTGTGCAAAAGAATTAATGTCATTTCACAAACTTTTAAAATTAAACTAGAATTATTCCGTGCTACGCGCAGGATATATAAATAAATTTAGATTTTCTTTTTTTGCTACAATGTGACGTTATATTTTTAATTAATAATTGTATTATTTTTTATTTAATGCATTTGCTATTTCTTTTGTAATTGATGAAATCGTAGAGCAGAGAAATTTTTTAGGGTTGCATCTTTTTCGGGTTTGTGTTTTTATTAGTGATATATGACATTTTTTTAGATATTTCTTTTTTTGCTGAGGTATGCCAATATTTTCGTATGGACATTTTTTACATTTTTTAGACATTTTATAGACATTTGTTTCGATATTTTTTTAGACATCTTTTTTTATAGAAAAACCCAATAAGCTGGCCTATTTTTTATAGCTTGCCACATGGCAGCCCGGGAGAGTGAATTTTAAATGATGTGCCTGGCTTCTGGAGCTACAAATAGTCTCTTTTATATAGTAGGATTTTTTAAGATATTTTTAGACATTTTTAGATACTTTTTCGATATTTTTTTAGAAATTTTGTTTTCTAGAAAAGCCCAATAAACTGGCCCATTTTTTTATAGTTTTCCACATGACAGTCCGAGAGAGTGAATTTTAAATGACGTGGTTGGCTTATGGAGCTACAAATAGTCTCTTTTATATAGTAGGAATTGGGTAAAACAAAATCATTTTTTTTTGTTCTCAGTGTAACCATTTAAAGAGACGACATAAATGAGCATAAAAATGAGACACATAACAAACAAAAAAATGAAGGAACAAAAAGAAATAATTCACATAGAACAAATGAAATACATGTTACTAATATATATCAATGTTCACACTGAATGTATTGTGTAGATAATCGTAAACCAACTTTTTAGAAAATAAATAGCATCAATATTTTAAGTTTATTTTTAAAATATTTATCTATGCAAAAAAATATAGTAGAAATTAACCAATATTAGCATAAATTAAAATACTAATATTTATTTGAATTTAAAATTTAGATAAAATTATATTTAATTCCATTCGGAATTTATTTACGTAAGATAAATTTAAAGTATACTTCATTTAAATTTTATAGGAGATATTAAAACCGAATTTTCAATTATTTTAACTAAAATTTTTATTTAAATTTTTTGTGTTTAATTTTCCAATATATTATATCCATATTTTTTCCTTTCCAAATTATAATGATTTGTTTTGCCAAAAAAAAATGGGAAGGATATTCTTGGGGTCCATATGTTCCAAATATTAGTTATACATATATTTAATTGTTTAGGAAGAGAAGTTTGAATATTTTTCCTCTTTCCTTTTCTTTTTTTGGTTACCTTTCAAAGCTTGTTTTTCTTTTGACTACAAATCTTTCAAAGCTTGGTTTCCTTTTCTTTTTCTTTTGTCTACAAATCTATAAAGAAACTAATTAGGTGATTACATTTCATTATTGACCAGAAAAATATAATTTGTATGTTTCTGTTATTGTATATATACATTACCATCATAAGCAAAGAAAAATTCAAAAAAGTTAAAATATATCATAGAAATGACTATCACCATGAAAAATATAGTCGTATTAATTTTAACTATCTTTTTTGTTATATCGTATGTTCATTGTCATAAGATATCTGCCGACAGTCCTGGTATTAGCTTACTAGTATATTTTATTTTTTTAGTTATATACATGATTATGTCACTTTTTATACGAATTTACATTTTGATTCAATGGTTATTATCGTTATATAGGTTTTGGCATAAAGGAAACTGAAAAATGCTTCAAATTCAATCCGTGTGAAAGGGGAGGGGACAGAGGCTGCACTGTGTTTTGTAGAAGACAAAGAGGCGGCTATTTATTTGGAACTTGTAGTCAAGAGGGATGTTGTTGTATTGGTAGATAAGTATGCATGCAAGATAAAATAATTTAATAAAATGTATTGGAATCTGCTCTAAAAACTGTATAAGTGATTTTCATAAGTTTTTTAAATTGATAGGAAAAATTAAGACTAAAATAAATAAACCAGACCAGTTTAAAGTTAATTTGATTTAAGTCAGGTTAAATTTTTTGCAACATGAACAAAATCTTAAACCAAATTTGAAACAAAAGGAAGGGAGTCTTACAATGACATAAACACAGGCTCTTTGGAGACCAGATGAAAGTCGTTTAGTGTAACATAGGTCTTTCGTTGGTCTTATTGCTGCTTTGTTGAACCTTACACAGGAACAAGTTGGGTGGCAATTATCTTTCAAAGATCCAAGATGCAATGAAGGTGCATTTGAGATCGCTAAGGGTAGTTTCATTTAATCGATTACCTTCTTATGTGGCTCAAAGAGAACCACAATAAAGGCGAGAGTTGTGTGAAAAGGAGAAGACAATTTGTATGGTGTAATGATGTATTCCGTTTTTTTCCCTTCTTTTATTGCTCTTTTTGAGCTTAGGTTTTGATCTTAAGAGCTTTTTGTTACGGGTTTAATCCTCTTAATCAAAACCGTGCTACTTTGTACCTTTTTACTTCTTGTAAAATGGTTAAGTAATCCTCACAAAAGTATAAAACTTAAGGATTCTTGTGTTATTTTTTACCGTTGAATGCTTGTCCGATTCATAATATTGTGTGTTTTCTTACAGTCATGATGATATGAAACATGTAAAAAGTTTTTTATGAATTCGAACATATGTATAAAATGGAAGAGGTCATACCAATACATGGACAACTTATTTAGACTAATAATCTAATATGTTGTGGACAAATTTTCGTGGATGAACCATTTTTTTTCATGCATTTTGTCGAAAGTGCATCTTTTGTTATTCCATTTTCGTATGTCTTTTTTTCTCTTTCAATATCACTTAATTGTCTTTTCTAAGTAACCAATAAAATCATAAAATTCACATTTATAATGCGTATCATTTTTATTTAATTTTGAATTCTATATATTTTTAATATCAATTATGTTACCTTCTTTATTTGGAATTTGTTTCAATATCAGACTTGTACATGGATTATTTTATATCATAAATTGATACATTACAAAAAAAATGATAGGATGATAATTTAAGCTTTTTGTAGTCAGAGAGACACTGATAGATCAAACTTTTGTTTAAACAGTTAACGTTAGCATAATTTTACCGCTTAAATGGTCAAATCATGTAATAACTTCATTCAATTAAATAGATAATTAATCAATAGATTGTACATGTAATTTTTCTCTTCTCAGATTAATTAAATAAAATGTTAGAGGTAATTGAAGTTACGCGTTAATTTGACGATCAACATAATGCATTTAACGATCATATGTATGGAAGAGTTTTAACATTTTTTTACTTTCTTTCTACCTATTTATCCATATCTCCCTCATTTTCTTATCTTCACAAAAAAAACTGAAATGATAATTACTAATGGTATCTTTTATTTTACGAATATTAGATCAGTTGTAAAATAGTAAAATAAAACAAGTTCAAAGCAAAATAAAGTGGATTTTTTAAAAATATAATGTTTATGATTTTACCTATATTATTAATTTACATGTAACAATATTACAAAAAGAAACAAAGGAGGGAGGCAACGATGTTACAAGCACACACCACATACGTATATATATATATATATATACATATATATATGTATAATGTATATACAGGTCTGTTTTGGAAAATAAGTAAAAAGTAAGGTTCTTTTTCGAAATAAAAGTAATCATGATGGGACTTTTTAATTTGACCGAAGACCTTTTCCTTAAAAGTGAAAGAATAAGCCAAAGATATTAAATTAACATAAACATTTCTATCGATTATGTATCTACAAAGCTCTAAACTCCTAACCTTCTATTTTCTACCTCACTTCAAAATGAGTGAGGATATTTCTAAAGTATATAACATTCTTCAGTGCTGAGGATATCTCTGGGTCGAAACTCAAAATCAAAAACCAATATTCTCATGAGCATCTTGGGTGCTAATTGACAGTGCACTCAATGTTCTTAGAGATATTCATTGTTGAACTATAACCTCGTGAATGTATTTTAACAAAGAGAAATTGTGGGTTTAAAGAGAAATTCTTTATTGATTTGAATCAAGAAAGCAAGAATAACAAAAAAAGAATTAGATCGTCGATAGAGTCGCCGATTTGAGGATGAATATGAAGAACTGAGATCTAAAAGTGTTTAGGGTTTTCTCTTAGCTCTTTCGATTTCTCCAATGAATTTGTGATATTACTTCCTTCAAACCCCCGTCATATTTATACTAGAGATTAACCGACTTTTTCCTCTTCTTATCAGGAAATCTTCCTGATCTTCTTCCCCTTCGAATCGGGATGTATCTTTATTTGCTATTCGGATATGGAAATCTTTCTATTTTCATTTCCGACTTAACCTTAAGCTGAAATAGGTTATCTTTGCAATTGGCCGAATTCAATCTAAAGTGGGTGCGAAGACCGTTTCTAACAGCCATTTCCATAATGCCACCTTCGCAGTCTCCTCCATGGAAGTTATAAAAGTTTGACATCAACCATTGCAATGGCCTACTTTTGTTGGTCTTATTGCTGCTTTGTTGAACCTTACACATGAACAAGTTGGGTGGCAAGTATGTTTCGAAAATCCAAGATGCAATGAAGGTGTGTTTGACATCGCTAAGAGTAGTTTCATTTAATCGCTTGCCTTCTTATGTGGCTCAAGGAGAACCACAATGAAGGCGAGAGTTGTTTTGAAAAGGAGAAGACAATTCCCATGGTGTAATGATGTACTCTGTTTTTTGTTCTCTTCTTTTATTGCTAAATCAGAAGCATCGACCAAGTCATTGAAAACTCAAGAACGGCAGATGTTCTAAATTGTATTATATAAACCCATTTTTAACCTTACTTGTCCTGTTTTTCAAAAAAGCTATGAGTGTTTCTTTTTGGTTTTTTTTTATTTTTTTAGGTGATTTTCGGTGTTTTCGTACAGTCACATTCTTCTCATGTTATTCGGACAAAAAAAATCATAAAGACAAATGAAAAAAGTTATTAAACAGTTTTGAAGCATAAAATTTTTTTTTATCTTTTTTGAAAAATTTCCCAGTGATGGATCATACTAAATTCTGGATGCGAGATATAGCAAAAGAGTCAGATTGACCTGTAAGGTACTTGAAGTCAATCCAACAATGTGTTAAGAGGTTATTTCAATGCTCATGAAAACATGGCAAGAAATCTCGAAAAGTAACAAATGCATAAAAAGCTTGTGATCACGGGTAGAAGATATCCATGCACTGTGACCACAACCATCAACTGCAACACTAGTTCCTTGCCCCATACAAGGCCCATTCATTCTCTTATCGATAAAAACAAAGCCCTAACCGACCTAGCAGACTTGAATACCTATAAGTACATATTTTTATCAGGTTCTTAAGGACAAACTCATACACCACCACACAACAGCCAGCCTTGAATTTACAGCCATTATAAATATGGTTTCATGAGGTTTAGATTCAAGAGTTTTTGGAGAAATTATCTCCCTTTTGTATCTCTATATAGAGAAGATTTATAAACCATGTTACTTTTTATTAAGCTTTATGATTATGGATTTCCCTTCATATCTTGAATCATGAGATTAATTTTAAAATTATTTATCTAATTTTGTATTTATTGCTTGTTGTTTGATTGACCAACTAACTAATATTTCTCATTGTCCCAAGATACTACTCTTAGGATAATATACTCACCAAAATATTGTTAAATTCTTTGAACTAATATGTAATTTAGATGAGAAAATTTTGTAATAACCTTTTAAGAGAAGAATTGTGGAGTTTTGTGAAAAACCAAACTTCGATTCGTTATAAATGTTTGTTTATTTACCTGTGGAAATTGACTAATTTATATTTTCTAGACATAGTAGGAATTAGCGCTGAGATAATTAACCTATTTTCAATGAGTCAGTTATTTAACTAAAATATACTATACAGAAAACTATATCAATTTTCAATCATTTTTATAACATATTGATCTATTTCTTATAAATATGTTGTTAATTTAGGCTATTTTTTAAATATGAAAGTTATATATATACATATTATGATTTTATTTTTACTATGTATAATAACATCCGTAGATTTGTTTTTGTCAACAATATAAAAGAATCTATAATGATTCGAATAGTCAAATTAGTGGTATAGAATTTACATGAAAAATATATGATAATTGAATATGCTCATTCTGTGCCAACTTATCCACCCTTATGTTATGTGCACTTGGAAAAAGTGAAATAGTAAATGTGTTGAATAACTCTTTACATATCTGAAATTCCTGTAATGAATTGACCGTTGGTCCTATCCCCCATCAATAACTCTTTACATAGCATGTATTTCCAGTAATTTATATATCATCTTGATCAGATCTGAATACTCTGTTGTGAAAGTTACTTCCACTTATTGATATGCGCTTCAAATTCAACTTGTAATGGTGCAAGATACTGCTTATGTTACTCTCCCACATCAATACACCAAACACTCCCTTTTGACTGCTGAACAATCTTTTCTTGGAAAACAAATCAGTCTCTTTCCATGAGTCATTTATGTGACACCATTTTCCATCTTAAACCAAATTGGACACCCTTGAATAATCCACACACGAATGTACCTACGTTGTGTAAGATCAATGGCGTAATCTCATAAGGAAGGACCAGGATCAACCTGCTGGTCGTGTGACTCTTTTAAGTTAAAAAATCGCATGAACCGCCAAAATGGTGGATCGAGACAATTGGTTGTGTAATTCTTTTTGCCAAGACTAAGCGAGTGGGATGGAAATAGGGATGGTGGATCGAAGGACGCTATAAGGCTTCTGGAAGAACCTTGATAAGTCGAAAACACAAGAGAAAGACTTCTCACACAATCTCTTAGAGTTCACAAAGTGTTTAAGCACAAAGTCAATTTTTATTGATCAACGGGTGAAAAAGTATTACACGGCTGTCGAGTCTTGAAACAAAGACGATAATTAAAAGACAAAAATAGGAAACAAATGAAACAGATTACAAGTCTATTTGACTAGAAAGAAGAATCACATTAAAAAGCAAAGATTGTCAAGGAATAGTCAAATATAATTCAAACTTAAGCATTCATACCTTGGATTTGTCGACACTCCTGATTTTGGTAACTAGTTTCTTGCCTTTGATTTTGAATAGACTTGATGATATAGTCGGTTTTCTTGAAGTGACGCATTTTCGCCCTCTTTAGTTATGTGTAGCGTTTAGCAATCCATAGAAGATATGTTATATAAGGAAATACCTTGTTTATCCTTTAGGAGGGGTCACTCTTGTGTATATTCTTGGAGCGTCCATGATATAATCTTCTTAGCACGTTTTGGTCTTGAGTTTGGTTTGACTTTGACCGTGATCTTCAAGTAAGCCCTCCTTTCTAGAGTCCTTTGCGGTAATAGCGAGTTGGTCAAACTGAGTGGTGATGCTATCAAGTTCCTTGTGGCTGACCAAGGTCCCATAGCTTGATTAAATCCTCTTTGGCTCCCAAGCGTCCTGGTGACTCTAAAATAACAGACTACATGTCTATCTCGTGTCTTAATACCCTGTACAAGGTTGTCTCAAGGTTGCTAGTATCTCGGCTGAAGCCTATTCTTTCATCCCTTATGATTCATAATGAAACAGCTTTTGTGAAAGATAGGTTACTGGTGGAAAACACGGTTCTAGCTAGCAATATAGTGAATGGTTATCACAAAGGAAATAGTCATAAGAAAATCACAATTAAGGTGGACATAGCTGAGGCTTTTTATAGTGTTTCCTGGGAATTTATTTTCAATTTCGTTGATAGTCTATTGCTTCCCCCTCAATATACCAACCGACTCAAAGCTTGTATCTGCACAACAAAATTTACTATTGGTTACAATGGGAATGTTCAAGGCTATTTCAAAGGAAAGAGAGGCTTAAGGCAAAGAGACCCCCTGTCTCCTTACCTTTTTGTAGTTGTGATGAACAAATTGTCACTAATGCTAAACAAGGCTGCAAGGGAAGGAAAGCTTAGGAAACCTTTTTGTAGGCTCCAAGCTCACTCATCTCTGTTTTGCTGATGACCTTCTCATTTTTGTGGAGGGCTCCATACTCTTTATGAGTTTGAGTTACAGTAGAACTTGTAATAGGGCATGAGTGTCCGTGGTCTTTCAACCTGGAATAGGGCATGTTGTCTTAAGTGTATTTGGCTTCTATTCTTCCAATCCAATTCTGTTTGGGTTGCTTGGTATGTGCAAGAGGTGCTTAATGGATCTCTTAATAACTTATGGACTATGAAACAACATAGCTCTTGGCTAGCAAACAAACTACTAAAATTGAGAGATGATGTGTTCCCTTGGATAAAGCTTAGAGTTGAAAATGGTAGAACTTGTAGGTTCTGAACAGACAACTGATCTCCTTTGGGTCAGTTGGAAAGTTATCTTCAAGGGAATAGGAACTACCGACTTGGCAGACCCAACATCTCTTCTTCCCGTTGGACATGTTCCTCTTGTGGCTGTAATAACCTCAACGGCACAAAACCTCTGGGCGTTTTTTCAAGACTAAGCCTTGACTGCACAAGCCCAACTACCTAAGCCTACTATATAGATTTTAGGACATAACCGGTTTAGATCAAACCAATTAAATGTGTTTTCAACCAATCGGTAAAAATTGGGATTCAATTTCACAATTTCCTAATACCTTTTTGCTCCTGGATAAATGTATTTTCAACGCAAGAAAAAAGTTTCATGCAATGTGTAACCGAAAATCTAACCATTAATTTTTTTTTATCTCTTTTTTATCTTTTTCTAGAAAATTAAATCGAATTTCAAAATCATTGAAAAAAATAAAATTCGTAAGCAGCTAGTAAAAAGTAGGGCTTTTGTTTGGTTTTTACTAGTTGTTTACGAATTTTGTTTTTTATATGATTTCGTAATTCTATTTAATATTCTAGAAAAAGATAAAAAAGAAAAGAAAATTAATGGTTAGATTATCGGTTACACATTGCATGAAACCTTTTTCTTGCGTTCGTCTTTGTTCGTGATGGCGTGTTATTTGCTGTGTTTATCTTTTTGTTTGCTTTTCTCCCAATTTTCTGTTTTTGTGTTTTTTTTGTTTTTTTTCCTTTTTACAGCTTTTCCTATTATCAGTTAAAGCACATTTCTCACCACTTTCCTTCTTTTTATTTCTTAAATTTAGCATTTTTTGTCTTTTTATTTTTTCATCAATAAAACATCTCTTGTTATAATCTTTTTTTTGTCAACTCTCTTTTTATAATCTTAAGACATCAGTAGTTGTAATGTTAATCAGTTGACACACAGTAGGTAGGTAGGAAAAGAAATATTCTAAAGCGTTGTTAAAAGTTAAAACGAATTAAAATATTAAACAAGTCCATTTCTTAAAGCTCTTTTCTAAGAATACATTCTAGAAATTTATTTTTAGTTTTACAACTTACAAATAAAATATTAAATATATATGCAGATATATTTAAAATAACATAGGATATTGGAAAAATAATTAGACAAAAAACCTAATATTGACAAAAGAGAATAAGAAAACAAATAAAAATTTAATCTCGAAATTAAATACAGTGATTTAAGAAAACAAAACACGTATTAAACAAATTTTGTTCTCTTTTAATCACAGGAAAATATTTCTTTAGACAAAAAAAACATAATTAGTTAGGTACACACGGCTTTTCCTAATTATCATTAAGACACATATTTATGTAACCAAATAAACAATCATAATAAAACTTAATTAGGTTATATTAATAATAGAGTTCCTATTGAAGATAAATAGTTGCGTACAAGTTTTGTTTTTATCAAATATCATATGTGGTTCCTATTCAGTTTACACTTATAGTTAAGTGTCATCTCATCACCAAAATCATCAATTATTGTCACCAAAAATAAGGAAACAAAAAAAATGAACTTGCTTGCACCACAATCATCAATTATTGTCATCAATTATATTATATAGTTTGATCTTTAAATCTCTTTTAGTTAATGTATCGTCATTCGTCAGTCACCTTAATTGTTGAATCCTACAAGCAATTCTCTAACCTCTTTTGGTATTTTTTCATTAAATATCGTTATCACAATATTCTCTCACTCCCTATATAAACAGTTTCTCTTTATACCTTATTATATACAAACTCATTTTCAATCACAAGAACATAGTAAAAGCACCATAGAAGAAATATGAAACGACTCATTATCCTTGCGCTTTGCTTGCTTATGGTTCTTGAAATCACAAAGGGTTTAGATTTCCATGACAAAGATGTAGAATCGGAGGATAGCTTGTGGGAGCTATACGAGCGGTGGAGGAGTCACCACACGATAGCTAGGAGCCTTAAAGAGAAAGCAAAGAGGTTCAACGTGTTCAAGCACAACGTGAGGCACATCCACGAGACCAACAAGAAGGACAAGCCTTACAAGCTCAAGCTCAATAAGTTTGGTGACATGACTACTGAGGAATTTAGAAGATCATACGCTGGTGCAAACATCAAACATCATAGGATGCTTCAAGGTGAAAGACAAGCCAAAGGAAACTTCATGTATGCAAATGTTCATGCTCTCCCGACCTCTGTTGATTGGAGAAAGAATGGAGCTGTCACTCCTGTCAAAAACCAAGGCCAATGCGGTGAGCTATGTTTTCATTTGATGTTTGAATCTTATGGTTCTTCAAGTATTAGATTCAAGACTAAGTTTGTGGTTATTACAGGGAGCTGTTGGGCGTTCTCGACGGTTGTGGCAGTGGAAGGGATCAACCAAATAAGAACGGAGAAGCTAACATCACTATCAGAGCAAGAGCTAGTGGACTGTGATACGAATGGAAACCAAGGGTGTAGTGGAGGTTTAATGGACCTTGCTTTTGAGTTCATTAAGGAGAAAGGAGGACTCACGAGCGAGCTAGTGTACCCTTACCAAGCTTCTGATGAAACTTGTGACAAAAACAAGGTTTATTACATACTACACATCATCCAAGAATCAAGAAAACTAAAGTGGTGATGAAGTAGAATTGATGTAACTTGATTTCTATCATACTGTAGGAAAATGCTCCGGTGGTTTCAATCGATGGACATGAAGATGTTCCTGCGAACAGCGAGGATGATCTAATGAAAGCTGTTGCTCATCAGCCTGTCTCTGTTGCCATTGATGCTGGAAGTTCAGACTTTCAGTTCTACTCTGAGGTAAATTCACATAACACATAATTAAGTTCAGAAACATACTACCTCCGTTTCATTATAATATCGTTTTAGAGTTTTTTTTCACTTGTTAAGAAAAATCTTTAAATGTATATTATTCCCTTAAATAATAGTTTAATACATTTGATAATTTTTTTTTACTTTAATCAACTGAAATAAGAGGATAAAGCTAGCTGGAACTCTATCTCAAAATCTACATAAAATGACAATTTTCATGAAATAAATTAATATTTTTGATAAATTAATTGAATTTTTTCGATTTAGAATTAAATTTTCGTTCCATTTAATTTTTCAATAAATTCATATTTCATTAAATTAATAAAATATTATGATTCTAACGTTATTAATTTATAGAAGTTTTAATGTATTTGCTATGAAAACAGAAGTAGTATTAGCAATTTTTCTGATGGATGTATGTGTGTCGTAGGGAGTGTTTACGGGGCGATGCGGGACAGAGCTAAACCATGGAGTTGCAGCAGTAGGTTATGGAACAACAATAGATGGAACAAAATATTGGATCGTTAAGAACTCTTGGGGAGAAGAATGGGGAGAGAAAGGATACATTAGGATGCAAAGAGGGATCCCTAACAAAGAAGGACTATGTGGTATTGCTATGGAGGCTTCTTATCCTGTCAAGAACTCAAACACTAATCCTTCGGGACTTTCCTCTGCCTCGCTTAAGGATGAACTTTAAATCACTTTATATTAGTATTAAGAAGAAAATAATAAGTTTGATCATCATTTGTTTATGATGGCTTGTTTGTTTTTCATTTTTTCTTTGTTTATAGTATGATGTTTTTCAATATTTGATGGATCTTTTGAATTTATTGATGATTACATATGGTTTTACGTTTGTTTCCAAAGCAAAAGAACAAAGAAGGCTTTTTTTTGGCAGAACATAAGTAAGTCGGGGACTGAATTTTCTTTTGATAAAGTAAAACAAAACAAAGTTCAGAAAGAAAACTCATCAAAGATAGATACATCTCACCAAAAAGTAGACATATACCTAAAATGTTTTTTTGGTTTAAACCCATAAGCTGAAAGGCAAGAGTTTGTTAGAAGTTATAGGCTTAGTTCTAGGCTTTGGGCTAAAATTAGTAACTAAATAAATTAGAAAATGGCTAGACAACAAGTCTCTTAACTGTACAATGAGCTTAGTTTTTGAGTGTTACTTGGGTTGTTGTAACAATGTTAAGGGGAAACTAAAGAGTTAAACATGAGAAAGTGAGAGTTTGTGTGAGCCTGATCTTCTAAAAGTTCGATTTTGGTGGTTTTGCGAGCGATAGTGAATTTGGTCAGTTGTGTTGGATAAGACTTTCTCCAAAATGATTAAAAGCAATAGTGGTCTGCATGATCTTGTCTCGTTCAGATAAAACACTATGTCCAAACAACATAACCTTATCATGAAATTGTTAGACAAAGTGATTGCCCACGAACCCATAACCACATCAATGAGACCGTCCTTGCAATTAGAGAACGAGCAATGGTCGACCCAAACATGGCTCCCACCAAAGATACACACACCATCTCCATCAGACAGCGTCCGCCACCCAAAATGTCTCGGTGAGCTTCACACCATGGCTTCATCACCTTGCTTACAATCATGAATTTGAATTCCATGGATTATAATGTTCGTCATCGTGATGCAGGCCCCACCTGCGATGTGTACGAAAGAACAGCTGAATCAACCAGAATAAATGTAATCAACAAATCAAAACGAAGTAAATGAAAACGTTAGATACAAACTCATGGTATAAAATAAGAAAAGGAATACGGAAAAAAATGCAAATTAACAAAAATGTTTTTTTTCATATATTTTATCTAATATCATAAATAATATTATATAAAAAATCACATTAAAAACTCATAAAATAATCCAATTTTATACACAGTTTGTAAGAATAAAAAACAGTAGAAAAATTATATAGTTAACATACAACTCTTTTGTATAGTTTACCTACTAAAGCAGTTATCAAACTCACTAATCGAGCTTTTAACAATCAGTGTTTTAGTTGAAACAAAAGCCAACTCATACAATCTCTATAAACAATTATTTATCAGCTTTAATTTAAAAAAAATTATTTCAAAAGTGGCAAACCAGAATGTTCAACAATATGTAATAAGTATTTTATGTGTTTTTATAACAATTTTCCAGTTTTTTTTAAAAATCAAACACTATAATAGAGATTCGAACTTTTTTGTTATTCTCTCAGACGATTTTTAATTTCATAAAACAATTATTACCAATAATGTCTGAATTTGTACCATTCTTTTAAGCCTATAATTTTTTAATATATAAACAGTAATAAAAAGTTTAAAAAATATTATTCTATTATATTAGATGTCCTAATTGGTAGCTTCACTATTTTTTTGTATTTTTATAAATTTTTAATTCAATTCGGATCCAAATTTTTTATTTATCAAAATTATGTTTTTTCCGCGTAATTAAAATATTTTATTTTTGTGTTTTCTTTTCATACTTGTTTTAGTTAGACTTGAATAAAGTGTCTCTTTTGATTGAAGGATTTTGTAAGCTTTCTGCGAAAATGTTAAATTGTTTGTTTTCCAATAAATTGGAGATTTTTCCAAGCTTTATTTTTCGGTGGTTTGAAGTTAATCAATTCGATTGGACTTGGCGAATTCAGTGGAAGAAGCAACCTAGTGGACTCATGTGAGTTGTTTTGGATAATGCTTATCAGTGTTCATCGGATTCAACTTGCTAGAGTCACTGCCGGCAGTGAAAATCGGCAATGCTCTTTCCGACATTCCATCAAACAACAATCACGTGTGGGATCTGAAGTTAAACACGTTAAGACGCATATCTTTGTTTTGTTTATCGTTAACTCAATGTTTTTTTTGCTAGCGATTGGGCTTTATAATATTTGTATGGATGTTGAGTTTCGAATTCTCGTTTGTAAAATGTTGTTTACAACTTATATAGTTGATAAAAAAAAAACAGAGGAGTAAATAAGTAGCAAATTTGAGCCTTTCTTTTACAAACATATAACTTAGCCACCGTCCGTGCCTCGGCGTTTTGGGAGCTAGAGCCATGTCCATGGCGTCTTCTTCTCTTTCCACCCAATCCTTTTATACTTCATTTCCTCTATCTCACCGACTTCACCTCCCTGAACCTTATCTACTTCTTCGCTCTGCACTTTGTAGAAAACCCCTCTCCCTCTATGCTACTTCCCCTTCGTCATCTTCTTTTTCTTCTTCTTCTTCTTCTTCTCCCATTTTTCTCTCATTTTTCGACGACCCACCACCAGAAAATGTTCCGGAACCAGATAATTCGACGGCTAATACCGAAGAAGATGATGATGAAGAAGAAGAAGAAGATCCAATTCTTAAATTCTTCAAGTCACGAACTTTAGCGCCAGAATTGACTGTAGATCCTCCTCGAGAATCCAAATTCTCCCTCCAGAAGAACCGTCGAACTTCCTGGCACCTAGCTTCGAACTTCGCCGACCTGGAAACCGAAATCGAGCCCGACCCTGAGAAATCCGTCTCTGTAGCAAACCAACAAACACTTGGTGTGCACACTCCGTTCGAAAGTGGCGTCGCTGGGGAAATTCTGGAAATAGCTAAGAATCTGACAGAGAATCGAACTTTAGGAGAGTTGTTGTCAGGTTTCGAAAGACGGATGAGCGATACAGAGTGCGTAGATGCACTGGTGATGATGGGTGAATCTGGTTTTATCAAGAGTTGTTTGTATTTCTACGAGTGGATGAGTTTGCAGAATCCTTCACTTGTTTCGCCTCGTGCTTCCTCTGTGTTGTTTACATTGCTCGGTAGAGAAGGAATGGCTGATATGATTCTACTTCTTCTTCGTAATTTACCAGACAAGGATGAGTTCAGAGATGTCCGTCTCTATAATGCCGCCATTTCTGGACTCTCTGCTTCTCAAAGGTACGTTCTTTCTCCTCTTTCCACGATGATTCAGTTATGGAGAATGAAAAAGTTGTAGCCTTTGGTCAAATTTCTTTGATTTGCGATTAGTAAATGGTGGTTTGTTGCTCTTTAATTAGGTATGATGATGCTTGGGAAGTGTATGAATCCATGGATAAGATTAATGTCTATCCGGATAATGTTACATGTGCTATAATGATCACAACGATGAGGAAAGCAGGACGAAGTGCGAAAGAAGTTTGGGAGATATTCGAGAAGATGAGCGAGAAAGGTGTGCGTTGGAATCAGGATATTTTCGGTGGCCTTGTGAAATCTTTTTGTGACGAAGGGCTGAAAGAAGAAGCTCTTGTGATCCAAACAGAGATGGAGAAGAAAGGGGTCCGTTCTAACACCATTGTGTATAATACATTGATGGATGCTTACAACAAGTCCAACAACATCGAAGAAGTGGAAGGTCTTTTTGCAGAAATGAGAGCTAAAGGCTTGAAGCCTACAGCTGCAACTTATAACATTCTCATGGATGCTTATGCTAGAAGGATGCAGCCTGATATTGTAGAGACGCTTCTGGGGGAGATGGAGGGTTTAGGTTTAGAGCCAAATGTGAAATCGTACACGTGTTTGATTAGTGCCTATGGGAGGACGAAGAAGATGAGTGATATGGCTGCTGATGCTTTCCTGCGGATGAAGAAAGTAGGCTTGAAACCTACTTCACATTCTTACACAGCTCTTATTCATGCTTACTCGGTTAGCGGGTGGCACAAGAAAGCTTATGCTTCCTTTGAAGAGATGCTTAAAGAAGGGATTAAACCGTCGGTTGAAACATACACATCGCTTCTTGATGCATTTAGAAGGTCTGGTGACATCGAAAAGCTGAGGAAAATTTGGAAACTAATGCTGAGAGAAAAAATCCGAGGGACACGGATAACATATAACACTGTTCTTGATGGGTTTGCCAAGCAAGGTCGCTACATCGAAGCGAGGGACGTTGTTTCCGAGTTTGGTAAAATGGGTTTGCAGCCGACAATTATGACTTACAATATGCTGATGAATGCTTACGCCCGGGGAGGACAAGATTCGAAATTGCCACAGCTGTTGAAAGAAATGGCCGCTCTTAACTTAAAACCTGATTCCATCACATATTCAACCATGATCTACGCGTTTGTTCGTGTTCGAGACTTCAAAAGGGCATTCTTTTACCACAAGATGATGGTTAAAAATGGGCAAGTACCAGAGCCGAGGTCCTACGAGAAACTTAGAGCGATTCTTGAAGACAAGGCAAAGACAAAGAACAGAAAAGATAAGAGTGCCATACTTGGTATAATCAATAGCAAATTTGGTCGGGTTGAAGCTAAGACAAAAGGTAAGAAAGACGAGTTCTGGAAATACAAGAGGAACCGGACATCTTATAAACCCGAACCTCACTGATCTTGAAGGTAGCCTGAAAGCTATTTGAATGCTTTAGTGGTACATAGAGCTCAAACTATATGGATCTAGTTTTTTCTTTAATTACTTTCCTCTGCTTTATCATTCTTGAAAGATTTTTCTTGTTCCTAGGAGATACCTTGATCATGTGGAGTAAAAAGTGCAGGAGTTTAGCTTTATTGTTCCGACAAGCAAAGAATCTCTTAAGCTTTAAGCAATCTACAGATATAATAACTCTGCATCCAAAACCAAGCATATCACTCTCTTGTAACACAACCCAAATAAAGAAAAATGAAAATATTGATTTTACTTACACTCATAGTAATCTCAGAGCTTTGCATTGTGGATGCGTGTCGATCATACTGTGGAAACATAACCGTGGATTATCCATTTGGAATCCGGAATGGATGTGGGCATCCAGGTTATAGAAATCTCTTGTTTTGTATGAACGATGTGCTTATGTTTCACATAAGTTCAGGTTCTTATAGAGTATTGGATATTGACTATGCATATCAGTCGATAACGCTGCATGATCCTCACATGTCGACTTGCGAAACCATTGTGCTCGGTGGTAAAGGCAATGGCTTTGAAGCTGAGGATTGGAGAGCTCCTTATTTCAATCCTACCTCTGATAATGTGTTTATGTTGATTGGTTGTTCTCCTAAATCTCCTATATTTCAAGGTTAGTAAGTTAAACTACAACACATACTTCATAAACAGAAGGTAAGATTAATTTTTTTTTACATTCTTTAAACTAATCTGGTTTACAATTTAGTTTGAGCTTTTTTTTCCGGTTTATAACTTTCGTTTTAAAAAAATGTAATCGGTTTGTTTAATATGTTTGATTCATTTTTGTATTCGGTTTGGTTTTGGATAAAAAAATAACTCTCCTCGAACAATGTGATATTTCACACGGGATAAATCCTTAACCCTACCACTCTTTTTGGTTTTGGATCTTCAAAATAATTATATTAGAAAAATAATATTGTATTTATGTTAGATAATTATATATATATATATACAATTATTGTTTTTGTAACATAAATATATATAGATCGAAGTTCTTAAGACCATTAACTTATGGGTTTCAAACTATGTAATCAATCGGATTGTAGGCATATAGGTTCAATTTTGTTTTGACTTTGTCTTTTTTAAAAATAATTTTAAAATAATATAACCTCCTAATCAACAAAATACTAATGATAAAACCAAATCAGTTCATATACGTATTAAAATTCAGTTTCGATTTACGCATTTCATCTCAAATCCGGTTAAATATGGTTAAATACGGTTAATAAACTTAATATCTATTTTTATTGTTAGGTTTCCCTGAAAAAAAATTACCATGTCGTAATATCTCTGGAATGAGTTGTGAAGAATACATGTCGTGTCCAGCATGGGACATGGTTGGACACCGAGAACCGGGTCTATCATCCGGTTCGGGTCCACCTGTGTGTTGTGCGATTGGATTTGAATCCGTAAAAGCAATTAACTTAAGTAAATTGGAGTGTGAAGGATACAGTAGTGCATACAATCTCGCACCTTTGAAGCTTAGAGGACCTTCTGATTGGGCTTATGGTATACGAGTCAAGTACGAGTTACAAGGAAGTGATTCGTTTTGTCGTGCGTGCGTTGCAACTTCTGGTACTTGTGGCTATGAATCTACCGATGGTGGAGGGCTTAGGCATGTTTGCATCTGCGACCACCACAATTCTACCACAAACTGTGAATCTGGTTAGTTTTGCATTATCATTACATCGTTTTTATATATAACAAAAACAAAATAAGATAGATTTGTCCGCTGCATCTAAAAAAAGATGAATTTGTGTTTATTTGTACTAATGGGGATATTATTTAGTATGGATAAAATGACATGATATATATGAAATCTAAAATAATTCATATGTAGTTTATACTTTAGCTAGATTCATCTTTTAATATCTGAAAAAACTTGGATCAAAGCGGAATAAATATATCAGGTCTAGACTTAAATTCTTTGAAAACTGGTGGTATATTTAATTAAATACCAACTAAAAGATAAATATATATTGAGCTAATTTTGGTTATAATCAGGAATATAAATAAAACTTGAATCAAAGCCATAACCTTAATCATAACTAATGCATTGTTATTCGTAGATCAAGCACCAAAAAAACTGAATTCAAACGTGATGGATGGTCCAGTGGAGCAGTTTTAAAGCTTAATAAGCCACTTTTTTTCAACCAATTGGTTTCTAAAAGCATCTTAATTTATTATAAATTGATGATATATATATTTTTATGTAGTTATAACACCAACTGGTGCATCTTCAAGTGTTCAGCCAAAAACTATTGGATGTAAGTATCAAAATGTATTTACGCGTAAATTTTTTTATTTTATTTTAACCTAACCATTACCTTTTTTTTGCAGCACTGATCCTCTACTTCGTAACTATCAGCATAGGTTTTCAAAGAAGACAATGAGATACCCATTGATAGTAAATATAGGATTTAGCTTTTAATATTTACTTTTACTTTACTCATCAATCAAACTTATAGTTTTATTGCCTGATATTATGATGAAACATTGTGTGTATTCCCACAAAATTTTGATTCATATACTAAATTTGCAGAATTAATAACTTGTTAGTGTCAGAGGTACACAAGGGACAAGTGAAAATCCCAAGAAAAAAAAAATGAAACAAATCTCCTTAGTAATTACCAAACATGGTTATATTATCATATTATTATTATTTAAAAAATATCGATTATATATAAGTAAACCCAAAAAACTTATTTTGGTTCATATCATACAAATTCGAAAAAAAATTTAAACCCTAATATATACAAATTCCGATTCCGTTATACTGAAAAGCTCTTCAAGAGATGTTCAAAGTCTCGATTTCCATCTATTTTGTTGAATGAAGTGATTATTGCCAAGTGAAATTTTTATTTTATACGAAACTCTTGGACATTCTAAGCATACTGCATCGTCTTTTGCTCTACAAATCCGTTTGTTGTATTATCTTAAACTCTCCAATAACCATTATGAAAATTTGTAACATAGGTTACTCAAGCAATATGAATTCTAAAGATTGTGCATGAAACTAAATGTTTTGAAAACAACCACCCCATGCTCAAATATACAAAACATTTTCAGATCTGAAGGCTTAGGGCTATGGTGATATATTGCTAATTGTCTAATACGGCAGTTAAATGACATACATATATACTCATTTGTTCCTGTAAGTTGTATGTTTTTGCAATTTCCACACTTCAAAAAATTATATAAAAAACCAAATTTAACCTCAATCTGTTAACAAAATCGTTTCATTTATTTAAGATTTATATAAATAATTAACCAGGAAACAAATGAATCCATACAAATCATGAACATACTAAAAATCAGAGAAATTATAAGAGATTTTGGATGTTGTCTATGCAAAAGATGGAAACAATTAACCATATATTATTTGATTGTACTATTGCATGCTAATTTTAGGCTTTAACTAACGTACCAGTCTCCAACTTGTGGTTTATGTTTTTCTATGTTCAAGAATGTTCATCATCTGTAGACTAATTAGCGAGGGGAGATGTGTTGGAGGAGGCTTGACTGGTACCACCTTAGGTACTACAGATTCTATGAAAGAATTGGAACACAAGCCTATTCGAAGGCAAGACAATTGGTGAAAATGACTTAGTTGAAAAAGCCAATGAGGATGCACGTCAATGGAGTAACACGCAGCTAAAAACCAGAGAAATAGAACAAACGGGAGGAGAAGCAAAGCTAAGATGGATACTGTCGGAGAGGCTCAAGCGTAACATCGGCTTCTCTTGGTCAAAATAGAAAACTATCTCAGGAGCAGCTTGGATTCGTCGAGATGGCTTAGGTTCGGTCTTATGCCATAGTCGGAGATCATTCTCTCAGTTGTTCTCATGCTTTGATTCCAAGTTTAAGAGTTGAAAATGCTTTTAGAGAGTATGAAGCGTCGTAAATAACAGAATGTCACATTTTCTGCCTCTTTTATAGAGTTTATTAAATGTTTACATAAGCCTCTTAAATGGTTGGCGTTTGCCATTCTTTTGAATTTGACACTAAATCATCCTATGCTGCACATAGATAACATAGATGGTTAAGAGAACTGATAGAAGAAGAGAATTATACTATCATGGTGTAGTCTACTATTGTCGTTTCTTTCCTGTGGAGGTAATTTGTATTGTGCTTGTTTGATACATACTTACTGTTTGGGAGTTTTGAACCATTTGCTATGTTTTTTCATTTGGAGAATTGATATTTTTCTTTGTGATTCTTGCTGAATCAATTTTGCCTTTTTTAGCTATCAATATAAATTTAAATTCAGTAAAAAAGAAGCTGGAAGTGAAAAAAAAATTTACATACAAAATTAAAAAACAATCATATACAAAAACATGGAAATATACATAAGAAACAATATCTTATCTAAGAATATGTCACAAGATAAAAAGTTATAAAAAGAAAGGATATGAGATTTTTTTTTCAAAAAAATATGATATCTTATGTAAATTGAAAAGAGAAGTTAACTAACTTGGGGGTAAGTACAACGATAATTAAAATGATGATTTGGTGGTCAACTTTATATCTAATGAATGATCAATCTTATTTAGGCTATGCGAAACATGTATAAATGTAGTTTGGTAAATTTTTGAACCCTACAATTTGATATCTTCCTAAAGGTTCTATCCACTTGGATAACAAATACACTGGATTTGTACTCTTATTTTCTACTGCAAATATATATCATGAAGATTGTATATAGAAAGATTTGAATTCCAGATGATCAATGTTACACTATTACACTAAGTTTCTACGATGAAACAATATTAAGCTAAGATGGTATATGGTTGATTTTTTGGTAACAAATGCGGTAATCTATGAGGGTGTAAAATCAGATAAACAGAACACTAGACTATGGAGTATTCGCAGAAGAGAACACGAACCAAATAACTATTCATGACACAATTAAGCTCAAGTCTCGAAATCAAACATAATAATATGATTGGTCCACTGTCGTGGAACCAACAACTTTATTTAACAATCTAAAATCTTAAACTATCGTTTAGACCTAGAATTGCAAACAAACATAAGTGGGTTCGATTTATTCACAATTTGCCTTAGCATCAACTATCGTTGGATAATGACAATTTGCTCATCAATGTTTCTTCTACCAACCTATTGCACTTTTGATGAATAGGAATACCTAAGTTCAGGGAATTAGTGATCAATTAAAACTCAACAATAAGATTAACAATGATGAATACAATTCGATTAGACCCTATTTGTATTTAATTCAATTGCTCATAGTCTCCGTTAAAAACTCTAATCTAGCAAGAGAGATTACTCAGATATAGAGTGACAAAAATAGCAATAGATAAAAAAGAATCCATGAAATTATTATTAGAGAAAACAAGGATTCAGAATTCTTCTCAAGTGTTGTAGAGATCCGTCTCTTCAAGTCTTACAAGCTAAAACTCTATTATGAAAATACTGTCCTAAATCACCGTCTCTCAAAGAAGAAGAAGAAGAGAAACTCTCCAAACTAAAAACTGAATCTAATTAGAGTTTTACCCCATTTTTTATTAAAGAGATCGATTCCCTTATTTTTCATCACAAATCGGAGCCGATGCTCCAAAGTTGAACAAGTGCTCTAATCGATGCTCTAGACTCCTTTTGCTCGGCTTTAGCTTCTTTAGCTTGAATGCATCCAACAGCTCCATTCCTCGTCCAAAGTCACTTAACAACCGGAAACGACTCAATAAAGACTTGAAAGACATCAAAAGACTTGAAAAATAATTGTTAGTGTGCGTCAAAAACGCAACACATAAATAACTTGAAACTTTTCATTAATATCATTAATCAACAATGGATTATTGATGTTAGTCTATACAGAAAATACTCTGAATTTCTATTAACAGTTTTTTAGCTTTCGCTTCCAAAGAAAAAAATGCATATCCTAACTTTGTTTAGCCCCAATAGAGTAACTTACCCAAATGATCACGCAACATCCAACCTACAATCACTTCTTTTTAGACGTACTAAAACATGAATCATAATTACATCTCAATCATTCAACTGGTGGTCTTCTCCGTGATCCACACATTTGACATACCGTTGAACTATATTGGAATTAGAACATGCTCCACCATCGGATATATTTAGAGCGTTAATACATTCCTTAACATATACATTCACCTGTTCAACATCGCAAATTGGAGTAAAATGTTCTTCTTTTGTTATAGATCAAACAATTTTGTAGGTTCATACCAAAAAATGATTTTGTGACATAATATGCGCAAAGTTGCAAACAAAAATATTGATTTTATGAACAAAAATATTGATTTTATGATCAAATTTGTGACATAGTCAACAATGTTGTAATAAAGCAGATAAACAAAGTAAAAATCAGAATCAGTCTTCCTACATCTCACTAGAAATCTATTATGAGAAATCCAGTAGAATAAATATATCTTGAGGCCTTAAAAGATGTAGGGAAAAATTGAAAATGCTTTTGTGAACAACTTAGAGCCAACTGTTTGAGATGATGAAGGAAATGATGAGAGAATTGATGCTTTTACATAATGTTAAAAATATTAATGACCGTGAGAGGATAGAATTACAAGTAAATTATATCATTTATCTATATTTTTTGTTTATATTTCATCAAATGATAGTTGTGAAAGCTTAAATTATAGTGGGACCATAATGAAGCAATTTTGTTGTACAATTTCGAAGTGACATTGACGGTAAAAATTTTCTTAATTGGCTTTTTTTTTGTATTTTTCCAAGATTAGCATGTTTGGATTAACTTATGAAATTGAGTTTTTTTTTCTTAAAACAAAAATCTTAAAAAAATCGATGTACTTGATATCTATTTGCTTAAGAATAACTTAATGAAAACACTTTCAACAAGAATAACATCTTGAAATTTTTTGGAGACATTGATTTTGTAACTGCGATTGATAGATTGAAAGAAAGAGCTACATAATTTATAATGCTAGCACTACTTGAACTGCATACCCGAACCGTTTGACGTATTGTTAATCTGGACATTTGTCTAAACTGTGTTATTAACACCGTTAAAGATGCTGACTCATATGCTTAGTTCAATGTTTTCCTCGTCATCGATTTCAGGTATCTGCATCCAATTTTTGAGTAGACTCTTTTTATTATTCACTTTAGAGAGAAATTGGATTTCTTTGCTGTTTAAAAAATTGGAGACGTCCTGATGGAGAAAGAGAGAGAAGCATGCCGAAAACCTGTAGGTGTGGGGAAGGTTTAGTGATTAAAACATCTGGACGTCTCCAATTTTCTAAACAGCAACGAAATCCAATTTCTCTCTAAAATGAATAATAAAAAGAGTCGACTCGAAAATTGGATGCAGATACCTGAAATCGATGACGAGAAAGACATTGAACTAAGCATCCGAGTCAGCATCGTTAACGGTTTTAATAACACCGTTTAGACAAATGCCCGGATTAACAATACGTTAAACGGTTTGGGTATGCAGTTCAAAAATATAGTGAGTGTGGGTATTGATTAGCACTGTCTATAAATCGAGGAATATGAGTTGGGGAACGAATAAGCTATTTTCTCAGAATCGTTAATATGAACTATTAATAATATTGTAGTACTTTTTTTGGTTTCAATCTCTTGTGCTGCGTTGTTTTGAGAATATATGAACAAGATCATCTGACCTAGTTAATGTTGTAGATAATATGAATTTTTGAGTTACATTGTGGTCCTTTGTTTTTATTTAAGTTTCGGTCTTTCTTTTGCTGTGTTGTTTTGATAACATTAGAGTAATATAATCTGAATTTGTTACAATTGAACAAATTAGAGATTGATTTCTGGATTTATTCTCACATTTTTATGCAAAACTGTTCTTTTTTTATTTAGAAAAATTTATATACGTAAAAATGAGACTTGATAAAAATTTCTCAGAACTATATTTTGAATGTGAACAAGATCATCTTTCGTTAGTTATAGTTGAAAAATAAAAAAATGAAACAAAACATAAACAATTGGTGAAAATGAATTTTTTTTTAATTACAATGGATAAGGAGGCTGTATACGACAAGAAAGTAAAAGTGCACATTAACTTAATAAAAGTCTGAAAATGGTGTGTACGACAAGTCTTCCGGTTATGCATATGTTTTGCTGGAAATTTTTTCCAAGAATCCACTATATTCAATATACCTTGAATCCTTAAAAGATGTGGGAAAAACTTTAAGAATGCTTTCATAACAACTTATAGCCAACTGTTGGTAATCATAAAGTAAAATATATGATGAAAAAATTGATGCATTTACATAATGTCAAAAACATTAAAAATGTGAAAAAATATAGAACTACAAGCAAAGTATACTATTTGTCTATATGTTTGTTTTTTTAACAAATGACTAGTTGTAAAAAACTAAAATTACATAAATTGGAAGGTTATACATCAATGAGGTAGAACTGCACATAAGTTTAGAAAAAAAGATGAACAAGAATGAGTATGACAAGTCTTCTTGAAACTTTTTACTAAAATATGGTTAAACCTTCAGTTCTTCTCAAGGTAAAAAAAAGTCTTGAAATGAAATGAAAAGAAAATATAATTTGTAAAAAGTTGAAAGCCTAAGTTTTGAGTTATTGCAACTGATATGAAATTGTACTAAAAATGTACTGACCAATTCAAATTCTTGTGAGATAAATTTTTTTATGGTATATTTTGATATAGTTAGATAACTTTAGAAAAGATAAATAATTTCAATGTTAAAAGTTTGCTGCAGTGGTATGTTTTGACCATTACATATGCCTTGATTATTATTTTTTAGTATTTATATACTTTTATTTTCTACAAAAAATATTATATATGAAAGAATAAATGTAACATAAATGTAAAAAATACTATACTATAAGCATGATAAATCAACCCAAGGAGATGCTTACCACTATAATTATCTCTATAATCTATTTAAATTGTCAAAAACTTTTTTGTGTTTTTAGCTGTAAAAAGATATGGTTTACATAAAGAGTTTGGTTCCCTTAAACGATATATTATCAAAACAAATCAAATAATGATGGAGTACCACATGTGACAAGAGATCTATTCAAACAATTTGAACAGCAAGATGTAAAATCCTTAAATACATATATGCAGTTTTATTTTGCAATATAAATTTGTATATGCTAACAACTGCATGCTAACCAGTATTATGAAACAATAATCTAAACTTACAAAGACAAAGATCATTTGGCTAATAAAACAGAACAACAGCTAAACAGGTCTGCGATTAACTGACTTTTTCCTTTGCGAGTGATGCATCGCATGTTGTTGACCATGTGAATATAAAAACGATGCAAATTTTAGATACTAAAAAAATTACGCATAACTACTTTAAAATGTAAATGTGTGTAATAATGGTTAGAAACTTATGAATATCTCTAGTTTAAAATATAACCATGACTATTTGAAACTTATATTTGAAATAATTTTTATGTGTATACAGAATGGAGAACACTGATTACCATTTCCGACCTCTATACATCTATATATGCAAGTTTAATGTAAATTAATAACTTATTATGGTGAAACGTAACAAAGTAGATATATACATAACATTATTGTATGTTAAAGTACCTTAATATGTATGATGCTTATCAAATCCATAGTCTATTATGTTTTACTCAAAGACTGTATATTCTACAGTGCATAGTTATACTAATGATTTCATATTTTTTGCTGTTGTCAATTTTAGAAAATATTGAAAAATATTTCATTAATAGTTTCTTTTATCAAATTTAGTAAGCGTCTATTTAAAAAAAAAAACATGATACCATTGTAACTGAAATATTATTTTTGATATACCATGCAAATGAAAGTGAAAATGCATCTAGCAAATTTAATTTGGGTCTACAAAAATGAAGGTGAAATCTAAATCAAGTCATGAAAAATGTATCAATCATTTTTAAAAGTACTTTTCACCATATTTCAGGCTAATGGTGCTTGCGCCAAAGATCACCAAGGCTGCTACTGCTAGGAGAAACTGGAAATCAACATTTTAATATACCTTATAGAGATCAAGAGTGTATCTTCTGCATGCACTATGCATTTGTAGTGTTAGTTTTAGATAAAACATTGATAAGATCCTTATGAAATTCAAAGTTATCCTTATGCGCAGATTTTTTGAATTTGGTGTACAACTTTCTTAGATAAAACTCAAATCCGCAAGATTTTATATGAATCCTAGGATCGACAAAGAGATCAATGTTGTTACGAACTCTTTCTTTTGACATCATAACATACGAGTTCTAACCTATAAGGATTAACGAAGGTATTATGAAAGCAATGAAACATATATACATTATGTTAACAAACATTAAAATACTTAAACTAAGATTAGGACGTTCTAGAGGAATTTTCTAAAGAATGTTAATCAGGTTATGGTCTTTCAGAACTAATCTAGACCCAAAAATAACTCTCTAAAAAATATAATGTATTAATTAATTAGATATGTGTACAATATATTAGTTTACTATGCTTATTAGTTATTACTAACATGTAGTAGTGTAATTAGGATTATTTGATTGGCACAACTATTTGCTAAAATCTTAAAATTTTCAATTGTGGACTCATCATCTCGGATATAAATGAGTCGTCAACTTATTACACAAAGCATATAACAATAACCTAAATACTTGTATATTCATAGAGAAATATGGCAACGTAATCAAAAATTCTTCTCTACTCTACTAAAAATACAAATATTCTTCTTTCTATTTCTATCTAACACAGATTGACGACACTCCCACTATCTTCTTCTGAATAGACAAGTGATGATGCCAAACTCCGTTGAGAAAAAACTGATGAGCTTTCCGTCAAAATTTACCTATATCTTGTATCCATTAATTACATTTTGATTGCTAACAGTACATAATCGTGGAATAAAGAAAAATATGATCAAGCTGCAGAGTAATTTAAAATCTGCTGAATGATTTTGTATGATTGGACAAGCTATTTAAAATGAAATTGCACTATTATATATAAAGTATTTGATATATCATAAAAGAGAATTAAAACGTATTGATAATTGAGCTAATTATTATTTATAGAAATTATATACTTTTAGAAAAAAACTTAATTTTTATTGAATTAATTTTTAATAAATTCATAATAATACATAAACATCTACCAGTGTCGGAAATCCAAATCATTATTTAATATCACTCATTACATAAATATTTGTATTAAAAATTATTATTAATAATTTAAAGAGTTTAAAATATTATTATTATATGATAAAATAATATTTTTGATTCTATAAATAATCTATTTGAAACTTACTTTTCAACTTAATGGAAGTTTCTTTGTATTTTTTGTAAGCAAAAATACAAGCTTCCCTTATATATGTTTTATCTCTCATTCCATATTTTTCTGATTGGTAAAATACTTACAGAATCGCGTTTTATACACAATTCTACCATTCTTCAGCTTACCAATCAAAGACCCTAGATGGCTACAGACTAAAATAGACTCTGGAGATAATAGGTTTTGGATACACATCGATTATCATCCCAAAACAATGCGTAATGAATTTGTCTCAGAGGGTTGAAGAGCCATGAGAACAACTTTATGTTACTAAATTTTATATATGGGCTCATTCGATTGAAATTAGCTTCTTCTCAGCCATCAAAACGTGAGGAGGTAAAGGCGTAAAGCTGTCATCTCCATATACGTAAGAGATAAAGACAATTCAATTAGCTCATCTAAAATACATGCACATACTATATAATCTTGTAGGTGTCTATTTATATCAATAGTAACATACTAGAAATTATCCAATGATACTTTTAGATCTAAAAAATAAAAATATATGGTATATTTTTAAAGCTTTTTATTATAGATAGATATATCATTTTCTCAAATCATGATATATGGTGATGAGACGATTCAAGCATTTTAAAAGTTCGCATGAAACAAAATATATGTTTTGAAAACTAAATTGGTTTTAGAATTCAACAAATATATTACTGGATATACTAGGGGACTGAAAACGAGATAGTCTTACTACTTGATGGTTGTAAACTAGAAATGAAAAAGAACAAGATTTTAAGATTTAATCAATAATTATGTGCATTGATTGAGTCTATGACTTATACCAACCTGAAAATTTTCTATTTACTAATGGAATTAGGAAATCTACGGCCGATTTAGGTAAGTTCTGTCAAAGTATGTTGGTTGGAGAGATACTGATTTTAATGGATCAAAGATATGAACCCTTAGAGAGTGAAAAAAGATTATATGACTTAGGATATTTGAAAGTTTCTCTGACGGGATAGTGTTTATTTTAATAATTTTATAGGAAAATTTTCAAAAATATTATTTTTATGATATCATTTTTTAAATACTATTTTTATGATATCCTTTTTTAAAAAATACCATTGTTTGTTCTCTATTTTCAAAAATACTATTTGTATAAACGTTTATAAAAATTTAAATTTATAAAGGTTTATAAAATATATTTATAAAATTTATAAAATCTTATAATATTTTTTATGAAATTTTATAACATATTTTATAAACATGGTTTTTATTAACCCTTGTAAATTCAAAATTTGGAACACTTATAAAAAATTGTATTTTTGAAAATGGACATCAATCAATGGTAATTTTGAAAGCTGATATCATAAAAGTGGTATTTCTTAAAAAACAAATCTATTTTTAGTAGTGCATATCACCAATTATCATTTTTTACAAAAAGAAAAAATTATATCACCAATTATGACAATCCAAAAATTGCCCGCAAAATTCCTCAATAACGCTAGTTTAATAAGTCTGTTAGAATATTAAAGTAATTTAGTGTGTGGGTGACAATAAAGAGAAATAATGGCAAAATCTTATACTACCACTTAAAAATATAACTTTTTTTGTGACATTATGAAATATCAATATATCTAGTTTTAAGAATTTTTTTTTAAGAAACACCATTTTCATGATGCCACTTTTCAATATTACCACTTATTGATGTCTATTTTTAATAATACAAATTTTTATAAGTGTCAAAAATTCTGAGTTTATAAAGAGTTTATAAAACCATGTTTATAAGGGTTTATAAATTATGTTTTAAAAATTTTTATAAGAAATAATTTAAAGTTTTATAAAAATTATAAAATGATTATAAATCTTATAAATATGTTTTATAAATCTTTATAAATTTAAAATTGTATAAAATTTTATAAAAGTAGTATTTTTGAAAATAAACAACAAGTAATAACATTGTTGAAAATAATATCATGAATATGGTACTTTGAAATTCTCCCTAGTTTTAAAGGGTTTTGTATAACCTATATAAATTAATATCCAACAAATTTATCACTCAATAAAGTAATAGAATTTTCAGATCCCTGTTTAATTTTAGAGTAAGATTAGATGTATAGAGGTTTTACTGTACTTAATAAAATAAAATTGATCAAAAATTTAATATATAATAGAAAATAATATCTATCAAAATTCAAAATCTTAAAATATATTCTAGGTTCCTATATCTGATTAGATATCCAAATTTTTGATATTCATACTTGCAAACAAAATTGTAGATAATCGTATCTCTAATATTGATCCGAGTTTTAATTTTGAATACTGAAAAAATATATTGAATATTATAATTAAAAATTCGTCTAATCATTCGGTTACAATAGACATTCGATCAACTTTCCAATATTTTAGACATGCCATAGACGTTAATCGGCCTTGCAAAAGAATTTAGCGTTAAATCTGCATAAGTATCCTACAACTGGCTCTTAGATGCTCACAACTAAGCAAGCCCCCACCCAACCAAACTATCTGGAATTCTCTATATCTATATATGATAACTTTCATGACAACTCCTAATTTTACATAATAAAATGTGAGAGAACTCTAGAAAAGATCGAAAACAATGTTAGAGAACGACTAACACTTACATGTATTGATGTAGGAACCAAGGGGATGAAACCGACAATGAGATATGGGATTGTGAATCTATAGCTGGTCGATGGGCACTCTCTATAGATCTGAGTGATTGCATGATAAAATAAATTGCAGCTGATAATGAGTCTTCAACTGGCCGACATACACTTTTTGAAGAACCGAAGAATGGTATGGATAGAAAGGTGGAATGATAGATGCCACACATATGGTGAAAGATCTATGATAAGACTGACCACTCAGTCTTCAAGAAATCCACATAAAAAAGATAGAGGCGGCTGTGTCTTTCTCAGAAGTTAAACAAAAACTCTTTTTTATTTCATTTGCAAAAAAAATTAGGTTTAACATGTTGAGAAGAAATTTTATCTATAGTCCAGCAGCAGGAGTACGCAGAGTTGTCACAACTTTGAGCAGAGTTATCATAGGTCTGAGCAGAGTGGTATTCTTGAGTTTCTCTTTTGCTTCTTCTTGCATTTCTTTGATAATCTTATCTTCTTAAAATTATTCATGCTTGTTGAATGTGATGAGATTCTCTACCGATGTATTAAAATCCTTTCTCAATTTTCTCATGTCTGATCTTCTCCATTGGATATGCTTCATAGAGGGTATGTTGAAAGGGGATAGATCAATAACACTGAATGTATAATCTATGTTCATCTCACCAAGTATTTCAATTTTGTAGGCGTTTTCATTGATCTATTCCAGCACTAGAAGATATATTCATCTCATCTTGGTGCAAGGTCTGATTTCCTATGGTTTGGAAACCTTTCATGTCTAATGTGTAATCAAACTCAGTCTTTAGGCTCAAAAGTCATCTTCATATGGTGTTTAGCAGCTTGTTTCTTGTACATCACAGTTTTCTTCTCCAGATTCTCCTTGGCCTTTTGATGAAGCTTCTTCAAAAAATCTACTCGGGTTTCACCTTCACAACAATAAAAAGCTTGGGGTGTGCGTGAAAGATATAATGGAGTAGTATGATTAAATCCATAAACGACTTCAAAAGGAAAGAGTTTAGAAGCGGAAGGTTTGGTATAGTTATAAGCAAATTCAATATAAGGTAATCAAGATAACCAATTGTTACACATTGTCGCTCTCAACAATGTTGAAAGTGTCTAGTTCACTACTTTTGTTTTGCCATTGCGCTGAAGATGAATAATGGTTGAGAAGATCAGCTTAGTTCCCAAGTTCTTCCATAATATCTTCCAAAAATGGCTTAAGAACTTGGTATCATGATCCAAAACGATTGTTCTGGGCACTCCATGTAGACGCACTGCTTCCTTGAAGAATCAGCAGTTTGGATTGCATCATTAGTCTTGTTGCATGGAATGAAGTGAACCATCTTGGAGAACATGTCTGGAACTAAAAAGATGGAATTCTTGTGGTTGATCTTTGGTAGACCTAAAAAAAAATCCATAGAGATGTCTACCCCTGGCATGTTAGGAATATGCAAATGTATATATAAGTAATGTGGATGTGACATGGATTTGCTTTTAAGAAAGTGATACACTTGGCGCATAACCTCTCCACATCTATTTTCATGCTTGGCCAAAATAAATGTTCCATGAGAACACTCACAGTTTTGTCTCGGCCGAAATTTCTAATTAACCCTCCTCCATGTGTTTATCCGATTATCAGCTCTGTCATATATCCTTGTAGAATGAAGAGCCTTTTATGCTTGAATAATAATCCATTCTGCTGATAGAATGCTCCATAGGCGGCTGTGTTGGTTTTCTTGAATGTTTATGAAAATCTGGGTCAGCTTCATACAAGTATTTAATATGCTTGATCTCATGCCTCCTTTGTGCTGATTAGAACGTGTCACCTGGAGAATGCATCAGATAAAATATTCGATTTGCCTTCTTGTACTTAATCACATAGAAAAAGTCTCTATGAATTCAACCACTTTGCTTATCTCCTCTTAAGTTTAGTTTATCATCTTAGATACTTGAACGTCTCACGGTATGTTTGAATAACAAACTATTTTGACAATAGATAGTGTTGCCAAGTTTCTAGAGACCTTACAAAAACATTAGGTCCTTGTCATAAGTAGGGCAATTGAGGGAAACTCCACTGAGTTTATCACTAAAATATGCTACTAGTTTCTCTCTTTGAGTTCGCACAGCTCTTATACTTGTACCAAAAAGATCACATTCAATTACAAATTGATTTTCAAAGTTAGGAAAACCAAAACAGGCTTATCTGTGAGGCTGTCTTTGAGCTTGTTGAATGCGTCCACCTGATCTTGACCTTACTTGAATTCCATGTTCTTTTTGATCACTGGAGTCAATTGTGAAGCAATGGAACTAAAACCCTTCACAAATCTTCTATATAAACTATTATATCCATAGAAACTCATCACAAGGTTTGAGCTATAAATCAAGATATCATCGAAGTATACCACAAAAAACTTACAAATATAGGCCCTTTAAATGTGGGTCATGAGTGTCATGAATGTAATTGGTGTGTTTGTAAGTTCAAATGGCATGAACGACCACTCATACAATTTTTGCTTAGTTTTAAACAATTTTTTCTATTCATCACTGTCATTCATTCGTACTTAATGTTAAGCACTTATGAAAGATCGATCTTTGAAAAGATTGTGGCTCCATTTGGCTCATCTAACATGTCATAAAGTCTGAGAATTAGATGTTTCTTTGTCAAACTACCATGGACGACCTAGAATTAGACATTCAACTTTCATAGGGACCACATCGCACAAGAGTTGATCTGCATATTTACCTATGATAAAAGGTATAGTGACTTGCTTGGCAATTTTGAACTCAATCTCATCATTTAGTCACTTGAGTCGGTATGGTTGAGGATGCTTTGTCTTTTGAATACCTAACTTATCAGCCACATACTTCCTGGCTATGTTAGTACAAGAACCACCATCAATGGAAAATGTGCTCTCTTTGGATAGTCTCGGTTCAAAAAGACCGCTGAGAGCTCTTCTTGTCACTAAAAGCTTTCCGGAGCCAGGATAGTCCACAACATCTTCATCTGATTCTCCTGGTTAATACTCCACTTCATCTTGAAATTCATATTCTCCATTTGACTTGAGAATTGTAAGTCTTTGGTTTGGACACTCCCTTGCGTAGTGACATTTTTCTTGACATTTGAAACGAGTTATATCATAGGATCTTTGAATTGAAGTCTTACCTTGATATGGTTTAGTGTGATCTGACACTCATGTTGAATCTTCTCGAATTTGGATTATGTTTCAATTACTTTCACTTTGTCTAGAGATTTCTACGATGGTTCATTCCAAACAGACTTGCTACGGCTTGCTGAGAGAGTCTTCCTCTTGATATGTTGCTCAGCCTAAACAGCTAGGTGTAGCAACTTCTCTAAATCATGGTAAGTTTGTCTCTCAACCTTTCTTGTAATCCAATCATGAACTCATCAATAAACTGTCCCATCAAAGTCTTTTCAGAATCTTCAGTCTCCAATCTGTTCACAAGTGTTTCAAACTCATCGAAATACTCTTCCACATATTTGGTTCCCTGAGTGAGCTTTTTGAACTTCTTTTGCAAGTCTATGTTAGTAATATGCAGGAACATATCTCTTTCACCATTGGAACCTCATGTCTTCCCACGTACTGAATTGGCTATGTCTATGCCTCCTTCTTTCAGAAACATCTCCGTCCCACGAAGTTAGAGTGATTTTAATAAGTTGAGCAGCAACTAAAGATACTTTTTCTGATTTGAGTAATTTTAGTACTCAAAAATATACTTCATACGCCTTTCTCAATCAAAAGCATGTGGATTAACCTTACCTAAAAAAATGGTGTCGTGAGCGTCACTTCTTTGTTTCCTTGACGCGCATCCTCTTATGTTCCTCTGTCTCGCTTATATTGTCTCCTTGGTCTTGGTTCCTGATCATAATCTAGTGGATCTCCACCCAAATTAGATATTATCTTCTTCTTAATTTAGTCCTGTGCATTCAAATTCCTAATGGGATTTTTGCGTGCTGGTGGAGGTTTTTTAAACTGTGTCATATGGTCTCAGAGGGTTTGAATTTGAGCTTGAATAACAATAAGCATATGGGCAACATTTGGATCTCCTTGATTTCCCATGTTTCACGTTTTCTGTCTCTCACAAACAAACAACATATAAAGTGCAAAGGAATTTGAAAGGACAAAAGAGAAACAATGACAATCGAATTGATCACTAAATCAACATAACACACTAGAACTTTGATTAAACTCAAACTAAACAAAGTAACAAAATTCTTATGCGTTTTCTAGTATGATTCAAAACAAAAACAGAAGCAAATAACAAGATACAAAAAAACAAAACCAAAACAAAATGGAAAGCAAAAGAATTCTTTTGGGCTTTTCTTTAGAATATGAAAAGAAAACTAAGAAACAACATAGCAAAAAGATAGATCCACCTGATTCGTGAGCCTAAGCTCTATACCATATGATGTAGGAACCAAGGAAATAGATCTGACAACGAGATAGGGGATAGTGAATCATGGCATTCTCTAGAGATCCGAAAAAAAATGCTTGATAAACTGAAGTGAAACTGAGGATGACTCTTCAACTAGCCAATCGGCACTACCAAAATGGAGAAGTAGGTTAAGAATGGAAGTATATCTTATACTAGACATTACAACCCTAGTTCTTCTTTAATTTCAAAGATGGTTCCTAAAGATAAAGCTAGAAGTAGCGGTAATAAGATTGATATGAAAATTACGGCAGCACCTACATACCTTAACATGAAGAAAAAGTGTTGTAAGTGTTAATGATTTGAATATTTCCAGGCTGAGTGTCTTAATTGACGATTGATGACTATTTAGAAATTCAGAAGATAGAAGAAGAAATAAAATATGATTCTCTTACTTTGGCAGCAGCTGGTTAAAAGGTTCAAGATGAAGATAATAAGGTCGTTGAGCAACCTCAAAAAGTTTTGCCTTATGTTTCCATTGCTTGAGAACCACAACCAGAATTAAACATTGTAAAACTAAACATTATTAAAATGGGTGACCAGAAGCAAAGAACTAAAAATTATTAAAATTATAATTTTTTAAGATCAGTATATAAGTTATGTTTTATATAAAAATGTATTTTCAAGTCTTAGTCAAAACATAAAAATATATTAGGGGATGCTAATTATTATGAGGATTAAAGTTTAAATAATATAAACCATAATAAATTTAGTAAATAATTTTAATCAACAAAAGAACTAGTGCATATTACAATTTTAAGTTATAAGTTGATGTTATTTTACTTTATACATATATATATATATATATATTATATTTAGACTCAAATATGAGTCCTGTCATTTTTTTATTTAGAACATCTTCATTATAAGTATCTAAAAAAATCTTAACAATAATAAAATATAAAATAATGATTTAAATACTAAATTTTCATTTCATAATTTATTGAATGTGGTTCTCAAGTTTCAAGATACCCATTTAGTATTTAACAAAATTGTTTTTTTTTTGAAAATCTTACTAAGAGATTTGGGATGGAGGTGCTCTTACCCACCATTGTTACCTTTGAGTGAATTTGCTCTAGTTTCAATGTACTATTATTCTAAATTAGAATTCAAACGTCTTGACTGGAGTAAAAAGAATCCCATTCTCGATACTCAAAGTCTCAAACCAAAGTAACACTAGTTAACGATATGCTACAAACTTGAAACCATATTCACAACTCAATGTTTGAGCTAGGAACCAAACGTCTTTGATTAAAAGTATTTGCTACATACAAACAAAAAGAAAAGGCGTTTGGTTGAGAAACATAAAAGCAATGCATGCACAAGCAGCCATAAATTATCTCAACACACTTTTTATGGCAGCTAATGCATCCAATGTTAGTTCCCAACTCTCTCCTACACAAACTAAACCAAAACAACAAAACAAAAACCAAAGAAACATAAAATAAAACCCACCGACCATTCATGACGGGTCTTTGCATGCTCATTCAAAGACCGACCCATGTGAAAACTTCCACCACTTCCGGTACACACTCACACCACTAAACCGGGTTTAGTGATCAAACGATCTCAATGGTAGCGTCAGAGGAAACTTGATTATTATGCTCACGTTTCCTAACTCCATTAAGCCACTTGACGAATTCCAAAACGATGTCGTACATGCTTAAAGCAAGATATATACCAATACCTGCAATAATCCCATTAGCAATTGAATAAGTCAACGGCATAAGCAAGATCGTTATAAACGCCGTGACGGCTTCTTTAGTCTCTCCCCATCTAATATCTTTCACAACACCCATCATCATCACACCAACCATCACAAGCGACGGCCCCACCGCCCACCTCGGCACGTTAGTCACTAACGGCGTTAAAAACATAGACACCAAGAAATATATTCCGATGATAACGGCCGTTAACCCCGTTTTCCCTCCTTCTCTTAATCCCGCCGAAGATTCCACGAAAGTCGCCGTCGTTGTAACCCCTAAAGCTGATCCCACCATGGACGACCCGGCGTCGACTAAGTACGCCGTGTATTCTCCTTCAAACTTCCCGTCTTCCTCCACGAAGCCTCCGATCTCGGCCATCGTATAGAGTACTCCGGTCGTGCCGAGGAGGTCAACGTAGAAGAGAGTAGCGAACGCGACCCAAACCTCGCTCTTTTTAAACTCCGTGAAGCTTATAGCTCCTAACGTAGACTGGATCTTGTGAAAGTCAACGACTTTCTTGAAGTAGTTGTAGTTTGAGTCTCCTATAGGAGTGTGAGGAAAGGTTGTGACTTGAGTGTTTCTAAACCAAGAAACCACCGTAACGAGCACGATTCCGTAAATCATACTCCCTTTTACATTCTTCATTAGACCGAAGCTCGTTATCAGAAACCCAACCACAGCTAACCAAAACGTAGGACTCTCCATTTTCCCTCCAAGGCAAGCTCCGGTGACGGAATCTGTCTCCGAGCATGCGGTCAACGTTACGAGAGTTGACTTATCGGGTCCAACGAGCCCAACGCCTTGGTTCATCTGCAAACCGACGAAGGCAATGAACATTCCGATACCAACTGCACAAGCTAGTCTCACCGTGTGAGGGATGAAACGGGCCAGTTTCCCGCGGATTCCTACAGCGGAAACCGCAAGAAAGGCGCATCCTTCGAGTAGCACAATGGCCATAGCTGTATGGTAAGAGATTGAACCAGAACCGCGAAAACCAACTACGTTGTAGGCAATGTAAGCGTTTGCGCCCATACCAGGAGCAAGTCCAAAAGGGAGATTAGCTAACAAACCCATCGCTAATGAACCTACCATGGCTGATAAAGAAGTGGCTACAACGAGATCCTTTTTGACCCTCGCAAGGCACGCTTCGTAGCCTGGGTTAGAACCGAGGACGCAGTTTGGACCCGGCGGTGAGGAACCAGAGACGGTGGAGCAGTCGTGGAAGGAGCAAGTGGCGCCAGAGTCGGCTAGGATTGTGGCGTTGACGGTGATGATGTAAGCCATGGTTAAAAATGTGGCGGTTGCAGCTCGGAGTTCGGTTGTGAAATTTGTCTTTCTTGCTTCTAGCTTGAAGTAACGACCAGCTACGCTCTTGGAAACGGTGTCGTTTAGGTGTTTCTTCATCTCGCTCCATGATTTGCACAACTTCTTCTCTCTCCCCATGACTTGAACCAGGAGGCAAGAACAAAACAATGTGAAGAATTTGGGGAGAACATGAAGGAGGATGTCATATATATATACAATATATATATATATATATATATTATATACTAATACACGTAAATATGTGAACACAAACTAAATTATACACAGTTGACCGGAAAAAATCTCAAATATAAACCAAATGCCAAAAAAATCTAATGTTTTTATCTTCAACTACGAAAAATTAATCTAAAAGCTTCTGAACCACGTGATACTCTCTTCGTCTTGTATGTGTGTGGAGAAAATATAAATAGTCTAAGCCTACTTTGACCTGTATTTTTATTAGAAAAATTGATATTCTTTTTACAAATTGTTTTCTTCTTCAAAATTAAAATTTTCAAAACTAGTAGTTAATACGATCGCGATATTTATTTAATTTATAGATTTTAAATACTATACTAAAAACATTATACTATAAATTACTAATCCTAAAAAATATCAGTTTTCAACATAAATAAATAAATTTTATGAAAATTATACAATAAATTAAAATTATAACAAAAAAATTATAAAATATTTTTGATTTAAAATTTTTAGATTTTAAAAAATTATATAATGAATTACTATTTTTATGTGAAAATAGATTGAATAATAAGATTTATTAAAGAATTCAGACATTTTTAAGTGATTTTGTATATAGTCTTATTTACTTTTACGAATAATATAATTTTATTTTTTTCTGTTTTACAAGTTACAAGATATTAAATTATAAAACATATATGTATGTCAAGCCTAATCTAATATAGTAGTATAGAAAAAAAACTCTAAAAGTCATTGTTTAAGAAGCTATGAGTTGGAAGGAAATTGGCAAAACTAGAACTGAAAAATAAAATTATTAGAGACTTCAACAATATTTTGCAAAGTATAAATCGAAGATAACAATCTTCTTTGAAAATAAAATAAGATAAAACTATATTTAATCTTGTGAGAATTGTTACTACACTCCTGTAGATTGACCTTATATAGTTGAATCTCTTTCTAAAGTGGCTCCACCTTAGAGCTGAGATTCCTAGATTATTAGTAGGATCTTGAACATAGAAATCAACCATCTTTGTACAAGTTGCTTGATAATCAGCAGTCTTAGACTCTACCCTGATGTCTTTATACATTTTATGTACTCTACACATTACATTTTCGGTACTTACTTTCTCTCAACCATCAATCAAACATATTGTTTAGAATACTTTTGCAATGCTGGTCCAACCACTATGAGCAGATCTTTTGCAATAGTAACAAACACATGAAGGCTTGACAAACTCGGTGGTGGTGTGTTTTTCCTAATATTTTTCTATGCTGAGATCAGTAAGAAAACCAAAAAATTGAGGGATCTGAAACCGACGTAGAAGTAGTCAAGTGACACAGGATCAAAAAGAAAGGATAGATCCACATTGAATATAAGGTATTAAGAGGCACTTTAGTTTTAAGATAACAAGAAAAATATGGATTCTATATGAAGAGACTGGTCGAAAAAAAGAGTGAGCCTAGATCATGAGATTCATGAAAGGTCAAGTGTGTAGAGAGAATCAAGAGAGAGACTACAACCCGAAAGAGAAGTAAAATATGAAGAGTTGAGTTGCACAAAAATAAGAACCATTTATCAAAAATAATAACCCTTTTACAAAGCATGAGCTAGTATTATGGTTAATCGTGTGTTTATTTGGTCGAATTCGTGTTAATTGAATTGGATTTGGGTATTTCAGGTCAGGCGAGTATGAAATACTCATGTACTTTTCACCTATTTTTGCTGTGCAACAACTACAACTAAAAGTACCAACAAGCTCTGTCCGGAAGCTAAGAGCATATTTATTGGTAAAGTTTTTTATGTGGATATCTAAATTCAATTATATAAATATTTTAATAGAATTTAGTCAATTATTTAAATTTCTTATTTTTAAAAACTTAAACCACTTATAAATAAACACATTGCATGCATTTGGGGTTTTTATGAAAGAATGATTTAATGGTTATCAGTTATCGCATTGAAAAGAACATCTCTGATTTTTTTCTCTGTTTCTTGTTTTTTTCTTTATAATTTGCCTAATTATTCTGAACTAATGTAATCAAACAAAAAAAAATTTAGATTGAATAAAAATTTAACATTTTTTCAACAGGTTTCATCTTTCAATTCATAATGAAAGCAACAAAAATAGAAATAGAGCATAAACCAGCAAACAAACATAGACTAAAATACCCAAAACATTTTTTTAATAAGTTTCTTTAATTAACAATCTCCAAAAAGTTGATATGTAATTGTCGGATTACAGAGTGGATACAAGAATTAACCTCGATCCCTAGCTCAACATATATAAGAAAATACAAGTAATTTACAAAATGGTTGCGTAGGTCATTTAGACGATGACATGTTAACATAATTTTTGTGAATATTTTCTTTCTAATTTGTTAAATGATATATATAGATACTCTATTTATTTTATTAAGATATTATTATTTGTTAATTTATATAAATAACCGTTATTTTCTACATTTATATACTTGTTTTAGTTAGCTAGATTCTCGTTATGCTAACTTACATAAATTTATATGTGATAACATAACAAAATATAATTACCACACCGTCAAAAATCGAACCCTATTTCTTTACGCCACTGTCTTGTACAATATATGATAGCTGGATAAAGTCAGTACAGATGTTTCATATACGACAAGTTGTGATACAAAAAGAGCTAAAACCCTAACGCATATAATTACCACTTAGTTGACTACGAGAATCGATTATTGTCTTATTGATGTAATATAATTGGTAAGACTTTTTTTCATAAATGTTCATTTCATGTAATAATTATTAATGGAATAATTGTAATAAACTGCACTTGTTATGAAATACAGAATTTGAAACAACTTTCCTCGGAACTATAAAATTTTATTATATACATTCACAAAAAGCTAAACTAATCATTCATCCACAATACTCACATGCAAATTTGCTTTTTAGCCCCAAAAACTTTTGCTTCTCCTCGCAGCTTGTGAGATTCCATCGGTTTAATTTCAACTTCTGTAAATTATTGTTTAATTAAAAGAAAGATATAGAGAGTTTTGTCTCCTTCTTGATTAACTTATAACCTATGTTCTTTTCAACCATAAACTCAAAAAGATAAAGTTGCATATGCAGGCATGCTCTTATTTTAGCGCGACGGGCTTTGTGCCATAGTAATACTTAGGTTTATTATACCAAGAAAACTTTTTCAGTTTTATAACAAAAAAATGTTCATGATTTTCGACCACTCAAATTAATAGCTATATATATTAGATTTTAACATATATGTTATAAGTTTTGTGAAAAGTCATCTCTTCTATCATTGTCGTAAATCGTATCTAAGTTGCACTAACGCAGTCAACTTTTTTCCATATCTCATACCTTGTTACCAGTTATTTAAGTGGAAATATTGATGATGGTCATATATATCTTTGTTGTATGTGTACAATTTTTTTTGTCGAAAATTGTATTCAGATTCATACTTTTATTATAAACAAAATTTTAATTTTGTCGAAAAAACAAAATTAGAGTTCCAGTCAGTTTCTGAAAATGTTAATTTAAAAATAATTTTTTTGTACGAAAGAGTTGAACCAATAGCATAACAGAGAACTAATACTTTGTACCACTAGACCAAGGTTATACAAACAGATAACTTGCGACTGATGGATGTACACTAAGTTATGATGCGTTATATTTAATTTTGTATATATATATCAAATAACAAAAAAAATCCAAAAGGTATATCAACCAAAGTAAAGTAAAGTAAATAAGAACTCATACGTAAAATCTATATTTGTTGTTTCATTTCTTAGGGGGGCAGCCTTAGTCACGTCCTTCATGACCAATAAAAACATTATGGATTAAGAATATAGTTTTTGTATATATATTTATGTTTTGTCAAAACATTAAAACCAAATAAGTACCATCACAAAATTTACTATAAATGACGTAGACATCGACGACAAAAAAAAATGATGTAGACATCATAGGTAAAAAAAAGATTCAAACGATATTATAACACCATGATGGTTATGATTTCATTTGAAAATCAATATTCATAATCTTGTAAAATAAATAAAATAAAAAACTAGAACTAATAATCTTTGTAAATAACAAGAGTTTCACAGACACACACATATATATATATATATATATATATATTATATATATATATATGGTTTGTCAAAATATTAGAAACAAATACATATATACTATCAGAAATTTACAATGATGTCGATATTATGGCTGAAGAAGATTAATCGAAACTGTAATAATACCTTAACGGTTATGATACGATAGTAGATCAGCATGTGTAGTGTTGTATATATGTATATAAGTAGTTTAAATAACGTAGAAAACAAATTACGGAACAATGTCAATAACGCAAATCTTATTCTTTTGTCAAGAAGCAAAATACTCCTCCTCAGTATAAATTAATGAGAGAACTTCATATTGTTCCAAATAATACAAACTTTATAATGGTACGAGTTAGTCCATCTAAATTTAAAAGGTTAAAAATAGATTAATTTAAAGGTTAATTGTAGTGTAGTGGTTAAAGTAAGAAAAAAAATATTTTGCTTTCTCAAAAACGTATATTCAAATGGCATGCGTATGCGCAAGTTATGTTAAATAATTGCAGTGTATATTTTAAGACATTTCATTAAGATAAAGACTGAAAAGAAGGTTACCAATTCGAGAAAAGAGTGATTTGAAAAGATCATGTAAATATAAATATTTGCAGGAAGGACATCAATGAACAATATAAAATGAGACCTTTTTCGTTTATAATTTTCCAAGGACTCATAACCGCCTTATAATTAAGTTATGTGACAAGACATATAATATATGCTTCATATCTTGGTAAATTGAAGTTTTAATATTGTGTCACTTATCCAATATATTTCTATATTTGCTAGTGCATGTAGATTAAAACTATATATGTTTTCTATAATTCCACTAAACTTTAACTATAATATTAATTTTACTAATAATAAATAAAATATCATTCAGTTTAAATTTGAAATATTTTTATACAACTTCATTACATAGTAGCTAATCTTGCGATTCGAATATAATTGATATATTTCTACTCATAAACAATATTATACATAATAACTTATTGTTCTTATTTTTCCAAAGGTTTTCACAATAGTTATATAGATTCTACAACATTCTATTTTTAAGGCTGCATAAAAAATCCATAGCAAGTTCATTTGAAGTCTTATGAAACACCGCGAAAATATGAATCCTAAAAAAACTATTCAATTTGAAATCATTTTAGAATCCTAAAAAAACTATTCAATTTGAAATCATTTTAGAATCTTTGATTCCAATTTTGGAAGTAATATGATTATATATTTTTAATTTTGAAGAAAACAAAATAAATAATAAGAATGTAATGATATATTTTTTTCATTTAATCATAAAATAATCTAGTTAAGAAAAAACTAATACGGATTATTTTCCAAGTTTTTAGTACTTTTTCTACTAAAATTTCCAAGATTCTAATTTTTTTTGTTTAAAAGAGACTTAAAAAATATTTATTATATAAAAGAGAAATAAAATTTTTTAATTTTTTGTTAAATATTTTGTTCTGTAAACCATTTTTTTGTATGATTGATGTTATTATATTTATTTATTTTGTCAGTCATTATATATATTTATATATATATATGTATATGCTTTCTTAAAACATATTCGTTTTATATCATTTTAAAAAAAAGTTGTTTCAATATATTCCAAAATTTTATTTCTACATACCTAATCTGATTCTATATTATCTAAATTATTTTAATACCATAATTTAAAGCTTTTAAAGGAATTAAGTGTTGATATTTTTACTAAAACAAATGGCGCAAATTCTACATAAATCTAAAGAAAGACACTGCGTTTTAATAATTATGTTTTAAAAAATTAAAAATTCTCATCATTTTTTCTATGTTCTTTTATTACTATTAATTAGTGAAATAAAAAAATAAATGGTGAAAATTCCAAATAAATGGAAAAGAAAGACACTGATTTAAAATCATCGCGATTTTTTTTCTAATTTTTTTTCTTCATTTGTCTTTTTGTTTTATTTTATTTTTATATTATCAACTAGTGGAATAACCAAAAAATGAATATCATATTAACTCAAATAATTTGATCAAAGTGATAGAGTCGCAAAATATTTTTTGAACATACTTTTAGTAATGTACATAAAAGTGATTGGTTTTTGCTCAGATTATGTTCAGCTTCTACCTTAATAAAGTGCTGATTATTAGACTTTTCTTTAACATACATAAACTGAAAAATGAAAAAATACTAAGCTATTTAGATATGACAATAGATGAGAGTAAAATTTAAAGATTAAGGAAGACATCACAAAAATTTGGAATAAACAATATCATACGGTTCCAAACACTACTTAAGTAAAACATTAGAGCCGTGTAAACATAATTTATTAAATTAGAATCAAAATCGTAATAATTCACATAAAAAGATTCAAGAATTGAACTATCTCTTCATATAATGCATATGGAGATACTCCTCTGGATTATGTTTCTAATAATAAATCTAAGCTTTTTTATGAATATCATTTTGAGGAAGAGTACTAGAGAAAAAATTAGAACATTCTAATTACAAGCATGTTATAAGAATATTAGTACTTTCATGCCAAAACAAAGCAAATAAGATCTTTTAACCATATCACTTCCATTGCAGATGTAGTTAACTAATTTTGGTTTAAATATGATATTTAAAGAGTTTTGATAGCGTGTAATGAGCATTTATAAATAAAGCCATGAGGAGAATGCAATTTGTAGATAAATTATGTAGTTGGTTTATAAAATGTATCCAATATGTTACATATTCAATGTAATTAATAGGTTTCAATCACAAAAAATTACACCAACCAAATTAATTCATGTAGGAGATCATATTTCTCTTTATATATATTTTTTGTGCACTAAATACGTATCTCGTTACTTAGTGAAGCAGATTGCACTATCCAGTTTACTAGTTTTCAAGCTAGTCGTGGCAATTTCTATATCTCAAGATGTTGTTTGCTCATTATTCCCTTATCTTTTATAAGACTCAAGTACAAGAATGCAATATATTACATTGTTTAATATCTTAAAATGATATGAAAAAGCATCGTGACATGCAGTCAATTTTCAAATGACAGCAATTACTTTTACCAAATGTATATCTCTGACTCTTAAGGATTATATTCTCCAAATTACTCATTGTTTCGAGAGTTGAAGACTATTGGTAATTGTTTACGACTGCTTGAATGGTTGAAAAAGACCAAAATGAATGCTTTATCATATCTTATTCAATTCAGAAGATGGCAAACTGGTATTCCAAACTGTTATCTCATGCAGAGAAAAACATTTAATTAAGGTAGTAGTCACAACATTACCAACTTATTGTTTATCATGTTGTGTGAATAAGAAGAGGAAAAAAATAACCATTTCTTTTTTCTCACTTGTAGAACCAGTAGAAAAATATGAGAGATAACACTAGTACATAATCCTTAACTTAATATCTCATATCACATGAAACATGCGATAGTTTTGGCCTATGTAAAACGGTTAATATTTGTTTTATATACTAAGATGGTGGCACTGAGAGCAAATAAATGATGTGATTCTCTAAAAAGATAGTAGTTCATTCCATATGTGGTAAACAAATCTGTTATTGACCATAGATTATGGTAGAACATCATTTTTTTTTTTAAATATCTTGTGTTCGCCCGAACACATCCATTATAAATCACTGGTATAATCAAGAATTATGCTCTACAAACTACTCAACAGCTGTACATAATGCTAACTATAATAACTTTTTGTAGATGCTTCTTATACTTCTTCACATCAAAAAGTTGGATTTAGTTGGACATAATACAGTAAAGATAGTAGATTGTTAATCACAGGATTGAGAGCGTTACCACCTATCCAAACATATATACAAGCTGAAGTAGAAGTCTTAACGTCATGCAACAATTAATCTTTATATGCTCGGCTATACAAGTGTTACCTTTTGTGGAGATTTGCAATCAGTTCATAGATTTTTATACCATAAGACAAAACACAAGATTGGAGACACATGCCAATTACAATTTATCTGCATGATATTATCAAAGTTTTAACTCGTTCTAATTTTTTTAAAGAAAATTAGTAAGAAAACCAATAGTATTGTAGATGAGTTAGCTAAACATGCTAGATGCAATACACAAAACTCTGTAAACAAATGGTCTATACAAAATCTCATATTAATGAAATATGTGGACTACAAAAATTAACCGTGGCAATGACATGACTTAACACAAAATAATGATTATCCAAAATGACTTAAAATCTGCAAATAGATTGTGTGCAAAGAAAGTTATGGTACGATACATATGAGAAAAAAATATGTGTATATATATTATCGTTTGTTAAGAAATTGAATGAATATCTATTACAAATTCAGTGTGATCAAACTATATTAGTTCATATGATCATGATGAACAGTTCCACAAACAAGAAGTCTACTACACAACTTTTTTTCTGCATTACATGGATTCACGACGGACGGTTCTACATGCACCAATCATACAATGTACACCTATTCTGTAACACATAAGATCACCGTTTGCATGTAGCAATCTGGAACCTCTGATAATTTTACATCGATTAATTTGCAAGATTCTGCAGTTTCTAAAAATAGAACTCCATCTGTGATGTAAAAGCTTTTAAAACCTTTACTATTGGACGAAAAGAGCTCTACTATATTCTATAATCATGTTGGATTTTCAAACTTATATAAATAAGTGTTTATAGACTAAATATTTATTCACATAATTAATAAAAATGAACTTCTATACAAAGTGGTGGTTGTTTCAATTTGTTTATTCTTATTTATTTTGATTTAGGAGATTCATCAAATTTTATTGAAAATTTCATAAATATTGGTGTCAGACCTAAAACGATAAGTGAGCATGTTTATAAATCAACAAAATAGGCCCAGCCGAGGCGAAGTGGAATCCATCTGTGTGGGACTAGTGGCGAAGAGAGATGGCGTGATGAAGTCACAACACATACTCACCCAAAAAGAAAAGAATCAACCTTGGAGATATCAAAGTAAAATGTCGCCAAGTCAACCGAACATAAGTAAAAAATATTAAATGTGGTAAAAAATAATCATCGAAGATTAATGACGTGAAAAACGTAAATTGTGGCTTAGAAAAGGACTGGTCCAACTCGAATAATCTACACTAATACACTTTCACCAAATACAAATATTTATTATTTATTTATCTTTCTCGAGGTTAGTTCTAAAAGCGGAAATATTTTTGTATTTTCTGAAATCATCATCTTAATACAATATTCAGTCATATTTTTAATGAATTACTCGTCATTTCATCAAAACCCTAGTCTTTATTTGTCGGATTAACCCGATCTCTAAACTCTTCATATTTACAATATTGATAGTTAACATTTTTAGCATTAACAATGTGGCGTTATCTGCGGGAATATATGCTGGTTAAATCACTAACCACTGACGAATCGCCAAAACTGATGAGACACATCTCAACAATGAATCCTAAAACCTGCTTATCATATTGAATCTAAATCATACTTTCATAAACAATTAAAACCAATAAAAAGGTGATGACTTGTAAGTTTGATATGCTCACTAAATAATTTTAGAAACAGTATTAATGTTCTAAGGATAAAAGCATATTCAATTATATTCGGATCAGTCAACCATGTGGTGTTTAAGCGCTAGCTTTTCTAAATCATAGCTAAATAATAAGTATAGTGACATGCATTAAGAACAAAAGTAAACAGTGGATTAGTTATGTCTACAAAAGACGCTACCCTGTAAAATAAAATATATGTACCAAACCATGAATAAATCTTCTTTAAAAACCCATATTTCCAAAAATAGAACTACTCACTCATGACAAAAGCAAGAAAATATTTCTTGAAATAGCAAGAGATTAAGATTTAGAAATATATCAAATGTGATGAAGAAGGATTTAAATCTTCTACCAGAGTAATTGAAACAATGCATCTCAGAAAGAATGAAATGATCTTTTGAAGGCTGTATGTAGGTTTATGTCCTCTAATTTAATGGCTTCCCTTGTGTATATATAGGTGCAAGAGATGGCTAAGGGTTATTATTGAATATTTGGAGAGATCTTTGAAAATTTGGAAACATTTTATTTTTTGGATTGGCTGATTAGTCCCTGATCAATGTATCACTTAGCCTTTGAGTCGATCAGGTCCCCATTTTGTTCCGAACAGGGTGATCGATCGGCTGATTGTTTCAGACCGGTTAATTATTCTTGGTTCAGTCACTCATGTTCCTCTGCTTTCTCTATTTCGACGCTATACAGACCAATATACAGTATTTTGAAAATTTCTTTAGATCTAACCATTAGATAGCCCTCAAACCATTTGCAGACTAAAGCAAGTATCATTGACTATTTTTTCCCAAATCAGAGGAAGATCAAACGGTGAGAATTTCTCCATATGAGCAATTCCTATGGTGCTGAAAAGCTTTCCAATCTTCAAATAGCCCAAATTCGTGTTTTTCGTGTAAAACACCTATATTTCTTTTAAATAATCGTAAAACTCCAAAAACACATAAAACAAATATATTTAGCAAAAATCAATCACTCTCTTCTTAAAATATATAAAAAATCTTATAAAAAGTAGTAAAATATAGGGTATATTAATCTAGCGCAATCAAATACTAACTATGTAAAAAAAAATATCGAAAGGATTCGAGATCCATGTAATCCCATCCACACTGCCACCTCCTCCTTTTGTCCCTCAGATTTTTCTCACAAAAAACATGACCAAAATAATGAAGAAACATGGGATGGAATAGAGTAAGTGGAGAAAATCAATTTGGAGTTTGGACCACTCCTAGCCAGAACAAAGTTGAAGGAGTCTTAGCCGGATAGACTCACCCCAAGTGTCCGAAATTCTTCTACAGGTCGCTTGTAGAGATAAAAACATATTTTATGGAAATGAGTTCGCGAGTTCACAAGGCACTGAGTGCAAATCAAGAAGTTGACTGCATCGTAGCAGAAACAAAACGGACTCCTTTCACCGAAAACATCAAGCATACTCAAGTAACAGAGATAAAAACCACACATTTTTGCCTTTGGAGGGAAATCCAACCAAAAATCACATATGAGTGCATTTAGGATCACGAAGCAAAGAGCCAATTTCAGCAAAAAAGAGAAAGAACCAAGATTGTGCAAGACTCTTCACATAACACCTTGTTGGTCCCATGGAATACATTGTATTTACCACTTTTTAATATGTTGATAAAAAGGTTTTACAAGAGAAACTTTTATTTTTTTTTTGTCTTTTTATCAGTATTTTTGCTGTCTTTAGAATTTTTAAGGACTTTTTGAGTAATTTGGATATTTTGGGTAAAAACTAACTGCAAATAATTATTTTTGAAGATTTTTCAGTTTTTTGATGTTATAAGTTTTGCATCATATGGAAGACTTTCAACGATGGTATCTTGTTCAAACATCGATACAAGATAGTTAAGTATGTTAAATTTCATCTTCAAGTTGTTTGAGGTCAATCTAATAGTTAGCCCTAAAGACATGCTCAAACTACCAAAGCCTGGTATGTATGGCTTTGAAGCAGAGCAAGCAGAGGAAATGAACATTGATTATAACATGCCGATCTCTAGTATATGATGGTGCATGTGGAGACACTTAAAGAATTGATTTGGTCATCTATGTCGCCAAAATGTATTTATTTTTTCATCATTTGTCATGAGAGAACTCTATGATTAAGCGCGTTTGAGATGGAAAAGTTTTAGGATTGGTGACTTATCGGGAAGTCATTTCTGATACCATGTGAATGAGAACAAAAATATGAAAAATATTATGTGGTGATTGCAGGAACAGTAAACAAGTCTTTCGAACCTCAAAAAAAAAAGATCATGTGGTTCTCAAACACCGGCCGACGAATGTGGGTTGGGTTTACGGGCCGAGAGCTGACATGGAAAGCTCCACCTAATATAAAAAACGAGGATAATAAATATCATTATAAAAGCAATAAAGCGAAGTGCTACGTCACGGGTGATTAGCATGAATTTAGAGATCAAAAACCAGACAATTATTCATAAAATAACTAACAAGCAAGTCTCGAACACATATATCAATTTAAGATCGGTTCACTATCCTGATATCAATATATTTATCTAGCCCAAAGTTCTAATCGTTGAACCTAGAATTCTAAACAGCCATTAATGAGCAGGTTTGATAAGTCCACAATTTGTTTCAACATCAGCTTCCGTTGACTAAAGACACGTTCATCTAGATCTTTTCAAGCAACCTATTAACATTTTGATGAATAAATTCAACCTTAATTCAAAGATTAAGTGATCGGTCTATTTTTGCACTCTCTTTTATATCATGCGCAAACATATACAAAGACAGATAAATTAGCGAAAAATGCCCGTATTCAAACGTCTTTTGTTGCTCATGTTGAATCTGTATCACCACTTTGGTTATCCGAATCGGTCTATATAAGTTTTTGGTTTTCAAAAAAAAATACAGTAATATAACACTAAACACATATGGTTATTATTTTTTACTTATTTATCTCTATCGATTTCAGTTCGAAGAACATCTCTATTAAAGATTTCTCACATGAATATCCAAAAATAAAAAATATAAAAACAATAAAAAATAAAAAAGATATTCAAAAAAAGTTCTCAAATAATAACTTTTGAGAAACTCATTAAAAACTTTTGAAACACTTATCCTTATTTAAATAGTATAATTTTTATATTAATTATAATTTATATAATTAACTTATATTAAAATACTAATATTTTTTGTTTGAGAATTTTTTTAGAAATTATTAATGATGGACATGCTCAGAATCCCTATATTTCTTAAAATTATTATTTTAATAAACAATATTTACAGTCGTCTTTCTTCAATCAAATTAGCTGTCGTCTTCTCGAACTCCATGATTTTTTGTTTATTAGATTGACCTGATTCTTTAACTTTTCATATTTATATATAAATATTTGTTTTTCAACATCAACAATAACATCATTTTTATGAATGGATATTCGCTTTATTTATTTTATCTTTTTTTTGTTTTTAATGAATTCATAAAAATAGTAGAAGACGACAACAAACAGTCGTTACTTCACTGAAAAAATATTATTTAATGAAAAAAAACTCAGATTATGAAACATTTCTGGTTTAGATAATTATAACTGCGATGTGTCATAGCTTATGTTAATGAGTCACTATTTGTGTTATTGAACTTAATTTGAATTAAAAAAATTCATTAAAAGTAACAAAAAAACTAAACTTTTAGAAAAAACTCCATAGGCTGTCTAGAGTTTAAACTTTTATATGTGTGTATATAAAATATAATTATTTATATTATTTTTATAATTTTCTTTCATAGTATACAGCTAAATAATAAAAATATAATATATATATATTTCATAACCAGTTAAATTTATCAAAAAACTAATTATGCAAAAAAAAGATATCGTAGGCAGGCTACGGTTTATACGGGAAAACGACGAAAACAACTCAAAAGATCATTCAAAGATTACCGTCGGATTGTTGCTAGAAAGATAGAAACAATTTTTTAAAAAAGGATAAAAACTGTGAGTTCGCCGCACTCCTCCACCTACTGCGCATGTCCGTCATTCAATGCTGATCAGAGCCGAGTTACAGTAAAACGCCTGGTGGGTCCGGTGCTTGTTCGTGTCGTTTTGAGTCGGGTAACTCGCGGGCCACATGATAACAAACAGGTCGTTCGTGGGCCTTGGGCCTCATGGGTATTAATCCTTGACCTCAATCCGGGCCAGATCGTGGCGGACGAAATCCACTTCCAACATTTAATCCAGAGTCAGTCCTGCTTGGTACTCAAGATAATTCATGTTTGTATTCGTTTTTCTTAGACTTTTCCGTTTTTTATAATCGAACTTGTTCTATAGAATAAAAATAGAGAGAAATTGCAAAATTCCTAACTTGACTATAGTGGAAAATTCGTAACGACAAAAATTGGAAATTCTACACTAGGTGAATTATTATAAATTTTTGTGTCTGTTTAATCAACTTTTACTGGTAGGCTTTGATGTTCCAATTCAAACGCTTTGGTCTAAAGATCTCAAAGAGTAATACAAGTTAAAACGTTTAATTGTGCTAGATTTATATCAGATTCCATGTTTGATTCTCACATAACGCAACTTTTTTTTGTAGCTTGTAAGTGCTTCTTTTATGTTCTAGCTCTAGGTTAAATAGATCTATGAAATATTCTTTTGTAGAATATAAAATTCCATTTGGTTTTGAAAGTCTAAATTATTATAAACAATCTATGAGGATGTATTAAATTTAGGATTTGAAGTGATTTGTATTAATGACAGATTCTCTCTTATTCAAACGTAGATTTTAAAAGAGATTTTAAAAGAGATTTTAAAATCTAGTATTATTGGACTTGTGATTTGAAAATATACTCTAAATCTATTGTTATTGGAAATATTTTAGCTAGTAGATTTTATGAGATTTGTTGTGATTTGATTGTGTTTTGCTGGAATTTTTTAATTAAAAATATATAAATCTAAATTAATTTATGGTTTGAAATGAGATTCTAGAGTGATTTAATTAAAATCATAAAACTTTGTTAATTACCCAAAATCATCTAAAACTCATTAAAAATCAATTCTTTATAACTCTTCCCAAATCCTAATTGTATACCTATGAGTCTTGAGTAATGATGACATAATATTAAGCAAATGGGCCTCCGATATGCTTTCACGATTTTCTCTCCATATATAAATAATGGGCTTGACCTGGCCTGGCCCAAATAGATTAAAAAGCCCACCTTCATCTTCTTCTTCGTTTAGACTGTAGAAGAAGGGCTACTTCTCTTGCAATCGCAAAGTCTTCGGTCTCAGCCTCCATCTCTGCGTTTGTAAGCACCAAATTGAGGCAGAAGAAAATGGGGAAGAAGACGAAGAAAGCTGGTAAAGGAAAGGAGAAAACTGAGAGGAAAACCGCCAAGGCAGAGGAGAAGAAAGCTCGACGAGAAGGCAAAAAGCTCTCTCCTGAAGACGACATCGACGCTATTCTCGTATTTACTCTCTTCCTCTGATTCATCAACTTAGGAATCAGTGTGTTGGCTTCTTAGTGTATCGGTTTCAACTTAGAATCAGTGTGTTGGCTTCTGCTCTGTCCATATTTATTGGGTTTATTGATTACAAAAAGACTACTTTAGTAGATTAATTGCAACAACAAAAATTTCACATTTTTTCTATATTTTGGCATAATGTAAGGTTCTGTAATGTTATATGTTGTTTACCAGTTGAGCATACAGAAGGAAGAAGCTAAGAAGAAAGAGGTCCATGTTGAGGAAAATGTGCCAGCACCATCTCCTAGATCAAACTGCTCGGTTAGGCTTTGCTTTATGTCTTACTCTGTTTTATAAAGATTGAAACTTTTTTTTATCCAAAGCTTTTGAATTTTGCTAAATCTGTGCTGATTGATGAAACTTTATGCAGCTTACTATAAATCCCTTGAAAGAGACAGAGTTGATACTCTATGGCGGCGAGTTTTATAATGGCCAGAAGGTTAGCTTTCAAAATTTTGGTTGCCAAATCTTTTGTCTTTATAGTTTTTATTCCCCTTGTTAAGGTGTGTATGATTATCTAATCATATAATCGAAGTTGTTTTTTTATTAATGTAAATGCAGACATATGTATATGGTGATCTCTATCGATATGATGTCGATAAGCAGGAGTGGAAGTTAATTTCAAGCCCCAACAGTCCACCTCCTCGCAGCTCTCACCAGGCAGTTGCTTGGAAGAATTATCTCTACATATTTGGTAGATTAAAGACCTTTCGTTTTTTTCTATCATCTTCATTCTTTTCACTCCATTTCCGTAAGCTTCTTTTTTATTGATCAGGTGGTGAATTTACATCTCCAAATCAAGAGCGATTCCACCACTACAAGGTAAGAATAGTATATTTCTGTGTTCAGCGAGTCTAATACTATTTTTTCTTTCTCACTTTGTTAATATTGGGTTTAATTTAAAGGACTTTTGGATGCTGGACGTGAAAACTAACCAATGGGAACAGTTAAATTTGAAGGGATGTCCTAGTGCACGTTCTGGTCATCGTATGGTAAGCCTTTGATGTTTGCTTACCAAAGTGCCTTAAAAATAATTATGTTGCTAGAATGCTGCTGGAATAAGTAGATTGAGTCACCTTTTAATATCCTATTCCTCCTCTAGCTGAAACAAAAGAATATCCAGACTTTGGCACATATTATCCAATGAACAGGCACTGAGACTAATATTAGGTGTTTAAGACTATAGAGATTATTTCTTTACATCTTGTCTTGTAGTTTGTAATTCAAGGGTGTGAATCTGGAAGGGTTGTTCTGTTTGCTGATTAATTTTCAGACTACCTTCTGTGATAAATATCTATATCATTTTGCATTCTGCAATATTGCGTTCTCTGCTTAGTGGAATTGTACTTCTATTATTAATCAACTCTTGCCTTCCCACTTGTTACCAACCCATCAAGTTCTAATCCTGCTCTGCTACATCTTACTTTTTCCTCCAGGTATTATACAAGCACAAAATTATCATTTTTGGTGGCTTTTATGACACTCTACGTGAAGTAAGGTAGTAATTTACTCATGGCGTAAGAAGTATATCCAGATCTTAGTGTTGTCTCTTTTGTTGGTAGTTGTTCTCCTTTTTATTACTTCCTAGATGTTTAATTGCTTTGGTCGTCCGATATCTACTAAATTCCTTTTCAGCGAAGTAAGCAAATTTAGTTAATGAAAATGGAATATGTAAATTTTATCTACTAGGATTAACTGAACTAGGATCTTAGTGTTACCTCTAAGCTTTTGTTTGATGTAACGTCTTTGTATAACTTCTGCCATCCACTGTTCGTTTGCAGGTATTACAATGATCTCTATGTGTTTGACTTGGACACATACAAGGTGAACCTACCTTCCATTGCCACAAGTATCCACCCATTTTAATTCTTACCTCTCCGAAGCCTTTTCCGGCTTTACTGAATATATTTTGCTATCTCTTTGATAGTGGCAAGAAATAAAACCTAAGCTTGGTGCCATGTGGCCTACAGCTAGAAGCGGTTTCCAGTTTTTTGTTTATCAAGATGAGGTAAGTTTACGGTGTTCATGTCTATATCATATCCCTGGACTCAAAACTCTGTTTCTTTTCCTGAAAAAAGTTAATAAAAAGGGACAGATCAATTTTCCAAAGGTTTAAGCATGACCATTTGTTTATAGTAAAGCCTTTCTTGCTGCAGATATTCTTATATGGTGGTTATTCAAAAGAAGTCTCATCGGAGAAAAGCTCTGAGAAAGGAATTGTTCATGCAGATTTATGGTCTCTTGATCCCAGGACCTGGGAATGGAACAAAGTATGTACTTTGACACTTAGTTCATCTATGTTTTTGCAATTCTATCAATTAGAAATTTTAATAACCCTATAGAATGTTATTTTTCTCTCTTCTTTGTAATGTAATAAAACTTTCTGTACCTAGGTGAAGAAAATTGGGATGCCTCCTAGCTCCCGTGCTGGATTTTCGGTTTGTGTCCACAAAAAGCGTGCTTTGCTGTTTGGGGGTGTCGTGGACATGGAAATGGAAGGTCAGGAAATGGGATCCTTGTATCATTTTTTATATCAGAGAATCTGGAAGTTAAATTATTTGCTTCTGTAAATTTTTGGCAGGTGATGTAATGATGAGTTTATTCCTAAATGAACTGTATGGCTTCCAGTTAGATAATCGCCGCTGGTAAGAATCCAATTGATGTACTTATGAGAACTAAAAATATGAAATTTCTTCTCCAGTGTAATTTTTCGTTTTCCAAGTTTACCTTACTCTCCGTTCTGTGGAGTACAGGTACCCCATAGAGTTACGAAAAGAAAAATCATCAAAGGATAAGGTATGACATGTCCTTTTTTTTTTGCTCACAAGTTATGAATACACAAAAACCAGCTGTTCTTTTTTTTTCATTTGCATCTATTGTTCAACTTTTTCCGCAGTATGATGAGCCTTATGGTTAGACGTTTCAAATGAGTTGAAAGACTTCTATACGGTTTTTTTGTTTTACAGGCAAAGAAGAATCTAGAGGCAAAACCTGTGGCATCTAATGATGATGATGAGATGGATGCAACAGAAGAAGATGAATCGTCGGCCATGGGTGATATTGCAGGCACTTCTGATGGAATATCTGAACGTATGGCAGCAAGTCTAACTGTTGAGGGAAATAGATCTAAAACTGAGTCTGATAAAACTAAAGCTCTACAGGGAACAAAAGCTCGACTTGATCCACAAGTTTCTGTCTCTGAAGAGGTTTGTTATGGCAAAATTCATTAACATTGTGTTTCCACTTTCCAATATGAGTTTTGGTGCCAACTTGTAAATTGTTGCAATTCTTTTTCGTGCAGGTCGTAAAACCATGTGGACGTATTAATTCTTGCATGGTTGTTGGGAAGGATACGTTATACATATATGGTGGCATGATGGAGATAAAAGATAAAGAAATTACTCTTGATGATTTGTATTCGCTTAATCTTAGCAAACTTGACGAGTGGAAGGAAATCATTCCGGTTTGTTCTACAGCAATCCCCATTTTTTCTGTCTTTTAATATAAATTCATAATTACTATTTAGGCAACGCGTTTCTTGGTATGTCTTTTAAATAGGCGACTGAAACAGAGTGGGTGGAAGTCTCCGAGGACGACGAAGGGGATGAAGATGAGGATGAAGATGATAGTGAAGATGAAGGAAACAGTGAAGAGTCTGATGATGAAGATGTTGAGGATGAAGCAGAGGTAATGGTTTGGTATATATGGTTTTTACCTTTGTCTTTTAGCTTCCTCAGCCCTTTGTCTTGTTGGCTTTGACTTAATTTGGCTATGTAAAATCTAGGCTATGGATGTTGATGGATCAGTGAAAGTGGGAGAAGTTGTTGCAATGATTAAAGGTGAAGGAAAAGCCCTCAGAAGAAAAGAGAAACGAGCTCGGATAGAACAGATCAGAGCTAATCTAGGACTTTCAGATTCACAGAGAACCCCAGTGGTAATAATGGCTTGAGTTTTTCTGAGAAAGAGATTCTCTTTGAAGCTCTCTACTAATTTGATCATGTTGTCTTTGAAGCCTGGAGAAACTTTGAAGGATTTCTATAAGCGCACAAATATGTACTGGCAAATGGCTGCGTACGAGCATACCCAACATACCGGCAAGGTATGCTAATCTCTGTTTTGATCGAGCATATAATGACACGCATATTGTAGCACTTTAGTTCTGTCTTAAGCATGAGTGATGACATTATGATCCACATCCAAAATTGGCGTTGTAGGAGTTGCGGAAGGATGGTTTTGATCTTGCAGAAACTCGGTATCTGGAACTCAAACCCATACTGGATGAGGTCAGATGAGTCTCTCCATTTTTCTTCTCTCTATAGTTTTAAAAATGTGACCAAAGTTTTGATGTGTGATGATGGTTGAATGTAAATCTGCAGTTGACAATACTTGAGGCAGAGCAAAAGGCTGAAGAAGCAGAAGGACCTGAGGCTAGTGGTAGCTCTAGAAAGGGAGGCATTGCAAAGAAGAAGAGGTAGAGGTTTTGCAGCTTCTTCAGGAAGTATCGTATAGAGGTTTCGAAGTAGGATTCTTGTGTCTACTTTAATGCGAGGCTGTAACAATTATGGAAGAATTTAATCTTTTGAGTATTTATTATATTTTTATAAAGAGATTTTGGCAAAAGGCACCTTTTTCATAAGAATTTTGTGTGAATACGCATTTAAAAAATTAATTTAGAAGTGGGACTTTTTTTGATACTTAAGAAAAAACTATATATATTTAAAAATAGCTCTTTTTTCTTTCTTCAAAACTTTTGAGAGAGAGAGCAAATTTCTCCTTTAGTTTTTCCAATTTCAATTTCTGCTTCGCTATTCCAGGTTTTGCAATAAACCGCTATTCCAGGTTTTGCAATAAACATAAACATGATATAAGTAATTTTTACATGTTTTTCATATGGTTTTTGATATAAAATATAAGTGCTTTGGTGTGATTTTGTGCATTCAGAGGTAGTTTTCTAGTATTTTGGGTATTTTAGGTCAAAGCAGGTAAAACATCAAAAAGAAGCAAAAACAAACACAATAAGATTATAATATGATGCATACATGATTTCAAGTTAAGAGGACCAACCAAAACTTCAAAATATGAAGAAGTGCAAATCTCAACAATTAAACAAATTCGATATACGAGAAGTTCAGTCTTAGACGGAGTCCTCTTTGGGTGATTTTTGGAGTAGAGGCAGCCCTTTGAGTTGGAGATAAAACCGATTTATTGATTACATGTCTGTCTGGCTTGAAGAGAAGTCTATGAAAAAGATTAGTCACATCCTCGGCCAGGAGACGAAACAAACTGCAACTGATCCTCTCCAGACCGTGGGATGAAGCAGACTCGTCCAGAAGTCTAAACCCTCGGCCCAATGAAGCCCTTGGCCGAGGTTTGCATATGCCTCGGGGGAGTTTTCTTTGTTGCCCATTCTTAACCCTAGTTGAGAGTTGAGACAAAAACCTATATATACTTGACTTATGACAGCATTTTCCAGTCCCTAATGCCTAGTCATATCACCGATGAGAGTGTGATGATGTTGCTTCCTTTCCACGTGAATACACAACACCGCTGGAAGAGAAATTGGTTCATCTTAGACCTCCAAAATATGATTACGAATATGAACACTCATTTGTGTGAATTTTTCATGAAATTGATTGATAAAGAATTGAATTGTGTTAAAATAGAAATATTTGCCATGTGGATTTAGAGATCTCAACAATAAAACAGTTTTGATGTACCATAAACCGACTGTATTTATTCCACATAAACTAATAAGTACTGTTGGAGACTTCCTTTCTCTATAAAGAAGAAGACAATTCCAAAAATCGTCACAAATATTTGTCTATGAAGAGAGATTTTTGTTTCAACTGCAAATATGCCTTTATACCTTAAATTTTCTGTTAATTATAAAAAATCACTGTTTTATAAAGATATTATTAGAACAATAAAGTTTAAATATATTAAGGTGATTAACCCACTTTAAAATTAAATATAAATGTTTCCATGGGTGCATTTCAACCTGACACAACACATTATGATCATATATGAATGTTTATTAGCTATTGAAGTGTCCACATGATGCACCGGAGCTCCGCTGCCAAACAACAATCTGAAGTTACTAAGAGATCTATTATTTTACCTGTGAAGGATGAATGTTGCATTTATAACTCTTTCTCGAGGCTGCCCCTAAATCTACACAATACTCAGGTCATGTTCGTTTTTTTTATTTCGTTGCTACATCTAGATTCAGCATCTAGATGCAACTTATAGATACATTATTTTACATCTTTTAAATTACTTTTTGCATTTAGATATTGGGTTTGAATGAAAATTGTTCATTTATGAATTTGTTAAAGAAAAAATATCAATTGATTTAAAAGGATATATTAAAAATTAAAATTTTCATCTATAATCAAATTAGTTTTACATTGCAATAACTATAAAAATAAAGATTATAAAATTTAGTTTTAAATTAAATAAAAGAGATTTCACATTTTTGTGAAAAACAAAAATCAGTGTTTTTGGTATAAATGTTTTTGCAATTTTGGAAAAAAACAAGATTTTACATATTTGAGGAAAATTTGAGATTTGAAGTTTGATGGACAAAATGTGATTTCGCTATTTTATAATGGAAACACGAGTTTGCACGAAACAACATTCTATAATTTTAGCGAGAAAATGTGGTTTCAGGACTGTAACGGATAAGTACACTTTTTACAATTTTGTAGGAAAATATGGTTTTGGCGGTTATAAAGGAATAATGCAGTTTTACAGTTTCTTTAAGAAAATGAGTTGTTTGTGGTTTTTACGGAAAACATGGTTTTAACGAAAACATAGAAAAATAAAATTTATTGAATAAATGAACAGAACATTTGCAATGCCAACAATCTTGAATGATCATGCGATGTAGCAAGAAAGATCAATAAGAGGTAATGCATAATACAACTAGACCAAGAGCAAAGTCACAACTTCAACAACTCAAATATGAATTTATTGGACTAATTGATGAAGTTTTGTATTAGGGGAGTATTGAGAATTCAATCAATGATGATATATATCAAGCCCATACTATTTTCATCTTATTACAAGTCTAAAAACAGTCTTAAATAATGACTTTACTTGCAGCCCAAAATGAGTGACAAAAATTAAAGAAGGAAAGCCATTTGGTTTAAGCCTTGCCTTGAAAATTTAATTTATTTAAGTGTATTTCTCTTTCTTAGCTGCAGATTAGAGTTTGAATTTCAACTCCCAAGTTGTAATGCATGTTAGGATATTTTTATGGATATTTTGTTGTATTTCCTGTTATATAATCAGGTTTATGTTATGAATATTTTTGAAACTGTTTGAAAGTGATTCTCATTCTTTTTGATTTTGGTATCTAATATCCATTAATCAAAACTTGGCTCGTTTGGTGTGTCATACCCAAAGAGTCATTGATCCGTTTTAGTGCGTCATGTCCAGTAGATGGTAAATTAGGAGTCTTCCACAGTTTATGTGCGACCATTCGTTCTACACCCTTTGATTTTTAAGACTTTACAGTTTTTTAGATGCAAAACTTATCCCTTTGTCAATTCTACAAAATCTCCTCTGGTATGCAATGAAATAAGAAAGCGCCAGTATTACTGTCTTGGGTTGGAATGAAGACTAAAAAATAGAGACTGATTATCTTCCAACCAACACTTCGCATTACCAACAGCCTATAAGATCCTCCTTTTTCCCATATAAGAAAGTTGCTATTCACATTCTTCCACATCAACCAGAGCATCCACGAAATTGCAGCTTTAATTCGTATTCTTTTTTTGTTTTGACCGCACTTTTAGTAGCTAGATCCATTGTTGTTCCAAAGGTAATTGAAGACTTTTGAAAGTTTATATATTGCCATGATGCCTTATTGCGATCCTCCCTCTGGCTTGATTAAACCATGAGGCTTTCTGTTGATGAGGATTATCGTACAGATGATAGAGCGAACACACATCAAGATCCAATCCACCCATTTCTTATTGGACGCGAACAAAGGACCTTAAAAATAAAATCATGTACGTTGCCGAGCACGTACATTTTGGGTTGGTCTTCTGTGAAATCGCGCCTATTTTTCGTAAAACCTCTTAATTTTTCAAGAGGACCTTTTTAAAACAGAACTCTTTCTGTAGTTAACTTTTTTTATAAAGCAAAAGTAATACACTCAAAAAGGATTAGGTAATCACTAGTTTCAACAAAAAAGTTTACGAATTTGGTTCTTTAGTAAATAGAGTCTCAAAGAAGATGCTTCACCATGTAAGGACCTTCCAATTCATAACCCAACTTTCTGTAGTAATGTCGGGTTCCTACACCTGAAATCACACCGATTTTATTAGATCTGTGTTCTCTTCTAGCAATCCTCTCTGCTTCTTCCATCAGAAGTGTTCCGTATCCCTGCAAATTCGACAAATTAAAAACCAAAGAAACAAACAAACGAACAAAACGATAATCAGAAGACAACTCTTGTTTAATTAAGTGTCAAATTTCATCTGTTAAAAAGTTGATTGGGTACCTGATGTTGCAACTTATCAGCCTCTCGACCATGAACTGGTACAGCCGTTCCGTATACGTGAAGCTCACGGACAACAGAACACTTTCCCATGAGTTCTGGACAAGTTACATTCTTCCCGCATTTTCGCAAACGTAACAACCCAACAAGAATGTCCTGCATCCACAAAGACAAATGATGGGTCGTTATCTGAAAAGAATTTCAGAGCCTTTACCGATTCTAAAACCAATAAGCTGGCTAAAGGCTCAAAAAAAAAACTATCCTATGAAACGTGAGGATGAGATATATGAGGAATGACCCTTGTACCTGGCGTGTATCTTCATATGAAAGGAATGTCTCCCAACCTTCATTTGCAGTGTAATCACGACGAACAAGCTCTACTTGTTCTGGTTTAATTTTGTGATGAATATCCTGTACTCAGACAATATGAGCAAAATTTATTAAGTGATTCAGTATTACAAACAACAAAATAAATGATGAAACACAATTTGGCGTTTATCACCTGAATTCCAGCTTCACGAGTACGAACATCACGGCATTTAAGGCCCAAGTCATCCATTCTGGCCAGAGCCAATTCACGAAGGTTTCCTTTTTCAACACCCGACGTAACCAGAGGCATAGGAATATCACGCTGAACTCTATAGACACGTGTCCAAGGAGGTACCATGGAGAGAATCCTTGCAACTATATCCACAAGCTGCTCAGGTGGATAGTTTCGGTACCTGCAGAAATTGAACAAGATTAGAGCTTTTCCTTTGTAACATACAGGTGCACTCTTCTTACAACACAAGAACGCTATTACCTCCCAGTTTTCCATAGTTCGTAAAGGCCAGTTCCACGAATCACAAGGGTAGGATATATTTTTAATCCATCTGCTCTAAATGACGGGCTCTCGAAAAACTCCTTAAAACTTTCCATGTCTCTCTCAACCCCAACATTAGGAAGGTCAGGCATCATATGTGCAACCACCTATAAAGGATAAGATTATAGCAGCATCTGAATAAGAAAAGCCTCAGTGCTTTTAAGGAAGAGGATGAATACAAGCATTGAACGTGAAATCTGCCAAGAGAAACTTGATGCTAACATCACAAAATATTCATCAAAGACTAATCTATAGGGGTGAATACCTTGAAACCAGCATCTTTAGCCAAGCAGAAGCAGTCGGCTACTGCAGCAACAGTATGGCCTCTATTTGTGTCACGGGCAACATCTTCATATGTGCTCTGGACACCGATCTCTAGTCGGGTGCAACCATATGTCAGCATTTGCCGTAGATGAGGTCCAAGACAGTAATCTGGCCTCCTGGTGAATTTGTAAAACAGATTAGTTAACGTATTCATAGGTTTGAAATTTCAATCTCCAGAAGTTAGAAAGTTCATTCACTCTTCCATTTAAATTGATCAGTGAAAAAGAAAACAGCAATGAAACACAAAATTAATTCACAATGCAATCAATATACAGAAACTATGAAAGCTTAAAAATAAATAAAAGAGAAGGATCTCCAAATATAAATGATTTAGATAAGGATCAATAATCCAAACAACTCACGTTTCAATCGTCATGCCAATGCATTTAGTTGCACTATGTTCAGAGTAAGCAACTGCTTCTTCAACATTGGCAGAAGTGTGTCCTGACAACGCATCATGAAGGTTCCGTATGAAGAAATCCCGGTACTCAGCAGGCAGCGACATAAAAGTACCTCCCATCAAAATGAACTCAACCTATCATTAAAATAAGGAGTAATCATCTGGGCTGAAGACTGATAAAAAAGGAAAGTAGTTACTAGAAAATATCAAATTCTAACCTTATCTACACTGTGACCCAACCGCTTCAGCTGATCTATCCTGCTCCTTGCCTGTACATATGGATTGTACCTAAGAAAATAAAGGGCTTTAACAAAATCCATTTAAAGATAAACTCGCATCCTCATTAGCCAAACAGCAGACAGAACTATATCATCGTCGATTAGGATGTTCAAAATTTCCATTTAAGAATTCCATATCCTTTTGATTCCATCACAGAGGAACAAGCTATTCATAGCATTTTACTTATGTATCTTTAGCAGCTGCGTTATAGAGAAAGTCGTCATTCTCATTCATAAACTAGAACTCTATCTCCCAAATCATAAATACTTATTGTAATCAACAACTTTACTATTATAAACATTAATCACACTCAAAAACAACTACGATCCTAAGAAAAGTTCCCAATTCAAGCTCTCATGTTTATCCACACTACATGGTCCCCAAAACAACCAACCATGTGATGTCAGCAACTGAATCTAAGTTCAAACTCCCGCAATAGCCTGGATTGTAATGATTGCGAGTCAAATTAACATCTTGAATTAGAGACTAAGATTAATCCTAATACGATTTCAATTAATAATACGCTTTAGCAACACTCAACAAAGGGCAAACCAAACACAAACTGCAATTGTTCACCTGGCTCGAATAGCTCTCATGCTGGTAGGCTCATATCCAGTGTACGACTGAGTACTATACTCGAAATCAGAATCAGGTCCACCGGGGCAATACACGCAAATATTCCCCGTCGTGGCTATGTGAGGACACCTGTGCGGCTTCGACATAACCGCCACAACGGCGATCCCTGAAGCAGTTCGGACCGGTTTAGCACGGAGCTTCGGGAGAAGAGTCTCTCTCTCTGAATCAGGAAGCGCAGCTATCATCTCGACTAGCTTCGGCGCACGCGCTAGGCCGTATTTCCGGCAAGCGGCGGTTTTAATTGCGTTTAGGTCAACATTCTCGTTGCGGTGGGAGCGCTCAATCATGGTGCTGACAATCTCCGATATAGCCCGAACTCGAGCTTCTTCCTCCGTTAGTCCACGGCCTTGGAAGCCGCCGCGACCTGGACGAGGTTGCTTTTTCGTTTCGCCGTTCATCATCACTACCGCCGTCGCCATCGCCACAAAACCTCAGACGAGATACATGAAAATAGCGCACGGGTTTCAACACTAAATGTTGTGTATAGCATTTTGCAAACGACACCGTTTTATTAAACATGACTAAAATAAAAGACAAAATGTCAAAAAAATCCTGAAATAGATTTCAGTCGACAAAAGAATTAATTGTTATCGGGACAAAAAAAAGTTTCACTTATATGTTAATTTTTATTTTACATTTTTAAATTTTCGTTGACTGATTTATCGTTAACGAACTTAACAAATCAATTTAATGAAATTTAATTTTGTTTAAAACTATCGTTAATTTTAAACGAAGTTATTCTTTTAAAATCAAAGATCCTCAAATTGACATCTAAATCGAGTTTATATCCAAATCTAATTTCTCCTTTGTAATATATGATTCTCTCATTATTCACCCATTATCAGATGATTTATAATTCTGAAAAAGTCAGAATTCGTAGATTTTCGTTGAAATATCTGGATGTGATGTAACTATCTATACATCTAAGACAAAAGATCCGGAACGTTCCTTTTTCCGGTATTCAAAAAGTCAAGATGTAAGTATATTTTTCTCACATTCTCTCTCATTATCGTTATATATCTATAACTTTCTTCTTTGTTCATATATCAGAATCACTTGTTTAAGTGGGTAGACAAAGCTGTCTTTGAGGAGGTTGAAGATGCATTATTAAAATTTGGAATCATTCAAATTGAGATTCGCAATGCCAAAACCGAAGTTGATGAGTTCAAGGACGTGGTGCAAGAATTGAAGGAGGAGATTACATGGAGTAAAATCAAAATTCAAAAGTGCAAAGTGATGAACAAATTATGTTTTGTGTGTTTTTGCTTTATGACCGTTGTCATTGTTTATGTAATGGTTGGTAAACCAAATGGATCAAAACTTGTCTTTGGTTGTTAGTATGATATTCGGCACTTGGATTGTTCTTATTGTTATGTTGTAGTTGTTATTGGTGAATCTAAAACACTTTTTTGTGTTTATTCATCTATGAAATATAACCTTGATTTTCAGAATAGAAATATATAGTTAGATAAAAAAAAAGGGAACAACAGCATAGTTTCAAACAACCTTCCAAGACATAATCTAGATTGTTGCATAGATGTGGAAAAACATAATCCAACTATAAATATAGCATACTTCCATATCATTAAAAAAAGACCTATCCATAGCTTTTATCACATAAACTAGCATCCTCCTTGTGAAGCTTGTCCTTGTGAGACTTGTTTTTGTGAGGCTTGTCTTTCTGAAACTTTTCAGAAACAATTATGGCAGAAAGTATAAGAACATGAAAGGTCTAACATAATTTCAAGCATAATCATACCTAATCTTTCTTTGGTCTATTTCCTTGCTTTTTTGCTTTACTCTCAACACTCGGATTTAAACAAATTAGCTTATTGTGTTTTTGGTGGCAGTTTGAACATGAGATTATTCTCAAATCCCTCGTTAACTTGGGCTTTTCTGAGGAATAACTAGTTTCATTTTTCCCTTTACAACTAGCATAGTTGTTTGGCCTACCACGATTGCTAAATCTCCATGGTGGTGGTAATACAAGTAATATATTGGTTTTAGGGCACAACTTTATACTTTGGACATGCTCAATAGCTTTCTTATAGGTTTTCCGCCACCTTACTGTTGTGTAATAATCAGATACGTAATCATCAACATTTTACTTTCTTGCTGTGATAATATGAGCAGCATGAATACATAAAATTCCAGTCATATGCCATTTCTTATAACCACATGTTTGTGGTCCCATTTTCACACGATAAAAAACACCGTCATGATCTACTTCATGTACATCGTACGTGGACATGTATATGGTGCATTCTATAGATCCTTGTACCATCTTTTCTATCTCAACATGTATTCTCTTTGTGACTTTGTCTTCAACCTATTCGCAATGGTCTTTATCTTTGTAGTACGCACCATACATTGCCTTCTAATATCCTCTAACATTTCTAATAAAAGTTTCTTCCTCGCTTGGGGAATGGTTCTATTGAAAGACACACTCAGGTTGTTCAAGTTATCATTGCAGTACGAGCCTACCCTGGAAAAGGATCTAGACCATGACTGAGAATTTTTTTTTGCAGAGACAAAAACGCACATGGACTATAATTCTCCAATGCTATCAAGTTATCATAATAATCGCTTATTGTGTAACTTTGTGCTATCCTCCAAACAAGCTGTTTTAGCTGAACATCATTACTGTCTTTCTTCCAATTATCCATAAGTGTTTAGTGCACATACGATTCTCAGCTTGTATATAACATTCTGGATAGATGATATATCTCATCAATAATCACCAAACAAATAAATTAGGTAAAATATTTATTATTTACTCAAGACCCTAACATTTTGTTTGTCTGATTTGATGGTTATGTGGCAATCATCAACAAAACCCAAATCTACACTGAGATGTCTAACAACCAGTCTCAATTAGTATCATTCTCTATTTCAACCACTGCCCATGCAATCAGAACTATCCTATTATCTCCATATCTTCCAACTGCAGCTAAAAGATGCCTTTTATATCTCATTTAAGGAATGCACCATCTAAGCCTATGATCAGTCTACATGTTTGTTTTCAAGATTCTCGTTGGGCCTTAAAGCAAACATATAGACAACAAAGCCTTTGATTACTTCCAATCTCTGGCCCTGGAAAAATCTCAATCTCCATTATAGAACGTTCATTAGTTTGTAAGATCTCAGCTTGATAATCTCATACTCGAGAGAAATGGGCTTCATGACTAACCTTCCATTCTCTTAGAAGCTTCGACTTTGCTTTCTCACATTGATCATCAGTTACATTCAAATTGTATTCTCTCTTGATCTCAGCAGCCATGTCATGTTTTGTTAGTTTTGGATTCAGCCGCAACCTTTCAGCAAACAAGGAAGCAATCATTGATCGCTTTAATATCTTAGAGTAACATGATCTTACGCATATATGCTCATTAACATAAACATTTATATACATCTTTCCATAGCCTCTTCTCGTGGAAGCAGTAGACTCTCCATCGATAGTCGTAATCAGTGTCAGAACACTTAGCACCAACTTACGTAGATGTAGATTTGTATAGCTTAATGTTGTATCTCCTTTTCAAAGAATAGTGAAAAACTGCAAGCCTAAAATCATATGCACAACCAAACGTTTTTCTCAATGCTAGCAGCTCACAGGGATCAACATTATCTCTTTGCTCTCCATTATCTTCCCCTTCTTCGTCTGACGGCAGAGGATCTAGAATTGTTTCATCATTCCAAATATCATCCGCACTATCTGAATCACTCTCAATTTTGTTGTCTCTGGCAGCCTCTCCAACATGTTATGCTAAAGTTAGAGAGCCTTCTTCTTCGAGATCAAACCCGTTTCCGTCATTCTCCTCGTCTTCCTCATCACCAGCCTCGTTTTTCTTATTACCAGCCTCATTATCATCGCGAACAACCTCGCAGTCATCTCCACTTACAGCCTCACCTTCATCTCCGTTATTCAATTATGTTTCATCACCAACATGTATAACCTCCTCGCAACAATCATCGACTAAAGCTTCTTTCTTTTTACGATATGGTTGAATTTTTTTCCTTCTCATCTCTTCACGACAAGGAGAAATCAAAAGAGTGAAAGGGAATTTGGTAGAGAAACAAATTCACTTGAGGAAATAGAGTTTTTAGAGAGAGAACAAAATCGATTTGGGGGTGAATTCGTTTTTAGGGTCTAGGTTATAGATTGGGAATTTTTGTTTAGGATCTTTCAAACACGATTAGGAAACAACATTTTTTAAGATTTTAAACGGGATTAAACTCCATTAAATTGATATGTTAAACTCGTTAACAACATATCTAGTTTTGTCCAGTCAACGAAAGTTCAAGATTAAAAATAAAAGTCAACATAAAAGTGAAGGTTTTTTTCATCCCGAGAACAACTAAAACTTTTCTCGGCTGAAAGTTGTGAATTCATGATTTTTTCGCATTTTTCTAAAATAAAAAAACTATTATTATTAGTTTAGGACAATCTCACACGAAGCCTTTTAACAAAATTGCAGAGTTAAGAAACTTTTAATCAAACAATGAAAAAAAGATATATATATAGAATTTGTTTTAAAGAAATGTGAATATTATTGATCAACAATATTGTTTTAGCGGATTAGCCTATTAGGTAACATGTTAAGGGTTTTCAATTTAGTACATATAATAGTATATTACATAGTGATTTCATAATAAAATGTTTGAAACAACTTTATGTTGTTAAGGCGACCATTCGAATCCTAAAAGAAAACGAAACTGTACAAAACAACAAACGATGAAAACCCATATGAAAAAAAGAATCCAATGTGGTGTATTCATCATTTGAAAACACTATAGTGCTACTACAACTGCTTAAACTGCATATAAAACTAATCATATATAGTTTGTCTACACGATTCAGGCTGCTTTGCTTATCTTTTGATTAATCAGGTCCTTTTCATCAAATAAATGAGGTTGTTGTCTATAAAACTACCTCATTAGAGCAAGTAGCTCAATTCTTGAAGATCTTTTGACTCAGTGTTGGACGTTAGGTAAAGCATGCATCGGCATCATTAATCTTTGTTCACGAACAATAAAAACTCTTACCAATCATATATATCAAACTTGTCATATTCGTATCAAACATTATTTTGTCTTGGTACTTGGTTTGGTGTAGTTTTCGATTTTTTGTCCATTCTAACTTTTTTTTACAATAGACCTCTAACTCGTGTTGCACATATATTTGAGTGTGCAGCTGCAGAACCTTGGTGCTAACAAGATGGTTTTATAACATGGATCCAATAGCCACAAATGTCCCAAAAACTGGTTGTTATTTTTAGTTAAAAGTTAAAAACTTGAACGCAATGCAAAGAAGATATGACTTATAAAGTAAAAAATATAAAACAAATAAACCTAAAATTATATATCAAATCAAGAAACTAATCAAACGACATTTTCTACAAAAACAAAAACAAAGGAGCTCTGCATAAATTAAGATTTTTGTCTTTCGTCTCTACTAAAACATTTGTTCCTGTCACTGTTGTGTCTTAGATCTCTCGCCCTAACTTGAACCTAAAAAAAACACCTGCACACTCTAAAAAAGGGAAAAAGGGGGTGAGTAATGAATTATTCAACGAGGGAGATCATCTCTGTCCACTGAAACATAATTACCATTTCTACGAATATTTGTCAATCATAAAAGCACATAATCCTAGACACAATCAATCATACAGCCATATTAACTTATCAAGTTATAACACATATCAATCTTCTTCCTATAATGCAAGACATCCACATAAACTTTAGGTCCATACATCCCGTAGACGGCGCCATCCTTGTGATAGCTTTAAGACCCCATGCTGTGGAGGCTGGCATCGGCTCAGACACTCCCATTCCGAACTCGTCAGCCAATCATACTCATAATCATAACATATCCACATAACATATTTCCTATATCTCATAATATCAAAACTAATATCATCATCTTATATCAATCTCCTAAACAAAACATCACACAAAAACCTATTCTACAATCAGGTCTAAACTTATGCACAATGACTCATGTAAAATAATGGAAGGAATGTGAACCATATTTCCACAAATCACAACCCTCACCTTAGCTACTAGACAATGAAGACTGAAAACACTTCTCTTCTCTCTCTCTTTGACATATTTAGTGTCACACCTTTAACCTCATGTTTACTCATGCTCCTGGTTTAAAAAGATGTTATCCTTCAACAGAGAGACATATACAAGTATCCGTAAGACGCCTGCAAAGTTTGAGGAAAAACAGACCGCGTTTTCTCAAACAAAAGACAACACTCATCAAGCTGGTTACAAATACACGCTGCAAAAAATAATTCTGGGTCAAACAGTTATAACTCCTAGACCACAATAGCTAACACCTAGATATTTGACAGACAACTAACTTTATGGGTTTTAAATATTCTCACCAAAATTCAGCTAAAAAGGATCTGTATATCTCCCGGAAAGCGACTTATCCTCTATCTGGTCTCATACTTTCACTACACAAATCAGGTCTCAGAACACAATCATAACTTTCATATGAGAACCTCAAATGACGATCTTATTTTGGCTATAGACAGGTAGTACAGTCAGGGATGCTCTTACCAAGTTTCAGATAGATCAGGAGGGATTTACTCATTTGCTTCCTTCCTTTAATACAACTGGATAGATTCACGCTGGGTTAGAGATTCGGATAGATTGATCCAGACGAGAAGAAATAGTGATAACTTTTATCACATACGTCTGATCGTAACGATTGAGGTTTTTCGGTAAAGTTGAGACTCGGAGCTTTCCATCCATATGTAGATTGTCGCATGGTTCGGAACAGTTTGCCGGATAATTGTCTCACAAGATGGAGGCGGCTAAGATTTTCGGGTTGAGTGGAAAATTACGCAGGACTCAGCCACCAGGACTGAACTTTGTAGCTGACTCTCAGCAGCTAACTATGGGAGTCTAGGTTAAATATTAAAAATGGAATCAAGGCTTTTAGACCTCTTATTTTTAACCAACAATTATTTTATTTCATGACCCAATAAAGACGTCCATTTAAGTTTCTTGCAGAGTGGGTTAGAGTTTTTTTTAATATTCGAGATTGGGTTGTGACATCTATCTTGGTGGATGTAAACCAAAAATTGAACATAATTGAAGATAAATGGCCACTACATAAGGCTATCTAGCGACGGTTTGTTTGTAGATTCAGCATAAGGGGTGTGTATTCGTCTTCTCCAAAGATGTATATCATGCTAATCCCAGGACTGATATCACAACACAAGACCACCTTCTTCTCTTTGTCGAACAAAAAAACTCACAAAATTCGGAATAAACTTATAGCAAATGTTCTGGAAATCCATTATAAAGCACTTGCTCCACGAAAACGCTGCTTCAGTATCAATTTTATTGGTCGCCCATATCTCAATCTTTTTTGAAACAAAGCACTGCAGATGTAGGACTGAGAGTTGTTCTTCTCTAACAACAGATAGAGACATGATATGAGCAGGATCATGCGAAAGACAATAGCGTATAAATTTCTCTGTCGTAAAACTTAAAACTGAGTATGAATATATTCCTGAATTTTCTATCCGAAGCAAGCCAGTAAGCATTTCCCTTTACAGACACGGTATTTGATGGTATGGCATAGTCGAGTGTTACCGTATATGTCTTTTGTATTTCGTCGAAAATCTATTTTACGGTGTAGACGCTTATGACCTCCCCCCTCACAATCACTAGCCAATATATATGCTTTTTTCGCATGGTTTTCTTCGTTCATGGTTGAAATGATCAAAAACAAGTTGATTCGTCTCTTCATTTCTATGAACCGACCACCCCCATGGAGGTGGTGAAGGGAGAGGTGTGGTTCTTTTTTGGCTATACATACATTTTCACAAAAAAATTATCCAAGACTAATTATTGTGGACGTAATTCAAATTTTCTTATTTAGAAACTAATGAAATCAAAATTAGAAAATTTCTTATTTATATCTAATTCAATACAATATTTAAATAAAATAATAGGAAGCTGTAAATGAGAGTTTAAAAATTAGGCCAATCTATTGAGATATCTTCTTAATCGAAAAATACTTGCACAAATAGCTCTATTAAATAGGAGTTGTACTCATTAGTTTACCCCCTTCTATCTGAATGATGGGTCTCAACTCGGGAGGAAGAACCGGTAAGAGACATAAAACCATCCATTCCGGTTCTATATTTGTTCGTCCAAAACTTTTTTCATTTACTACTTTTGCATTTCTTTTAATTGACGTAGACCTAAGTCATTTAGTTGATATCTGATATCATTATATAGCAATGTCATCAAGAACCCTCCATGAATCAGTGCTAAACTCATAGATTTCAAACATATATTTTGGTTTGTATCTGTCCAAACACCTCAAGATTTTGTAGCTATGGGAAGATTTGTTGTTTTGGTATCCTAGAGCAAACCTAGAGTAACTACCAGTATTGAGTTTGATCCACTTGGTCTCTCCCAAACAAGGATTCAAAACCATGAGTCTATTGTGTCTGGTAGTGCATAACAACAAACCGTCGCAGTGTAACACTTCGGCTATATCCATTTTTTCTAAATTATAATGGGAGTCCTTTAGGCCAAGTGCACCTTTAAACTCGATAGATGGAGAAACGACGTTGATATTGTGAGACCGTGAGATAGAAAGAAGGGAAATTGGATCGGGAGATGATCAAGAGAGGAGAAGAAGATCACCTGAAGAAATCCTTAGAGATAGAGAATGATTGGAGATGAGATGAAGATCATATTTAGGGCGAGAGAGAAGGAGAAGATAGAGTAATGTTGTCTTTAGTTATCTGTTTCTGAATGCCAAAATGGCTTACATATACGATTGTATCAAACCGTATTAAACCGTATCAATTTTTTAAAGTAAAAGTAAATGGGTTCATCGGTTTACATCTGAAACCGAAATCCAGTTGAAGTAATGCATAAGTAGAATCGTCCTGTGATATATTGAGATTGACGCTCATTGGACAAACCATGTATTCCTTTGACATGGGAACCTGAAACTGTTTTGGAGCTTTACGAAAGTGTTTCTCGGTGAATTTTTTGGTCTTTGACTAAAGTGTTCCATCGTTTGCAAGTGAGCCGTAAAAGGATATTTTTCCCCAAATATTCAACTTTTTGTTCTAAGTCATGTATGATCCGATTTAATTAAACAGTGAGGAAGTTTTTGAAGTACTTTGAGTTTATAAACATTGAATAGACCATATCTTTATATCCTACTGACGCTTATACTACTGCATCCTCAATGTCAACTAAAATAAACAAATTATAGAGGGAGCTAAAAGAAAATGAAGAAAAAAACTCAAATCCTGCTCGTTAGAGAGTCTTAATGATGAAAAAATCCTGCTATGTTGTCCTAGCGTCCTGCACGCAGGCTTCGAAGAGAAGCCCGTCTCCGAGATCTTCCTTTTACATCTGTTAAACTCAAAAGTGTTATGTTACCAAAACCATCAAGCACATGTACCATGCAAAAATGTGTTAAAGTGATGATTATGCCTACATAATAACTTACCTCTTGTCAATCTTCCAGATGCAAGTAAAGCGTCTGCAGCCATTGATCTCCACTGTTCTGCACAAGAATAGTTTACTCCCATCCCAACACTGAGTCCTCTTAACAGAACTACAGTACGAAGTACAGAGAACAGTTCCTCCGGAAATGCCTACCACCAAAGAACATTATCAAGTTAGTTTGGTATTTAGTACTTTGTGACCATCAATGTTGCTTTGCTTACCTCAACAGCTATCTTTTTAATCGAGGAGTCATCTGAGAAAGGTTGCAAAACTGTCTGACCGGCTGGCATCTTTGTATCGAAAAGTGTTTGTGCTAACCGTAGAAGTTCTTGCTGTTCATTCTCACACTTGGCCACTGTATGCAAACCAAGTCCCCTGAACATCAACAATAACTAATGAGTTATTCTGCTACACTAATTCAACCCAAATAATGGTGACTATATGAGCAAAAATTTTGCAGGGAGAAGGACTTATGGATCACAATCTTAGAAATCAAAGTTTTCTTATCAGTTATCACATCCTAGCTTTAAAACAGTTCTGACATGCAAAAGTATCCAATTTAAGTTCGTTAGTTTCAAATCTTTTCACCTTTTTATGCACTAGTTCTTATCGAAACAACTTTCTCAAAAGCAAAAAATATTTGCTAATGAGAACAGTGGTTTTGAGCCACAAATCTGACCACAGAGTTACTTCAGTAGCTCAGGGAAGGTTTTAATGAGTTTTAAGTTACCTAAAGCTCTGTGATACTCGGGAAGCATTGTTATCAGCCATGTCAATGACCAAATTCGCATAACCAAGTCTCAAGTTGTCAGGGAGTTCCTTCACTTGACCGTAGTCCAACAGTGCAACCTGAAGATAGGAAACAATATTACAACTCAGACTATATTAACAGGAAAGCTCTGTCAATATACACACACTAAGCAAACTAAGAAACTACCAAATAATAACTACAAGCAAAATATGACTTGCCTCTGGACCATTACAAATCAAGATGTTTCCAGGATGTGGATCCGCGTGAAAAAAACCACTTTTCAGTATCATTTGGCCATATGCATGGGATAAACTGTTAAGTATATTGCTGGCAAGAGGAGAGATAAATTCCAGTGTAAGTGTCAGTATGTTTCAAAACCCAAGCCAATAAAACAGCAAAGAAAGAAAAAAGGAAACAGGGTTTCTCGAACATAATAGCTATCAAGACTTTGCACCAAAGAACTAAGGCACCATACTCTCTGAGATGATGTAGGAGCTTACTGCTTTGCTGCCTCTGCAATCTTACCATGGGGATTTATCCCTCTTCTAGCCATCTCATCACCAAGGCTCAGGATTGGAACCCCATTAATGTATTCCATCACCAGAACCCTCCTGAAAGAATTACGATTGTTCATATGTTAAGCACTTGCTAATCATCCAAAGCAAAAATGAAAAAAATTCTAAGATTCAGATGTGAGTAACCCATGGATTCTAGTAAATTGACAAGGATCTGTTTAGAGAAGGCCTTAAACTTTATGTAGATAACCAGTCAGGTATATGATTGCCATAGTTAAGAACACTTACTTAGTCACCATATCTCGCAGAACCCTTGGAACCACAACAGGAGACTTTTTGTTGTTCTCATAAAGAAAATGCCGAATTCTTTCCATTGCATTGGCCTCCCTTTTGAAGTCAAATTCATAACCAATCTTGAAAAAAAACAAAACATAGATGGTCTGTAACTTGGACAAAAGGAAGCCTTATCAGCTATGTGCCTATGTTAACAAAAACCAGGTTGATAAGTACCTGTTTCTCCATTTCCTTTGTTATAGAGTGCAGATCAAATTTGATATCTGTTCTCTGCATGTATAAGGCGAATAGTTGCAAGTTTCTTATATCTGTCATCATCAACCTCTCGATGCCAGGATGTTGAACCTAAACACGTGGTATCAAATTAGAATCTAATGAAAAAAATCTGGAAATTTATCGTTCTTTCATGATAACGCTCACCTTTACAACAACATTCATCTTGTTACCCTTTACTCTTGCTTTGTGAACCTAACACAAGAAACCAAACGATAAGCATCACACACATATACAATTCTCAGCTTTAAGAATAGTTTATCTTCCATTCCTCTAAATGTCATACTTAAATACTATATTTTCGACAAGCTTCCATTAACTCTCACTCAACCATGTTTATCTAATCGAAGAGTTTCCAGGAAAAGCTGAGATACCTGAGCAATAGAAGCGGAGCCAAGAGGCTTTTCATCATATGATTCAAAGATCTCACCAATGCTTTTACCTAACTCCTTCTCCAGAACACGTTGAACCGCGTCGAATGGAGTAGCAGGAGCTTGATCACATAAAGTGACAAGCTTTCTCACCCACGCAGCTGGGGCCATGTCAGGTTTGGCTAAAAGTTGAGCAATCTATTTATTATAACACAAAAATGTCAACATCATAAAGCAATTGAATCATCAAAAGAAAACAATGTACATTCTTGTCAACGCATTAACAACCATTAAATGCAATAAAGCCACACTGTCATTTAAGAACCAATCAAAAGTCTGACTAAAAAACTTCACAGGGCACCTTAAGGAAAAATCCGCCAAGATCAGAACACATGAAGTGAATTTTGTCAGCAGCTAGCTCGTGTTGTCTTTCCCACATTTCCTCCTGTTTCTTTGCATCCTTCACCAAACTCACTCGAAGTTGAAACACCTGAACCAAAGCAAAACAGACCCAATTTAAGATCATTAAGATCAAAAAGGAGAAAACTTTAGATTAATGATAAAAAGATGAAAAGAAATACCATCGAAGAGAGACCTTGTAACCAGTGTAGATATCGGTAGCTCGAACCCAGAATTGAAAGGATCGTTGCCATGGACGAAAGCTCTCGGAGATCTTCTCCTGAATCTCTTTGAAATCGAACTCATGCATTTTCTTTTTCTTTTGGCCAACGGATGGATTGAGTTTTTTCAGCTTCTTTATCTCAACTTGAGGTAAATTTGTGAGAGTAGATTATAATCTTAAAGGGAACGTATCAAATGCGAAAGCTTTCGGACGAAACGATGGCTACGAGAGGCCACTAGAGGACGATGAAAGAGATCCTGGGAAGAGGACAAAACAAATGCTTCGGTTCCTTTGACTTATCCTAATTCTTATAATTAATTAATTGTACAATGCAAGCTTTCAGAGTGTAGTTCTAAACAGTAGGTTAAAACTTAAAAGAGGATGTATTCTACGTGGAACTTGGGATGATTTCTACTAAATCTACAAGTTTTGTGTTATTCAAGCATAAATTTTAAAAATATTTTAAAATCTAATATTATTCAATTAGCAATTGAAAAATATATTTTAAAATTAACTGTTACTAGAAATATTTTAAACAATAAATTTTTAATTTTTAAAAGAAAATTTATAATTTGGAAAAAGAAATTATAACAACTTTCTTAAGTCATTAAAAATCATATAAAAACTCAATAAAACTTGAATTTTTTGAAATCTTCATAAATTTCACATTAACCCATACAAATTTAAATAATTCGATTATTTATCTCGGTTAAGTTTACTAATTGGAAAATACAAAAGAATAGACTTTTTGGTAACCACATCCACACATTGATTGACCATATTTTCTTTCTATATGTAAAAGGGTTGAAGATGTCTTCTACATGTACCAATGATGTGTCTTGTGAAGCTACGGAGTCTCGGACAAGTTTAAGGATTGTTGATTGTAGTTGAATCATTTTCGAACGATAAACCCTCAAATCCAAGATTGTTGAGGCATGACGTTGCCCAAAAATATATATGGGTAGGCTTCGGCTTTAAACCATTTAACAATCCAATTCACTATGTCTCAACTTCCTTTTTAGCTAAAATGTGGTATACGCAATCATCTAATTTAAGCGTTTTTTTTTTATTATACGATGATTTAGACAGATTTTTTTTTAATATATATATGTTTGATATTGCCTATGCAAATATTTAAACAATTTAAGTAGGAGTGGATCTACGTTAAACAAAATAAGTGTACTTGCACACAATAAATATTTGGTAACCTAATGTAAGTTTTAAGTATTAAATTAGTACATTTATAATAAAATTTTGTTTTGTTCCCATTTCTTTGAGCCACAATCTCTGGCCATTTAAGGGTTTAATGTTGTCCTTTTAAGTGTTCTGCCATTTAGATGTTAAATAATACTCATCCACACAGATGCGTCATATTACAAAATGTGAGTTAAAAATTCAAAATTTTATATACGACTAGAAAACAAAATATGTAATCATTTACTCTTCCGAACCACGGTTAAGTTCACTTATGATATTAATTGCATGGCGACAAGGTACTCCTGTGATATCCCTATGGTTACACGCACAATACTTATCGGGAAGACAAACCTCATAGCTACAATCATGTTCAATAATCTTGTACAAGCTTTCACTACTTTCTTTTTATGATGGAGCATACCTCATTGTCAATACAATTTTGCTCAAAAGTCTCTATTATGTTTGGTGGAAACTTGCTATTACACTTACTTGTTTTCTCACACCTCCTAGATATACAATTCATGGAAATCCTTCTAATTTTCTCAAGGATGTTAATAGATTGTAATTTTCGTGCTTCTTTAATTGTTATGTTGAAACTCTATGATAGATTATTGCAAACATTCTGACATCTTGTCTATAGACTAAAAAAAGCTTTGCACCAAGTCTTCGGTTATGTTCTGAGCAAATCTTCATATGCGATTGGATCAAACGCTTTCAAAGCATCCATATTATACCGATAATCACCTTGACATGAGTTGTGTGCTACTGCCCAGAAATAGTGGAGTCTCTCTGATGCTTAGTTTGGCGAAATCCTCTAAGATGTCGAGGTCGGGGCCGTTACATCGGCCAGAGGTGTTTTGGTTGGACGGTGTGCGCCATATATTGTCTTCCAGCTCCATTGAGCATATAAGGGCTTCTACGGCCGTATTAAACCCTTCTCTCAGCCTCCTGGTCTTAGAACGGGTCATGGAACCTCCTACTACCTCAGGGATGTGTGCATGATGTTGACCTGGTTGGACGTTCGTGCTAGGGCTTGCTCGGGGGTCTTCTCCCTGGGTCTTCTTGGCCTTCGAGCGGGTTAACACCCCTTCTGTAACCTCTACAGGGTGTTTGGTATTGCCTGGTAGGGACTCGGGGTCGCTATTGGGTCGATCGTCCGTGGTGTTGCTTGCTGGGTCGTCGGTTTGGTGGGAAGGTCGATCGGCTATGATGCGGTCTGGTCGGAGGTCTGTATCAAATAGTCTGCATACTCAGACAGCCTATACACTTTTTCCAATTAGCGAATATGTGTCTAGCACAATGTGTATGCTCTGCCTTTGGAAGGAGATTCGCAATAGCATTTATCAAGCCCTTTTGCTTGTCAGAAATGAAGGTGAATCTGTTGTCTAACCCTAAACCCAGCTCTATCTTCACTGTATCAACAAACCAAGCCCATAAGTCATTATCCTCCACTCTAACTGTAGCCCACACAATAGGATAAATCATGTTATCCGCATACCAACCAATAGCTGCTAAAATCTCACATTTAAGCTCCCATTTCATGAAGGCTCCATCAAGACCAATTATGGGTCGACAACATCGCTTCCAAGTGTTTCTAAGGTTTTCAAAACATAATATATCAAATACTAGCTTGCGAGGAATGGTGACAATCTCTGTAGTCGTATTGACATTAGAACGCCTCAGCTCAGCCTCATAATCCCAAAGCTTTGCAAATTGTGCCTTCTAAGTTTCTATAACCATATCTAAATCAATTCTTCTTGTTTTCCTACATATCCACTTAGACACTGGCATATTATATCTCATCATAATCTCATCCTTGATATCAGGCCACTTCATACCATGCATTTTTCCTGCTTCATCTTTGAACAATATTGCGATTGTCCCCTGTTTCAACATCTTAGCTTTGTTGTTCTTCATGTGGTTATGTTCATCAACATATATTTTCACCATCTATTTCCCTATTTTTTATCTACCGAGCAGTATATCTTCCACTTGCAATTCTTTTTTGTACATACTGCCGCCAACTTACTTTTCTCCATCTACACAGCTTCACATCATAGTTGGTCTTCACAACATATCTCAAAAGCTGCTCTTTAAACTCCTCTCCACTCTTGAATTTTTGTAATAACCACAAGTAATGCTGCTTCTCTAAATCTCAGTTTCTTTCCTATTGAAGCCTTCTCATTCATCATTTGTATCCACAACAGCAATAGGATGTTCAAAGTCCCTACATTGCCTCTCGAATTCAGCCTCATCAGGATCATTTACATCAGGATTATCATGTTCATCATGATCCTCATCTGCACCCTCTCATACATTATCATTAATCTCAACTAATCTGCCAGCTTCTTCATTAAATATTTCATCATTAAAAAGCTGAAATCGATCATCTCCTCCTTCTAAAACTTCTTCTCTTTCTGCCTCAACACCATCTTCTTTTTCTGCCTCAACATCATCTTCTCTTTCTGTTTCACAGCCTTATTCTCTTTCTGTTTCACGGCCTTCTTCTCTTTATGCTTCACGGTCTTCATTCGCAGCCGCTTTATCACCATTACAGAATCTCCTCTTTTGTTCTCAATAAAGATATCAACTTCTCCTACTTTGATAGCTTCATTACACATTAGATTAATCTCTGCATCTGAACTGAGTTGAAATATTGCCTTTATCGAACCCATACATTGCTGTGGGAGCTTGTACCATGTTTGTTCAACCAAACCTTATATTCCATTGTCTTCACAAAACGCATGAAACGTTGACCACGTCATATAATTGGGATCGATTACGATTCCCTTCTTCAAAGATCCTCCCTTGTACACAAACATATTGTCTTCATAAAACATCAGGCCTCCGTAATGCAAATTGATTTTGAGAGTCTCTGAATCAGTGCCAAGTAACAAATGAAACCCATAATCATAACCTTTTTATCATACATCAGGCCTTCCTATCTCTTGCATTCATTTTATCCTTATTGTTTGTTATACTCTTTCTTCAGTGTGGGGGTAACCTTGTTCCATAGTTCGCGGGTGTGCTCTCCAGACCCGATTCCAGTGTATCGTAGAAAATCAACTTCGCTGCTGGATCTGTGACTCTAGTGTGTGCTATTCGTCAAAGTCGAAATGGGAGAAAAAAACCAAAATTGATTTCATTTTACGGTACCTCATATTCGCGGATTTTCGAATCAAGCTTTCTAGGATTTTTTCATTGTGTCTCAGTGTCCATCGAATTCAATCGAATTTTACGACAACTGAAGAAAACAGTAACAAAATGAAGAGATGAGAAGAGAATTGAAGAGAACAAATTAGGATTTTAAGATTTGGGGGAAACTGATTTGGGGATAAAATCGATATTAGTAAAATAAATGCACTTTTACTGTTTCTGTTTAATGATTTAATGACGTTATAATCGCAATATTAAACTATCAATTTTCAAATATCCGGTATTAAACAGGTAACAACACATATGTTGTGTATTTTTCGACAATGCTAATAATTTGTATATTTTTCTAACAAATGTAATTAATATCGAGTATTATTAAGAGATTTTCCCTAAAAAATACTCTAAAATCCAATACTTAAAATAATTAATATGAATTATTTACCCATTTTTACACCAAGGGTTTTACACATAACATGAATTAATAACCAAAAAGAATAAACCAGATAATTAGATCAAACCAATACACAACTACTTATCCAAACCTCTAATCCCCACAGAGAGATAGCATCATTTACTTGAACAACAATGTTGACTTGATATTAGACCATACATCAACAATCTTTTAAAATTTTCCAGATACATACACTTTTGAACATATGTTAACATATTTATTCAACACAAGTTCGATATACGAATACAAGTTTACATAACTATATAAAAATACGAACACAAACGCAGTCATCTTTTTATTCGCATCCTCAAAATGGCTTCCGTAACTGTTATAACATAAAACTATAACACATACACAGATTAAAATAAAAACTATAACACAAAATAAGGTAACAATAAATTAACAAATAGAATACTATAACTTAAACGTAGTTTGAAAAGTAATTAGCTGTGGATGCTGTTACAGCTAAGAGTACTTAGAGATGATAAGAGAAGGAGGAGCATGCGACGCAGGCAAGGAGGAAGATGGCTGAGGAAGCTCCGTCCTGGTCGAGATTAGAAGTGCTTCGCTTGAATCTACAACTTTTCTCTTTGTTGCAATTTGTAATTGATTGTATCTTCTTCTTTTGGCGATCATGATCTTGTCTAGACCTCTTTAGGTTCTCTCTCTCCTTCAAAGCTTCTTCTGCTCTGCACACCATTCTTGTTTTGATGAAAGAGCTCAGAGAATTTAGTGTAGGACAAGAGTATCATTTCTTGTCTCCTTATATATAGAGCCAAATTTCTTTGTTAGTATGAATGACATTTGATGTAATTTTAGCTTGTAATAACGATGTTCGAAAACAACAAATACCGGTTTTAACACGTGTAGATGATGCATTTGCATAAGAGTGAAAGGTCTCTTGTTCCATTTTTGAATTTGTATTTCTATTGATTTTCCTATTTCAAAATAACATCTTACAAAGTTATAATATCAAATCTGTATGTTAAAATTCATATAAAACTTCCATATAATTGCAAGGTCTAGGGTGACCTAACGGTTAGGAGTGTCCGGGTTTTAGATATCTCACGGTTCAAATTCCCGGTTTGGGACACAATTTATTTTTTTTGTTTCTTAAAAGCTTCTAAATAATTTGAAGCTACTCTAGACATTACTTATTTTCTTGGACATATTTTTTTTCTTAAAAGCTTCCAACTAATTTGAAGCTACTCTAGACATTACTTATTTTATTGGACACATACACGCCAAAGTTTTTTCTATAAAAGATTCAATGCATCTTTTTTTTTCATAACATTTTTTTGTTATATAAAATCATTAAATGAGCTTCTGACACCCCCCCTCACAAAAAAAAACAAATCATTAAATGAGCATACTCAAATTGTTTGGATAGAAAAACTCAGAAAAATGTTTATAATTTAGTAGATTTTAAACCAAAATTAACAAAAAAAATATTTTTACGGAGTTTGCATTCATGTTGGTTCCATACACAAATAACATAAATGCGGATATACTAGCATGGAATATTCGTGTTTAACTGTCTGAAAGTTTACATAGACATCCAACCACCAATCTAACTCTCTAATTTCTTGTAATTTTGTTTTGTTTTGTTGACAAAAAAAACTAAAAATAACAAAAAAAATGTCAAGGTAAAAGATTTTTCTTTCTGCTTTTCGTCTTGTTTATGCCTAAGAAACTATAAAGTTATTGGTAATCCATATATTTTAACTTTTTGGTCTAAATTTTTTTTTTTCATATACCTGTAAGTGTTTGGGAAACTTGTGTATATAATTGCAGATTACTATTAAAAAAGGTGGCACTTATATATTCATATAGACACTAAATCTAAATAATAATTAAGAGCTAGAAAAGCAATTATAGTTATAGCAATGATAATGACCAACGTTAATTATAGAGTTCCGACCGTTGTTCTAACAACAGCACATTTGGTTCTACAAATAGGAATCCAAATTGGATTATCCAATCATTTGGGAAGAAGTGAATATAGTATAATGTATTCTGTAATATAACGTCCTAAAGCCTAACACTACCAATAATTTGCATAGTGATGGTAAAGAAGTTTCTGTAGATGATTAAATAGTAATACTACTACAGAAGATGATGATTTGTTCTGTCTTTGTTATAGCGAAATGTGGAATTATTGAAAAACTGTAAAGAAGAAAGATCAAAATTGGGTTTTGGAAGGGAGCGAAGAATGGCATGTGGAGAGGACAATGTCACATGTGACATGTGAGAACGTTATGATGTTTTGTCTGAAACGGTGCCATTATGCATTATTCATGCTCTCTCTCAACCCATTCCATTCTTCGTCTTTTGTTTGGAATATGTAAATAACTTATATATCAATCGTTGTGATGGATAAACTTGTAGACCATATTCAATGCTCCTCCACATTGTATTGTTGGAAAATACCATTAACTGCAACAAAACAAAACAGGAAAAACTAAGCCAAACAAAATAAAATAAAAAATTATAAATCCATTGGGTTCGTTATATGAAAACTCAAAATTTTGGTTTCGATAATTCAACTTACGTCATCACATGGTATCCGAAAGAAAGAATCTGAAATATATTGAGTTCAAACACCGAAATTATAGGGTTAATTAGATGAATAATAGGTTTAGATACACAAATTAGGTGGGTAGCATCTACCAAAACAAAATTAGGTATCTAACATAATTAGATGATGAAATGACAATTTTAATTTTAATGGATATAATAAGAATATAAAATTAAATATTTTTTAAATATGAAATAAATAATAAAAATTAGTTATTAAAAATTAGGAAATAAGAAACCAAATAAAGCAACTAGATCTAGAGTTTTGGAAAAAAATAATTAACGTTATTTCATTTTTTTTCTGGCCACCACCAAAAGTTATTGCTCTAGAGAAAAGTTCTTGCTTTTTTTGAATTTGCAGATGGAGAAATGTATGAATGTAGTTGTTTTACGTGGTCGATGGGTTCACACCGAGTTTGGTGAGTGGGACTTCAAACTAGACCGTAATGAATTTGCAAAATATATTTGGATGTCATCTGGTATATCAATTGGAGAGCTGGTTGAGAAGTTGAAAATCAAGTTTCAGATCTGTGCAAATAGAAGAGTGGATTTGTCATATCGGTGTCCAAAATGGATGGTGATGTTAGATGAGGAGAAAATACCTCCAGCAGCGATTACCACTGATGATGACGTGAAAGTGTTTGAGTCTCTGTGTAGTGACATAGAAACACATAACTTATGTGTAACAGTTTGTGAAAGTGAAGTTGTTGCATCTGATGATTTGAAAGCGTAAGCTTTCATAACATTGTTAACTATGTATCATTGTAATGGTTGACTATAATTTCAAACATAGTCAACATCTGATGAAACACAGGATGTTAACGAAACTGCTGATCTGCACCCTCCGATTACGCGTCGCCCTCCTGGTCGTCCTAAGAAGACTAAGATCTTATCCACCGGTGAATTCAAGGTAAATCCTGTTTTTTTTATTTTAGAATTTATAGTTCGCTATGTTCAGAATTATAGTTGACTTTTTAATGATGAAATAGCTAACTATAATTTTAACAATGTTGTTGTTTTGTATTTTCTCTCTACGATTCAGCGTACGTTGAACAAGAGGGCTTGTCTATGCACAAGCTGTCTCCAGCGAGATCACAAAAAGGCCTCTTGTAAGATGCCGATCAAGGCTCCGGCTGTTGGAATATAATTGATTGTCAAGTTAGATAGGACGTGGTGGCATCATTCTATTTTGATTTATTTTTAATAATAAACTTTTTGTGAATCGTATTTGATGACTATATTGCTTCATTTTTACTTACCCATATTTGTGTCTTTCTGCCATCATATTTTCATTCATGTGTTATTTTGGTTTGATAAAGTGTTTTTTTAAAATAGATCAAAACGTTGCCCGCCTCTTTGACATATGCTTCATCCAAGTTGGAAGCAAATGCAATTGCCCCAAAAACATGTAGCTGAAGAAGCAATATAGTGGTAACTCCATGTGACCCTGCAATGTGTAGAAGGATTGGTTTGTAAGATATAAAAATTTTACATATTAAATAGTTGACTATATTATTAACTACGTCGTGATTATAGTCAACTATAATAGGCTAGGATATCGGCATAGACACATACGATAAGTTATTGTAGATGTGATTTCTTTAAAGCGTCCGTAATTGTTTTAATTATTCGTAAATTAGCCAGCTATAATGCATATTATAGTATATTTCTATTAGTATAGTGCTTTTTCCTGTGAATTTTTATATTACTGGTCAAACTTCCGATTTTTAACAGGTGTTTGTTCTCCTTTATGGTATCTGATCATTTGGGTCTTCGGTTCGGGAATCATCAGTATAGTTACTTTAAGGAATACCAAAGTCACGAACATTCAAAATGATTTGGATACATAAATTTTGGTATCCAATAGTTGAATCTCCAGAATTACTATAGAAGACATTGGCTTTTGTAATGCTATGTACAACTTGGAGTGTCTATAAGGGAAAAGATGGCCACACACATTTTTTTGCATAAGGATTTATTAACTCCTTAGTTTTTAGTTTTTTTTTTAGAAGATGGTGCATATTTCTACTTATGTAATAATTTGTTTTTGATAACTCTATAGCGACTATGTAAATATGATTTGATGTCAATAAAATCGTTTAGCAGGCAAAAAAAAAATTTATGTCCAAATCAAATCAAATACGTTTTTATTTATAGAATTTAAAAATATCATAAATACAACTTTAGTGATATCACTTTACAAAAATATAACCACTTAAATTGTTTGTAAGAATACAACATTTTTAATGGATATAATGATTTATATATCCTTAATGGATAATAAAAAAACCCTACTTTTCCCTTTCCTCTCCAACCTTTCAACTTTTCGATGACATAATCTCGGCGGCTTATTCCACAATCATCTAAAACCACCATCATCACCCTCCATCTTTACCTCCACACCACCACCTGGTCCTTCATACGCCACATGTGCTCCCTCCGCCTTGGTACTTCGTCGAAAACCTTTGCATCGTCACAAAGATGTTTTCAGATATCTCAAGCCTAATAAAGAGGTAGAGAGCTACAGCCTGATGAACCGAGCTAACTAGATTTTAAATCAAACTCACTATTCTCGTATTTATAAACCCTTATAAATCGGGGTAATGGTGAATTTGATTCAAAATCTGATGTATTGGCCTATCATCAAAATTTGGGAGGAGGGGGGGGGGTTTGGAGCAGATACTTGATCAATCCAGGTATGAAAAGTGATACTGAAGAGGAAGGAGAGATTGTGGCGTTAAAAACTGACGAGTATAGTTTCATGATTTTTGATGGTATAGTTTCATGTATAAGGGTTAATAAGAATCCCAGATTAATAAGAATCGCGGGTTCAGTTTCTCTATTTATTCATAAGTTTTTATAAAACTCTATAATATTTTATACGGCTTTATAAGGTTTATAATCTTGTTAATAATTTTTTATAAATCGTTTTTATAAATTACCAAGGTTTTATAAGAAAAACAAAAAGACAAAGAAGAAGAACCTAGATTTCTTACGACGTTCAAACCGATTTTAAAAGCTATATTATAAACCTTTATAAATTTTACATAAAGTATATATTTATCAATTTATGTGTAAGACGACTTTATAAAACCATCGTAAATGATTTATAAACCCTTATAAATTATTTATTATCCCTTATAAAGGATTATAAATTCTTATAACTTCCACATTAAGTAAAAAGTTATTAAACTATGTGTAATACGTTTTTATAAATCCTTATAAATGATTTATAAACCATTATAAGTTCTACATAGAGTATAGAAGTATTAAGTTATGCAGCTTTATATGATTTATAAGCTCTTATTAATGTATTTTTACACGATTTTAAATTGTATCTTATAAAACCATATAAAGTATTATATGATTAATATGAGTATTTTACTTACGTATTCATAAGGTTTTATCAAACTTACAACTTTTTATATAGCTTTGTAAGGTTTGTAATCTTGTTTATAAGTTTTTTTAAATATGTTCTATAAAGTTTACCAAAGTTTTATAAGAATTTATAAACTATGCCAAAGTTGTATAAGGTTTTATAATTCTATTTGTAGAGGTTTATAAATTTGGGTAATGAAAACGGCGAGCGAATTTGGTCTACGATAAATATGTCGACCAAATTGAAGTTGATATGATAAACGGTGGTGAAATTCTAACCTAAGTTAGCTAAATCCTTCGCATCTATACAATTCTCAGTTCGATATACTGATTGAAGATAGATGATTCGTCTGTGATTATCAGGCTAGGGATTTTTGTTTGACAAAGATCGAAATTGTGTCATACAAAAATTAGATTTTTGTCTATATTTTTGGCTGAAAGATATTTATTGTTTTAATATGAGAAAAAAAGATTAGGTTTTTGGTTTAAAAGAGAAATTATTTTGGTGTTAGTCATAAAAAAAAGAAAAGAGATTTGCTTCCAACGAACGAAGGTATAATTATCTTCCTTTTTTTAATTGTATATTTAAAAATGGTCATCTTGTAATAGTAATTTTAAAAAATGATTCTCTTTTGTCCCTAATAAAATGCTTACTCTCAGTCTCCCCTCAACACATGCTTGATCTTAACCAAAAAGTCACCTAGAAATCATGGTTAACCAAAAAAAATATTCAACTGAAAACGACCTAAGTATAACCAAATAAAAATAAAATTATAAGATTAATTATAAATGATCTTTTTAAAAATTATAAGACACAAATGTAATATTAACAAATTGAACTACGACTAATTTGGATTAACACGAGCAGAGCTAATGGTTTGATCTGGTCTAATTTCTATAAAACTGATAAAACTAAAACCAGAAAATCAAACCATAAATCGGATTATCGACTCCCTTAGTTGTCCCGATCCAAAAGATGATACAGAGACATATATAAAGTTGATCAAATGCCTTACTCTCAGTCTTCCCTGAACGCATAAAGCTTGATCTCATTATCCCCTAAACACAGAATTGATTAACTCTTTCAGATTCTTGCATCCGATTATCTCAATCTCTTTCAAACCTAGCGACTTCAGTGACTTCTCCACTGATTTGGGAACCACACATTTGGTAAACCCTAGCTTCGCCACTGTACTTACCCTTTTCTCCATTCTTGGTACCTGTATCATTATGATCCTTTACTCACACTTCATCCAAATTCTAAATAACAATTAGCTGATTCATACGTCCATTGCTTACCGTGCGAATTTCGCCTCCTAGACCAATTTCGCCAATGAATGCTACTCCATGAGGAATTGGAAACTCCAAGAAACTGGATTATGCATGAAAGTATTGTGCTTAATTTGCAGCTAGTAACAAGATAAAAAAATTTTAGAGCACAAAGAAGAAAACAACACTCACCTGCTACAAATTGCTGCTGCTATTGCAAGGTCACCAGCAGTCTCAGAAAGAGCCATCCCGTTAGCAACGTTCAGAAATATCCCCTAAAGAGACAAAATTATATGCATTATTTATCGCTAGGATACTACTAAGCAAGTATTCAGTTAGATAGTGAATATTTGGAATTTAACACGCTTCCAGTGATTTAGAGAACAAGATTCACATGGTGAGCAACATTGTAGATTGAGATTATACTCAGAAATCTCCAAACTTACAGATTCCTGAATTCTAAGACCAGCTTGCTTTATAAGAACCTGTGATATGATAGGCCAGGACATAACAGAAAAATGACGTTTATTAAAGAGGAAAGTAGAAAAAAATGTATCAAACATTATTGGGCAATAAGGAAGACAATGTAAGTTAGCAGCACTCACCGCAATTATCATGTCAGCTCTGCTTGCTTGAACACCATTGACATGCCTTGAAACTGTTGAGCCACTCGCACACAACGCCTACATAAAGACAAAAACTAATGTTTCAACAAGAACTAGAATACTTTGCTTCAAGGTCCACTAAGCACATCTGGGGCGCTAATGAGGAGAGGTCAGCAATGTCGTCTATCAAGAACATACTTACTACGGCTAATGTAAGTCATGATTCTCATCAACCGACAATAGCTACATGTATGAAGACTTTCAAAACGCAGTTTGGAGCCCTTTTACACTTGATATTCTGAAGCAGAGGAAGAGAACGAAGCAAGAACTATCTTGTGATTTACCTGAACTTCAATGAGGAAACTCCGAGATCCATCCATAACAACTGCTACAGCTAATCCAGCTAAAACATCTGAATCCGTGTTCTGTTGACTAAGATATATGCCACTAGGGTTCGAGACCACTTCAAGTCCTAATTGTGACATTTCAAAAACTCCAAGCTGACAAAGGAGATAGCCACGATTTTATTCCATATCTCTCAACTTCAAAATAAAAGTAAGTGCATAGATGACAAGCAACCTCGAACCACATAACATAATAAAGGGAACACAATCCACAGGAATAAGATGCTTGAACTAGAAATTTCTCGAGAAAAAGAAAAAAGCCACCAAGGGAAGACAATGTTATGAATGAATCTGCAAATGCATACTAATTTTATGTGGTCATATCAAGGATCTGCATACATACTTCATCAGTTGACCCAAACCGATTCTTCACAGATCGAAGCAGGCGGTAAGTTGAATGTTCTTCACCCTGAAATTTGACGGAAAATATATGTCAAGTAATCGTCTTCTGTTATATCTCATAAGAAAATAAACTCATATACATGCTATAGTCTAAAAAGAGGTAATCAAAGCAAATCCAAAGAATATAGTTAGAACTACAAAGTGCCAGATATCATGATTGCATATCTAAACACAACAGAAAACAAAAAACTGATCACCTCCATGTACAAGACAACGTCTACTATATGCTCCAAAACACGAGGTCCTGCAATATCGCCCGCTTTTGTAACATGTCCAACCTACAACAGTAAATAGTGTGCATAAAAGAACTGATCAAAATCAAACACCAAATATTTGGATTTGAACAAAAAAAGAATCGGCAGGAGGATGCTTACTCACCAAGAATACAGGGACATTAGATTTCTTAGCAAAACGCAACAGGGTTGACGTGCACTCTTTAACCTGTCACCATCAGAGATTCCCAGGAAAAATAACCTTATCAGCAGACAAAAAAAAAGAGAAGAGTGTACATGATGAAAAAGAGAACGCTGGAGATCATTCTTCATCTACCACCTAAAAGTTTCCTTTTAGACATAGCTCCATGTAGATGAGGAAGCAACAAAAAGCAGCTGTGGCTTAACTTCTTGCCCATAGTAATTAGAATAGCAAGTGACTAAGCGAATAGAGGAGGAAAACTTTTAAACCTGTGTGAGACCACCAGCGCTTCCAGTCACCTCTTTTAGGTAAACCGTTTGAATTGAATCAATGATGAGAGCTCGGGGAGATAGCCGATGGGCTTTTGTTAGAATATCCTGAAATAAGAACAAATGATTTGCCTCAGGTAATTTACCATGTTCCTGAAAGAAACAGTTATGACACGGAAAGGCTTGAAGAGTATAGAGTTGGTGTCTGAAATGTAAACATGAGGAAAATTTACTTGGAGATTAACAGCTAGGCACAAAAAAAGAAAGAATACATTTGCAGTGCTTAGACAATATGGAGAAGTAAGTAGAAGAATACTAATCCACATAACAAAAAGTAAACCTGAAGATCAGAACTCGAAAACAGGTAGAGCTCGTCAGTTTCAATTTTCATCCTGTCAGCCCGACTTCCTATTTGATCAACACTCTGCAGTTAAGCAAAAACATTATGATCTTAACAAGAACATGAGTCAACTCAACAAAATGCGTGGGATGAGATCCTTCAGAAAAAAGAAAAAGAAGTACAGATGGGCAGAATTAAGCTGCTTGAACTCGAACTAAGATTACTTTGCTGCATCTTAAAAACGGGCATGTAAGCTCATTCAGACATCTTAAGTAGCATAGTTAAAAAAAAAAAATTTAGAACCAGAAACTTGGTGCGAAGATATCAAGCAAAGACATGGTAGGATAAAATACAGATTTGAGAAAAGCAGAACATGGCTACTACTAACCTCTTCACCAGAGACATACAAAACCGGTGCTGGTTGAGCCAAATCATTCCCGTCAGCAATGATAGATGCAATCTTCCATTTGAGAAAAAAAGAGGAGAATAAGTGAGCCAACAACCAAAATGAGGGAATATTTTTCTGAGGGAAGAAAAAAATCCTAAACCTGCAATAACAAGGTACTCTTGCCAATACCAGGGTCACCACCAATTAAAATCAGGGAACCTACAGAAAAGCACCACAGTAAGTCGACGGTGATAAAAGGAACCATAAATATCTTTACAATGTTTGAGAAGCATATGATGAACAAAGAAAGAAAGAAAGACAAAAGAATAAAATCAAACAGACAGCATACAACCTGGTGCAAGACCACCACCAAGCACTCTCCCAACTTCATTCCCAAAAAGTCCAGGCCTAAACACAAAACGCATCATGTAACGAAAAGCGTCAAACAAAACAAGAATATTCAAATCGTTTAGCGTCACAAGAAATGATATCTCCTACAAGATTGTCACAAAATCAAACCATCACAAACCTATGTGAGCCACATCGTTCTAACCAATGAATGCAATCATCACAAAACCTATTTGAGCTAGAGACCGATCAAACAAATGATTATAGAGAAGAAGTTAAGAATCACAAAGACAGAAGACAGTAAGCCAAGGGAAAGAACATACAGTGAAATTCTCCATTGTTGCTGAGTAATCCCATCAATAACAGAACTCAATTTGAGTGGCTGCGCCACTCCTTGCTCAGGTAACCATGACAAACCACTACCTTCCCAAACACCTGAGCCGCCACTAGCTTGTCGACCACCAGTTCCACGAGACTCAGAACCTTCAGAGAAACGTCGCATCGTCCCAACCTTGTTACAAGCGCGACAGCTTCCCCACCATTGCCCTTCCGAGTGCCCACAGCTCTCACAAACCCAAGAAGTTTTCACTTTACCTTTCTTCTTGTTCATGACCACTTCACCAGGATCCCATCCCCGAGCAAATCCGCCGGAACTTGAAGCTGATTTTCTCGGTTTCTCCTCCGGTATGTCTTCTCTGCTGCTCGAACTCGCGTCATTTGCGATTCTGTAAGTCGTCCTTGTCTCTTTATCAGCGTCTGAGATCGAATTGACGGTTTGATTGGAGACAGAGTCGAAAACGGAGGAGAAGCGACGGAAACGGAGGCGGACGGGGGAAACAGGAATCGTGACCGGAGAGGAAGAAGATCGGAGAAGAAGAGAGTGTGCTCGAGTGTAAAAGCATCTAAAGCATCTCATATCTGCGATCGACATCAACAAAAATCTCAAAATCTTTCTACTGCTGGTTAGGGTTTGAGCTTCGAAACCCGCCAATTTCACAAACTCGTTTTTTGCCGCTCAGCCTTCCCTTTACAAATTACACAGAAGCACTTGAGACTAGCGAATGTTTTTTTTTTCTCCGTAACATATAATTCTTTCATTCATTTCAAATGAAGATAAAATGTCACTATAAATACAACTTTCAAAAATCAAATTATTACATAAACATAAATACGTCGATGTTAAAAAAAACATAAATACGTCAAACAAATGAATCTGACGATATTATAAGTAGACAAATCTTATTCACTAAACAATCATTAAATATGTTTGTTTCCTTTTTATATTTAATCTTATTTTGATGCAAATTGTGTATAGATAGCATTTAATCATACTATACTAAAAGAAGCAATACATATAAACCAAACCGACATGAAGAAAAAGAAGGAACGAAACAAAATGAGGAGTACGGCCGACAACGAAGTTGACCACAACCCGTGAAAATTGCCGGAAAATGGACCTTAAAGAAAGTCCACTTAAAACGGAGACAGGTAAATTAAACGAGGAGCGAAGATGTATGTAATTATGTTAGTAATTAGACATATTTGTTGGCTCTACTGTTAACAATGGTAAGTCAAAGACTCCTCCTGTTTCAGCTGTTTTGCTCACCAAAGCTAAATCTTTTGGGCCTGTGTCACAACCCCAAAAACATTGTGCAGATTTAACTCACCTCACCAAGTCTACTGCACGGATTAATGCAAGTCTATGTATGCGAAATCCAGCTAAATCAATACAGTTGTATAACCGTTTTGATAGGCAAAAGTGTCTATTTCAACCCAAACATTTTCTGTCGTGCTTTTTAATATATGTACTCAGGATCAGTGTTTATTTCAATCCGAATGACATTAAAATTTGAATTTTGTACCCAAACTTAACACCGCATCATTTATTCCAATCCTAATTTCAGAAACTCGTCAAAACACAAAACGACATCGCTTTGCTCATTAAACCAAAACGATGACGTTTTGTGTTTGGAGATAAAATTAGGGATTTTACCAAAACACAAAACGACGTCGGAGCTTCGGGAGTGTTCAACGGAGCTTATTACTACTCTGTATAATCATTATCTTCACTAAAGTCTTCGAGTTTACTAGTTTTATAGGATCCTACGTATAGTAACAATTTAAAAGAAAAATTAACAACCGTTGTTTTTTGGATTATCACTCTTAATTATTTGCTGAGGTGTCACCAATATCTTTGGGTAGCTATCAAAAGAAATATATTTCTTCTGTCATCGCTTGAGGAGAACTTAACTGATATTTACAGAGTCAAGATTGCATCCGTTCGATCTTGATCTTATATTTCAACATACAGATTTTCTAAGCACATTCAAGAATGAACAAGACTAGTGTGCGTTCAGAAATTCGGGTTAGACAAAAGTAAACAATGGTCAAACAAAGTAGGATTTTTTTCAAATAACTTAAATCTACAAAAGAAAGAAGTCTAAGAACCAAAAAGCAATAATGAATTAAAATGTTAATGTCATTTGAAAATTTCATCATAAGACCAAAAAGTAACGTCCGAGGAATGAGAATACTCCCGAGGCATCTGCTGACCAAAATGTGGCTGGCCCATCGTAGAGTCCAAGTCTGATCGAGGGACGTTTACATTATCGGCAACATCAATGATATGCGCAAAAGTTATCCTTAGAGCTACTCTGCAAATTCAGAGAATTGCAATCGTAGTATAAAGGAGTCGAATCTACAGATACCCATGATCGCACTATAGATAGTAATTTTGAATTAAGCTAAACGATAATAAATGTAATTAAAATAAGTAAAACAACAAAAAGATGTAGTAAATTCAATTGGGAGAAAGCTAGGCGTAGAGAGATTCTCAGGTATATTCGAATTATAGAATGAATAAATTGTCAAATGTTTGATTAAGAACCGTTCACGAACTCGAAACACAGTTGTAAAATTAACCAACTTTCGCTGCGGAAATTATCTATGTCTAAATCTAGAATCTCAAAGTTCTTTGCAAATTTAACAATTCAAACAAGCATTAAAGTCCAGGTTCGATTGTTCACAAAATCTCTAAACCAAATTCATTTGCGAATATATATTTTGCTCATCTAGGATAGTTCAGGCAATTAATCACACTTTCGTGTCTACCAATCAACCTAAGTTCTAAATTCCAGGTCGCGAGTCTAGAATTAGCATTAAACACAATTCACATGAAGAACTCTATCGACAACCCTAACAAATTAAATTCCAATCTAACAATTCATCTTCTACCTTTGAAAAACCCTAAACCTCACAAGAAATCTACTCAGACATGATTAATGAAACAAAAATCATAATTGAAGTAGAAAGCATAAGAGAAATTAATAGAGAATTAAAAGGATGAACATGGTTCGGAATTATCTCCCAAAAAAACTCTGGAATAAATCTCTTTCTAAAATCTTGATAGAATAAAACCGTAGGTCTAAACAATGACTCAAATAACTAATAAATATGTTAAAATCACGAAGGGAATATTTTGCAAATAGAGGAAACTTTTGTACCAATTTGTAAACTTTTTTAGAGATCTTTAAAAGAAGTGTCAGAATCTGTGTGTCAGGTTGGTGTCGGTCGACACCGAATCCATAATTTGCAAAACGAATTGATCTCTTCAGCAACATCTCTTGGTTGTCTCCAAAACTCTCCAATGTCTCCAAATAAGCTCCAAACGTCCATAAACCTTCAAAGACTCGAAAAGACTCCAAAAATACCAAAAAGACTAAATATAAAAGACCTATATCATGATCAAAAACTTGAAAAATCATGATATATCAATCAGGTATTGGACTTATGTCATGGATACTGGAGCATTTTTTATCTTAATCTCCAATCTTAAGAAATATATTTGTGCATGGCTTGCGACTTGCGTTGGGGTCCTGGTCCTCACATTCACCTTCGATATGCTCTTCCAATCTCCCTTCCCAAACTTGCCTTGTCCCTCCAGAAAACGTCTGAAATATCATTAAATCGAATCAACCAAGAGCACATAACCAAGATCGTATAGAGTCGAGATGCTCTTGAAATATCCTGCAAAACGTAATAAATATGATGTCATACAACTAATGCGTCGGGACAGATTTGTCAGCTCCCTCATGTCCTTCTCCAAAGAGGGTCCCAAGTTAACTTCCGGTGTCTTTTTGGCCTTTCCTTGCTTGGGATCAAGAACCATCTTGACTGGTGGTTGAGAGAGAGTATCACTTGCACTACGCAGAACCACTTGCTGAAAATCAAGAAGCTGGTTGATCAAATTCGAAAACAGAAGATTACTGTTCTCCTTGCCTGTGAAGGTTTGTGCAAGTCCAAGGATCTGAGTGTACACAAAGCATGCGAAATTCAAAGGCTCTCCTTTCCATAGCCCGAGGAGAAACCGTATCCTATCTTTAGTAAGAGAAGACTTGTTGGACGTGGACATCCAATTACGACAGTAGAGCTTGTGTAACATAGACATCGTGGGTGTCAAGTGTAAACCGCTCAAGTCCTCCCATCTGCGTATCACACCACCAGTAATAGTATGCCCTGCCTCGCTCAAACGACCATATACCCACGGATCCGGCGTGTCGTCCAGGAAGACATCTGGCAGCATGAATATGGCATTGATGACTTCCGGACTAAACTTATAAATCTTGCCCCTAAAATACACCAGATTTGTTCTTAACCGATACTCCAGATCTCCTAAATTTGCATAGAATTCTCGAATAATCTGAGGAACATATGGTTGGACATCCAGAACAATGTACATCAAACCTGATTTGGCAACGATCTTCTTAGTCGGGCTCAACTTGGAATAGGACAACGGAAGCACTTTTTGGTCCAAGATGGCACGGTTTTCAAGGGACTTGAACCATTTGCTTGCATTCTCCAAAGCAAATAGGCGGTTGAAAACGCGTCGGTTCGGCTTCAACCAAGTGGGGTTTGCGCTGAGACGCGCCGATTGGAGAGCACGGTTGGTTTCATAGCGATGCATATCAATGTTGACCGGGGAGGAGTCGTCCTCTTCATCAATCGATGGCGGCATGGTCGAAATCGGTTGCTTGCCAGGTCACCGGGAGAGGGGAGAGGACGAAGGGGCGGCATCCGTCGAAGGGCGACGCGAGCGGCGTGAGTTTTGGGATGGCGCCGGTTTGCTTTCGGTGAGGTTGATTGGCGGCGACGGCAGCACACGGGGACCGAGAGCAGCATTTGCAGAGTGCCGTGCAGATGTCATGATGGGGTCGGCAAGAAATCGAGAGAGCTCGTGTCAGGTTCGGGGTGGTCGGTCTTCTTCCATGGAGGAAAGATTGAACAGACTATGTGGGTGTTAGGGTTTGCCTTTTGATTTTCATGAAGTGAGAAGAGAGACATGACTCCTTTATATCTGCGGGCGGAAGTGTCTTGAAAACATAACCCTTCTAAACCATAACTTAACCAAAATCTTTAAATCAACCGGTCTAAACCGGGTTAAAAAAGTAATTCCAAAATCTGTTATGTTCAACCTTCTTTTTTTTTATGTGCAAGATAAATTTCACACATAGATTGACCTGCAGTTTATGCAGAGGATATTCCGAGGGAATTATTGAGAGATCGCGACATACTTGCTCGAACACAACGTTTATTTAAAACTAGCTTTACGTCACATTTATTTACATGCCTTCACAGCTTGACTCCAAAAGGGATTGACAGTAGAGCCACTCATCAAGAGACTTCATAGTTAGTTTGCGAAACATAGTTAACCCTTCATCCAAATCTTTCACACGTGTCCGTGTACTACCATACATATGATGTCACTATTCACAAGTCCAAGAGAGATAAGAATGTACCTTCTATCCAATCCGAACAGTGATCACGCTTAAAACAAGGTGTTGATATCAACTTGTGCCAAACTGAATGTTCATCTTATCAGGTCTAACAACACTTGTACCACAGCGGTGCATCATATTCGATGACTTATCTCTGCCTAATCCGGTGTGCCCTTTTTTTTATGTTCTGCTTTCATCTTCAGCTGTCACCATCACCAAGAAGGACATCTCAACTCTCTTATGATGGGAGGTTTTGAGGTGATATGTACATATGAATTAAAAACCACATGACGCCTCCAAAAATCATGGCTTACCTTACAATCACCTCTCAGCCTCGAAGTTGTTCAAACTTCACAGAGTCCAATGGATTTCCTTAGGTTCACGAAAGTGTTCAGGTCAAGTGCCTTAGCGAATATATCTGCAAGCTGGTTTTCTGAAGAAACATGTGCAATCTCAACAATTTTCTCCTCTACTAACCTCTGACAAAGTGATGACGTATGGCTATATGCTTAGTGCGTGAGTGTTGGACATGATTCTTAGTGATATTTATTGGACTCATTTTATCACAAATGAACTACGAATGAGTTAGAACTCATACCATAGTCACCAAGTATGTGCTGCATCCAGAGAAGTTGTGTGCAACAACTGTCCAGTACAGTGTACTCAGCTTCTGCATTTGACACTGATACACAGTTCTGCTTTTTGCTATGCCATGACACCATGTTGTTTCTCAGAAAGAGACATCCACCATAAGTACTCTTGCGATCATCGAGAGAACCTGTCTAATCTGCATCACGAAAAATAGCCAAATTCGTGTTAGTGTCTTTTGTGTAGTGCAGGCCAAGATTGATAGATCCCATTATGTTCAAAGCTGGTTGGTTTTCATCTTCGATTTCACCTATTCCCACAATTCTACCTTTTCCACCATCGCCACAAGTCATCTTTCCAGCTTTGATTTCAGTGTACGATGATAGATCTTGTTGTTGTCCAGTCATATATCTTGAACAACCACTATCAAAGTACCATGGCATTTTCTTCTGTTGGTTAGTAGATACATATGCAACATGCCCTGAACACTCTGCTGATTTTTCATTGGCTACGAACAAGTTGCAAACCAGATCTAGATTCTCTTGAGTCATTATTGCCTTGACGGTTGGATACAAGTCAGTTTTGGCAATCCATACCTTCATGTAGCTTCTGGGTTCAGTATAGCACTTGTTTTAACGCCATGCCTGTTTGACCTTTCTAGCTAGGGCATGACAGTATATGCGGATATGTCCACGCCTGCCGCAGAAGTAACATTCACCTTTTTGAACAGTTCTCATTCTGCTATCTTGATGCTTCTGGTGTTGTGCATCCTGCCTTGATTTAGTCACCGTCGTGTTCTTTGCACGAATAAAATTATTCAGACCACCATATTCATTTGACTGCACGACCTTGTTATTCTCACTCTTCCCCATGAAGCCAATGCCCCAATTTTGCTTTGCAGGTTGTCCCATGGAAAAAATTTGTTCTAGATTGTTTGTGCCTTTATTCAACATCCTGATCTTCTTGTGATTATCATTTAGGTTGTGCTCAAGCCTTTTGTTCTTCTCTTTTTCCTCGGTCAGAAGATCAAGTATCCGACTTATTTTTATCTCAAGCTCAGCAATCTTCTTATGCTCTGCTGACTATTTCTCCAATGAGGGGTTGTTGTTACACAGTTTTTTCGAAGTGCCCGCTGTTGAATTATCATTCTTCTTTATCTCCAAGATATTCACTTGGGCCACTAGCATTGCTTTTTCCTTCAGAAGTTTCAAGTTCTCATTGCTCATGACTGCCCAGTTATCATATAACTTTCGATATTCCACCTTGAGATCAATCTCTTCATTGTCTGAAATCCGAGTCTTGTCCAGATTCGCATGCATCCTCTTCTCCCATCAACGCAACCAGATTGAACATAACTTCTCTGTCACTGTCCTCTTCTGATTCTGCTTCGCTGAACGTGATGAGTGATTTCTCACTGTTCTTCGGTTGGTTGGGGCATTCGAATCTTCTGTGACTAAAACCCTTACATTCTCCGCATCCAAGCTCCTTCCGTTTAGCAACTGGACAGTCTGATTTGTAATGTCTGAAACCTTCGCATTCATGGCATTGAACACTGCTTCGCCTATTGCTCTGACTTCCGTCACTTCTCGAGTTTTTTGAACTATTTCGTTCCTTATCATTAGTTTGCATGGTGTTTAGATATCTACCTTGACCCTTTTCAACCTTCTTCATAGCTTTCTTGAAATTTTGTGGCAGTAGTCCAACGTTTTCTTCAACTTTCTCGTTCAAGCTATCATGAAGTGCTTGAATTCTGTGCGTCTCATTTTCTGCTGTGAATGCAATTATTTTTCCTACTTTAGAGTTAGTTGTTGGAGACTCCATTTCCTCTGCCTTGAGAATACCAACCAACTGAGAGAACTTCATCTCCTCTGTATTGATACCAGCTTTGAACAGTGCTTTGTAAGATGAAAACTTTTATGGTAAAAGCATCGTATCAGTTTCTTGACCAGTTTCTGGTCCTTGTACGTTTTTACAATAACAGTAGCTTATTTGCAATTGCACTCAGTTTTGAGCTAAAGGTTGTGATAGGTTCTTTCTCACGCATCCTCAGATTTTTGAACTGAGCAGCCAAGTAGTCTAGTCTTGTCCTTTTCACGGTAACCGTTTCTTCGTAGTAGTCGACCAAGGTATCCCACGCTTCTTTGGCTGATGTATATCCCTGCACCAGTTTAAACTGTTTAGGATTAACAGCATTAGATCTCTGATATTGCCTTAGAGTTGAATTTGGATCCCAATTTGTCACACTCCGTCCAATCTTTCTTTGGTTTGAGTATCAGTTCACCATCCTCTGTTTTGTTCGTTGGGTCTGACCAACCGTTTTCGACTGCTGTCCAAACATTTTCTTCAATATCTTTGAGTCGTTGCTTCATCCGTACTTTCCAATGCCCAAAATTGTTCTCATCCAGCATGAGAAATCGTTGAACCGCCACTAGTTCCTTTGGTGTATCCATGTCTGTCTCAGGATCTCAACATGTGTACAGATCTGCTGATCTAGGAGATGACCTGCTCTGATACCAAATGTAAAACCATAGACACAGACAATTCTTTGAAAACATACGAGTTCACAATATTAATTAATATAATAAATGCAGTAAATACAATATTAATTAAGAAAATATTTGATAAAATATGGACAAAATAAAAAAAACAACAAAAAACAGTCAAAAGACAATAAAGTTTTGATGATGAAGCTTGAAAATATGAAATCTCACAAGACAAGAAAGAGGTAAAACAGATTAGCCCCAAATAAATTATAAATATGTAGCAAAATATTATCGTTTAATGGATTAATTCAAATATAGGTGAAATACAATTTGTTTAACTAATCGAGGAAAGTGAAAAAAAAAATTGGGGGCCCTAAAATTAATTAAGCTAGAAGGGGCCTAAGGGTGCTATCTTTTTTTTTAATACGTTGAGCACGGCCATGTTGGTAACACAAGTAGACAACACTCAAACTATCTTGGCATGGGAACGTCCGAAATGTCCAAGCTAATATTTCTTCGGACTCCAAGCTTTGGTTCTTACTTACCCCCGAGTTCTGACACACAATACACTTTTTTAGCTCGTGAATAACCTGAGACATGGATGGTCGTTTTGAGGAAGAAGGATTTGCACATGACATTGCTAGCTCAAGAGCTCTCCATGCAGAATTAGAGTCGTAATACTTGCGAAGGTTTGGATCCATAATCTCATTAATATCACCTCGGTTAATCTTAAAGCCAACCCATTGTGTTATGTGAGAACAATCTGAAGTTTGAGTAATCACGGGTTGGTTTGTGATCATCTCCAGTAACACGATCCCAAAACTGTAGACATCACTCTTCTCAGCCAAGCGACCTGAATGGTTATATTTGCAAGACAACAACATAGTGTATAGTTTTTAAGATATTGTTAATATGCAAGAGAAATAACAAGAAGAATTCAAAAACTTAGAGAGAAAAGCGAATTGAAGCTAAAATCATCTAGGGTTTCTTTCCATTAATGTGTGAATAATTATTACGAACCCTTAAGTCTTAAGAGACGTATTTATTGTATCCCAAGAAACCCAATACAAGTAGAAAAAATAAATATGCATTATTTCTAACCCTAACATGTACCATACTGCGGAAAAGTCTCTCTCGCATCCCAAAATAGGTGAACCTTAGTCTACAACGTGACTCTCATATACATGGTCCATGCTCTAGAACTTGGCTATAACATCAGTTTGACCATTTTCTAGTCCTATAGGGATCTCATATATTTTAAATCATCCAGAATAACATAATCATTGAAGAAGGAATAGAAAGTTTGAGAACAGGTGGTTATGTGTGTATAACTAAACTAATAATACTTACTCGGGATCAATGTATCCAAAAGTGCCAGCAATTCCGGTTGAATCCTGAGATTCGCATCCACCTTGGAAAGATCTTGAGAGTCCAAAATCAGCGAGTTTGGCCTTGAAATTCTCGTCCAGCAATATGTTGGCGGTTTTGACATCTCTATGGACCATCGGTGGTGTGCATCCAATATGTAAGTACTCCAATCCTATGCAATGGTATAGGAATCATTGTAATCCCAACTGAATTGAAACTCTGTCTCCTACAATGTTAGACTTAGTACCAACCTAATGCTGCCTCCAAAGCTATCCGTAGTCGATTCTTCCAGTTGGTGATGGATCCACTTCCCTTTCCTATAGATCCATTCGAGTTTTTTAATTTCATGAGCTAATCTTGTACGTGAAATCAGAGCCGGTCATGAATTTAATAGGACCGCAAATTAGAAGAAAATAGTTGTTTTATATTTTTTGAATTTAAAAAATAAATCATAAATGAATCAAATAAAAGTTATAAAGTTTAGATTTTTTTATTTTATGTGATAAATTTGAGTTTTAATTGAGTTATTAAAAAATTAAGAAAAACAAATTTGAAAAGTTGAATTCACGAACTTTTGTTAAGAGTTTCAAAAAAATCTATCACTAGACTAAAGAACTATTTATAAATTGAAGGGCCAAAATATTTTTATATAAAAATGATTGTAATCCCATGTTTGGGCTTAATGCCGGACCTGCGTGAAATCAGTAGCAAAGTATTACCTTTCAAATGTTGTTTTAAATCTCCATTGGACAAAAACTCATAGATGAGAGCCAAGTAGTCTCCTTCATAGCAATACCCTACTAGGGTCACCAAATTTGTATGGTGCACTCTCAAAAGAAGATCAACCTTAGGTAATATTCATCCCAAGAAATTATTGAAATCCATAACCCTAGTGACGGTAGAAACATATCATAGAGTTTATTTGAGATTGGTTACTGAAATATGTATACCTCTGCTTTGAATTCCTTATAGCCTTGAGTTGAGGATTTAGAGAGTAACTTAACAGCCACCTGTTCAGAGCCATTTACAGTACCATGATAGACCATGCCAAAACCTCCTTTACCTAAAACCTTTTGGAAATTATTTGTCATTTTGATGACCTCTGCATATGTGAACCTTCTCCTTTTCATCTCAATTAATCGTTCGTGTGAATTATCACTTGTAAGGTTCACCATTGGTGGCATACTTGGTGGCAATTGTTGACCTGTTGATAAGGGTAACACTAAGAGTTGTAAACAGGAAGACTTTAGATATTAAGTTTATTGATTAGGTGAGAGTTGCCTCGCAAATAACCTTCCATTGTCGATAGCTTTATCTTTCTGAAAACAAGAAAAAGAACTAAAACAGCAACAAGAATGGCCACACAAGCAACAGATGCAACAATTGCCACTGGAAATTTCTTGCTATGTACTTTTGTGCATGAACCAAGCTGACAAAGCCTTGGGTTTCCATTAAGACTAAGACAACAAATGTTTAGGGTTTAGAGCTTATGTTTCAGGGTAGTTCAAGTTTAAAAAAAGAGTGTGAATAATATGAATAATTCTTACATTAGCTATATGTCCTTCCTTTGAAGAGCTTGAGGTATGTGGCAATTCCACCAAGATCTCTTCGTTAGTTGGGTGAAGAATCCGTACAAATCGGATTTTTTTAGGAAAATATCACAAGAGAATTGGATTTGGTTATGAGATCGTTCCCGCTTAAGTTTCTGTTAGAAATGAACAAATCCTTATGCATGAGCAAACATTATTTGAGGTGAAAATACCATTGTAGAGAGAAACTTACATGAACAACAACGGTTTAATCTTTCCTAGAAATTCTGGCACCTCTCCAGTCAAATTATTATTCGACAAGTCCCTAAATTTTGCAAAATATAACAAGAAAGAAACAGGGATTCCTCCACTTTTATTATATTACCATCCATATAACAACATGTTTTTCTTCTTGGACATTCAATGGACATACTTACAATTGTTCAAGCTGCGTAAGGTTTTGTATGGCAGCTGCTATGGTTCCGTTAAACCAATAGAAGACAAGTTTCTGGTGATAAGTTCAAAACCACATACAAAGCAAAGATGGTCATAGTCATATAGAGAATCGGTCCTGAGTTTAATAGGACCGCAAACTAGAAAAAAACTGTTTTATATTTATGTAATTAAAAAATAAATCGTAAATATATTAAATAAAAATTACAAAATTCTAAATTTTTGTATTTTATGCGATAAATTTAAGTTTTAATTGAGTTATTAAAAAATTAGAAAAAGAAATTAAAAAAGTAATATTTGGAAAGTTGAACTCATGACTTTTGGTAAAAGTTTCACAATTTCTACCATTGGACTAAATATCTATTTATACATTTAAGGGCTGCAATATGTTTATTAAAAAAAGTACGGCGAATCCATGTTTTCTTTGTTTGGATTCAGGTTACTAACAGTTTTTTAGAAGTGTGTATGCACTAGTGAAGTTAGGACTTACAAAGAAGTGACTCTTGGTGATTTGTTTCAATACATAAATTGGTGCTAAATTAGCATTTGTTGAAACAAACCAAAACGTACCTTCGTCTCCATTTGTTTCGGATTGCGTTAATTGGATGACACTATAGATTTCATAAGCACCAAGTAGAGGTGGAAGAGTAGATCTCCGGGTTCTTGTCAGTTCCAACCTGCATTCCCCTCCTTGGCAAGTCCTCGGGTTCAAACTTTCCAAAGTTGTTATTTGTAACTTGTTAGGAGTTACAGTGTCAGAAAAACTTTCTCCGTTCAAGAAGACGATGAATTCCCTGGTTTCATTGGCCTGCATGTCTTGGATCTCAGCACTGTGTTCATACATGTAAAATTGGTCATTAGGATTTTCTGAACGCCATCCAATGTTTAATGGTGCACTAGCATTAGTAGGCATGGCAGCATTTTGTCGCACGGATTTTGGTAGATTGTACTCATTATCATTGGACAAATCATGATAGAGAACGAGGAGTCCATTGCCGATCATATGCATCGTCCGGGTACCTAAAGGATGGAAACGATTGATATTATCATTATTCGCTTATGTGGACCGATAAAATCTTATCAGATTGACTGGCTCAAAACCTTAAATGTCACATGTTTCGTTTTGTCTTTCACAGAGGAGAAGTATTAGCATAAGAGAAGAATCTAAAAACAGAGCAATAATTAGAGAAAACGTTCAGTACAAATGTGGTTACCTTATTTAAGTCTCTGATTGTGTATAAAATATTCGACGTAAGAGCTTCAGAGAACCAGACTTAGTGACATAAGATTTGTTTTTTATTGGCCGTAATTCCAAAGTGGATATTAGCGGCATAGTCGTTCCGTTCTTGACGAGACAAATCTGCAAAGAGTCTGATGTTGGGATGTGTAACATCTCTTCAAATGTATCATTCTTCCCTGGTTTTTGAATTCTCCACATTTTTTTCTGATTCTACCAGTTTCTCCACTTTGGATGAACTTTGTGTCCGAATAGAACTGTAAACCGGTTGTCGACTCAATGTAAGGAGACGGTTCATTCGCGGGTAGTCCGCAATCCAAACTAATAAACCCTGTAAACGTATGTGAACGTTTATAAGGATAAGTACAAAAATGTTAACAAATAAGGTGAAGAAGAAGAAAACCTTGCTGGCTTTGTGCTTGAACAAGATGAATGATGCCCAAAGTTGCAATTAACACCAACAAAAGCGCAAGAAATCTCTCCATAGTCTCTTACCTCCCAAGGAAAAATAAGAAACCGTGGCTACTCTGTGGAAGATAATGCGATAGTATATAACCAAAAAAAACTCTAAATTTGTAGCTAGAAAGAAAAGACTTTGTCGAGTCAACGGGTCTTGTAGTGCAACTTTTACCATCCATGACGGTGAAGAAGAAGAATAAGAGGATACCAATGCTCCAATAACTTTATCAAGAATCAGATTCGCAAGACTTTGACAAGTCAATGTGTTTTCACTATGCAACAAGAAGTAGAAGAATCATGAATGAGCGAAACCCAAATGTACCTTTGTTAGGTCATTGGTGAAAGTGAGTAAATGTGCCAACAGATTCCCAACATCACTTATTTATGAAAAGTCCAAGACGAAATTTCGCTTCTTTGTTTGATGGCTTTCACTGATTTCCAAGTCTCGTAAATTAAGCTATGCTAATGAGCTTTCATTATTACGTGTAATTTGTAAGGGTACATGTAAGTGAATAATCACAGCCATATTCTTTTTCTTTAGTTTCTATTTTTTATTGAGAAGTTGAAATTAGATACATACTAGATAAATACATGTGATAAGTATTAGAAGGAGAACTTTATCTTAGAGATAACTTGGAGTTGTAATAACGTCAAGTTGTTCCGTAAAATGATTCTTGTTTTTTTTTATTTTTTACCAAATTCTGTTAATTTATATATATTGTTTTGGGAAACAATTAGAAAAAAGAATCTGAAATGTGGATTAGTTTGAAGTTGCATAAACGAACAAAACCAGTAATCTAAAAGTTCATCGATCTATTATGGATTGAGAATATAGAAATAAGTGAAAAGTAAGAAATTTTATTTTGTCAGTTTAGTCACGTTTGGTTCGGATCAAGTCATAGCCATAATTTAATTTTAATTTTATATTATTTAAATTATTTATTTGGTATTAAATTTTTCTTAACATAAAAAATGATTTTAGACTAGAAACGTCCTATCAAATAATTGGATACAAAGAGTATAAGATATTTTCTATTTTTGTTATTTTGGAGAAAATAATTTAAAATCAAATGTATTAAATAAAAAAAACTAACAGAAAATAGAAATAACCGCAATTAGTCATAATAATTTTAATTCAATAAGGGTATCCATGTAATTAATTTTTATGAAACTGACTTCTCAAATAATATTATAGAGACTAATAGTTAATCCGCGTTATGAGCATTGTTATATTTTTTAAAAATATTATGATTCTTATTTTTTCATTTTATTGGTATTTTCTTTTTTATATTATTAATTTGTTATATATAGGGGAGATAACATTTCCATCTCGTCCAATTATGTTCTATTTTTTTGTCTCTGTTTTCTATGGCTATACCTTTTTGTTTAGGACGAAATCAAAACATATTTTTTAAAATTTCTTCTTATATGTGATTAAAATTATGTATGATACAAAATTTGATTCGTGTTTGAGAAACATAATAGGACGGGATGTAAATGATAATTCTTCACAATCTCGTCTGAAACCGTTTATACCAAATAATTTTCACAATTACTATGAAATTCTCCAAATCTCATTCAAAATCTAGAATCAACAATGTCTTCATATTTTATTTAGATAATCCGTCCAGCAGTAGATTAAAATATTTTGTTGTTGTACGTGCAAAAAAATGATGTTTGTAGAAATACCAACCATAATCCACAATCTGCTATAATTTTTAAAATGAAGATATACCTTTCGATTGGAAATTGGTATATAGTTATAGCTATATTTTATGTAATTTATACATATTCAGATAAAAAAATTCCTCATCAAAATGTTATATATATTTAGATAAAATTATTATTAAAATATCAAATTTAATATATATTTTAAAAATTTAAAAATATAAAATTTTAAAAATATAACATTGTTTTTTAATTTAATGTCGTAAATCTATTTTTTAGATTATGTTGATTTGATCTATAATTAAGTATTGTTTAATGTCATATATTTATATATTGACTTTTTCTGATTTTTATTTAATTAATTGTTTGTATTATTTCTATTGACACTCTGTGTAATATTTCATTTAAAAAAAATTATTTACCAATTGTAATTCCCAATAGAGATATTTCTTAAATCTCCTATTTTTCGCAAATATATTCGAAAACATGGGTGATTGAGAATGTTAAGATTCTTAGACTTCCAACTTGATTCAAGTCACTTATATGTTATTCAAGGTCCCTTCCAACTTTCGATGTGAGACGTTACTCACACACTCTCTAGAGATTAAGACCCATGGCCCATTAATCTCTACCTAATCCCAATACTTTCCCTCGTAATCCTAATACTCCCCCTCGAGATAATGGCTCTTCTAGCCATTAATCTCGCGAGACCATCAATTTCGGGTTAAGGAGCACGGGCTACTTTTTGGGCCGGATTATAAGAGTGTGGATCGGGCTCTGATACCATGTTAAGATTCGTGAGCTTCCAACTTAAACTCAATTGGCAATTAGTGGATTGACCCAAGTCACTTATATATTATTCAAGGTCCCTCCCAACTTCCAATGTGGGACGCATGGCCCATTAATCTCTACCTAATCCCAATAGAGAAATAGAGTAGCAAGAAGAGAAGACGAAAGTCGTGGATTCTTCAAGACCGAAGGAAAGCTTGTTGGCTTTCTCGTACTGCATGCATCCGTTTGATAACACAGCTCATATAGATAAAAGACAAGCCGGATGAGATCAAGATGTGGATGACCGTTAATTCGACGTTCATAGGTTGGATCAGGGCTTCAGGATTATTTTAGATTTAATCAACAATTTAATTATAAGACAATAAATTGGAAAAAGAAAACAAAGAAACTAGACATGGCATATGAATAGAAAGTATACTAACTAAACATGTCATTCAAAATATTGTAATATAAATGTGTGCATATATGCTGTTAAGACGCTTAACTAGCCAGATGACTCAGACTTGAAGACCATAAAAGTAAACTATACATGGACATGTCTTTGGCTCTTTGTGGTCAAAAGGACGTAAACAGAACATTAAAAACCTACAACTGCTTGGTCTCACGAAGCTTTAGATCAATGAGCGGCTACATAACACAAGACTTCCCGAACTGATTCTGTGTCTCAGCTTCCATGTTTCATTTAGAATATCCGCACTGTTAGGTCGCTTCAGATACTCAGCCACATCTATCTTTAGTCTTCTTATGGGACTCAAAGCCTTTGTGGCTGATTCATATGGGCTCCAACTTCCTCTGCTACTTATCGTACCATTGCTCGTCCCTCGCCCACCCGATTCATCCTATCAAGACAACATTCATGTCAGAGACTTTCTTTGTGTCATCTATCTTATCCAGTGATACTTTTAGCCCCTTAAGCAAAGCAGTAGCGGTCAGTGCAAAAGAAGCATTATTTACCTGAGTTGGATCAGATTCCCAGATATTAGGTTTTGGATTTGGTGTGTGTGGCGACTTGTTAAGGCATGTCAGTGCAGCAGAAGTGTCGTCTGGAGTTTCCCACTGCAACCAAGGAAGCATAACACCGTCCATTTCAACAGGAACACTCTTTGGAACAGTGGTGCTTTGAGAGCTTTGTGATTTTATCAACCCGAAACTTGAACTGCTTTCGCTCCTCTCATCCTCAAATGATGAAAAGTCTGTGTCTTCTATGTTTGAAATGAATTCGTCGATGAATTGCTCTGCCTCATCTGTCAAACACATGGACATCCTGCTGCTCCGGTCCTTGCTCCTCTGTAATAAAAAAGGATTTTATGAAACAAGCAAACCTAAACATAAATTGGTCTGAGAATTATGATGCTTACCTTCCGCATCCTTGACGGCTTTTCATCAGCTTCAGAGCTATTTTCAGTGAGTAAGTCTTTCAAGTTCATAGAGAGCTCTCTACCACGCTGCTCCTCCAACATAATCTCAGCCAGTAACTCTCGCTTGCGCTCCTCTGACTGCCAATTCAATGGGAAAAGAGGCATTGTATGTTTGGTTGTTGATTCCTCAATGAAAGAAACTACCAAATATATGCACAAAGAGAAATTGTACCTCTTGCAGTTTTACTGCATAACCTTTCGTAAATGTGGAGATACCATGGTGATCATCATGGGATTTCCGCTGGGAACCGTAATCAGAGTTCCCCAACGATTCTCTTTTCTTTGGTGTTGCCTGTAATTAATATTGTTCATTAAGATAGGAGAAGCATGTTTCCAAGTGAATCAGGCAATACATCAATTAACAGTAAGAGGAGATTGTTGAATTTCTGTCATCATCTCTAATAAATCTTTCTAAATTCTTATTCACTCAGGTTTTCTCAGTTTAAAGCAACATCCAGAAAGATCTGCCCTTTTTAGAGGCCAGGATTGGTTTCGAACAGAGAGTGGACACTCATATATAAGTAAGTTAATGTATTGCAGAGAAAAAAAAGGGTCTAGTATTCTTGGTTGAATACAACACAAACCTTATTTTGGGCATATACTGTTCGAATTATCCTCTCAGTTCCATGCTTGCTCGAGCTAGAATCCTTTCCTTCATCATCTGTGACTGCAGAAGAATGGCTCTGAAACATCCCAAACAATTTTTTCCCCATCAGTAACAAAAAATATATCATTTTTAAGATACGGTGTTAGACCAGATATATATCATTAACAGGGAATTTAGCCAAGCCTGTAAGAAGAAACATCCATAACAAAACGTTTTCTAACAATAGCAGTCCTATAAATCTCAAAAATTAAAACAAATGATATTTAGACTTACAGAGTAGCCATCATGGTATTTGATTGGATGTTGGCTAAAAGACCTCCTAAGACCTTGTCTATGATCTGAAGCCGTAGGTGTACGAGACCCAACATTTAGACTCTCTCCACTCATGAAACTCTTCTTCATGTCCCTTGAATTGCTTGAATACTGAACTTGATCTCCATCACTCTACAAACGTTAAATGATGCATGTCAATCACTCTCCTCCAATACAAAACAGTACCCAAATACAAACCTTTATTCATATCAACAACACGACCGATTCAAGATACCAAAATAAGAAGACCAATTAAGCCATTCTTTGCATGTTTACATAAAATACGTACAATAAATTGAATTTTTCAAATCAATCTTAAAACCATGCAAGCATGGTTCTGTTGCTACAAAGTTGTCACATAACTACAGCTGAAATCGTTATGGAGTGATAATTATAGCTTCCTATTAAAGTTCACTTTATAACTAAAAAGTTCCTAATAAATCGTATCACATCACACAAGAGGGCCCAGAGAAAGCATAGTGTTTATAAGATATCAAGCATAAAGTAAGAAATCAAACGATTGATTATATACAAAAAGTGATTTTACCTCGGAATTGTCAATCCGGCGACGGACAACAGAAAGCGAGCGTCGCCGCCGCGAATTCTCCTTTTCATGATCTGCCCCAATTGCCCTACCCCTAATTACACTACCACTGTTCTCGCCGGAATTAACCCTCTCCCGCGGTTGTCTAGAAACTGACCGTCGCCGGCTCGAATTGTTGCTTCCCGGATCTAATCCACCACTCTTACCGGTAATTTCCCTCGCCGAGGGCTTTCTAGACAACGACCTCCGCCGTCTCGAGCTTTCAGTATCCGCATCCAACCTCCGTAAGCCACCGTTACCACCAGAACTAACCCTAGATACAGACCGTCCACGCCTCTGTGAATGTGTTACCTCTCCTTCTCCACCACCACCACCGCCGCCGCCGGACTTTCTCGAGCCAAATCGTCCTCTTTCTCCGCTGCTAACACCGCTCTCGCCGGAGAAGGAATCAAAAAACTCGACGGCTAAGTCATCCAGGCTGATTTCTGCGAATCCAGAACCTCTCATGGTATTTACGAATTTCCCCTTTCTCATTGGAGTTACTTCTTCGTCTGGATCCGGCATACGGTGAGAGAAACGGCTCAAGCTCCGGTACCTCCTGGGGATAGACCTCCGTGTGGAGTAAGAGGAGTCGTCGCCGCTCTCGGAAGATTTGGCAAGTGGCGTCGTTCGCTTGACGGTTGAATTGAGAGCAGAAGTCGCCATGGATAACCCCGAGGACGCAGCTACTGAAGGAGGAGGAGGAGCGGATGGTTCGACATTTTGAAATTATTGAGCTGTTCCAGGAATCAAATGCATATAATTAATTTTGACGTCAAATCATTTTCGAATTTTAAAATATGTCCATTTTATTTTATTGATTTAAATCGTACTATATATATCAAAAAACCTTATTAGAAATTTGGGATATTAATTAGGGCGTCATCGAAAATTAAATGACCATACTTCCCTTGATTTATGAGGCCGAAAATCCTCGACTAACGACGGATAATGAGTAAATTAATAAGCAAAAACAAATTATGAACGTTTAATAAATTTATTTGAAAATTAGATAATTCTTTCATGCTAATGTACATATACAAATATTTATAAAATAGTTAAATATAAAACTTTTTTAATATTTGTTCTTATTTATTTTTAAATTTTGAATAGTTTTATAATATAAAAAAATAAATAGAAAATAATTTTATGTTAGTATTTTAATTAGACTCGTAATTTCAGATATAAACATTATAAATAGTTTCATTATTTATTTTTTAGATATATTGGATTGCATATATTTTTCCTAATTGAACCACAATTTTTCTATTAGACTAAAATTATATAAATTTTGTTAATAATATTTATTTGGTTATTCGTCTATGATTTGTAAATATATTTTTGTAAATTTTTTATAATTTATATATTTTTATTTAAATAAAATAGGAAAACAACTTATGTGTTTATTTTATTTAAATAAAATAATTTTATATTATTTGAATTGTTTATTAGATACTTAGTTGGTCATAACATAAAAATAAACAATTTTTCCAGAAAAAAAAAACATGATATCAGATGATTAGGTTGCATTATTTTTTCTACTCATGATCAAAAAATAGATTTAGAGTACAACTATTTTTAGTTCTTTTATTTCAATATCTATTATGTTATTTGAAAAATATTTTTGATTAAAAAATAAAAACTAAAGTTGCTGATTACAAGAATAACATAATGATTTATTTATCAAAAAATTATTATTAAAAACTTTCAATTCTTTGAATTGAAATAATGGATGTTTTTAAATGAAAAATTATATATATGCATGTATAATTGATAATATGATTTAAAAACCATAACAGTTTTAATAATAAAAATATTTTTGAAGTTTATATTTTATTTATTAAAAGTATTTATATAATCAGAAATATAAGAAATAACATGTGCACGTAACCACATATTTTTCTAATAATATTGCAAAAGATATTGAGATATATCTTTTTTTTAGACAAATAATTTGGAATAAATATTATTAAATAAATATTATTATTAAATAATATTATTAAAGTAAAATAGCACTAATGGTAATTAGTCATAATAGTTTTAATTCATTAAAAGTATCTATATAATTTATCTTTGTGAAAATCAATGTGACCAGGACATATAAAAAAAGTGAATTCTCAAATAATATTATTAGATATTTTAGATATTTAATTTCTTTTTTTGTAGATTTAAGAAAATCTATAAGCTAAAAGCTTTTTTGTCTTCATAATAAATAAAAACTCTTTACATTTAATATTTTAGATATCATAAATACGATAAATGGATAAAGTTTTTTAATCCTAAGTTAGGGTTGTTTAACATGTAACATAATTGATAAAATAATATGATAATAAAATTTTTAAAAATGTTATACAAATATCTGGTCCCACTAATATTATAAAATAAGAATTAGTAAATACTTTACTTCTTTTCATAACTAGATGTTCTAGAAAAAAAAACTGTTGTTTCAATATATCATATTTTCAACAATAATAAATAATTAATTTTAATTGTTTTAACTATTTATATTTTCTAAATTGTTTTATTATTTGTTAAATTTTGTTATATAATGAGTATGCTAGTTAAAAAAGAATTGATGTTATTTTAGAATATTTTTGATAAATCAATAAAATACTATTTTAACATTATTAATGTATAAAAATAATTTCTGCATATGGTTAGTCTTATAAGAATTTTTTTAAAACTTAATTTTGTTTTTACTATTTCATCCACAAAAATGATAATTCTTGTGTCCTCGCCGCTTAATTCGATTTGACTTCAAATCAATAAGATTTTGTTCATAATCTTTTTTTTAAAAAATCATCTACAATATCAAAACTCTATTTAAATTTGGTACATTAGGGTGTCATCCTGATGTTCAAGAAAGAAAAAAAGAGTGTCATCATAAAAAAACAATTAAAAAAAATGATAAGTATTTGACATTTTGTCCATGTATGCATTGCATTCTAAGAACAAATGTCAATTTTTCCTAAATTATCCTTTACATCAGATTTAAATACTTTTTCAAACACATTGAAGAGCAATACGGAAATAAATGATAAAATACATGAAAATATTTAAACTCTAAAAAAATCATTTTCCAATTTTTTTTATAAATTAATTCTGATATACGAAGTTTAGAATTAAAATTTTGAATTTCAGAATGTGTATTCTATGAATTACACATGTTCTGCAAAATTTAGAACATATATTCTACACATTGTACATGTTCTAAAACATATAGAACACACTTATGTTTTACAATTTTTAGAATTCTAACTTCTAACAATTTAAAATATATATTCTAAACTTTGCTCTTCGTTCTATGAAAATTAGAAAACATATTCTAATATTTACTCATGATATAAAAATGTTAGAAATCACATTCTCAATTTGTTTTCCTATATTCTATAAAAACTAGAAAGTACACTCTAAATAATTTAGAACATCTAAAATTTTTTATGTATTCTAGAATTATTATTTTTTACAACAATAAAATAAAATTATGTTCACTATGGAGACACTGACAGCCATGCCGGAGTGTTAGAGTCTATGTGAACAAAAACCGACGGTTGGATACGACACTTCTTACTAGTTTGTCCGCCTTCGTGTTGCTTGTGCGTGGAATCCATAAGAGAGTGAATGACACAAAAGTTATCTTACATCTTTGAAACTCCTCTATATAAATAGAGAAAGTCGGCCACTCGCACGGTGATGCGGTAATCTTCATCAAATCAGAGCAGTCGGTGGCAAAAGTTACGTCTAATTGTCGCAAGGTGATCATGCATTCCATTGCCCAAAGGAGTGTTTTAAACTCCACATGCAGTGGTGAGAGACTCCTTCTAACATTCCGCGCCCCCATTAGTCCCTCAAACCTTCTTCAGTGCTAAACCATCCTAATCCTGAAAATAAATCATTTGCTTTCCATGAGCCATCTATATGGCACCAGCATCTCCTTTGAATTGGGTTGGGCCCCCTTATACAAACAATATTTGAGGGTTGCCTCTGGATTCTCTCCGTACTAGTCAATTGGGCTTCTGTCCACATAACCGATTCAGTTTTCGTCAGTTTCAGGATTTCGCGTGGGTCTCTGTCTATATTCCCGTATAATTTTTCATTTCGACTTTTCATAGATACCATAAAATCCAAGGGAACTATTGGTTTATACTATCTGGAGAGAGTCTCCAAAATAGATAATTTATATTTGAAAACACTGACGCCCTAGGAAACATAGTCGGGTGTAATGGGATTTGGGACGAAGTCCATGTTTGTAGTGCCGAAGGACATTCAAAGAGGACATGATTAATGGTTTCTAGTTCTGCTCCACAAAGGCCACATTGTGTATCGCATTTTATTCCTCTAGCCCTCAAACTTGTTGCGACCGATAAGCAACCTGATAAGGCTTGCCAAATAAAGTGTTTTATTTTCGGTGGACATTTTAACTTCCAAGAAAAAGCTTGTAAAGCTTTGAGATCCGGCCCCAGAAAAGATGGGCCATGTCCTCGGTGGACATTTTAATTTCCAAGAAAAGGCTTGTGAGTTTGGTAGTGACTTTCTTTGGCAGTCGAAAACAGGACATTACGTGAGTGGGGAGAGCAGTTGCTACTGATTTGATTAAGACTTCTTTTCCTCCTTTTGAAAGGAGTTTAGATGTCCATCCATTCACGCGGTTATATAATCATTCCTGAAAGAAGCTAAAGATTTGGGACTTTGCCCCTCTCAAGCATTCATGAATACCCATATATGAACTCATACCACCTATGACCGTGATACCTAGGATTACCTTCATTTCTTCCCGCATTGAGATATCCACCTTATGTCCGTATTGTAACGACGATTTAGAGAAATTAATTTGTTGACCACAGACTTTCTCATATTTCCTAAGAATTTCCAAAAGTGCTTCACATTCCTCTTTTGTTGCTCTGCAAAAGAATAAACTATCATCTGCAAAAAAGGAAATGCGAAATTGGAGGGCTTGCCCGTGCGACCTTTAAACCTATTACAATTTTTTCCTTTCTGCTTTCGTGATATTCAAAATCAGCGCTTCCGTACAGAGAATAAAAAGGTAAGGAGAGAGTGGGCCTCCCTGGCGCAACCCTCTTCTTGGGGGTAATAAGACCCCGCGGTTGACCATTTAGTAGGATATGATATTGGACCGAGATAATACACGTCATTATCCATGTAATCCATGTTGGAGTAAAACCCATCTTTCTGAGAAAGTTTTCAATAAAAATCCATTCTATCCGGTCATATACGTTACTCATATCTGTCTTTATTGCCATAAATTTACTCTTGCAAGATGGGTTCCTTCTTAAATCATGGAACATCTCATGAGCCACCAAAATGTTATCCGAGATCAATCTTCCAGCCAAAAAGACTGTATGAGTTTCAGAGACCAGGGCGGGTAAGAGACTCTTTAGTCGTTGACAAAGAACTTTGGAAATAATTTTGTAACCCACATTATATAGACTAATCGATTGTAACTTCGTCATCCAACTTGGTCTTTCTGTTTTAGGGATCAGACAAATATTTGTCATATTTAGTCTCCTATCAAAATGTCATGTTCTTAGAAAATCATTGACTAGCCGAAGGATATCAACCTTGACAATGGGCCATGATTGTTGGTAGAACAATGTCGTCATCCCGTCTAGGCCCAGGGCTTTCTCCGGATGCATCATGAATAAAACATTCCGCATTTCTTCCTCTGTCGCCAAAGCTGTCAGTGTGTTGTTCATTTGTTTCGTTATGGAGGGGAAAATCTCCCTAAGGAAATCATCAAACTATGTTCGGTTAGAAGTGGTAAATAGATCCTCAAAATAGTCAACCGCAATTTTTTCCACCCCCAGGCTTTTGTTGTATTGAATAACCCAACAATCCGGTTTCTAGCTCGCCGTTTCTTAGTTAATGCGTGATAAAACTTGGTATTATGATCCCTTTCTCGATACCACATATTCTGACTTTTTTGCTGCCAAAATAATTCTTCATTTTTATAAGCTTATTGCAATTTCCTTGAGATTGCTAGCAGTTCTTCTTGGGTCCGAGAGTCATCATTTTAAACCTCCTCCAGTGCCTGTTGTAGATCCCTAATTTTCTCCATTTTGAAATTTCATGTCTACATGTATTGATTTTAGAAACCATACTATGATTTGTTTTTCCATCATTATGTTTCCATCCTATTCGAATGGTTTCTATTAGACCCTCCTTACCAATCCGACGTTTGTCAAATCTGAATTGACTGCGTCTTTTAATGATTTTTTCCTCTAACGAGCCTACCAAGAGTCGATGATCTGATACCACCATCCCCAGATACTCAATAAATGAATGAGGGAATAAAGTGTGCTAGTCCTCATTCGCTAAAGCCTTATCCAACCGACATCTAATGATATGTCCACCCCGACGTTCTCTCCAAGATAGTATATTTCCCAAGGCAGGGAATTCCAATAGTCCACAGTCCCGTATCATGTTGTTGAAAGGCAGGAAGGTGGACAGATGACGTAACTGACCACCCTGTTTTTCATGATTCCCTGTGATTTCGTTAAGATCGCCAATGAGAAACCATGGGCCTGATCGAGTTAGACCAATGCGTGTTAATATCTCCTAGACCTCTCCTCGCAATTTTTTAACAGGGTCACCGTAAACAAAAGTAAGGCATATCTTCGCTCCTTAGAACTCTGCTTCGATGTCAATCATTCTATTACTAGCAAATAAAATATTGACATTATAAGACGCATCGTAAAACAAGGTCAGTCTCCCACTCAAACTGTTAGGCTCCACCAAATATAGCTTATCATACCCAAAATGAAATTGAAACTTTTGCACAAAAGAGTATTCTTGTTTAGTTTCGGAGAGTAACAAAAAAACCGGTTTATGTTTATACCAAATTTCCCGTAAATAACTTATTGTCCATCGACTGCCAAGATTTACAATTCGAGATTAATATTTTCCTAATATGTCGTAATATTTTGGCATATCCTATCATTTTCCATGATGCAGCAAAAACCATAACATAATCAAAACAAGACATAGTCATATGTTTTATTCCATAATCAACCGAGCAATCAGAAACATAAGGTAACGGCAATAACATAAAGATATGCAGCAGTACATATCTATCCTGCTCTCCAGGAACTGCTGCTTTATTTGAAACAAAAAAACCAGAAGCAGACCAAATTTTGAAACTTAAACCCTGTCGTCTCATATTAAAATCATTTTTATTTGTCCAACTCGATGTCAGGATTTAAAGGACTCCTTTCCCCGCCACTACTTTCGTCGCATCTGCTTTTATGGGTGCTTTGTTTCCCAGCTTATTACGGGGTGAGATTAGAGTTTGCACAATCCGTTTATTTGTTGTATTCTAGAATTATTAGAACGCACAATTTAAAATATTTAGAACATACTCAAAGTTATAATGGGATTAAAAAAGTTATTAAACCTAGATCACCGAAAAAAATTTTAGAATGCATATATGAACAAAGTGTTAACTTTTATCCTTTATTTTTAGTTTTCCCTAAAAATAATTTCTTTGAAACCTAATCCAAAATTATTGATCATCCCTTAATTATTAAACAAAAATAAATCTCTAAGAAATATAAATCTGAATTTTTCTTGGGAAATTTGGTAAAAAAGGACAAGTAAATTTATCTATTGTCCCAATAATCTTTCTCATATATAACATTATCCTATTATAGTTTAAATTAACAAAAATCTATTTTTTCTTTCAATAATATTAAAATTTTTTATAAAAATTTCAATATAACATCCCATTTTTCCACAAAAACATTTTTTTCTCTCATCTTCCCCATCTATTGCTTTTTCCATCGGTTCTTGTTCTCTGATGACCTTATTGCCGTTGGCGGTTTCTATCTCTTCTTCTTCCTCTTCGTCCTTCGCATTCGTCCTCCTCTATAGAGAGAAAAGGAAGATTTAAGAAGATTTGGAGAACATTCAATAACCATATATCCTAAATTAAAAAACAAAAATTAATTAAATCGGAATAAAACCATTCTACTATCCATAGATAATAGAGACAACGGTAGAATGTCTATTCTACAAAAGGTAGAACATAGAGAAAGTGCTAGAATTATATTCAAAACATAGTAGAAAATAGTGAAAAAATTTTAGAATTTATATTCATGATTCCGTAGAATACAAATTATAATTTAGAAGTTCTTCCATAAAGTAAGCAAAGCTATGGAACCTAAATTCTAGTTTTGGTAGATATAGATAAAAATAGAACACATATGCTATTCTATTCATTCTTCGAAGTAGAATGTGAGTTCTGGAGATCGTAGAACAAGTAGGAGAAAATTTTCAACACATACTTTTCGTAAAACAAAATTTAATATATTCACATTGATACTTATTGTCATTTTTATGTTTTTCTAAATTAAAGTATTTTTAATTATTTACTTTTAATTAATGGTAATTTAGACCCAAAAAAATGAAGGAAAGTTTATTGGATTGGGACAATAGATTAGTCAATTTGTCTTTTATTTTATCAAAATTTCCATCGTTTTCTCATATGTTTATTTCAAACATATGCTTCTCAACTGTAAGATTATGTCTGCCAATTGTAAACTATTGTTACGTTAAATTTAATGCACCAAATTTAGACCCAGAAAAGAACATAAATCTGAGTTATTCTTTTTTTTCTTTATAAATATATCTGAATTTTAACCCAAATTATATATAATTCTTGAATATTTCTTTACTTATGGATATAAATTGTTTTGTTAATTTTGGTAACGGGTTTACTTTACTTACTTTAAAGTTTTACTAGATCTTGTGTCCAAATTCTTATGTACATGTCTTAATACTTTATCATGTTTATGATCATGGGTTTTACATTACGACTATGATCTGTCTTTGCACTGTTGTTGGTTTCGAGATTATAGAGAGGAGTTTGTAGCGAGTGAAAGAGCAAAACTGTTGTTAGATTAGTTGATTGGGAATAATTTACTTTCTGGCTGTAAATTGTAACTTGAGTGACTGTCTTTAGGATCAGTGGCAGAGCCAGAAAAAATATTGACTACGGTTATAATAGTATTTCGATTTAAAAATACATAAATTTATTGAAAAAAATATCAAATTCCACTCAAACTTAAATATGTATTTTAGGCTCACTCATATTTTGTAATCGTCTTATCACTGTTTCGTCTGGCACTGTGTCAAGCACATGTTTCTCAAAACAGAAATGTTTATCAGAATAAAAATATAAAATATTAAAATAGCATATAAATTACCTGAAACTTTATAACTTACAAACTAAAACTAGGGAAATTTTATAACAATGGCAGCGACATCCTCCGTTAAGTTCTTGAGCTTGCATCTGAGCAAGGAAATTATATTCAATTTAAACATTGTTGAAACTTGTAATAACATGAACTTCTTTGTAAGTATTTGTGACCATGTCTTGACCTACTTTATATTGTACAGTCCTCAGCTAAAAGCAAAACAAAACATATATCTATCAGAGAATGGTCAAGAGAAGATGGAGAGAAATGATGCCAGCAAAAAAAAGTTTGATACTACACCAAATACTCCAGATAAAGCTCAAGAAATAAATGTTCACCAAAAAAATTACCATTAATTTTTATATTTTTAACTATAAAAAATCTTGTGAATCATCTGAGTATCTTTCAAATCTCACCAAATATTTATAAAATCTTCTCAAATATCAAATTACTTAAAATACTTAGTCCAAATACCATCCCAAAATTCACTACATTTCCATGTTTGTTAATAATAAACACTTGTGGTAAGAAAAATCTATAAATAATTACACCTATAATAAATCTTCAAGATTTTTTGGTAAAAGAATCACATGAATTGTATTATAAAAAGAAATGAAGTGCAGTCTTCAACCTCACCACTAAAATCAAAACACAAAAACAAAAACATTCACTTTGGAGAAAATGAAAAGCATTTTCTTCAAACTTTTGCTGTTGGTTTGTATTCTTGTTGCCGTCTTCCGTAAGTATTACATATCTCTGTACCAATGATCGAGCCTTGAAAAAAACATAATAAAACTATTCATTCTGAATCAATTTTAAGTTTGTTTAATATTATTTTATTTCAGTATTTTTAAAACTGTTATGTTTTCAGGACCAAATCTTGCGGATGGAGTTGATTGTACGACAAATGAGGACTGCAGGAAGATCTGTCATTGCGACGCAACTTATTCCGATATAAGATTTAGTAAATGCTATTTTGGGATGAAAGCTATGAACACAAATGATGTAGGTTCTTCCAAAATGCATTTTGGTGGTGGAAGTGGAGGACCTTCACCGCGACGATTGAAGTTATAATGATAAAATTATCTTTATATGTCTTGCAAAATTATAATATAGTTTCTTAAAGAACTTCGATTTTTTTGAATTTGTTGATGGTCATGTTTAAGATGGAAGCATAATTTCAATAAGGGTGTATCTCTTCTTCGATCTGTCACTTTTATATTAAATGAATTTTTCTTTTATATCTTAATTTAAGACATGTATGCAGAACATGGCAAAACAAAGTTTCGCAGTAGAAACTTTTTAAAAACTAGGGACTTTTATAAATTGTTTTGTTATATAACATCAAATGGGATTTAATCGTTCTTTGTGTGAATGTGATATTTAGTTGAAAACTGAAAAAAACAAAGAAATTGTTTTTAATTAACACGTTATTACATATATATGAAGGACAAAGGTTTTGCGGAAGACTTACAAGCTATATACAAAAAATTATTTACATAATCACATAAGAGATGAATTGTGTCTTAATATTATACTTTAGAACGATACATATATATGCAAGAAGATAGAAGAGAAAAGAAAAAGAATATTTACATAATCACATAATATTAGCTAACCGTTGGCTCTTAATTACTTAGATTTTATATCTCTTGGTTGGTTTGGTTTAGTCTCCATATCTTCAGAGCTTCATTTTCCAACAGAGGATCACAGAGAAACTAACATGGGTGTCTTCTCTTGTGGCCATGGGACTTGGATTGGCAATTATCATCAGCCAGTTCTTTGGATTCAGCCTGTCTTGAGACAAATATCGTCGAGTCTTTGTAGCTATAGAAGGGTTAGAGTTTTTGCATGAACCAACAAAACTTGTATCTTGCTTCTCAATCCTTCTCAGTTTTACCGAACAAAGAAAAGTATAAAAAAAGAATTTTTGCATGAACCAACAGTATTGCATTTAGTCATACTTTTCTTTTATGTTTATTTGGTAAGTGTCTATCGTAAATGACTAAATGCAACTGAGAAGACTGCAAAACTATAGTCTTCCACAATCCAAAGATCCACCATACCCTTTTCTTTGATGCAAGTGTAGTCAAAAACAGCTACTTTCGCACCATAATCTATTTGAGTGATCTTTCTCTCAAAACTAGCTAAGCTTTGTGAGGTATTTGTATCATATTGAACTCTTCAGACCTGATGTTGAAACTCACAAGCACCCAAGTATGCATATCAGTCCAAGCCAAATCATATAAAACTCAATTCATAGAGTCAGATCAAATGGAGACTAAACGTGACAAATTTTCCTTTTTTTTTCCTCACCATTACGGTGTCCTTTGTTATTTTCTTTTTGTTTTTATCTTTTACTTAAAGGTTAATATCTTATAATTGTAAATTCGTAGAGTAATAGTTGTAGAAACAAAATTTAGTTAAATAATAAAAGTGAGTACAATATGACTAATATGTTCTTTTATTATGAAAGCAAAGAGTCTCTGAAAAAAGAAAACGCAAGCGACAACACATTATCCTTGATAGGCGAATCAGCAAAGTTACAATGAAAGGGAATTGGTAATAGCAACTTTTTCGATCTAGGCTGACCAATCTATAGAACCAATGGTCTATGGTGTGGAGCAATTCTATAGAACCAATCTCATTATCACAACCATTGATTTCGTGAAGAGGATGAGGGAAGAGTAATAAAAAACAAAAGCCAGTAAGCTCAATAAACGCAAGTATTTGATAACCTATAGTGGATTCATAAATACTTGAACTGGTTCTCATTTCAATTCTAAAACTCTTATTTCACCATCTTTTTTAACAATTTAACATAGTCTCCTTCATTCACCAAAGTTCTATATTAAAAAAAAAACACAAAAGCTTAAAAACAGAAACAGAAACACAAAACTGACAAAAAAAAAAAATGTACACACTCATAGGTTCTAAGTGAAGATCAAAGATCTCAAACTACATGTCCTCTAAGGGGTTAAGTAAGTCTTTCTCTCCTCATAACGTCAATCTAACGGTAGATATTCGATCCTACATCCCTAATCCAACGGCCAAAACTCACCGTCCGAGACAAAGTGCAGCGTTAACGTCAAGCCGCCACGCAAAGCCACCGTCATTCATCATCCACCCGTCACAAGGCGAAGTTATCGAACTCACTTCCTTATCGCCACACGTGTACTGCAGTCTCATTCTACATGTGAACGTCCGTCGCGTTAGCAAAGGCTTCTCCTTCATTACCAGCCACACACTCATCTTACTACAACACTTCTCCTCTCTTCCAACCACCAAATTTCTGTATGAACCATTCGTCCAAATCACTCTCCCTAAACCGTCCGATATAAAACCAGGACACGTGTCTCTCTCTAAATTCATCTTCCTCTCCTCGTCCGTACACCCTAACTCATACTCTCCCTCTGTTACGCACTCCACCGTCAACAACGACGACACGACGGTTTCCGTTTTCGCCGTTATCATCATCAACTCAGACTTCTTCTTCGCCGTTTGATAACGTCGGTCATCTCCGAAACTCAGCCATAACGGAGTCGCACCTAACTCCGGCGCCGGCGCCAAAACCCTAGGCGGTTCCTTCCTCTCAGGAGTCTCCGGAAGAAGAGACAACGTTACAATCTCAGATCCCTCTTTAGACTCTTCGTTTCTCCGTCGGTTACACCGTTTACTGTTACCGTTACTGTCAACAGATCCGCCACCGCCGCCGCCGCTGCTGCTACTATTCTCCTTCGAGTATTTTCTCTTACCTCTTCTTGATTTCGAGGAAACGGAATCCACCGGCGGAGAAGAAGATCCACCGGAATCTGGTCTCGGAGCAATCGGACGGTACCGGAGCATAATCCGATCCACCTTCGACATATCATAACCACCACCACCACCACCACCATCTCCACCGCCACCGTATCTCGCTATACAACAACCTCCCCGGAAATTCATTTTTCTGCAAATTTAACTTTTCTTAAACAACACGAAGAAGATGAAAGATAGAAGCGTGACGGTATGAGAGATATAAAGCGAGAAAAAGAAAAAAAAATGTTACGTCGACACGTTTGGAGAAACCGCCACGTGCGAGACCAAACGATGAACAGCACAACGTTGTGATTGGACGATAAAAGCGAGACGTGGCGTTTCGCGGTTGAAACTTCAGGTCCCACAAACGACTCGCATTACGAGGGTTATGAGGACCAATAGGAGAACGAGGAGTGGCTATAAGTTGCGGTGCGATTAAAGGTAAGAGACACATAAGGCTGCGATTTTTCGAGTTTACGTGTAACCTAACGCGAGGGTTGTGGTACGAGATGAAGAGGACACATGGCTCAATCGTGTTAACTCATTTGTATATTTAGAAGTTTTGAATTTTTATTATTATTTTTTTTGTTTAAGTTTGGTTTCTATTATAAGGATGTAGGGTAATAAGATTTTGACACGTGAAGGGGGAGGTGGTGACACGACTCTCCTTTGGATGTGGATACTCGTATTTATTTCCAAAAATAAAGATACTTTTAGCATGCATATAATTGGTGAAACAAGTACGTTAATAACATTTTTAAATACACGGTATTGACATATCAACCATAACCTCCGGAATATTTTATTATAAAAGTATATAGAAAGTTTGTTATTCAATTGAATAAAATAATTTTTTTAAATTAAGTTAAATACTATTTTGAATCTAGTAATGGATACAACAATATGTATATTGACAATTCGGCCATTTATGTTCTTTACATTATTATCAAAATATCAAATACTCATTACAATCATCATTCAACTCACATACCAAACAAAGGATATGACAAAAATTTGTATGAGTTACAAGCTTTTGGTCAAAAAAATTTCAATACCTTAAATCAGTTTTTAAAAATGACAATTTAAAAAATAAAATTTTATAAAAAGACGATTTAAACTCAAAATCCCCATAAAAATTATTTTTATGCATATATATATATAGTGAAAACTAAATAGTATAATTGGTAAAATTAGCTTAATGAATCTTTTCACCGTTCTTATTTACATGTTTATGATATTTTGAACTCGATTTAAACAATTTCTGGATATGTTTAGGGCACAAAAGAATAATTTTCTTTGTAGGACCAATAATTAAAACATCACAATTTGGTATGACAAAGATGTCTGATAGTAAGTCTTTCAAATCCCTATTTTAAAAAAATATCCTGCAAGATCAAACTAATAAATTTTTATTATTAATGTATATATAACTTGAATTTTAACACACATATATACGAAATGCTCTCTAATTATTAAAGAATTGAACTTTAACACACATATATACAAAATGCTTTCCGATTATTATAGATATAACTTAACGGTTACACTAGAATTAATGTATTCAAAATGATAGGGCTCATATCATAGTTTTTGGTGGTACTCAAGGGCTTTCTTTTGTGTTAGGTCCCATTGGTGGAACCGGAACGTTCTTAGGCAACATTCCAAAAATCAGAAGTTGTGATGGTGACCAGAAATTTATGTTGCCTTTGGTTCGAACTGGTGGCCATAGTGCTTTGTGATTAGGACCCGAGGGTGGGATGCGCCGTCTCGACTCACCTGGTGGATCAACCGATATTTTAAACGAATTTTGGACCGTAAAAAATCTTCGGATTGATGTAAGAGATATTTTTCGGTGGCTTCAAGAACACTAGTGAAAAGGAGAACAAAGAATGTTACCAAAATAAACAAATTTGATTTCGTTATTTCAAGATATATGTTTGATAATTGCAACACCTATTGATCATGTCTAGGTTTTATATACTGTGGAGAAAAAAATAACTGCCGAAAATGTTATGGTCTTATTTGAAGAATAATATCTTTATGAACAAGTATGGTAATAACACGTATCAATATGGTGTCGGAAAACTTTAACAAAAAGAAAACAAGTATGGTAATAATATTATTGTTGTATTTGAATAATCTCGATATTAGTTTTCTTCTTTGTTGTCCTTACGAGTTACAAGTTGGATAAAAAAATCTTATATGAATGGTTTCTGATGGTTATGCAAGTTTTTTTTTGGATCTTGATATATCTGTTTAAGGCATGCGAAATAATTTCAAGAAAATATTAAAAAGTCATCGATAGCGAAAACGACTTATTTTCCTATGAACTATATGTTGTCTGTTTATTAATACTTAAACTATTGAATCATGCGTTGACAAAAAAAAACTATTGAATCATGCCAGAAACATTACTAAATAAATCAATTTTTGAATTTAATATACAATGTTCCAAAATTATGTTAATTTCATCAAAACCATAATTAAAATTGGTTTATCCGTAATTGATTGCTGACATGAATGCCAGTGGACAAACGGTTTGGTTCGGTTTGAGATTTTAAATTTGTTGATTTTTTAAAATAAAACAGAGTAAAACTAGGGATTTAGCATAATGATGTCACATCTACAGGTTTTTCTTGAAATTATTAGAGACGTTAGTTTATTGAATTCAATGAGATAATTATTTCAAATTAAGTTAAATACTATTCACAAGTTGAACCTACTAATGGATACAACCAAATGTATATTAAAAATCCGGTTATTTATGTTTCTTGGATTATTGTCCAGTTGGTAAAATTAGCTTAATGAACCTTTTCACCGTTCTTATTTGCATGTTTATGATATTTTAAACCCGATTTAAATAATTTTTGGATATGTTTAAGGCACAAAAGAAAAAAAATTGTGTAGTACCAACAATTAAAACATCACAATTTTGGTATGACAGAGATATCTGATACTAAATCTTTCAACTCCATGTTTTAAAAAATATCCTACAAGATCAAACTAATAAATATTTATTATTAATGTACATATAAATTGAACTTTAACACAGATATATACGAAATGCTCTCCGATTATTATAGATAGAACTTAACGGTTACACTAGAATTAATGTATTCAAGATGAAAGGGCTCATATCATAGTTTTTTGGTGGTGCTCAAGGGCTTTCTTTTGTGTTAGATCCCATTGGTGGGACCGCAACGTTCTTAGACAACATGCCAAAAACAACACGTTGTGATGGTGACCAGAAAAATTTATGTTGGCCTTGGTTCGAACTGGTGGCCACGGTGCTTTGTGACTAGGACCCGAGGGTGGGATGCGCCGTCTTGACTCATCTTGTGGATCAACCGATCTTTTAAACGAATTTTCGGACCGTATAAAATCTTCGGGTTGATGTAAGAGATTTTTCTCGGTGGCTTCAAGAACACTAGTGAAAAGGAGAACAAAGAATGTTACCACAATAAAAAAATTGATTTCGTTATTTCAAAATATACGTTTGATAATTGCAACACCTATTGATCATGTTTACTGTCGAGAAAAAAGTAACTGCCAAAAATGTTATGGTCTTATCTGAAGAATAATATCTTTATGAACAAGTATGGTAATAACACGTATCAATATGGTGTCGGAAAACTTTAACAAAAAGAAAAAAAGTATGGTAATAATATTATTGTAATATTTGAATAATCTCGATATTAGTTTTTTCTTTTTTGTCCTTACGAGTTATGAGTTGGATAAAAAAATCTTAGATGAATGGTTTATGGTGGTTATGCAAGTTTTTTTTTGTTTTGGATAATGATATATCTATTTAAGACATGCAAAATAATTTCAAGAAAATATTACAAAGCCATCGATCTCAACAACAGCTTATTTTCCAACGAACTATCCGTTGTTTATTTATTAATACATAAACTATCGAATCATGCCAGAAACAATAGTAAATAAATCAAATTTTGAGTTTAATATACAATGTTTCAAAATTAGGTTAATTTCATCAAAACCAAGATTAGAATTAGTTTATCCGTAATCGATTGCTGACATGGATGCCAAGTGGATAGACGGTTTGGCTCGGTTAGAGATTTTGAAATTTTATTGATTTTTTTGAAATAAACGAGAGTAAAACTAAGGATTTGGCATAATGATGCCACATCTACAGGTTTTGTTTTTGAAATTATTAGGGATGTTAGTTTATTGAATTGAATAAGATAATTTTTTAAAATTAAGTTAAATACTATTTGCAAGTTGAACCTACTAGTGGATAGAACAATATGCATATTAAAAACCCGGTCATTTATGTTCCTTGGATTATTGTCAAATTCATTACAAGTGTATCAAATGTTCATTAGATTCATCATTCATCCCACACACCAAACAAGGGATATGACAAAAGTTTGTGTGAGTTACAAGCTTTTGGTCAAAAAAGTTTTCAATACCTTCAATCAGTTTCTAAAAATTACAAATTTTAAAAATAAAATTTTAGACCAAAGACGATTTACACGCGGATAGACCAATATGTATATTAAAAACCCGGTCATTTATGTTCCTTGGATTATTTTCAAATTTATTACAAGTGTATCAAATGTTCATTAGATTCATCATTCATCGCACACACCAAACAAAGGATAGGACAAAAGTTCGTGTGAGTTACAAGCTTTCGGTCAAAAAAAGTTTTCCATACCTTAAATCAGTTTCTAAAAATTACAATTTTAAAAATAAAATTTTAGGCCAAAGACGATTTACACACAAAATCACCATAAAGATTATTTTTATGCATATATATATAGTGAAGACTAAGTAGTACAGTCGGTAAAATTAGCTTAACGAACCTTTTCACCGTTCTTATTTGCATATTTATTATATTTTGAATCCGATTTAAATAATTTTTCGATATGTTTAAGGCACAAAGGAACAACATTTTTGTAGTACCAATAATTAAAACATCACAATTTTGGTATGACAGAGATATATGATAGTAAATCTTTCTATTCCATATTTTGAAAAATATCGTGCAAGATCAAACTAATAAATATTTATTATGAATGTACATATATATTAAACTTTAACACACATATATACGAAATACTCTCCGATTATTATAGATAGAATTTTACGGTTACACTAGAATTAATGTATTCAAGATGACAGGGCTCATATCATAATTTTTGGTGGTGCTCAAGGGATTTCTTTTGTGTTAGGTCCCATTGGTGGAACCGGAACGTTCTTAGGCAACATTCCAAAAACAACACGTTGTGATGGTGACCAGAAATTTATGTTGGCCTTGGTTTGAACTGGTGGCCACGGTGCTTTGTGACTAGACCCGAGGGTGGGATGCGCCGTCTTGGCTCACCTAGTGGATCAACCGCTCTTTTAAACTAATTTTTGGACCGCATAAAATCTTCGGATTGATGTAAGAGATTTTTCTTGGTCGCTTCAAGAACACAAGTGAAAAAGGAGAAAAAAGAATGTTACCACAACAAACAAATTTGATTTCGTCATTTCAAGATATACGTTTGATAATTTCAACACATAATTATCATGTTTAGGTTTTATATACTGTCGAGAAAAAAAGCTGCCAAAAATGTTATGGTCTTATCTGAAGAATAATATCTTAATGAAAAAGTATGGTAATAATACATATCAATTTGGTGTAGGAAAACGTTAACAAAAAT